>BSEG01000006.1:24907500-26107500 GCA_036245055.1 Diospyros kaki | reverse complement strand
ATGTTTGGGGTATTAAAATGTGAAAGATGTATTACTTGGAGCTAAACAACAAATGACCAAACTGCCCCCACAATCTTCCATGATATATAAATCTATACAAAACTATATATTACATTTATATTAAAATAAAAAAATCATCCTCAACAAAAAAAAAAAAGAAACCAAAAAAAATGAAAAAAGATAAACATAGTAATGGGGTTCAAAGAGAGAAACACATTGATCATGGTTGCAGGGGCAGTTATGGTGGCAATCGATCTAGGCTAAAAAGGGAAAGTAAAAATAGAAATGTGAGAGAGTGATGGACAACAAATCAACATAGATTAATGAGGGACAGATTTGATAGTAGTTAGTGATGGGGGAGATAGTGGTGATAGATCCAAAGGTGGTGGCAAATATAGTAATGGTAAAAAAACAGTTTCAATCCTGGCCCTTAGGCGTCATACACTCATGGGTCGGATTGAAAAACCCAAAAAAATACCAAACAATTTGGTTGGGCCTCACCCAAGGGGACGAAACGCATTGGGCCACTGACGGGTTAGCCAGGGTACTCGTCGTGCGCCCTAAGGAAGGACCAAACCACCACCTGAGGTAGTAGGGGGGCCACGCAACCGTTGGCCACATCTGTTGCATAGGTTGCCAAGGGCGCGCAGGTCGCATGGGCAGTAAGGAGCGCACGGGCTGCTAGGGCACGTGCGGGTCGCACCGGTTGGCTGCGTGCGGGTCACGGGTCGCAACCCACGCCTGGTAGTACCCTACATGCATGCGATCGTGCCTAGTTGCGCACTACCGCTCCAGGCCAGGCCCTGCGCACGTGTGGGCTGCCCTATGCCGTGCCTTGCTTGCGTAGGTTCTGCGTGGTTGCGCCTTTCGACCTTCCAGTGCATCTGTATGCACCTCTCATCCTTATTTTGCCATTTTCGTGTCACACACGATCTTTTTGCCCTTTAATAATAAACATTTTGCAATTAAAAAAAGTACAAACGTAACAATATTTTTTTATTTCGCAAATATTAATATAATTGAATCCGCAAGTAAGGAATTGAAAGATTTTGATGATGGCTTTGATACCACTGAAAGTAAAACAAGATCGCTACGAGGCAAGCAATGTAGTTTAAAAATTTTGAACCGTACCCCGATCCCGATAATTAGATCAATGTTGAAATCAAAACAATCACATACATAATAAAATAAATCTAACATTTAGATTTTTGAGTCGTTTACGGATTAGAGTAGTCCAAGCATCTAGCCTCTAACTTGTGATAAGCGGCACGCGTTCGTTGGTGAAGAAAGCGGAATGGGAGAGCTAGCTCCCTATCCTTTTCATGGCTTGTGTATGGATGAAAAGAATCTCTTCGTTTTGAATCAATGCAGAAAAAGAAACAGGAGAGAGTGAATGGCAATATATTTTCCAACTCTTGAAAACAACAACAAAACCATTCGTTAATTTGGTCAACCCATAAAGGGGTATCTATAGAAGATGAAGGCCTCATAGGGTTTTCTAAACCCTAATGGATATGGCCTAACCCATTTCTCTTAGTCCAACTAGGAACTTAATTAAATAACCCAAATCCAATTATAAATTTAAATAAAATATTTAGTCCAAATCTAATTTAGCCTAAATATAATATTTAATTTAATATTTGACCCAAATTCAATTTAGTCCAAATATTTAATTTAATATTTGGTCAAAATATTTTATTTAGCCCAAATATATTTTATTTCCTATTTGCCACTCTTACAAATAGAAAATTATTAAATTAGAAATTCATTTCTAATTTAATCAATTGTCATTTTAGGAAACTCTTTCCTTTATAACGATCCTTTATCATACTGACGTGATTACATCTATTTGTTCTTTTTCCGTGAGAACCTACGATGGCACAACTTTTTACCAAAATGTCCCACTTAACCATATGTTCGCTCTCTTGATTTAAGTCAGAGACCATACCTATTACGTATGACTCATTAAGCTTCCGAATATGTTGGCAATGTGTCAGTAGGAACATATAAAACAAGATTGGCCTCTTGCAAGGCGTCGTGTCTATCCAATTATTCAGAAGGAATCATAATCCGCAAACAACATTTCACGAGTATGGTTACTGTTTGCCTATTTCTATCCCACAAGTGGACGGATTGTAACAAGTAATATAGTGATAAGTAGAGTCTCGTACCTATGAGGACTAACTTTTGTCGTTTACCTTAACCGATTTAACCTTAAGCTAACACACACATTAGTATAGTTATTAACAATGACTTCAAGTTTTATGAAAACTAATTTACTAATAAAAGATGCAATCAAAGCAATTTATTTGATTCAAAACTCACAAAACTAAGGCACTAGGGTTTGTGAATCCACCATCAGCCTTTTATGATTCAATTGTTCATTACTCGGATCTTGCTATTCCTTATCCTAAGTTGAAAATCAATGATCTAATTACAACCAAAAGCCTCTCTTGATGGTCATTTAGTTCTATGTATATATATGAGATTAACTATCTCTAGTCAGCTTTCGAACATATAAACATGCATTCAATCACAGTGATCATCACAACATGATTTCATAGGGCATAATGGTATCTCTACCTATTATAGGACCCTATGTTGTTTGCTATCATATCTAATCTGTATTGAATCTCTTGAAAGCAATACAAATAAAAAATATGTTTCAATGGTGATTAGACATCAAAATGACATTATGAACATAATAAACAATCAATCCGAATGAATAAGAAAATAACAAATTGAGTAACTTTAAATCAAACCATTAGAAGTCGAGGTTTCATCATTCACCCTAGCTACAAACACTTAACAATGCATTCTTACAATAAAAAAAAAAAAAAGCAAAGAGTTGGGATCCATAGCAGAGATTTGAGAAAGAAAAGAAAAATACAACTTAAGAGTATAGTCTTTAATCTTCCGTCGGCTCCTCCTCCCTCCAAAAACTCCCTCAAAACTCCAAGATGAAGCCTTTATATAGCCATCCATAGGGTTTTCGAGTCTTGCTCCATGAAAACTTTCGTTCCCTATTGAATTGGATGGAGATGGGCCAAAATCACGCTTTGAATTGAAGTTCAGAACCTTATCATGGTCCTATCGTGGTATGCTTGTTGCGGCAGACTCGTGACCTCCAGATAACAATTCCTAAAGTGGTCTTACAACGGTATGCATACCGCTATAAGACTATGAAATGTAAAATTTAATTCTTGTAGCGATCCTACAGCGAAATGCATACCACTATAGGCCACTAGAGTTTTTCCTTAACTTTACTCTCATTCGCCTTCCACTTTTCGCCCTTGTTCCACTTTCACTTTCTCCACCTCATTTTGAGTTGATAGCTAACCATGTCTTCAAGTTTTATTTCCACTCCTATCATGCACCAAAATCGTGTCTTTTTATTCCATATCCGCTTTGCATGTGATGTGCACCTATATTGACAAAATTGAGCCAAAAATTAATAGCAATCATGTTCATTGCATACTTAAATGCTAAACTTGAACAACTAAATAACAATACAAAATACACTAATTAGTTACCGTGTAATTCGATTCTCTCGTCAATGTATTTTCTGTGACCTCAAGTTTGGCTATGTGTTGTTTGATTACGATCACGTGAATTTTCTTCGGCCCTCCATATATCCTTACTTAATATAAAGTGAATCAATTACTCTTTATTGATCTCTTTCACCATAGCCATGGATTTAAAGTGAATATCTACCGAAGGTGCCTTAGATATATCATCCTTTATCAAAGGATAGATGAGTCTCATCTTGGTTATACACCCATCTCCATAAGCCTCACGATATATCCAACGATCGCCCACATACAGCCTTTCTCTAGGCCCATCGAAATGATGTCAAAGCATACCGGTCTTCTTATGAGATGACCATGACAACTTCAAGTCCAAGGATTAGTTACACCCATCTCGTATGAGGATTCCATCAACATATAATCAAAATGGATTCTTATGGCGAGTCATGTTAAGTGACATGTTCTTCAACATTGGTCACTTATGTACTTGTCTAGGCATCCACATGTCTGTGGGTGTGAGACCCCCATTGCTATCACATGGCAAAAATATAACACATATAAGTCTTACCGCAATTGTCAGTGTTCATTCTTAACATTGCTATAACTTGGGAGATTTTATTATGTTTAGAAACTGTGATACATTATCTCACATCTTTATAGATTAATCACAGAATACATCATATGAACTTCTATCTAGTTTCATTTGGTTATTACAATAATAACAAGAAACTAATAGAACGACTTATTATGTAATTGAATAACTCCTTATTCAATAATAAATATGATTACAATTGTCAGTGTACTACATGTTCAATCTGATTGGATCTAGAGCACCAACACTAGTAGGTGTTAGTTGAACATTCACTGAATGTGATCCCTACGATAGTTCACATGGCTTAAGGGTTAATAATTTGTTGATGGCTTCTGATTGTGTATCTGGTCCTTTGACTAGAGGTGACAGAATTGTTTTGTTCACTAGTGTTAGGGATTTGTCGTTGAGCGGAACCATCTAATGTAAGAGGTAAGGATGCTTTCTGTGTGGTCTCTGTGTAGTGGTGTATGGAGGTAAATGCTCATTGATGGAATCCATTAACCTCTATTAGATGGGGGTGAACATCCTATGTGGTCCATATTAGTGATGATTGGAAATCTTTTATTCAGGATATGCATGAGATTAGAAAAAGTTCTAGTGTTAAAAGAGTTCCAATGTGCTACCTCAATCACACCATACGAGATCTAGCATAGTTACAGAGTCCTATGAGTTTAATCAATCTATGTCTCTCACTTAGTCGGGATGTTAGTTAATGGAATGACTATCTGCACGATAATCGAAAAACTTTAATAAGTTAATCCAAAGTTGAGATTTCATTGCCATTAGGATCACCTTGAATCCGAGCTGGAGGATACTCAGAATCTTTTAGGTGCTCTGAGGATTTAGAGAGATCCTCTTAATAGGCCGAATGGTTTGGCTAGCATCAAGGAGTTGACATATCTTGATTGTTACATGATTGTGAACCTAGAAATTCACACGCATACTGAGTAATGTATTGGATTAATGATCCGTTGTTGTTAATGTGTTCCTCATCATTAAGAGTCAATGATGTTGGTTGCCACTAAGTGTTAGGCACATAGATCTATGGATATAGGAGACTCCTAATAGTTAGCGGGACATGTTGTTAAGAGTTAACTAGGCCTTGGTTCCATTAATAGTTAGTGTAAATGCTATTATAGGTTAATAATGGGACTAATGTGCAATATGACCAAGTTGGAGCGTTGCTGGGAGGAACTGATCGATTGGTGCATTTTGACTAATGCTCTCATAGGGTTGACCGGTCATATGTTGTCAATTGGAGCGCAACGAAGGTTGATTACTGTTCCTTCTTGACCAAAAAATGGGGACTATCAGAGGCTGGGCGCAGGCTCCGACGACGGATTTGTCTAGAGGCAGCTAGCACCTGCAAGCACTCCGACGGTCGAGTGAGTAAGAGAGTAAGATGAGACAGTATATCAGTAAATCAAATGTGAGAACATATCTTGACTCTGAAGAGAGTTGGTTGAGATAGGAGGAGGAGATGTCCTCCTGCATGCATGAGACGTGCGCTTGCAAGTGATGAGACTGGCTATTCGGCGCTGGTAGAGGTTCCCAGGTTATAGCATGGTGGTAATGAGACCCTTATTAATGTGGATGTGATTCACCATTAATGAGGATGAGATCTGAGATGGTTGTGCAGATATATCCAGTGGGTTTGCAATGATGCCATAGCAGGCTGGCGCTAGACCAAAGCTAGGTTCAGAAAGAAGATTAGATTGGGTCGAGGTCAGGCTTGAGGACGGGCCGAGATTGGGCCTGAGGGAAGGGGTCGAGATTGGCCCTGAGGGAAGGGCCAAGATTGCTCCTGGAGAAGGGCCGAGATTGGGCTTGGACAGTCCACAACCCCCTAGGTCAGATGCTCGAGTAACAAGCATTCGAGCTAAGAAAGGGGAGCCTGACCAATTTCTGCTGTGCTCGGTAGTTTTGGATAGTCAGATTAGGTGGCACCGAGGTGGTCGGTTGAGCCGATTTTGTTTTTGCTGAGGGGACAACTCTAGGTCATTTTGAGGTTGGCCCCAGATGAGTAAGCGGGGCAATATTCTCTACGCGCTGATTTGTCGCGCGTGACCTTGAGATTCGAGGATGCTTTCCTGGAAGGTGAGGGTGCTATTTGGGCGGTAACTGGCAATATTCTCGAATGTGTGACAAGTGGCAACTTGGTGGTGGACGATCTGTGGGATGTGTTATAGGTATCTTTCGATGGTCCTCATAAGGATCCCCCATTTGGGCAAGAGTCTCTTTCTTTCCTTGGATGCAGAGAGAAAGAGGGACGGTCGCGGGGGTTTTAGTGAACTTTATCGGTGGCGGCTTACCCAATAACCATTTTCAGTTGTGAGTTTTGCAGGGGGAATGGCTTCCGCATACGATAAGAAAGATATTAGGTAAGAGATGGACATGCTCCGTAAGAAGGAAGGTAGGGCTGCGTCAGGTTTCGTTTCTGTAGAGAAAGTGGCTGGGAAGGCTCTTATTGCACTGGCACCCACTGTTCCTCTCGCAAAATCTGCTACCATGGTTGCTGAGACCACGACTTCGAGCGCAGGCTCTAAGGAACTCACAATCTCTGAGGAGTTGGCATGGCATAGAAAGCATCAGAAGGATCCTGATGGGGAGGCTCGGTTGCCTGGTGGTTCGCATATTTTCGAGAGTGGTGGCCTGGCTTCGTTTCAGGATCCTGAGTTTCGGAGTGACCTTTTTATTGACGCCTATCTCAACCCGTTATCGAATCGAAGAGGTTTACCAGGCGCTGGGTCACCCGCTGCATTTCATCAAATCGAGCACTAGGTGCTTCAATTTATCGCGGACTGTCATCTATTCAAGGTAGATGTGGCGACTCGCCTCTCCGAGATGAAGATGGGTCATGAAGAGGAGTTGCATCGTGTTAGGGGCTTGATAGGCGAGGAGGTTAAGAAAGCTATGGAAACGACTACCCTCGAGGCAAAGGAGTGGGCTGATGAGGCTGGCCGTACGATTGGTGTTCTTCAGCTGGACCTAAAGGTTGCTGAGGCAGAGTTGAAGAAGCAAGAGACGGAGGTGGCATTAGCCAAATCTGAGGTGACAACAATGGGGGCGAGAGCGAGGGCTGAGGTGGTCGCTGCCTAGTCCAAGGTAGCGAGGGTAAAGACGGAAGTGAGAGGGTTAAGAAAGGATGGGTATGAAACGGCTCTGTCTGACGTACGAACTGCGCTCCTGGAGCTGGATCTCTCAGGTGTTAGGTCTCCCGAGAGGAGTCGGGCCGAGTCGTAGTTTTGTACGGTAGTGTAGATTTTTTGCATTTGCAAGCTTTGTAACTTGTTGAACATTTCTTGGTTAATAGGAAATCACGTTTCTTTTCCTCTCTGGATGATTTGTTCTTGTCTTTCTTTCATGTGTTCCTTGCTCGATCCTTGTTGCTTTGATGTCCTAGTTAACTTATCGTAACTGCAATCTTGGTTCGTGGGATGGGGCCGAGTTGCCACTCCTTCAGGGGGCTTAGCGCCCGAACTTTGGGGCTTTTGGTTTTGGCGACCTTGTTTGATTGCGTAGGGCCCTATGGGCTTCAAGAATTAAGGCACCTGTTTGAGCGTGTAAGGTACCGTTTGAAGACACGAAAAGGGGTTTCCCATCCCAGGCGGGGTAGGTTCATCAGAATGCTCATTACGGGGCACGTGGAGGGGTTTTGTTGGTTGTCGGTTACCTGTTTGGCGTCTCTTGTGACAACTATTTGTATGCACTGCCCAGTGCGTGTACGTCATTTACCTTCGTTCACAAACTCGTCCTCTGTCTTGGGATTTTTTTGCCAATGTTCGATTGCCCTGTCTAGTAGGTTAGTCGCCTTCGTGGATGGCTATTTCTACTTTATACTCCGCTCATTCGTATGACTGGGTGCTCGAGGAGGTTGTCAGATCGCATTGAAGTTCTCTACGAACTCGTCTTTGGTTGCGGTGAGAGGGAAGGTCGTCCCCCGGAGCGGAGAGGGGGGGAAAATGTGGAGGAATTGGAAAGAAGTTTGTCTGCCTTTCTTATGGCCAGGATGAACGCGTATGTCATTCAGCCCTAGAGTCTGGGTTCCTATATATGTATGAGGCACTCTTCATGAGGTTGTGGTTGCGACTTCCACTAACGGAGTTCCAGAGTTTAGTATTGGAGGCGATGAACGTTGCCTCAATACAACTGTATTCGAACAGCTGGGGTTTCATTCACGGGTTTGAGGTACTGGCCGAGTGCCTTGGCCACACACCTAATAAGGCGATTTTCTTCCACTGCTATCACTGAAAGGGGGCTTATCGGGGTGGCTAGATTTCTCTGACGAGTCGTACGGGAAAATCGGTGTTGAAGGCCTTTACCACATCCTTCAAACACTTCAAGGATGGTTTCTTCAAGGTGGGCTCGAGCGAGTAGGAGCTCAACTTTTTCCTGGATGAGGAAGGCAAGGAGAAGTACCCCGTATTCTGGCAATTGAAGTTGAATCATCTTCTGGAGGTGGAGTATGGGAGTCTTGGCCCGAAGGATCAAGCCTTGGCAGACGCCCTTACGCTTTCTCCCCAACTAGAATCGGCGAAGCTTGTGGAACTGGGGGAGGATCCTCAGGCGTTGGCCGAGTATATGGGTATGTTGTTACTGTGCATTCAAGTTTTGGTCTGTTTCTATGGAAACCCTTATCAGAATCTTATGTTTCAGGAGAAAAGGCACCAGGTTTGACGAGGGAAGAAGTGGCAAGGCGCACGACGGAAAAGGCTGCTGGGATATCGTCCGGAGTGCCTGTTACTGGTGTGAAGTTGAGGAGTCCCGTTTGTGCCTGACCGATTACCGCGGTTGCCTCTGGCACTCCTTTTCTGTCGGAGGTCGAGGAGGTGCCCCTCTAGTGGAAGAGGCATCGGGTGGTCGTCAAATTAGGGTCTTTCAGTCAGGCTCCTAATGTATCGGACCAAGCTGCTGAGGTGCTCAGGACTTCGAATCCGGGGCCGACTATCAATGCTACAACGACTTCAGGTTCAAATCCATTACTTGATACCGCAACTTCGTCAGGCTCAGATTAGGCGGATGGTGAGTTGATGCCTCCTCGATTGGCGCGTACTCTGCGGCCGAGCTTGTAGGGATGCAATGACGCCGAGCAGGATCCTCAGAGTCTTTGGAGCCTTACCTTTCGATCGAGGAAGTTTGTTTAGGACCAACTCCTTGTGGAAGCCGATCGGAGGAGGCTTACCTCTCTTGGGGAGGAAGGGCTGTACCGATGGGTGGAGACATTGCAACTGTGAGCGGCCAGTGCCACTCATTTGTTATTCATGGAGTTGAAGATAAGAAAGGCCAAGGTTAAGGGTGACGCCAACAGCTTTTACGGGAGGGTTGCTTTAGTTGGTGAGGAGGTGGGGAGGGTAATGTTCGGATATCTAAGAGTGTGCGGTTAGATAGACGAGGCTCGTCTGGAGCTGGCCGAGCAGGACGAAAGGATTAAGGAATTAGAGGCAGAGTTAGACGCTTCTAGTGAAGAAGTTGCCCACTTAGAGGCTTGTGCAAGGAGGGAGACTCTTTTGCAGTATCTAGGTGGTTTTGACACGGTGTTGGCGCAAGCCTGGCTACTTTGCCCAGGGGTGGATTTTACTAGGTGTGAGCCCTCTAAGGAGGTAGTGGGTGGCCAACTTGTGGATCTAGGTTCGTTGAACCCAGCCATTGGAGACGAAGTTTTGGAGTAGGCTCAGGAGACAGCTGGGGTTGGACAGGCATAAGAAGGTATTGAGCAGCAGAGCGAGAGTCCTAATTCACCTTGGTCAGATCATCGTTAGAGCGGGGCTCCTGATTCATCTTGGCTAGATCAACCTGCCATTGGTCCTTAGGGCTTTTTTTTTAGGCATTAGACTGATTGTCGTAGCAACTCTGGTGTTATTTGAATAAAAGAGATGCGACCGTACGAGGCGCGACTTGCCTTTTGACTCTTCGACCTTGCTTTTCCTTATTGCTGCTATGGGTCCGGGATCGGGGTGTTGAGGGAAATCGGTGCCGGGATGCTCACAATGTGGCGATCTAGGCGTCGCGTTGCGAGAATGTATTTGACACGGGATCGGGGCGCGGGACCTGAAAAGACAAGATAACTGTGTAGTGGTGTAGAACACATTGCTTTCCAGGGGCGCTTCCCCAGGAGGTGCGTCGGTTTCCTAGGGTGGGGTATTAACTTCCTGGGTTTGTGGCTCTATTTTGATGGCGGTTCGCCTGCCAATGAATGCAGGGCATTAATGAGTGGCGTTATCATGAGTGGGGTGGACGACGCTCAGTGTTCCTACTATGCTTATAAAAAGGGGTTGTTTCCTTTATGTTCTGCGTATCCTCTACTCAATGCTTCAAATCCTCCTTTTAGTTAGGTATTTTGGGGCCCGATGGTTGACGATGTCAAGTCGAGTCAAGACTCTGGCCACGTATGACACTATTTCCACGTACGACGTAGTTGATTTAAATGAGGTCTCGATGGCTGTAGCTAGCCATGATTTATGGCTCGTGGTGTTCGCAATATATGGGTTGGCAACCCATGGTGGTCGTAGTATGAGGGTGGGCTTATTCCTTAATCTTGAAAAGTTCGTCCTCCGTCGCCTCTGCTTTCCTGTCGTCCTTTGTGTTGTAGTATTTACCAGACCTTCCCTTGAGGCTACTCCTGCCTTCGCTTGTGTGGATCTACAGTGCTAAGATGTGGCCCGCGAGAGAGTGGGGGCCAGTCGGTGTTTGGCCCAAGGCGGCCATGATGTTATCGTCGATTTTCTGGAGATCCTCGCTATGAAGCTTCTAAGGGCTCTATGGAGGGTGGTTTTTGACAACGGAGTCAGCCTTGTTGTGCCAAAGCTTGGTTGGTTGTGTTGGCCTAGTTGTGCTAAAGCTTGGTTAGGACTTTGAACGGGTTCAGTTGTATTTGTGTTGGGTGCCGAAAGCGTAATAAAGTTTTGTATTGTGGACATATTTTGTAATGAAATAGAGTAATAAAACGAGAGTTTCCCGAATGTGGGTACCGTGCACTTTTCCTTCGCTTTGTTTGCTGCAAAGATTGGTTGATTAAGTAGTCATGAATATCGGGCGATTTTAGAGTTGGCGTGTCTGCTTATTCCCTGATGGTCCTTCCACAAGATCGGCGAAGCTTGCGATCTGCGTTATCTGATTAAGCTTCATACCACTTTAAGCGAGGTAGCTTGAGGCCAAAGGCGGCAGGCCTAGATAACTCGAGTTCCTCCAGGACTTGTTTGATACAAAGCTTTGTTGTAGATAGCCCGAGGTAACTCGAGGCCAAAGGCAGCAAACCGAGGTAACTAGAGGTCCGTCGAGGTTTGTTTAATATGAAACTTTGTTGTAGATAGGCCAAGGTAACTCGAGGCTAAAAGCGGCAGACCGAGGTAACTCAAGGTCTGTTGGGCCTTGTTTGATACGAAGCTTTGTTGTAGATAGAGTGAGGTAACTCGAGGCCAAAGACGGCAGACCGAGGTAACTTAAGGTCCGTCGGGGCTTGTTTGATACGAAACTTTGTTGTAGATAGTGATAAGGGTCAATATTTCCTAAATCCTAATGAGTTATATCCCCATTTTGCCTTTATATTTAAGCTTAAAATAAATAATTATTCGTATAACATATTATTTCATGATGAAGCAAGGAAGTTGACTTCTACAATTAATTAAGGACATAAATCAAAGACGTTGGATTACTCATTATTGTTGCTCAAAATCATGGGCCAACTATGGAGTCTAGAGGATATTTCAAGTGCACTTGGCCTAACTATCAAACAGAATCTAACATAAGAAAGGCCCAAGACCAACCAAAGGCCCAAGACCAATCAAAGGCCCAACAAAGCCGAATTTGTATAAGACTTTTGTTTGTTTTGTATTTTTATGAGTATTTTACCACCTAAAGTTTTTTGTATTCTTATGAGTATTCCACCACCTAAAGTCTTTTGTTTTTTTTTGTCTTTTACCTAATTTTCTTCCACTAGTTAGGTCAATGTTTTGTGAGTACCCATTAGATATAATTATATTTAGTTGAATAATTGTGTGGTTTGTATTGCATCTTGTGGGCTATAAATAGCTCACTTTGGTGCATTTGTGAGTGGTTGTTATTACTTGAATCAAAGTTTAGTTTTGATCTTAGAGTTTTTCTTAGAGAATTGCTCTTATTCTCTCTCTTGTTTTCTCTTGTAATCTTACTTCATTTCTTTCTTCTTTTAAATTATTATTTCATTTATTGTTACTTTATTATCCACCATCTAAATGGCCGATTAATTTCTGCCTTTAAATTTCTGCAATTTTAATTCTTGTCTTTTAATTATCCACCGCCTAAAAAGGCCGGTTAATTTCTACTATTTAATTCTTGTCATTTAAATTCTGTTATTTAAATTACGCCATTTAAATTCTTGTCAATTAACTTTTAAATGGAAATGAGTAGCTAAATCTAATCTTGGATTAAGGCAATGATAGTGTCCAACGCCAATGATTCCCAAAGAAAGCTGCGCTTTAAATGAGCAACATTAATTTAAATTTCAATATGAGTGTGTTTTAATTATTAAGAAATCACTAGGTTTGGATTGGAGCGTAAGCCTAACTTAGAGCTCTCATGTCATGCATGGGAGTTACTAGAACTGGAAACGCTATCATACCCAAACCCGGATGATTAATTTAGTTGTTTTGTATATTAATTATAATTGGATTTATAGTAGTTGCTTAAATTAGAATCCTGCATATCATGTATGGGGATTGCTTAAACTAGAACTATCATCATCTCTAAATTGCATTTAGTAACAAACCTTCATATCTGAAACTAAATTAATGTTACTAACCTTGTCTGCTAAAATTTGAGAATCAACGGGTTGGCGCTGAAATTGTCTTAACTCAAGTGCTATCCAATTTTATATTCTGACATTAAGCATTTACTTCAACTACTGCCTTGCTTTATCTTCTAGTATCTGTTATCTAAAAATCATAAAAAAAATCTTATTACCAATCCATCTAAATATGTGTGCGTGTGTGTGACATTCATGTTCTTTTGCCATAAATAAATCTCTCAGTAGACGACTTGGACTCATCTAGAAAGTATAAATTTAAATTTGGACTACAACTGCACTCGTACACTAACGAATATAAACCTCTCACCTAAATAAAGAATAAAATATAAATTTTTTATTGTGTTTTGTTTTGTGTTTTAATTGCAGGGTGAGTGTGCAGCCAAATTTTGGCACCGTTGCCGGGGAGATTTAGGGAAAGAAAAAAAAAAGGAATAAGCATCTTCCGATAAATCTGGTAACTCTGTTTCTTTTTACTTTATCTTTGTGCACAGTATATGATACTTAGGTCAGGTAGGATTGTAAAACATCACTCACTCATGTCTCAACACAACGAGAACATGCCACTTGCACAGAACATGTCTGCACATGGTAGTGAGCGCGGTGAACCTAATCCCATTGATCAGGAAATGATCCGACCCCTTAGGGATTACCTTCATCCTTCTAGACAGACAACTCCATCATGCATCATCCTTCCCATCAACCATCATAGGTTCAACTTCAAACCTGGTACAATGCAATTGTTGCCAACTTTTCATGGCTTGGATTCTACAAATCCATACACTCATATGAAAGAATTTGAGGAAGTATGTAACATTTGCATGGACCATACAACAAATGAGGATGTCATAAGATTAAAACTTTTTTCATTCTCACTGAAAGATAAGACAAAAATGTGGTTAGGCACTCTCCCACTTAGATCTATAGGAAGTTGGAGAGAAATGCAAGCAACTTTCTTAAAAAAATACTTCACTGCCAACAGAACTGCTACCCTTCAAAGACAAATCATGAACTTTGCCTGTAAACCAAATGAGAATTTTGCTTAAGTGTGGGAAAGGTTTAAAGACCTTCTTCACACTTGTCCGCACCATGCTTTTGAGCAATAGAGAGTTGTCAGTTTCTTTTATGATTCACTCACTCCCCAATTGAAAATGTTAGTTTCTACAATGTGCAATGGAGAATTCTATGAGAAGACTCTAGAAGAAGCTTTTCACTTCTTTGACACATTGGCTGAGAATACAAGGAACTGGGAAGTTGGTCCAACATCTGCTCTTGATTCAAGAGAAAATCCACAACCTAAAGGGAAATACGAACTGAGTGAGAGTGACGATTTAAATGCAAGATTAACAGCTTTAACAAAGAAAGTTGAAAACATGAAATCCAAAAAAGTACAACCCGTTAATCAAGTGGAAGTAAAGTGTGCTGTGTGTGATGCAACAGATCATTCAACTGAAGAATATCCTACCCTACCTGCTTTCAAGGAAGTATTGTATAGACAGACTAATAACAATCATTCACACAATTTTGAGGGGAGACAAAATCAAAATCAGAGTGGAGCCTATTATGGGAATAATCAAAACTACAATTTATATTATCCCAATAATAGAAATCACCCCAATTTTTCTTGGAGAAATGATTCTGGAAATCACTCTCAACCTCCCTTCCCTGCACAACAACACATCTTCCAACAGAATTAAGGTTCTTCATCCAATACTTACCAACCTCCTCATAGGAGATCTTTGGAAGATACCTTACATCAGTACATCCAAAGCCAAACAGGCATCAACAATCAAGTTGCCAAAACTCAAGAGCAAACTAACAAAGCCATGGAAGACATTAGGAGCCAGTTGACCAAGTTAATAAAAACATTGAGTGTGAGAGAACCCGAAAGGTTTCCATCCCAAACTAATCCTAATCCAATTAGGCAAACCAACCAGGTAGAAGCCTCAAATAGTGAAACCAGCACTCATGAACAAGTGCAAGCAATGACTGCCCAAAAAAGTGGAAGAATGATAGAAAAACCAATTGATCCTAGGATAAACCAACTTGTTGCTGAAGAGGAAGAACCAAAAGATCATGAATCCACCGTGGAGAAAAATGAAAAAAATGAAAACCAAAAAGAAGATGGGAAATAAATTCAATACAGGCTCAAACCACCTTTTCCACAAATGTTGAATCATTTGAAAAAAGATCAACAAAATGCAGATATATATATGAAGTGTTTAAGCAAGTGAGAATCAACATTCCACTTTTTGATGCAATAAAACAAACACCTTCATATGCCAAATTCTTGAAAGACTTTTGTACTATAAAAAGAAAAATAAATGTACATGAAAAAACATTTCTAACTGAACAGGTCAGTTCCATCCTACAATTCAAAACCCCTCCCAAATATAAAGATCCAAGATGTCCAACCATCTCATGCATCATAGGAAGCCAAAAAGTTGATCAAACACTCTTAGACCTAAGATCTAGTGTCAATCTGTTGCCATACAGTGTTTATCAACAATTGGGTCTAGGAGAATTGAAACCTATAAGAGTCACTCTACAGTTGGCAGATAGGTCAGTCAAAATGCCTAGAGGGATAGTTGAGGATGTATTGGTCCAAGTGGACAAGTTCTATTTCCCTGTGGATTTCATCGTCTTAGATACCCAATCTCATCAGGGTCCTCATCCACCTGTTTCTGTCATCCTAGGCAGACCATTCCTTGCTACCTCAAATGCCATCATCAATTGTAGGAATATGGTCATGAAACTATCATTCGGGAATATGATAGTGGAAATGAATGTCTTTAAGGTGTCTAAGCAATGAAGCGATGAAGAGGAACTAGAGGAGGTTGATCTGATTCAGACATTAAGGGAATAGTATTTTGAGAAAGTTCTTTGCGAGCTGGTTAGTCAAGAGTCAAAGGAGCAGTTGTTGAAAGGGATAAAGCCTGAAGTTGAGTCAATCAAGGAGGATACTCAATTGCTGCATGACCCAAAATCATTGAAATCATTTGGGGATAAAACCCCACCATCTTTGGTCCAACTAATCCAACCTGTGAGAAAACCATTGCCAATTCACCTGAACTATGCATTCTTAGGTGAAGGGGAGTCATTGCCAGTAGTGATCTCATCTAGCCTAACTTCACACCAGGAGGCAGAATTGTTAAAATTGTTGCAAACCCACAAGCAAGCTATAGGATGGTCCATATCTGATTTGCATGGTATCAGCCCCCTCACCTGCACCCATAGGATTTTTCTAGAAGAGAATGCTAAACCTGTACGGCAAATGCAAAGGCGACTAAACCCAATTATGAAAGAAGTTGTTCGGAGGGAAGTTCTAAAATTGTTAGATGCAGGTATCATTTACCCCATCTCAGATTCCAAATGGGTTAGTCCAATTCAAGTTGTACCTAAGAAATTAGGAGTCAATGTGATAGCAAACGAGAACAATGAGCTCATTCCTACACGCATCCAGACTGGATGGCGGATGTGCATAGATTACAGGAAGCTCAACTCTGTGAGTAGGAATGATCATTTTTCGCTTCTATTTTTGGATCAGTTGTTAGAGAGAATAGTGGGACATGCCTTCTACTACTTCCTAGATGGGTATTCTGGGTATAATCAAATTGAAATTGCCTTAGAGGATCAAGAGAAAACCACGTTCACATGTCCATTCAGGACATTTGCTTACAGACGAATGCCATTTGGTCTGTGAAATGCCCCTGCAACCTTTCAAATATGCATGATGAGTATTTTTAATGAATTGGTTGAGAATGTGGTAGAAGTCTTTATGGATGACTTCTCACTGTACGGGGACAGTTTTGAGAGTTGTCTAAAAAATTTGGAGAAAATTCTAGTCAGGTGCAAAGAAACGAATTTAGTGCTAAATTGGGAGAAGTGTCATTTCATGGTTACTCAAGAAAGTGTCTTGGGACATATTATTTCTTCCAGGGGTATTGAAGTTGATCAGTCCAAGGTTGAGTTAATTCAAAAATTACCCGCTCCAAGGAACGTGAGAGAGGTTAGGTCTTTTTTTGGCCATGCTGGTTTTTATAGGCGATTTATCGCTTCATTCAGTGCCATAGCCAGACCTTTATGTCGCCTCTTAGCCCTTGACATACCTTTTGAGTGGACCGGTGAGTGTCAAATTGCTTTTGAGAAGTTGAGAAAATCACTCGTTTCTGCACCTATCATTCAGTTTCCTGATTGGTCCCTCTCATTTGAACTTATGTGCGACGCTAGTGATTACGCGATAGGAGTTGTATTAGGGCAGAGGAAGGATAAGAAATCTCATGTGATATATTATGCTAGCAAAACTCTGAATGAGGTACAAAAGAATTACACCATTACAGAGAAAGAGTTACTAGCAGTTGTCTTTACCCTGGACAAGTTCCAATCTTACCTCGTAGGGTCACTAGTGATCATATTTACTGATCACGTTGCTCTAAAGTATTTGTTCACAAAGCAAGATATCAAACCCCATCTCCTCCGATGGATCTTACTCCTACAAGAGTTCAACATTGAAATCAGAGACAAGAAGGGAGTAGAGAATGTGGTGGCTGATCATTTGTCAAGGATTCCAAGTCAAGATCTCACACAATTTGATGAACCAATCCATGACCATTTCCCTAATGAGCAACTGTTTGAAGTAAATGTTATTCATACATCATCTGTTGTCCCTTGGTATGCCGACATTGCGAACTACCTGGCAACTGGTCTGATCCCAGACCATTGGAGCAAACTAGATAGGCATAAATTCTTCAGAAAAGTCAGAACCTTCTTTTGGGACGAGCCTTACCTCTTCAAGTATTGTTCTGACCAAATCATCCGTAGATCCATACCCGATCATGAGCAATAGAGTGTCATTAATTTTTGTCATACTCTTGCATGTGGAGGCCATTTTTCTGTCAAAAAAATAGTTGTAAAAATTTTTTATAGTGGATTTTATTGGCCAACACTGTTCAAGGATGTGTACATGTTCTGTTCAAGTTGCGATCGACGTCAAAGGTTAGGAAGCCTATCAAGGAGAAACATGATACCATTACATCCGATCCAAGTGTTAGAAGTTTTTGACTATTGGGGTATGGATTTTATGGGCCCATTTTTCAATTCATTTGGTCATGAATACATCTTACTTGCTGTCGACTACGTGTCCAAATGGGTCGAAGCAATCCCGGCTAGAACGAATGACCATAGGACTGTTGTGAAATTTTTGAAAGAAAACATATTCAGTCATTTTGGGATGTCACGAGCAATCATCAGTGATGAGGGTTCCCATTTTTGTAATAAAGTTGTGGCAGGATTAATGAAGAAATATGGTGTACTGCACAAGGTTGCAACACCATACCATCCCCAAACCAATGGTCAAGCCGAGTTACCCAATAGGGAGGTTAACCGCATATTGGAAAAGACTGTTGCTACTAATCATAAGGATTGGTCCTTAAGACTAGTAGACGCTCTTTGGGCGTACAGGACAACTTACAAAACAATTTTAGGAATGTCTTCCTATAGGCTAGTATACGGTAAATCTTGTCATCTGCGGGTGGAAATTGAGCATAAAGCATATTGGGCAATTCAAAAAATCAACAAGAGTCTAACTGAAGCAAGCCTATCTAGGAAGCTCCAATTGAATGAGCTTGAAGAAATTCGGAACGAGGCATTTGAGAATGCACGATTGGCAAAGATTTGCATGAAAGAGTTACATAATCGGAACATCATTCAAAAAAAACTTTTAGGTAGGGCAACAGGTACTCTTGTATGATTCTCAATTGCATCTATTCCCAGGAAAATTGAAGTCTCGATGGGCCGACCCTTTTGTAATCAAGTCCATCTCAGGATATGGGGCCTTTGAGATAGAAAATCCGGAATCAAGATAACTTCTTACAATCAATGGTCATAGGTTGAAACCATACCAGGGTAGTATTGAGAAGAATGAAGGAGTTATGGATTTGGATGATCCACCATCATCTGATGAGTAAGGGAAGTTTCATGTCGTCTAGGAATCTGACGTTAAAAGACCACATTTCCATTTAGGTTAAATGGATGTTTCTAGATCTGAAAAAAAAAAAGTATATAAAAAAATATATATATAAATTATTTCTTTTCTCCATTACTTAAATAGTGTTTCTCTGTGTGCAATCCAAATAAATTTTTTTCATATCAGTTCATGCAGTGAAGACTGCCAGGTATATCTATCTTCTATCCTTTTATTGCCAATTGAGGACAATACGCAATTTAAGTTGAGGGGTAAGGTGTACTTAAGAATTAATTTATTGGTGTTTGAAATTGATCCATTGTACAAATAATTTTGGTTGACTTGATAATATTGTCTTGTATGGTATATATGATTTTATTGGGTCCCTAAAAAAATAATAAATAAATAAAAATAATAATAATAAAAATAAAAATAAAATTGAATTGAGAGAGACAGAATTGACGCTGGTGGTAGCTATTTTTCTCGGGCAGTGCAATCACACTACCCTATAAAGAAAGAGGTACACTGCCAAATGTTAAAAAATGAGATGTTAGACGACACCAAGCCTGACGGTGCAATTATGGCATGCCTTGAGCCGAGTGTCGAATAGTGATGCCCATTGCTCTATAAGAGACACCATATCTGTATGAGGCAAGCCACCCTTCTTGAGCTCAGTCTTCTCTCCTTTGTATTATTCTCCGATCAAGTACTCTCATCCCTTTTGTAAAGTTTATAGTTCTTTACTTTCTTCTTATTAGAGTTTTTTTTTTAAAAAAAAAAAAAAAGAATCTTCAGCTTTCAAAAATTCGCAAGTACTATCCATCTCTCCCGCAGAATGATTTGAAAAAAATTTATGCTGCTAGGTGTGAAAGACTTAGGCTTTTGATGCGTAATACATCCCTAAAGATATTTGTTGGCTGATCGAAGCAAAAGTTCGATTAGCTGGCGAAACTTCACCTAGTTTTAAGCACTTCCCAGGCTTAGGGAAGAGTAGTTTTGCGAAGAAACGAAGAGCTAAAGAGTAAATGATTGTCACAAGTGTGCTCGTTGGTCCTGTAACACTCGATGCAAATCTGTGAGGTTTACGTCCGTAAATTGAGAAGATAAAATTAGTTTCATAAATGATGGACTGAGTAAGGAGTCATTGGATGATATCTGATTGACTCTTGAGACACATCCATGTGGAATAGTGTAAAGAGAACTTTTTGCTTTATGGACCCAGTTCATAAGTGACCACCAACGCTATAGTCTTGGGAATCTGACTAAAAACGACCCTGTTTGTCAATCTATAAGAAAATTGGATGGGAAGCCTATCCCCACTTCATAGAAAGTGTTTAAGCCGTTTCTGGACGTAAAACCAGAGGAAGATGTGAGCCACAATCACAACTACTTGTACATACGCATGATTTTTGTTTGTATTTATTTCTTGTTGAATTGTTGTATAGCTACTTTTGATCGCCAAACCTCTTTCCAGGGCATACAAAAGGAACAAACATGGAAGGCCAGTTAGTTCGTCGAATCAAAACCATATGTGTACTTTGTGGCTCTCAACTTAAGAGTGATATTTATTACGCACTTGCAGCAAGCGAACTAGGACAAAAATTAAGAGAGAAAAAGATTAATTTGGTATATGGAGCGGGAAGTCATGGATTGAATGGTTATGTTTCACAAGCTGCACATTTTGGAAAATCATATGTGGTAGGAGTAATGCCAATCTTTTTGGCTGAACCACATATTTCTGGGATTACACGCGGTCAACTTATAGAAACGACTTCTATGTCTGAGCGCATGGCTTGTAAGATTTATCAGTCAGACGCCTTCATTGCTTTACCAGGAGGTTTTGGAACACTTGAAGAAATATTTTGTATAATCTCCTGGGCCACGAGTAATCTCCATACCAAACCTATTGGACTTTTAAATATTAACCATTTTTTCGATGGGTTGCTCTCTTTTCTTTATTAGGCTGTAGATCAAAAGTTCATTTCTCTTTTAGCAAGAAAAATTCTCATTTTCGCATCCACCATTGATAAGCTACAAGAGAAATTACACACTTATATTCCACAACACGATCTTTATGAGTCTCGGATAGATTGGTCTAAGATAATCAAAAACAAGCGCCAAAAGGGTCCGATTAATTTAGATTTATCCTGGTAAGACAAGTCTATGATGAGATGGCTGAGTAAGGAGTACTTTTTGTACTCTTGAGACACATCTCCTATGACTTGCATGAATTTGTTTCTTTACCTAGTGTTCTAAAAAAAAAAAAAACTGTGGAATGTTGTTAGGCAAGTCTATGATAAGATGGCTGAGTAAGGAGTACTTTTTGTACTCTTGAGACGCATTTTGTTTATCTTATGACTTGCATGAATTTTTTCTTTTTTTGGTGAAAATATAAATATATATGTTATGATTATTTGTTTGTTTGAATTTTAGCAATTCACAGTAAATCTATGGACTTATGGAGTTACAGGTATTCCTAACAACCCTATTTTATTACTGCAATTTAAGTTGGAGGGTGTTAGGTCTAGTTATGGATTATCTTGTTCATGTTTAACTGTGAGTTTGCTATTGCTTTCTTGTAATCTTGTGTGAATTAATTATCTTTATCTGTTCTTATTATTAAAAAAAAAAGAAAAAGAAAAATTGTGTGCTTTAAATAACGCTATTCCTAAAGCTTTGGAATTATGCACTGATAGTTGGTTAAGTTTGCAATACGAAACACGAATGCATTAATTTCTTATTTGAAAACGTAGATGTATGGGATTAGAATAAGTGATTTACATGCATCGGGTGTTCAATAATTAGAAATTGGTTTATTGGTCATAAAGTCAAAGGCAATGTAATTAGCTGATTAGTACACTGCATGATCCCACAACAGAAGTGGAGACTATTACCCAAGTGAATGATTGAGCCTAATAATTGTTAATTCTGAGTGAAATAACACTTACTCTAAATGCGCTTTATTGTTTATCTCATATTTTCAATAACTTCAAAACATCAATTTGCTTTGAATGTCTAGTATGATAGCGGATGAATTTGGCTGTTTCAAACTCTGAATTAGTTGACTGAGTAACATTGTTTTGTAGAAGCATGATAGGGGGATCAATTTATTTCAATATTGAACCTATATATTGACCTTTTTTTTCTTTACATTAACCTCCTTTGCTAGCTCATTTGAGTTGTTCTTAGCACAATTCCTTTCCTTATCGTCATCTAAACTGTAACCACATGAAGTTTGTCCAACCTGGTGTGTTTTTAGGAATCAGTCTATCTTGGTATTTTCATATATATAAAAAAAAAAGCAAAAAAAGAAAGAGAGAAAAAAAAGAAAAAAGAAAACAAAAAAAATGAAGTTCTCTTAGATATTCAGCACAAATGTTTCAAAATAAATGCTGGAGAAAACATTACATCCAGTTTGAGAATAGTGTCAAAAAAAAAAAAAATCCCGACACACCATTTGCACACTTTACCCTTTTCTTTGACAACCCATATTAACCTCATAGCCCCAATACAACATGATCTGGTCCCTCTTGATGCTATAAATCATGTGATCTTAGAATTCGAGGTCAGAGCAGGAAATTATGTTTAAATTCAGAAGTTATTCAACTATGACATTATTCCAGTCATGAAGCTATGTCAATTTCCCTGTTCTTTTATGAAAATACGTTCCTTATATTTGGGATGACATCGACTTTTAAACTTGTTCTGCATCTACTCTTATAACGGTGCATCCCCTTGTGTGTACACTTGAGAAATCATTTTTATTAGAGGAAAAATCTATGGTAAGGTTTAAAGTCAAAATTTTGAGAGAGTAAATCTGTGTATTGGTCATTCTGATTGCCATTCGTGAGATTGTATGACCTTTAACCAGAAATCTGATTTTGAATATTCGATTGTATGCCAAACTACTTATTCTATTATACGCATTTTGGTTTCGAATTTGAAATTTTTATATTCATGAAAGTATTGTGATTAGATCATGGCTGGTGTATAATCTAATTGTTAAGGGACTAGCAATATTCAAGTTGGGGGTGTGATAAGGGTCAATATTTCCTAAATCCTATTGAGTTATATCCCCATTTTGGCTTTATATTTATGCTTAAAATAAATAATTATTTATATTACATATTATTTCAGGATGAAGCAAGGAAGTTGACTTCTACAATTAATTAGGGGCATAAATCGAAGACGCTGGATTACTCATTATTGTTGCTCAAAATCATGGGCCAATTATGGAGTCTAGAGGATGTTTCAAGTGCACTTGGCCCAACTATCAAATAGAATCCAACATAAGAAAGGCCCAAGACTAACCAAAGGCCCAAGACCAATTAAAGGCCTAACAAAGCCCAATTTGTATAAGACTTTTGTTTGTTTGTATTTTTATTAGTACTTTACCACCTAAAGTCTTTTGTATTCTTATGAGTATTCCACCACCTAAAGTCTTTTGTTTTTTTTTTTTGTCTTTTACCTAATTTTCTTCCACTAGTTAGGTGAATGTTTTGTGAGTGCCCATTAGATATAATTATGTTTAGTTGAATAATTGTGTGGTTTGTATTGCATCTTGTGGGCTATAAATAGCTCACTTTTGGTGCATTTGTGAGAGGTTTTTATTACTTGAATCAAAGTTAAGTTTTGATCTTAGAGTTTTTCTTAGAGAATTGCTCTTATTCTCTCTCTTGTTTTCTCTTGTAATCCTACTTTATTTCTTTCTTCTTTTAAATTCTTATGTCATTTATTGTTACTTTATTATCTACCGCCTAAATGGCCGGTTAATTTCTGCCTTTAAATTTCTGCAATTTTAATTCTTGTCTTTTAATTATCCACCACCTAAAATGACCAGTTTGTTTCTGTTATTTAATTCTTGTCATTTAAATTCTGTTATTTAAATTACATCATTTAAATTTTGTTATTTAAATTACGTCATTTAAATTCTTGTCAATTAACTTTTAAATGGAAATGAGTAGGTAAATTTAATCTTGGGTTAAGGCAAGGATAGTGTCCAACGCCAATGATTCCCAAAGAAATTTGCGCTTTAAATGAGCAACATTAATTTAAATTTCAATATGAGTGTGTTTTAATTATTAAGAAATCACTAGGTTTGGATTGGAGCGTAAGCCTAACTTAGAGCTCTCATGTCATGCATGGGAGTTACTAGAACTGGAAACGCTATCATACCCAAACCCAGATGATTAATTTAGTTGTTTTGTATATTAATTGTAATTGGATTTATAGTAGTTGCTTAAATTAGAATCCTGCATATCATGTATGGGGATTGCTTAAACTAGAACTATCATCATCTCTAAATTGCATTTAGTAACAAACCCTCATATCTGAAACTAAATTAATGTTACTAACCTTGTCTACTAAAATTTGGGAATCAACGGGTTGGTGCTGAAATTGTCTTAACTCAAGTTCTATCCAATTTTATATTCTCACATTAAGCATTTACTTCAAATTTTGCCCTTCTTTATCTTCTAGTATCTATTATCTAAAAATCATAAAAAAAAAATCTTATTACCAATCCATCTAAATGCGTGTGCATGTGTGTGACATTCTTTTTCTTTTGCCATAAATAAATCTCTCAGTGGACAACCTAGACTCATCCAAAAAGTATAAATTTAAATTTGAACTACAACTGCACTCGTACACTGACAAGTATAAACCTCTCACCTAAATAAAGAAAAAAATGTAAAATTTTTATTGTCTTTTGTTTTGTGTTTTAATTGCAGGGTGAGAGTGCAGCTAGATAGGCCGAGGTAACTCGAGGCCAAAGGCGGAAGACCGAGGTAACTCGAGGTCCATTGAGACTTATTTGATACAAAGCTTTGTTGTAGATAGATCGAGGTAATTGGAGGTCTGCCGGGACTCGTTTGATACGAAGCTTTGTTGTATATAGGTCGAGGTAACTCAGGGCCAAAGGCAGGAAACCAAGGTAACTCAAGGTCCATCGGGAGTTGTTTGATACGAAGCTTTATTGTAGATAGGCCGAGGTAACGCGAGGCCAAAGGCGACAGACCGAGGTAACTCGAGGTCTGCCGAACCTTGTTTGATACGAAGGTTTGTTGTAGATAAGCCGAGGTAACTAGAGGCCAAAGGCGGCAGACTGAGGTAACTCGAGGTCTGTTGGGGTTTGTTTGATATGAAACTTTGTTGTAGATAAGCCGAGATAACTCGAGACCAAAGGTGGAAGACCGAGGTAACTTGAGGTCCGCCGGGGCTTGTTTGATACGAAGCTTTGTTGTAGATAGGCTGAGATAACTCGAGGCCAAAGGCGGCAGACCGAAGTAACTCGAGGCCAAAGGTGACAGACCGAGGTAACTCGAGGTCCGCCGTGACTTTTTTTATACGAAGCTTTGTTGTAGATAGGTCGAGGTAACTCGAGGCCAAAGGCAATAGACCGAGGTAACTTGAGGTTCGTCGGGGCTTGTTTGATATGAAACTTTATTGTAGATAGGTCGAGGTAACTCGAGGCCAAAGGCGGTAGACTAAGGTAACTCGAGGTCCGCCGGGGTTTATTTGATACGAAACTTTGTTATAGATAGGCCGAGGTAACTCGAGTTCAAAAGCGGCAGATTGAGGTAACTCGAGGTCCGTCGAGGCTTATTTGATACGAAGCTTTGTTGTAGATAGGCTAAGGTAACTCGAGGCCAAAATGTAGCAGACCGAGGTAACTTGAGGTCTGTCGGGGCTTGTTTGATATGAAGTTTTGTTGTAGATTGACTGAGGTAACTCGAGGCCAAAGGCGGTAAATCGAGATAACTCGAGGTTCGTTGAGGCTTGTTTGATACGAAGTTTTGTTGTAGATAGGCCGAGGTAACTCAAGACCAAAGGCGGTAGACCGAGGTAACTCGAGGTTCGCCGAGATTTGTTTGATACAAAGCTTTGTTGTAGATAGGCCGAGATAACTCGAGGCCAAAGGCGGCAGATCGAGGTAACTCGAGGTTCGTTGGGGCTTGTTTGATACAAAATTTTGTTATAGATAGGTCGAGGTAACTCGAGGCCAAAGGCCACAGACCGAGGTAACTTGAGGTCCGTCGGGGCTTTTTTGATACGAAGCTTTGTTGTAGATAGGCCGAGATAACTTGAGATCTGCCGGAGCTTGTTCCTGCGATAAGAAAAGAAACTTTTCAGGTTCTGGGCCCGTATGAAGATTTGACAATTGATAAATGAGTACATATTTTTTGAATTATTTACAAGAAGACAGCCGTTCAGCTATAATATTTTCACAGGTTGGCTGCATTCCATGACCTAGTCAAGGGTCTTTTTGAGAGTTTGGCTAAGTGGTAAGCTCCTGTGCCAAGGTTATTGGTGACTCGGTAAGGGCCTTCCCAGTTGGCACCCAGCTTCCTGATAGGGCTTAATTGTTTACATATTTTTATCTAATTTTTATCTTAATCTTGTGTTAATTTTTCTATATAAATGTATGTTTATATGGATTTTATATTATTTAAATGTCCTTTTGTAGGAACTCGGCAAAGAAAATTAATTTGAAGATTTGGGCATAAAAAGAGAATAATATATATTATAAAGTTAATTTTAAAATTAATATCAAAATTAATATTATAATATAAAATAAATAAATGAATATTTTAAATGATTAATATTATAATATAATTAAAGTTATTATATTTAACAATATATTAAATATTATATATATTATTTTGTATATTATATTATATTATATATTAGATTATAATATTTATATATATTATATTTTATCTTATATTATTTACATATATAATATTATAATAAGATAACTATTATATATTTATATATATTAATTGGTAGTGGCGTGAATTAAAGTTGCATTGTTAAATATAATATTATAATATTAAAAGTTGAATTGGAGAAGACTCAAGTTAGAGCTCGGTCAGTGCTTGATATATATATTTATATATTATATTATAATATAATGAAACAAGGAGATGGGGAGTCACGCAGAGTGAAACAATTGGGAGGAGGTGCACAGTGAAGATCCAGAGGAGTAGCGACAGAGTGCATAAGGCGCAGACACACAATGAGGAAAGGAAGAAAAGAACGCGGCGCATAACACAAGGACGCTTTAAGCACATTCATTGTGACCCAGATCTGTTTTAGATCTAGGTAAGGAGCATCCTCTCTTTTTCATTCAATTTTCCATTTTTATTTTACTTTAATAATGTCTAGCTAATTTATTTTAGTTAGGGTTTGGATGGATTTTAATTTTGGGATTAAGTGATTATTTGTTTAATTTGATTCAAAACCCGATTATTATTTGTATGAGGATTTTATATTGTTATGTTTAATGTTTTAAAAGATTGGTCACCTTTTAATGATTTAATGATTTATGCATAACTGATTAAAGGATTGTTATAAATTAGATTTACAGGAAATATAAATCACATGCTTAACTATGATATCGAAAGATGATTAGCTCATGTGTGAGAATTGAGGAAGCTTAGTGAGTCAAATCCCCTTCTGAGATTAGAGGTTTCCAAAGAACTCAATGCTTATTTATTTCGTTGATATTTGTTCATAAATTTGACAGTGAAATTGAATTAATAAAAGATTAATATAACTTGAAAAAGTTTTTTAATTAATTGAGGGAAATCCACCATCACATGCAAATAATTATAAAATACTGTAAGGATATTTGTGGTTTTGAATCGAATTGAATAGATAATTACGTAACCTAGATTAAATGAAATCTAAACTCTGGTGCATTCATTAATTAATTTTTCTCACAAAGAATTTAGTTTTTTATTTATTTTTATTTTTATTCATCTAATTAATTAAATAGTTCCACTTAGGCTAAATTAAAATTGTTTTGGTATTGTGATCTAGTCCTTGTGGGATCAACACTCTTTTCATCACTATATGCATATTAGACTAAGGTACAGTTGTTCGAATTAATTGTGCATAAATCACATCAAATTTTTGGCGCTGTTACCAGGGACTAGTTTATTGCATATCAAAACTACATAATTTACCCTTAGATTGAACATCTTTTTGCTTTCTTTTAGGATTTGCAATTTTAATTTAATTTTATTATTTATTTTTTATTTTTTAGTATTTTTCTTTTTCTTTGGAGGTTTCAATGGTGCATGACACGCACTAGTGGTGGAGAATTGATACCCCTTGATCAAGAAATTGAAAAAACTCTGAAAAAGCAAAAAAAATAAAAAAGGAACAAGATGGAGCAAGAACAAACAATCCAAACTAGTCCAAGGACATTGAGCTCATATGCTACACCTACTCTTGATGGCATTACATCAAGCATTAGGAGGCCCAATGTGCAAGCAAACAACTTCGAGATCGAGCCTGCAATTATTCAGATGATCCAGATGAGTGTACAATTTTCTGGCCCTAATGATGATTCTAACTCTCATATTGCTAATTTTCTTGAAATATGTGATACTTTTAAGCATAATAGAGTTAGTGAGGATGCAGTTCGACTTAGGTTGTTTCCTTTTTCCTTGAAAGTTAGAGCAAAAGAATGACTTAATTCTCTTCCAGCAGGTTCTATTACTACATGGAATGATTTGGCACAAAATTTTTTATCTAAATATTTTCCACCTTCTAAAACAGCTAAATTAAGGAATGACATAACAACTTTTTCACAATTTGGTAATGAATCCTTATGAGTTGTGGGAGAGATTTAAAGAATGCTTAGGAAATGTCCTCACCATGGTCTACCTATTTGGATGCAAGTGCAAACTTTTTATAGTGGCATTAATCAATCTTCTCATTCGATGTTAGATGCAACTACAAGTGGTACCCTTATGAGGAAAACTCCCGAGGAAGCATATGAACTTTTGGAGGAGATGGAAGCCAATCGTTATCATTGGGACAATGAGAGAGCAAATAAAAAAGGAGTTAGAATTTATAATGTTCATTCTATTACTGCCTTATCTGTTCAAATTGTTGAATTAAATAAGAATTTGGGACTTTCAGTTATGAATGCTTCTTCTTCTTCTTCTTCTTCTCATTTTCTTTCTTGTGAGCTTTGTGGGGGAGGGGGACATGCTAGTGTTGATTGTCAAGTAGGAAATCCTTTTTCTTTTGGTTCTTCTGAACAAGCTAATTTTATTTCTTATGATGGCAACAGGTTAAATTGTAATCCCTACTCCAACACTTACAATCCAGGATGAAGGAGCTATCCTAATCTTTCTTGGAGTAATAATCAACAAAGAGTGCCACCCAGCTTTCAACAACAACAACATCAAATTCCACAGGAGAATAAGCCGAATTTGGAAGATATGATGGCAAAATTTATCAATAGTACAGAGGCAAGAATGCAAAGCTTGGAAACTCAAATTGGACAACTTGCCCAAGCGATTTCAGAAAGACCACAATGAGGCTTACCTAGCAATACTGAGAAGAATCCAAGGGAGCATGTAAAAGCCATCACTTTGCGAAGTGGAAAAGAACTTGAAAGTAAAGAAAAAGATGAAGAACATACAAAATAGGAAGAAAGCCAAGAGCTTGAAGCTAAAGAAGAGGATCGTGATTTATCAACGGAGAAAAAGGGGAGTTCTTTTACACTTAATTCAAAATCTTACAAACCTCTTATTCCTTTTCCTAAAAGATTTCTAAAGGCTAACTTGGATAAACAATTTACTAAATTTCTTGAGGTGTTTAAAAAGTTGCATATTAACATCCCTCTCCTTGATGCTATATCACAGATGCCAAGTTATGCCAAATTTTTGAAAGACATAATTGCAAACAAAAGAAAGTTGGAGGAATTTGAGATGGTGAAACTTAATAAAGAATGCTCTACAATTCTACAAAATAAATTGCCTCCATAGCTTAAGGATCCAGGGACCTTTTTTATTCCTTGCATTATTGGTGAAATTAATTTTGATAAAGTTTTATGTGATCTCGGTGAAGTATTAATTTGATGCTCTTTTCTGTTTTCAGGAAACTTGGATTAAAAGGATCAACACCCACCACTGTTTCTCTTCAGTTGGCTGATAAAAGTATCAAATATCTAAGGGGAGTAGTGGAGGATGTTTCGGTAAAAGTAGATAAATTTATTTTTCCTGTTGACTTTATTGTTCTAGACATGGAGGAGGATCATGATATACCCCTAATTTTAGGGAGACCTTTTTCTCGCCACTAGAAAAGCTTTAATTGATGTCCAACAAGGAAAACTTAGCCTTAGAATTAATGATGAAGAAGTTGTGTTTGATGTGTTTAAGGCTATGAAACATTCAAATGGAAATGAAAATGAAAATGGAGTCTTAAGGATATATTGCATTAATGATTTGGTGGATAGGAAATTTTATGCATTAAGGTTAGATGATCCCATAAAAAATTGCATTGCTAACTCTTTTGATGTGAAGGATTAAATTTTAGATGAACAACACAAGGAGGTTGTGGGCTATTTGGGAGAAAAACAAAAATTCAATCCATCCAAAAGAGACAAATTGCTACCTTTTGATATTTCATCTTCCTTTTCTTCGAAAGCTAGACCATCAATTGAGAAGCCTCCTATTCTTGAACTTAAACCTTTTCCTTCTCATTTAAAATATGTTTATCTAGGGGATTCATCTACCTTACCTATGATTATTTCTTCTTTTTTGATAGGTCTTGAGGAAGAAAAGTTGATGAGGGTGCTTATGGAGCATAAAAAGGCATTTGGATGGAACATTGCTGATATTCATGGAATAAGTCCATCAATTTGCATGCACAAAATCTTGATGGAAGAAGGATTCAAGCCTATGGTGCAACCCCAAAGAAGGTTAAATCCTAATATGCAAGAGGTAGTAAAGAAAGAAGTGATAAAATGGCTTGATTCAGGTATTATCTTTCCTATCTCTGATTCTTCTTGGGTAAGTCCTGTGCAAGTTGTGCTTAAAAAGGGTGGGATTACTGTGATGAAAAATGAAAATAATGAATTAATTCCTACAAGAACAGTAACAGGATGGAGTATGTGTATTGATTATAGGAAATTAAATGATGTTACTAGAAAAGATCACTCTCCCCTCCTATTCATTGATCAAATGATTGAAAAACTTGCGGGTCAAGAATTTTATTTTTTTCTCGATGGTTATTCTGGTTATCACCAAATTCCTATTGCTCTTGAAGACCAAGAGAAAACTACTTTTTACATGCCCATATGGAACATTTGCATTTAGGAGAATGCCCTTTGGTTTATGTAATGCTCCTGCAACATTCCAAAGGTGCATGATCTCTCTCTTTTCAGACTTTATTGATGATTTTATGGAAATTTTTATGGATGATTTCTCTGTTTTTTGATCTTCATTTGATGCATGCTTACATAATTTGTCTTTGGTGCTCAAAAGATGTGAAGAATCTAATCTCGTTCTTAATTGGGAAAAGTGTCACTTTATGGTTAGAGAAGGGATTGTTTTGGGCCACAAAGTGTCATCTAAAGGCATTGAAGTGGATCGAGCTAAAATTAATTTAATTGAAAAACTTCCTCTTCTTAAATCTGTAAAAGAAGTTAGAAGTTTTTTGGGACATGTAGGTTTTTGCAAGAGATTTATTAAGGACTTCTCTAAAATTGCCAACCTTTAACTAATCTTCTAGTAAAAGATGCACCTTTTGAAATCACTGATGATTGTATACATGCATTTAAATTGTTTGAAAGAGAAATTGATCCAAGTTCCTATAGTTTCAGCCCCCATGTGGAATTTACCTTTTGAGATCATGTGTGATGAAAGTGATAATACTCTAGGTGCAGTTTGAGGACAAATAATAGACAAGAAATTTCATACCATTTATTATGCAAGTAGAACTATGAATGATGCATAGAAAAATTATTCAACAACTGAAAATGAACTACTTGCTGTAATGTTTGCTATTGAAAAATTTAGACCTTATTTGATATTGTCTAAAATAATTGTCTATACTGACCATTCTGCATTAAAGTATTTATTTGCTAAAAAAGATGTTAAACCTAGGTTGTTAAGATGGATTTTATTGCTTCAAGAATTTGACCTAGAAATTAAGGATAAAAAATGCAGTGAAAACTTGGTGGCTGATCACTTGTCAAGATTAGATGGGGAGCATGTGAAAAACATGGCTAAATAATCTTTGCATGATGAATTCCCTAATGAAAAATTATGCTTTGTGCAAGATAATGATGAACCTTGGTATGCTGATTTTGCTAATTTTCTTGTAGGTAATGAGTTACCCCCTGACATGTCATTTCATCAGAAGAAGAAGTTTTTATCAGATGTAAGGTACTATCTTTGGGAGGAACCATACCTATACAAGATTTGTGGAGATGGCATGGTGAGGAGATGAGTACCACAAGAGGAAATGCATAACATACTTAGTTTTTGTCATAACAAAGAAGTGGGTGGACATCATAGACCTTCTAAGACAGCGACCAAGGTTTTGCAAAGTGGCTTTTATTGGCCTACCTTATTCAAGGATGCTTATGCCTATGTAAATGCTTGTGATAGATGCCTACAAACAGGTAATATCTCAAGGAAAAATGAGATGACCCTCAACAATATTCTTATTTGTGATATTTTTTATGTTTGGGGCATTGATTTCATGGGTTCTTTTCCCAAATCTTTCAATAATGAGTATATACTTGTTGCCGTTGATTATGTGAGTAAATGGGTGGAAGCTAGTGCGTGTCCCACTAATGATGCAAGGGTTGTCATAAAATTTCTAAAGAAAAATATTTTCACTAGATTTGGTACTCCTAGAGCTATCATTAGTGATGAAGGTACATATTTTTACAATAAACAATTTGAAAATTTATTGGCTAAATATGGTGTTACCCATAAGATGGCTGCCCCCTATCATCCTCAAATTAGTGGACAAGTGGAATTTTCAAATAGGGAATTGAAAAATATTTTGGAAAAGACTGTGAGCTTGTCTAGAAAGGATTGGTCTTTAAAATTAGATGATGCACTTTGGGCTTACAGGACAACTTTCAAAACACCTATTGGAATGTCTCCTTATCAACTTGTTTTTGGTAAGACTTCTCACCTTCTTGTTGAATTAAAGCATAAAGCATATTGGGCTATCAAATTGCTTAACTTTGATTTGCAAGCCACAGGTGCCCAACGAAATATGACATTAAATGAGCTTGAAGAATGGTGGCATGAAGTTTATGAGAATTCTAGGCTTTATAAAGAAAGAACCAAGGCATGGCATGATACGCGCATTAAAAAGAAGGAGTTCAAAGTTGGACAAAAGGTTCTTCTCTATAATTCTAGATTAAGGTTTTTCCAAGCAAGCTAAGGTCAAGATGGAGTAGTCTATACACAGTAACTCAAGTTTTCCCTTATGGTGCAATTGAAGTCTCTCATGAAACTAAAGGAACTTTCAAAGTTAATGGGCAACGATTGAAGCCTTATGCTGATGGTGGATATATATCTTTCTCCAAATTCACCATTCACTTAAAGGATCCTTGAGAATGATAACTTAGTCAAGCTAATGACTATAAAGAAGCGCTTAATGAGAGGCAACCCATTCGAAATATTATTTAATTTTCTTAATTTTTAGAATATTCCTGGATTGATTTCTTATTTCATATTTTTTTTTTATCTTTCTTCTTTTTAGGACTTGTTGAATCCAGAAGTCCGGCCTCTCTTCTACAAAAGAATAAGTCCAACAATCTTCAACCATTTCAAGAAGGTCTACATCAGGAGAGTATTGATTTTCTTTTCCTCTTTTCTTATTTTTAAACATTGGGGACAATGTCTAATTTAAGTGTGGGGGTGAGAAATTCAATAATTCTCAAATTTTTTGATTGAAAAAAAAAAGAAAGAAGAAATATATAATGTGCATGAATGATGATTTTCTTTAGAAAAAATGTTTTATTTTCATGTCTAAGCTAATTTCATGTTTTCTATATTAACTTTGGTTCAATGCATAGTTAATTCGAGATTGGGAATTGTTTTCTTTGATTATTGATTCTAGGTTTAATAGTGTTAAGGAAAATGAATTGATTATGCCGGATTATCATGATTGTTGAAATATATGCTTCTTGATAAAATTCATGGGATTTTGTGATTATGCATGATTGATTATGTGAGAATAATATTGTGATTATTTCTCAAAACTAGGCCTAAATAGAGTTGAAGTAAAATGGGATTATGAAAAAAAAAAGAGTAAAAAAAAAAAGAAAAAAGAAAAAAGAAAAAAAATTGTTATTGGTATTTATCTACTTCTATGTTTTGAGTTACTTAGTAGTAACTGGGAGTTGACAGTGTACTTCTGCATCATCCTTCACATCAAACAGTAGTTCAAAATATGAGCATACAAATGTATTCTAAGCAATTATTTAGGGGAGTAACCGGGTGTCTTCATCACAAAATGTCGACATTCGTGTCAAAAATCAAGTAATGCTTAGAAAAGATTGATTCAAAAAAAAAAAATCATTATCCTTGTTACTCCTTATGTTTGTAGTAGTATAGAGAAGTGATTGCAAGAAAACTATTACATGATTCAATTGTGTTAATTGCAAGATTTCATGAATTAATTTTAAAGTATGCATGGCATCAAAAGTGATGATTTTGCATGGCTAATTCTTTCAATTAATACTTTTGGACTTAGAGTTGATATGATAATATAGATGGTAATCAATTCGTGATTAATTATGTGTTGATATGTTGTTGTAATTCTTGATTTTGGCCTAGCATGAAAATGAAATGTTTATTTTGTATTTCTTCTTTTATTTGCTTGAGGACAAGCAAAAGGTTAAGTGTGGGGGTATTTAATAGGGCTTAATTGCTTACATATTTTTATCTAATTTTTATCTTAACCTTGTGTTAATTTTTCTACATAAATGTGTGTTTATATGGATTTTATATTATTTTAATATCTTTCTGTAGGAACTCGACAAAGGAAATTAATTTGAAGATTTGGGTGTAAAAAGAGAATAATATATATTATAAAGTTAATTTTAAAATTAATATCAAAATTAATACTATAATATAAAATAAATAAATGAATATTTTAAATAATTAATATTATAATATAATTAAAGTTATTATATTAAACAGTATATTAAATATTATATATATTATTTTGTATATTATATTATATTATATATTAAATTATAATATTTATATATATATTATATTTTATCTTATATTATTTATATATATAATATTATAATAAGATAACTATTATATATATATATTAATTGGCAGTGGCGTGCATTGTTAAATATAATATTATAATATTAAAAGTTGAATTGGAGAAGACTCAAGTTAGGGCTTGGCCAATGCTTGATATATATATATATATATATTTTATTATAATATAATGAAACAAGGAGATGAGGAGCCACACAGAGTCTCCATGAGAGTTGTTTCCTTAGGCCTTCGATCTTCCTTAGGATTAAGTCTCCATCTTGAAATTATCTAGGTCAAACTCCTTTGTTATATTTTCGAATTGCTTTTTTCTTTGCGGCCTATTCACAAATTTGGGTCTGGTCTCGGATTTCTTGGACGAGGTCGAGGTCAGCCCGCTGTTCTTTACTGTTGGTGTCCTCCTGGAAGTACTGTAACCTAGGACTGGGTTCCTCAATCTCGATAGGGATCATCGCTTCTGACCCGTAAGTAGGTCGAAAAGGAGTTTCCTTGGTCGAGGTTTGAGCAGTAGTGTGGCATGACCACAAGACTATGGGGAGTTCGTCCGGCCAGGCTCCTTTCGTGCCATCGAGTCCTTTCGTGCCTAGCGGATACCGAGCTCTTGGCAGAAATCTTGGAGTCTACCATTGGTGAATTGAGTGTCGTTGTCTGAGCTTAGCACTCCAGGAAGGCCAATTTGATAAACAATATTCTTCCAGATGAATCTGCGAATCCTTTCAGCGGTGATTGTGGCCAGGGGTTCGGCCTTGATCCATTTTGTGAAGTAGTCAATTGCTACTACCATAAATTTATGTTGTCCTACTGTTATTAGAAAGGGTCCGAGGATGTCTATCCCCCATTTGTAAAACAGCCAAGGACTGCCGAGATTGTGGAGCTCTTCCGGGGGGGAGTGATGCGTGTTCATGAATTTTTGATATTTGTCACAACGTTTCACATAGGCCAGACAGTCATTTCGCAATGTTGGCTAAAAGTACCCAAGTTTGAGTATTTTTACTACCAGGGACCGTCCGCCGAGGTTGCTTCCACATACTCCCTCATGTATCTCAGTCATGATGCTAGTGGACTGGTCAGAGTTGACACATTTGAGGAGCGGCAGGGAGTAACCTCTTCGGTACAGCTAGTTCTCGAGCAGGGTGAAGTAGCAAGCTGTTCTTTTGAGTTTTTTGGCTTCTTCGATATCTGGGGGAAGTGTCCCATGCTGCAAGTATTGGATGATAAGGGTTCGAGCGATGTTCCTACCGTTTGCACGTTGGGAAGGTCAACGGTGAGTACATCTAGGGCCTCTTGTATGACTGATTGGTTGTTTTCAGATTTATTGGTGCTGGCAAGCTTTGAGAGTAAATTTGCTTGTGTGTTTCGTTCCCTGGGGATATATTCAATTTTGAAATAATTGAAAGATTCAATTAGGGTTCTGACCTTGTGGAGGTATCGGCCAAGTTGTGGCTCTTTCATCTGAAAGTCGCCCTTGACTTGGTTGGCTACCAACTGAGTCGCTTTTAACGATTAAGCGAGATGCTTTGATTTCTTTTGCTAGGCTTAAACCGATTATAAGAGCTTTATATTCCGCTTGGTTATTGGTTGCCTTAAAGTTGAAACAGAGTGATTGTTCGAGAATGAGACCGTTGGGTCCTTCTAGGATGATCCCAGCCCCGCTTCTTTTTATGTTATAGGCTCCATCGACAAACAGTACCCAAGGGTTGGGCTCTGGGTTTCAGCCAGGAGAGGAGAGTTCAGCGCAAAAATCGGAGAGTACTTAGGATTTGATGTGCTTTCGCGGTTGGTACTGTATGCCGAATATATAAAGCTCAACTAACCATGCGATCATTCTCCCCTAAAGCTCCGGCTTCTGGAGTATTTGTCGGATCGGTTGATCAGTCTGGATCGTGATCTAGTGGCTCTAGAAATATGGCCCGAGTTTTCGTGCTGTCGTTACCAGCGCTAGCGCTAGCTTTTTGATCTTTTGGTATCTTAGTTCAGCTCCTTGAAAAGTTTTTCTGATGAAGTATATTGGTTGTTGTGTTTTGTCCTCTTCCCTGACTAGCACCGCCCTGAGAGCATTAGCGGTGACTGAGAGGTAGAGTGAGAGTTCCTTCCCAGGCTTCGATCTTAAAAGGATGGGAAGGGTTGCCAGGAAAGCTTTCAGTTCCTGAAAAGCACGTCCCCTCTAAGATCGTCATAACGATACAATCACATGGCACCATATGCATCCCTCATGCATAACACACACCAGACTCCCCTCGGTGTCTTTTTGCAAGCCACCAACGTTATGCCTACTTTGGCCATGACTGGCATATACCTCACATGCTCGCTCCGCCTAAAGCCTTTCTGCAAGCAACTTTAGCTTACTCCATTCCTGGAGCTCGTCACACCACCTGTTGACGACTTTTTTTTTTGGGTTTCAAGCTAATTTCAACCTTAGCTCACCCTAGTTCAAGCACACAACCCCTAGCACACCATCTCTACGGGAACCACTCCATTCCCTCATACGAGCTTGCCCATCTCCCCCCAACATAGGGTAACTCCATTAACCCCTTCCCGGATTAGATATACTTCGGCTCTCCTTGTCCCATCATGATTCTTATCATGACTTGGCTTTGTGTCCCCACACAAGTCTCAACACTTCAATTGCAAGGAACTCTTATCCTGAGAATGCCTCATGAACCTCCAAATTTTCACATTCGGGTTCTCGATACCAATACCCACACTTGGGCATTTGACTCTTTTTGCTCAACCCGTATATCTCTTACGATATATCATCTCAACCCATGATATTTTCCTATTCCTATAGCAGGAATATCCGAGCCTTCTTTTCACATTACCACAAGCCTCAATGCCCCGACCTAACTCTTAGGGTCCTCGGTCACTTATGGTCCTACTTCCAAGGCCTTCATATCAACATTCGACCACATTTCTCCAAGCATCTTCCACTTGATGCTCCAACCACGCTCTGATACCAAACTGTAACGCCCCGCTCCCACTTACGGGTGTTACTCGTGAACAATTACCCGAATTGTCCACCTGTCCGGTCTTTGGTGAAGGGCTGACCATGTTTCAAGAAGAAACGTCCTAGGTGAGAACTAGGCTCGTCCTTCCCTTCCCTTAACCCCAGGATTCACTAGCAAAATTGGGCTTTAACCACATCGCATTTGGTTAAAAAGAAATCTCACTAAGACGCCCAATCATTATTTTCTCATTTGAATTTAATTCTTTTTCCATCCAAGAATTTTACAGGGCTCCGTAAATCACCATTAAAATCAATTCATTGATTTATTACCAATTTTAGAGGAAAAACTCAAATTTTTAATTTTCCAAAATTTCAGCATTTTCTCCAAAAAAAGCCCGAAAAATCCCTTCATTGTGAAAATTCCTTCGGGGCCCAAAATCAATTAAGAAATGGCCCAAAATCCCCAAAAAATCCAAATTTTTTAAAAAAATTGGTCGACAGGGTCCGCTGGCGCGCCCGGGGCCCAGCTACACGCTGGCAGCGTGGGCTGGCCGAGTGCCGCACGCGCACGGCCGCCCACGCGGACCTGCCTGCACGCGCGGGGCTGCTGCTGCTTGCTGCCACTTCAGCCCCCCCTTTTTTTTTCTCTCGAGCCTTTAAACCCACACTATTCCAGAAAATTGCACACCTCTAAATGCATTTAAAATATCAACTTTTCACATCCCATAGCCTCTTTTCACAACAAAAATCATTTTCTCCAACCTCATGATTTATTGCAAATAAATTACCTCCATGGTTCTAGGCCTTCACAAGCCATTGCAAACCCTTAAATTACATCACATGAAGCATTTACAATAAATAGGCTTCCCTAAGCCATGAAGCCACAAATTAAATACCACAAGCCTAGGCTTCTCTAAGCTATAACTTTACAACAAAATAAATAATACACCATGAGTTTCAACCACAAGCTTGCAACACCTTTCCTTTTCTCTTTTGACATAAGAACAACCTACAAGGGGAGGATAAAATCTCATGAGCCACAAAACTCAGTAAGGGTGCATATGCAAAGTAAATACAAGCTTAACAAGTCTATGTAATGGCAAATGCATGCAAGCATGGTTAGGTTATTCCATCCTCACAACCCAACATGGTTTGAGGCATCAACCTACCACTTCTTTCCCACCCCCATGGCCATAGGTCTCATGTACAAATAAAGCATGCAAAGAGATACATAAAAATTTATGCAAGAAGAAAGCAGGGTGTCGAGCCATTCTTCTTGCTTTCTTCTTGGTGTCATCTATTGTTATGACTGCGTGAGGGTATTGACTTCATGCCAAGCTCAACACTCCATTGGTAAAACCTCCAACGATTGTGTCGACAACCATGGTTATCCGGCTGACTAGAGGTGAGCCAATGCAGGAAAGGGTGTTGGTGTTTAGGCGACGGTAGTCGTCGTTTGACCTTTGGGTATAGGTGTCTCCAACTCTTGCCATGGTGTGGCTGCAAGGAGGGTGGTTTTGAAAGGCTCTTTGTGAGCTTATGGGGTAGGTAAGTTTTATCTGGCCCCACGGTAGGCGCCAGATGTTCCTTCTTGACCAAAAAGGGGGGAGGATCGGAGACGGGGTGTGGGCTCCAGCGATGGATCTGTCCGGGGGGCGGCTAGCACCTGCAAGCACTCCTACAGTCGAGTGAATAAGAGAGTAAGATGAGGCAGTATATCAGTAGGTCAGAGGTGAGAAGATACCTTGGCTTTGAAGAGAGCTGGTTGATATAGGATGAGGAGATATCTTTCTACATGCATGAGACGTGCGCTTACAGGTGATGGGATTAGCTATCTGACACTGGTGAAGGTTCCCAGGTGGTAGCATGGTGGCGATGAGACCCTCATTAATGTGGATGGGATCTGCCATTAATGAGGATGAGATTTGAGATGACTGCGCAGATATCCAGTGGGTTTGCAATGATGTCATGATAGTCTGGCGCTGGGGCAAAGCTAGGTCCAGAAGAGAGATCAGGAGGGGACGAGATTGGGCCTGAGGGAAGTGGTCGAGGTTGGGCTTGGAGAAGAGTCGAGATTCGGCCTAAGGGAAGGGCCAAGATTGGGCCTGGAGAAGGGCCGAGATTGGGCCTGGACGGTCCAACTACCTAAAGTAGTCATTCGAGTGCTTCATGCGATTGACCGTTGTCTCATTAATGCTACGTCACTAGGTCGCATCAGAGCATTAAATGCTTTAATGCAAAATGATGAAAGTGGGAATAGGAATGAGCAAGTGTAGATGTAAGACAACAGTTGAAAATGAGAGATTGAGAAGGTTTGAGGAGGCTAACCCACATGAGCTGCTCCCCTCTTCTTGTTCTTGTTTTTCTTCTGTTCTTTTTGGTTGCTTCTTCTTTTTCCTCCCATAGCTACGGTCATTGCTTCTTCTTACTCCTCTATTAGCTGGTGCAGCTTCATCTTCATCTTCTCTCACATAGATTGGTTGTTGGACAGCCATGGTGCAACCAAGAAGGGACTGAGGTATAGCTTTGAGTTACTTCCATCAAGAAGGTTCTAGCATGACTCCGTTCTAGGGTTTCATGGCATCTCAAGCGTGAACCGACTAGATCCTTTGCGTTTAAGGAAGTGGGCTGGTCACCCAGCATTGCAAGTTCATGGGAGCTATCTAGATAGCTAGAAACGGGCATTGCATTGAACTATTAGCACCGAATTTCATGCATGAAAGGTATATCGATAAACCTCATATAGCATGGGCTTTATGTTTTTGAATATGAGTGATGAATAACGAGTCTTGTAAGGATTGTTTTTGCTTCCACTTACGCTGCTTTTATGTATCGTTTTGGTTTTGAAAAATATTTTAAAACCTATTAATCCTTGCATAGATCCACAAGAGGTTGGTTTTTAGCCTCGGGTTTGCATTTCCTTTCAGTGTCAATGGTGGGTGGTAGAAGGAAAAGATGAGAGAGAGAGAGAGTGCGTGCGCGCGCGTGTGTGTGTTGAGGGAGTTTATATACAAAAGGGTATTTTTGTCCCAATAATAAATTTTGGCTAAAAGTATATTTTTGCCCTTTAACTTTTTCATTTTTTCTTATGAAACCCTAAGGGCCTGTTCTTTTTGTTGTTTTCGGGCTGTTTTCTGTTTTTCAAAACACTTAAAATGCGTTTCCTTACTCATTTTAAAAAATGCATTTTCCAAAACACAAAAAAAAAAAATAAATAAATAAAAATTACATACAAAACTTAAAAAATGCATTTTAAAAAATGGTTGTTTTCGGCCATTTTGAATCCAAAACACGGAAAACATATACAGTTCTTCTTTTCCTTCTCTTCTCTTTAAGGCTCAGCTGCCACTGCCATCCACTCTCACCATCACCATCACTGCCATCCATGCTCGCCATCGCACCCATCGTTGGACCGCTGAATGGTTGAGCATCGTGCCCATTACCGCCCACCATCGTCAACCGCCCCCTGTTGCTCCCATTGCATTGCGTTCGACATCACCACCCCCTATCAATCGATTATCGAACTGTCGAGCATCGCACCTACCATTGCCTACTGCCCACTATCGTTGACCAACAACCCTAGCAATCGCCGTCGTTCTAATCACAGCTCGCCTCCCCTTCACTGATCGTTTCTTCCTAATTTTTATTGTTGCGACTACTTTTCTTCTGTGATTTGATTCCTTTTGTTATTTGATTTTTTGTTTTGTTTTGTTTTATTTGAATATTAAACTGAATATATAATATGATTTTTTTGTATTGATTTTTCTTTTTAATGATATTTCTAAGATTTTGAATTATGTCTATGATAAACCAATGTTATGTTATTTTGTAATTTATAATTCTTTTCTTCAGTGTCTTATGTTGTGAATAATCTAAATCTCGAAATTAACATCAGTTAAAAATAAACTTATCATGGAACTAATAGTTGAACCAAATCAAAAATTGTTTTAGAAAGCACTTTGCAACTTTAATGTATTACTTATGATTAAATTATCAGTTATCTCTTGTATTGTACTTTAAAGCCTTTGAATCAAATTTACAATTTACTAATAAATGTTTACAATTTACTTTGAATCAAATTTATTGAATAAAATATTTTTTTTTCAAAATTTCAAAATAAATACGTTTTTTAGTTTTCTATTTTAAGAAACAATTTTTCAGAATGATAAAAAAAATACATTTTTAGTAATTTCAAAACAGATACTCAAAACACAAAATTGAAAATGAATTCAAAACTGAAATACGAAAATAACACCACCTAAACTTTTCATGGTCCAAATATGCCTCTAAATTGTGCAAAACCACTCATTTAAACACTTGGTCAACAAGTGATATTCACTTGTTTTTCGGCGTTAACATGACATTTTTTGGGCGTCTCCTCAACTCTCTCTTTCTTTTTGGTGTCTTCTTAACTCTCATCTCTTTCTCTCCCCTGTATCCTCTCAACTCACTCTCTGTCTGGCAGAGTATCCTCAGCTTCATTTCTCTTTTTGATAGTGTCTTTATGGCTCTATCTCTTTATCCAACATAGCTACAAAGCTCTTATTCAAGCAACTAGAACAATTAAGCAGATGGGAAAGATTTGAAAAGGAATAGGAATGAGGAAAAGGCCAAAAGATAGAGTTGCTTGGACTCTACATATGGCTAATTATGAAGAATCATCATTTTCCTCGTCCTTAGAATCAAGTGACGGTGAAGAGAGGAAAGGAGTTGAGAAGATGCCAAAGAGAAAGAAAAAGAGCTGAGGAGACGCATAAGACATTGGAGAGATAGGAGGTGTAGCCATAGAGAGAGAAGAAGTTGAGGAGCCGTCGAAGAAAGAGAAAATGAGTTGAAAAGACATTGTAAAAAGATAAGACGTCAGAGAGAGAGAGAGAAAAAGAGTTGAGGAGACGCTCGAAAACTGCCGCTTTAATACGCGTGTATATCACTTGTTGGCCAAATATTTAAATGAGTGATTCTACATAATTTTAGCAAACATTTACAACCACGAAAAATTTAGGATTTCATAAGTAGAAAAAAAAAGTAAAAGTTCATAGGCAAAAATATATTTTTGAAGGTGAATTTGATCCCTTTTTCTTTGGATTAACTATTATTATGGGACAAAGGGATAGGATTATCCCAAACACATTAGTACCTTTTCATGCGATATAATCATGGTTAGAAGCCATGCCAAAAGGCCCTATTTATATATATACACACCCTATATTTGGGATATCATGTTAAGATGGATATAATTAATCTCAAAACTATTTTATTCTACCAAATTGGAATAAATTATCCCACCTTTTCCAATATGATAATGTAATCCCACCAAATTGAAATGGGATAAAATTATCTCACTTCTCATAATAGAATAATTTAATCCTATTTTATTGGGATTAATTTTCTAGTCTCAATAGACAATTTTGCTCCTCAAATATAAAAATCATAAGAATTTTTCTCTATTTCAAACTCTCTTTACTCTTTTCTTATCTTCTCACTCACTATTAGTGACTCTATTTAATTTGAGAGAGTTTCAATCACTCGAGACAAAACTACTAAATTGTTGAAAAACGTCTAACAATGGTTCACCATGGGAGATAAAGCTCCCACATCTAGGAGCCCCAGCTAATGCCAGTCACCATTGAAAACCACCAAGCAATCATCATTCCCTCTCACATTATCTTGATCTCATCAACTAGTGTTATTAGAAATATTTAATCTTAAAACGGGGTGCAGTCATTTAACTCTTGTCATTATTTATTCCGCCAATAACTTAATTTCATCTCTATTCAATTTAGATACTATGTTCTCACAATTTCTAGATTAAGGTTAGGAGTGTGAGTCTTAACCACTAATTGGCCACGATCACCATTAAGGACCCTCCGTCATCAGCACGAGCATCAACCCCCTGCATGCACCCGCGCTAGGAGGATAACAATGCCCATCGGAGGATTATTATTATGGTTTTAAATATGCAGCCGGCAAGCTGATTGATTGCACAAAACATTAAAAAGAAATATCTATTGCGTGTAATATCTTCAACCAGTTGGGCCCAGTGGATAAAAGCAAACCTCAATGGTCCCCTTTTTTATAGCCCTGCTTTCCGTCGCTTATCCCATCTTCCAACTCACCTAACTCCGAACCTTCCTTGCCTTGCTTCGGTCACCACGTGGCGTCCTCTCCAGCTTCGGACACTGGCTCGCCATCAGCCACACCTCTCCCCCCTTCTTTGTACGCTACTTTTTTTCTTCCTTCTTCTCTGTCTCCCCCTCTCTCTCTCTCTCTCTCTCTCTCTCTCTCTGCTTGTTCTAGATGTGAGAATCGAATCAGTGAAATGATCAGGCGATTGTGATTTCAGGTTGATTTCCTCCGCGTACTTGTGCATATATATGCATATATATATTTGTTTGATTATTGATTACAGAGACTGTCTGGTTCGCTGTTGCTCCAGTATATGTGAATCAGAAGCTTCAATTAATGAACCGATGCTTAGTTCTTGGTTTAAGTTGAGTTTTGACAGTTTCTGATTTTCGAGCCAACTGCCACAGTAAAAAGGACTAGAAAAACAAGCTTCGTATTTGGATATGTTTGTTTGGTTTTCATGTGTTGTTGTCAGTAGCTATTGGGAGGGTTGTCGACGTAGGAGACTCAGAACGATACGAAAGTCGAACATTCTACTTGAATCAATTGTTTTCTGCTGTAAATATGATGTCAATCTTCACTTAAATGGTGGAGAAATTTTTGTTTTTGGGTCTTGATGTGCCTTTTGGAGACATATCTGCCCCTTATAGATATAACCACCGATTTTTGTTCCTTTTAAGCGTTGGTGGTTGTGTTTCTTCACAAACTAGATATAAAAAATTGGCGTAAGTATGTTCTTTTTTGTCATTTAAAATTTGATTAGTTAGCGGCTGATACATGTGCCGGATGGAAGTGATGAACATGATATGAACTACATTTTCTGATTAGCGTGCTCTGGGTCATGTTATTCACACACAAAGTCACACAAATGGTATCATGGATATGCAATTTTTAGTGTTAAAAGTAGAGATTTTCCCCCTTGTTTTTTCGTATAATATTATGTGCTATTTTAAAATTATGTTCCTTATGGGCTATAACATCCAAGCATGCTTTCTTTTGCATGGTAAATGCCCTGCATTGGCGTTAAATGGCATCCAACAAGAATTGTGCTCAAACACCCACTTTATTCTTAGTTTTTTAAGAAAGTAATGTTCAAATAAATAACCAAAAAAGAGCACATGGACTGTTTGTTGGTGTAACTGAATTATGTAGAGTTGTACCTTAAACTTCAGCTTTGCTGTTTGGATATAGGCAGCTATTGGTATATTTGTCTCTACTTTGTCATGTATGATTGTGTTCGTAGTTCAGAGACTGAAAATATTATATAAGCTATCCAAAGCATTGAGCTGCTTATTGGTGGTTCAACAGTGCATGCTACTTTTCTTTGTATATTTACTTCAAATCTATTTTGATCACAAGGTCATTACTAGATGGGTGGAGCTTGTTCTAGGAAGAGGGGCCAACCAGTCAATGAAGATGGTGTAAATAGAGCTGTTTCTGGAAGATATTGCAAAAGTGGGAGTTCTAAGTGGTTGGGAAACTCACTTTCTCGACTTTCTGCAGATAGTGAGAATGGAAAAGCCAGATGCCCATCTTTGATGGAATTATGCATTTACAAGATACGCGAGGTACATTGTACTTGTAGGAAACATAGGAAAGAGTATCTTGATATGAACCCTCTTATTTTACTGCTAACAGCAGTACTGGTAGCACCAAAGATTGAGTGTACGGGGACCATAATTCTGATACATGGGACTGTGGATATTGCCTCTTAGCTGTAACTGTTGTCTTTTTATCCGTGCATTGATTTTTTATTGTTGTTGCCTTCTTACAGGATATTGATAAATATGGTACCTTTTCCATCCTGCCAAGGGATATTAGTCAGCAGATCTTCAATGAACTAGTGCACTCAGAATGTCTCAATGAGGTTTTGCTTGAGGCTTTTCGTGATTGTGCTCTCCAGGTCAATCCCATTAAAAAGATTGCAAGTTGTTACCAAACCACAAACTCATAAAACAATCTATAAGATTGGTTTTTCTTTGCTTTTTATTCGTACTTGGTGGTTAATGTTACTAATTGCTATATGCCTTTCAATTGATAGGATCTTGATTTGGGAGAATATCCAGGGTTGGAGGACAGTTGGATGGATGTCATCTCTTCACAGGGACCATCTTTACTTTCTTTGGATATTTCTGGTTCTGGTGTTAGAGACTCTGGGTTGACTTATCTCAAAAACTGCACAAACCTCCAGGAATTGAATTTTAACTACTGTGATTATATTTCAGACCACGGGCTACAACACATCAGTGGTACTCCAACCCCTCCCTTGAAAGACTTATGTTTGTCAAAGCTTTTCTAGAGTTTAGAAAAATTTGTTTCTTTGTATGTGTGTTGTGTTTTAGATAATATGTGAACTTTGCTGAATATGCACAAAAATATATCGACAAATTCTCTTGAGTTTTATGCGGGAAAAATTAAATCTGATAGCCTTGTTACTTGAAGAAGCAGTTCTATCAGACACAAATCTTGTTAAATAGCATTTAACTGTAGTCATATCTAGTTTGTTTACACTTTTTATTTTCTTTCCTCCATGATTTTATTTTTATTTTCATTTACTACTATTGCTAGTGACTAACTCTTCTAAGCTTCCTCATTTTTCCACAGCCTGATTGCTTTTTTGTATATAATAGATTTTTCATATTTTAGATTATTGGCGAGCTTGAATCCTTGTAGTCAACCCCATCTAATGGTATTCAAGCTTCTTCTTGTTGTAATAGACTTTCGTATTGTGTTAATATAATTTCTTCACAGATTGTTGTAGTGTTCTTCTTTCTTTTATTTTTTTCCTCGTTTGAGGCAACTTGATAGATTTTGGGAGATTTATGTGGTGGTTACTCACTTAAGAGTAAAGGCTAAAGAACTAAGTATCCTTCTTAAAATGAATTGGGTAAAATTATGATCATGATCACCCTGGACAAGGAATAAAATGTTACATTTTTGTTTTAATTGTGTAGTTACATTCTCTTGCTTGCACTGAAGCAAATCATTTTTGTGACCTAGAAAAAAGCACCAAGATCTTTTTAGTTTTATCCATTTATATACACTATATGTTCCATGGCAACTTCAAATTTTCCTTTCTTCTTTTTTGTGGATAAATGTTTTTCCATTTCTTTTATTTATGCTATTTAGTCTTGTAAGACGTGGACGAAAAATACTCTGTATATTCATGTTGCAGAGGCACATTACACCAATATGTATAGTCTAGATCCTAGGATTATACTTTAGGATATTCTACTTTTCATATTTATATAGTTGACTATCCTAACCCTTCTATATTTACAACATTGAATGCTCTAGATCTAGTTTCTATAACACTCCCTCTCAAGCTAGAGCATAGATGTTAATCATCCTAGCTTGTGACATAGATAGTCAATTCTACAACTATTCAATGTCTTTGTGAATATATCACCTAGTTGTTCACTTGTCTTGACATGACTAGTTGATATAATATTTTGTTGGAGTTTTTCTCGGATGAAATTACAATCAACTTCAATGTGTTTGGTTCTCTTGTGGAAAATTGAATTTGATGCAATATAAAGAGCAGCTTGATTATCCACTATAGCTTCATAGTTAGAGAATTGTCCTATCCAGTTTCACTCATTAGCTGATGGATCCACATAAGTTCACATGTTGACTGTGCCATTGCTTGATATTTTGATTCTGCACTAGATTGAGAGACTACATTTCACTTCTTAGTCTTCCAAGAATCCAAATTTCCACCAACGAAGTCACAATACCCCAACATTAGAGACTACATTTCAATCTCCTGTCAGCCTTAGAAGAAGCCCAATCTGTGTATGTGAAGCATTCAACATTAGAGTGCCTATATTTTTATATAAGATACCACGTCCTCGGGCCTTTTTTAGATAGCACAAAATTTGCTTTAAAGTAGTCCTATGAGTCATTTTAGGAGAGGACATAAATTGACTTATGATGCTGATAAGATAAACAATATTTGGATGAGTCATGATTAGATAGTTCAGTTTACCAACCAACGTTCTATGTATTTCAACATTTTCAAACAACTCTCCCTCGTTGGCTGTAAGTTGTAGGTTTGTAATCATTGACGCACTACATGGTTTGACCCCCAGCTTCCGTGTTTCTGTCTAAAGATCAAGGACATATTTACGTTGAGAGAGAAAGATACCTTTTTTGGATCTCATTACTTCAATTCCCAAGAAATATTTCAACTCTCCCAAATCCTTGTTCTGAAATCTCAACGAGATGAAGGACTCAAGAGCTACAATGCCTGAATTATCACTCCCTATGATAAAAATATCATCAACGTTTACAACTAATAAATTAATAATATTATACTAGCCTTCGATTGTTGATAGAACACGGAATGATCCCAAGAAATTTTTTCAAGTCCAAACTCTTGAACAACTTCACTAAACTGCCCAGACCAAGCACGGGGATTTTGTTTTAGACCATATGGAGATTTTCAAAATTTACAGACCTTGCTTGACTCCCCCTGAGCAACAAAGCTAGGTGGTTGCTCCATATAGACTTCCTCTTGTAGGTCACCACGAAGAAAAACATTCTTGACATTGAATTGATAGAGGGGCCAATCATTAGTAGTAGCCAAAGAGATAAACAAGCGAACATAAGCTAGTTTAGCCATTGGAGAAAATGTATCAAAATAATCAACACTATCGGTTTGAGCATACCTTTTTGCAACCAAACAGGTTTTAAGTTGAGCCATAGAACCGTTAGGATTAACTTTGACAATAAAGACCCATTTGCATCCACTAGTCGTCTTCTTAGAAGGTAAAAGTGATAGGTTTATATAACAATGACACTAATACCCAAGAGGGGGGGTTGAATTGGGTTGTTTTAAAAGTTGATTGATCTTGAAAATCCTTTTGATGAAAAATGAGATTTTAGTGTAAATGAGGATTATTGAAATGCTTGAAACAATAAATAAAACAAAGAGTACAAGCAAAGAAGAGACACAATGATATATAATGGTTTGGCTTAAACCAAGCTTAATCCACTACCTTAATTCCTCACTAAGGATTTTTCAACCAATCCACTAAAAACGTCTTCTCTCTCTAGATAGTCTCTCTAGCAATAAGTTAGGATTTACAACCTCTTACTTAGACAAGTAAGTCCTCTAGCACCAAGTTAGGCATTTCAACCCCTTGCTTCAATAAGCAAGTCCTCTAGTATAACAAGTTAGGAATTTTACAAAGTAATACAAGATAGGAGATGATTTGAGAGTAGACACTCTTAGTTACAAGATCTCTCAAAATAGATACAAGGCTTGAACAAAATAATACAAATGATAATCAAAGCCTTTAGCAAGAAAAATAAATAAAACAATGAAGCACTTGAAGAATAAACACTCGTAAGCTTGTAATAAACTCTCTTGGATGTCTTGAATCATCCATTTATCCTTTATTTTTAGTGCATCTTGAGCCCATTCAAAAATATAGCCATTGGTGGAAGGTGGAGCATTTGAGCAAGTTGTCAAACTAGTCGTTAGAAGATTCTGAAACAAAAACGGTCGATAGTTTCAAAGAAACTGTCGACAAGTAGCTTAAAATTCAAACAATTGTCGACATGTTAGCTAAAACGGTTGACATTTTTTAGGAATTGTCGACAACTTTAATGCAGGGGTTGTCGACATTCAACAACTGAGAACAATATTTGAAACGGTCGACAGTTTAATAGAAACTGTCGATAGTTTTATAAAAATGGTCGACATCTTGAAACAAACGGTCGACAATTTGCCAAGACAACAATTCATTAGGATTCAGATTACCATATAATTAATTTTGCGCGCATAAGTAAACAAGGAGCTCGCGGTTGGAGTGGTTCCATGCCCATACTTAAGTCCTGGGCTTAGCTAGTGACATGGCTTCGAGTCAAGGGAGCAGCAATACTAGTTTTATTTTTAAAACTCTTTGAAAAATAACTTTTTGGAGCTTTTTTAATCAAATAAAAATCATAATATTTCAAATACAAATTTATAACATGATGAAATTAATTTTCATTTAATAATAAATTTTTTAATAAAATAAAAACATAATATTCCAAATGCCATTAAGAAATTTATCACAAAATATTTTGACATTTGATTTAATTTTCATTCAACAATTTAAATAAAAACATAATATTTCAAAAGTCCTCAAAAAATCTATAACTAGATTTTTGACATTTAATTGTATGGTGGAATTAATTTTTATTTTGGTGCTTAATAGAACATATAAAAATAATTTAAATCACCAAGATAATAAACATTAATAAAATAATTTCATCATTAAAATTCAATTGATTTTTATCATCAAAGTGATATCAAAAGTAAAACATCAATCTATCAAGAAAATATATTCTAGTTGGTCTTTTGCCTTTGAAAAATTTTAGTTTTATTTTGACCAATGTTTCAAAACTAATATTTGAAAAATCATTGAGGAGATTTCATTATAATACTTGTTTGTGCAAATCTCAATGTATAAAAATAAAGAAAATTTTAATTCATTTGATTTTCATTTTAACAAAGTACTTAAAATTGATTTTTGATTGAAAATCATATATTTGACTCATAACTTAGGGTTCAAAAACCAATTGTTGTTTTCATTATCAAAACCAATCACAAGAGTATAACATCAAAAAGAACTAGATCCCAAGTACCATTCTCATCCAAGGCCTGCATCTCATCCACCATAGCCGCATGCCAACCAGGGTGTGAAAGAGCTTCAGGTAAACATTTTGGAATCGAGATCTAATCTAAAGATGAAATAAAGCATTGAAGGGAGGAAGACAAATGTGTGTAAGAAGTAAAGAAGATATAGGATGAGTACATTGATATTTACCTTTGCGAAGAGAGATGGCAAGGTTAAGGCTCAAATCTGGAGATGGAAGAATGGGGGTAGTCATGGTGACGAAGGAGAAGCCGATGAAGGATGTGAAGCCAGAGCCTTGCGAGAATACACTTGAAGAATAGGTGGGTTAGGAGACACAAATGGAGCAACGTGAGTGGTCACAATGTAGACGAAAATATCATCATCCTCATGGACATACTCATTTTCATTGGAGATAGGAAAGAATGGTGTGGTCTCAAAGAAGATTACATTGGCAAAGACTAAGTATCGGCTAAGAGTAGGAGAAAAACAACGATACCCTTTCTAAGTACGAGAGTATTCAAGGAAAACGCACTTAAGAGATTTTGGATCCAACTTAGACAAGTGAGGATGAACATCACGGACAAAACAAGTGCAACCTAAGATACAAGGTTCAACAGGAAAGAGAGGTTGAGAAGGAAATAAGATAGAGTAGGGAATATTCCCCCAAGGACAGACGAAGGCATGCGATTAATCAAGAAGCAAGCAGTAGAGACGACATCAGCCCAAAAAGATTTAGGAACTTTTATGTGGAAAAGAAGAGCTCGGGCCCAGTTTCCAAGTGGTGTATGTGTTTCCTTTTAGCAAACACCATTCTTGGGGTGGGGTATCAACACAAGACGATTCATGAAAAATGCCATGTTGTGATAGAAAAAGAGGTAAATGGAGTAAAAAGATATTCAGTGGCATTATCACTATGTAAAACACGCACATTAGTATGAAATTGTGTTTGAATCTCAACTAGGAAAGAATGAAATATAGAGAATAATTTAGAGAGAGATTTCATTAAATGGAGCCAAGTAGCACGAGAATAATCGTCAACAAAGGTGAAAAAATACCATTATCTAGACTTAGAATGTATTGGACATGGATCCCAAACATTAGAATGGATTAATATAAAAGGAGACGAAGTGCATTAATTAATGCAAGGGAAATAAGACACAACGATGTTTAGCAAACTGACATGACTCGCATTCTAAATGAGATAAAGAAGAAAAATGAGAAGACAACTTCTTCAAAGTTGATAAGGAGGGATGTCCTAGACGACAGTGGAGATCAAGAGGAGAGGACATTGAGCAAGCAATTGGTTGTGGAATTGATGGTGTAGAAGTACCATCTAGAAGATACAAGCCACCGACTCATACCCTTTACCAATAATCTTATTCGTCATAAGATCTTGAAAGACACAATGGGTAGGAAAAAATGAGACACAATAGTTAAGGACACAAGTAAGTTTACTGACAAAGAGTAAATTAAAAGAGAAATCAAGGAGACATAAAACAGAGGACAATGAAAGAGATGGAGTAGGGTGGGTAAGCCTAGAGCCTACGATAAATGCAATGAACCCATTAGCTACATTTGGGAATGAAGTTTGAGAATCAAAGGATGAGAAAATACCTGGGTTCTTGGTCATATGATCTGTAGCATTGGAATCAATGATCCATTTGGTAGAGGATAACATAAGGCATGTAGTAGGATTACCTGAGGGATCACCAATGGCTGTCGGGGCATTGATAGATGATTTGGAGGACTAATATTGGATAAAATGAGCGTATTCATCAACAGAGATCAGAATCGTCTATTCATGAGGGTTTTTATCATGAGTAGCAATATTGGCAATAGACAGTTGTGAGGCTTTCCCGTAAAGCTTCCAACAAGTGCGTTTAATGTGACCAACTTCACCACAGTGATAACATGTAGGTCTGTTGCTAGTATTTGAACCATGACCCCCCATTTTCACTAGTATCACCATTATGCTTTCCTCTATGACCACCCTTTCCGCCACGATGTCCATTTGTGGTCCAGTTACTACAACTGACAAGGGCTGAATTGGTACCTGGAGGAGGATGAGAAATTTCGGCTTGTAGACATCACAAAGAGATGCAAGCTCTAGGCTGTACAAAATCTGCGTCCGGGCAGCATCAAACTCTGCTGGTAAGCCTGCCAAAAAACTCGTATCAGCCATCTGTTCATGCTGGGATTGCTGTGTTTCTACATCAGTACTAAGGGAAGAAGAGAATTCAACTCTTCATACACCAGTTTGAAATCCATAAAATATTCTGTAAGAGTCCTATCCTACTTTTTTGGGTGGTAAAACTCTTTACATACATCATTGATGCGCGAAACATTACCTTTATCGGAGTATAGAAAGGCTAGGAATCCATAAGCTCCTTAACAAATTCACAATGGTTCACTAGGCCAATTACCTTGGTGTTGATAGAGTTTTGGATCTGCAGAAATTTCTTGGCATCCTCACGCAGCCATACCTTCTTTGTAGCAGCATTAGAGGGTGGTTCATTAGTGAGATGGTCATCTCTTTCAATGCTGCGAAGATATACCCGAACAGTTTTGCTCCAGTCCAAATCGTTCCTACCATTAAGTTTGTGCTATGTGATTTTTGTTGTCATGCCTCCTTAGCACCCACTTGTTTGGTGGCATTAGTGGTGTTTGGTTCCTGGGCTTCTATCAAGGTCTCTACCCAACTGATTCACCCGGATCAGAAAATGAAAACACTACTACAGGAACGACACAAAACCTGGAACTGGCTGCCAAAAAATAATGACGCAACTGCAACTTGAAATATCGGGATTCAACAGGAATCTGGGGATGCAAAAGGGCTACTTCCGGTGAGTTGCAGTGTGGTCGGAGCAGGTCACTAGTGAGTCTGCAACACAGCGGCAGTAAGCAGGAGGGTGACAGAAGCTGGAGAATGCAGGAGGCTGGAGTAGAAGCTGCCACATGCAGCAGCCACACACAGAAGTCACTCGGAGTAGAAACAGCCGCAAGGTGGAAGCAGCAAGGTGCAAAGAAGGCGGATGATCTGCGGTTGGTTCTGGATCTCGCGACTGGATCTAGGGCATGACAAGGCTCGTACAGGGCTACTTCAACTTCGCAATCTAGGGCACCACAGTGCTGCACCTCATGACTGTATCTTTGGGCACGACTATGGCTGCTTCAACTTTGGCCTGATAGTTTTACTCAACTAGGGTAAAGTACCTTGCTCTGATACCATGTAAGAGATGGATGAAAAATACTCTGTATATTCATATTACAGAGGTACATTACACCAATATATACAGTTTAGATCCTAGGATTATACTTCAGGATATTCTATTTTCCACATTTACATAGTTGACTATCCTAAGCCTTCTATATTTACAACATTGAATGCTCTAGATCCAGTTTCTATAACAAGTCTTTTGCCCTGTTAAGCTCTTAGTTTAGGCTGATTTGTCTCTGAGCCAAATTAACTGTAGAATAATTTTTCAGTTTTGTCTTTATGATTTTTCTTCTTTGTACATTGAATTTTAGACACTATGGATTGCAAAGAGAACGTATTTGTGTTATACTTGGTGCATTTGGCTTAGTTTGTGTTCGTTTTTTTTTTGATTACCTGTAGGTCTCTCAAACTTAACAACTTTGAGCTTCAGAAGAAGCAATCAGATTACCGCTCAAGGACTGAGTGTCTTTGCTGGCTTAAATAACTTGTTGAAGTTGGATTTAGAGAGATGTTCAGGGATCCATGGTGGACTTGTTCACCTCAAAGGTTTGTTCCTTCAGTTTACTCCACACCTAAATGTAGAACTCCGTTTATGCCTTCGGGATAAAACACAATGCTGCATTTGGTGTCATGGTATTTGAAACAGTATTGAACTTTCCAAACATGAGATAGCAATATTCCATATCTTCCTTAAACTTATTCGGTGGCAACCCAAGTTGCTTTATAAATTCAAATTAAGTGAAGAAGAGAGTTTTACATGCCACCCACTTCTAATGACATGGGATATCTACCATAGGGCACATCAGCAGGTTTGTTAAGCCGTTGGTGAAACATTGTTGTCATGCTAATTCTTTTGGACCACACTCTCAGCTGTTATTGCCTTTTCTTTTGAGTTTGTTTTTGGTTCTTTTCTTTATTTGAGAGAGTAAAAAAAATTAAAATGGGCCTCATTCTCTTTTACATACTCAATAAAATAGAGAATGTTCATATATTGTTTGGAAAACTTGTTTCCGTATTTCTTCATCTATATATTCCAGTTATGTAAAGTTCTAATTTAGTTTAGTTTCTGTATACTCAGAAAACCCCAAAATAGAAGTGCTAAAATTTCTTTGGTTTAATAAAAGTGGAACTTGTGCTATATTAGCATGTGGAAAAGAAGCTTGCATATATGACAAACTATTTGGCCCAGACTTCACAGATTTGTTAAACTTGTTTTCATATTTCTTAATCTATATATTCCAGTTATGTAGAGTTGTAAATTTAGTTTGGTTTCCTATAATCTCAGAAAACCCCAAAATAGAAGTGCTAAAATTTCTTTGGTATAATAAAAGTGGAACTTGTGCTATATTAGCATGTGCAAAAGAAGCGTGCATATATGACACACTATTTGGCCCAGACTTTACAGAACTGATAACATGCATGGATATTGCGATGCTAAAACTTGGAATAATTTTGCGACAAGTGTTTGTTGATCTAAATTAGGAGAGGTGATACGTTTGGTAGATAATCTTTGCTTCCCAGAAGAAGGATTTCGACAGAACATATTGCATTCAAGTTTAATAGAATGAGGACACAAATTAGAAAAATATTAACTTAATGGGGCTCAAGGAAATATGTGAAACTGGTTGACTTGATGACCTGTACCCAATTTCTTCTGTTTCTTGGAATATGCATATGAGAACTGTAACTTTGACTCAGTCCTGGCTTTTTTGGCATGAAGTTCTGTTCCCTTGTGTTCGCTCACATTTCATGCTTGGCAGTCTTAAATTTTCTACTAAACAAAGCCATAGCCGTGGGCTGCTTAATGACTTGAGTAGATTATTTTGTATGTAAAAGAAGGGATTGGCCATTCCCTGTCAACTAATGTGAAGTTTGTGGGGTGTGTAATTTTGTGAGGAAGCATTGTAGTAGATCATTTTCCCAGGAATTGGTTAGTAGTCTATTTCAGTTGGTATTTTTGAGTGCCAACTTGCACATTCAGTTACATTCTGTAATTGAATGGTTGATTAGTTTTATAAAAAAGGCCAATCCAGATTGTATTGGGATATTAGAAATAACAATCTTAGTACAGTTCTCTGTTTCTCTCTCTCTCTACATTCTCCTCACTCGTTTTGAATTTCTGCAATTCCAAATACCGAGAATCAAGACCTAGGTCTTGACATTTTTGGTATTAGAGCAGTTGATTCTTGGATTGCTGGACTAGACAGCTCTTGGAATTGCTGGATCGAGATCCATGGCAGACGGCCCTCGCATGCAGCAGCTGGAGGCACAGGTTAATCAGGTTAATTTCTTGGTGAGTGACCTGCTAGCTCAATTGGAAACGCTGGAGACTGGATTGAGTAGGAATCAAGAAGGAATACAGTTAGAAAAAAAATTCGATGCTTCGATGGAAGAACTTGCAAAGAGACTTGATGGATTTTTGCAAATGTTTTCCAAGATACCTCAGATGAGTAAATCGGTGGACTTTCTGCCAAAAGAAAATGTAAATCCTATACTGGAAGGTAATGGACTTAACCCTAGATAGTCTAGATTACTTGTGATAGAGGTTGAGAGAAAATATTGCAGTTAAGATGTTTGATAGAAGTCTGGAGAACAACACTGTTACTGATCAAAATAATCAGAGTAATATTCCTGTTCCAAAACTAGAGATCCCTATGTTCGATGGCAAGAACCCTAGGTTGTGGGTGAGGTGATGTCAAAAATTCTGTCAATTCTATAACATATTAGATCTTCAGAAGGTTAATTTGTCTTCGGCTTATTTGAATGATGCTGCTGATGCTTGGTATCAGGGATGGAAAGGCATGGAGTGGAGTGTGTATGGAAGGATTTTGTTGAGGAATTTTGTGTCACACCCTCAAGTTGAGGGTTGGGCAATTTGGGGATTTAGGTGGAATTCAAGAAGAAAGAATAGAAGTTGAGGAAGGAACAAATAGAATGAGAGAGAAAAGAACAAGAGGGAGAGATTCAAGAGAGAAGAAAGAGTGAGGAGAATTTTGTTATTGCCGAAAACTGATCCCAATTCTCTACAACAGCCTTCTTAAAGGCTACTCCTTTCAGTTTGATAGTTAACAGTCTGCTGAAGGAATTGTAACTGTTTCCAACCATTCAACTGTCTACAACCGCCTACCACCTCTTAACTTCTTGTTTGTTACAATTGGTTACATTCCCCCCCCCCCCCCCCCAAAAAAAAAAAAATGTCTAGTCCACCCCTGGGTTATAACAATTCCTCTCCCGATGAGAAAATTCTTGTCCTCAAGAATTTTAAGTAGGTTGGTTGTCTGTAGGAATTGCTTCAACAATTCTGGCAAGTATTCCCAAGTAGTATGATCAGGGTGCAAGTGTGTCCATTGCACTAATACTTGGGTGATGGGTGTTGTGCCCTGGTAAATTATCCTTCTGCCCACAATGGCCTGGGGCTCAATCACTCCTTCAGTATCTTCTTCCATAGGGGGCAGATCCGAACTAGTAGAAGCATTAGGTCCCACTGATTTTTTGAGCAATGAGACATGGAACACCGGATGTATATTTACTCCCGCAGGCAATTGCAACCTATAAGCCGCCTTTCCAACTTTAGCTACTATGGTATAGGGCCCAAAGTATTTTGGGTTGAGCTTCGAGGCTGGGGTGGTTGACAAAGTATGCTGTAGGAAGCATTTGACCTTAAGAAACACCCTATCCCCCACCATAAATGATTTGTCACTCCTCTTGTTGGCAGTCTATCATTTGGTCCTAGGCTGTAGCAAGTTCTCTCTTTAGGACTATTAGTACCTCCTGTCTTTACTGTGAGTAGTGCTCAACTGTTGACATAGTGGTTGAAGAATTAGGAATGGCTGGTAATAGGGGTGAGGGTTGTACTCTAATGTTGCTTCAAAGGGGGGCCATTTTGATAGCCCTATGGTAGCTAGAATTGTACCACCATTGTGCTAGAGATAGCCACTTGTTCCAACTCTTAGGCTTAGTGAAACATATGCACCTCAAATATGCCTCAAGCTATTGATTCACCCTCTCAGTTTGGCCATCAGCTTCCAGGTGGTAGGCTGTCGACATGTGCAACCCTACTCCCAAACTCCTGAATAGCTCTTGCCATAAAGTGCTTGTAAAAATTGTGTCCCTATTCGACACAATGGACTTAGGGACTCCATGAATCTTAACCACATAATTTAGAAATAACTAAGCCACTTCTTGGGTCGAAAAAGGGTGAGTTAGGTTGAGGAAGGGGCAAATTTGGTCAGCCTGTCCACTACCACCAAAATGACCTCTTTCTCTTCTGAATTCGGTAATCCTCTATAAAATCTATAGAGATCCCTTCCCACGGCTGTTCTTGTGTATCCAATGGTTGTAATAACCCGGGAGAGGCTACTAGTTCATGCTTACAACATTGGTAAGTCTCACATGATAACACATACTTCACCACATCTCTCTTTTGTCTAGGCCAAAAAAAACAATTGCCATGTCCTGTAATAAGTAGCTCTCACTCCTGAGTGGCCCCCTAGAGGTGAACAATGTAGTGCTTGCAGAATTCTCACCTTTAGCAGCTTATCATCCCCCATTACTAACCTCCCTTTGAATCTGATCACCCCATTGGAGAGGGTATAACCCCGCGAATCATTGGGTTGAACAACCAATTGAGCTAATAATTTCCTCAACCAATCTGTTTGCTCATAGCTTCCCATAACATCCTTGACCCAATTGGGTACCACAGCTGCGATGGCTTGGTAATCCCCCTTATCTTCTCTTTATGAGAGGGCATTTGCCACCAAATTCTCTTTCCCTTTCCAATATTGGATTGTATAATCCAGCCCCAATAGTTTGGATACACCTTTCCTTTGTAGATGGGTGTGAAGTCTTTGCTGAAGTAGAAATTGGAGGCTTTCATGATCTATTTTAATCACAAAGGGGTTCCCTTCTAAGTAGTGTCTCCATCTATCCATAGCCACCAATGCAGCAATCAGTTCCTTGTTATAAACACTCAGCCCTAAGTGCTTGGGAGCCAAAGCTTGGCTGATTTAGGCCAAAGGTCTTCCTTCCTGCATAAGTACAGCCCCTACTCTGTTGTCACATGCATCTGTTTCCACAATGAAGGGCTTAGAAAAGTCAAATAGTGCCAAAACTGGTGCTTGAGTCATAGCCTTCTGAAGGGTCCCGAAGGCAGCCTCAGCCTTGGGGTTCCAATGAAAATTGTCCTTCTTGAGAAGCTCTGTAAGAGGCCACTTATCACCCCATAATGCTGAATAAACTTCCTATAGTACTCGGTCAACCCCAAGAATCCTCTTAGCTTCTTGACGGTTGTAGGTCTTGGCCAACTCACCGTAGCTTCAAATTTTTTTAGGATCAGTGCTGGCCCTCCCTTCCTGAAATGACATGGCCTAAATATTCCATCTCTCCTTTGGCAACTTGACATACAATTGATTAGATCTAAGGACGTCAAAGGTTGTTCTTAAGTGGGATAAGTGTTGCTCAAGGTTGGGGCTGTATATGAGTACATCATCAAAGAAAATGAGTATAAATTTCCGTAGATAAGGATTGAAAATTTGGTTCATCAAGGTTTGGAAAGTAGTTGGGGCATTAGTAAGCCCGAAGGGCATAATAGTGAACTCATATAGCTGGTGGTGAGTTTGGAAAGTTGTTTTGATATATCTGATGTCTTCATTCAGATTTAGTGGTATCTGGCTCTTAAATCCAATTTGGAAAAAATTGTACCACCGAATAGTTCATTGAGTAGGTCCTCAATAATAGGTATGGGAAGTTTGTTTTTAATGGTGTTGGAATGATCTGTTTATAGTCCACACAGAATTGCCATGTGCCATCATTCTTTTTAACAAGGAGCACTGGTAACGCGTGAGGACTTTGGCTGGGTTGGATAATAGAGGTAGCTAGCATCTCCTTGACTTGTTTTTATATTTCTGTTTTCTGTGTAAGTGCATAGCAGTAAGATCTGATATTCACAAGCTCAGTGTTAGGTTTAAGGTGTATAGAGTGGTCAAAGGGTCTTTGGGGTGGTAGGCTGTTAAACTTAGGTTTTATCTATTTTGTTCAAAATCCAATTAGAAACAAAAACTTTCACTCGAGTATGGGGGAATACGAGTCAACGTGACCCTAATGATTGGTTTATGGATGACAATTTGCATAACTGATGAAGCTCGAGTCTCTTAGAACTAAAATATTGCAGTTCGGTTTAGATATCTTTGTTAAGAGTTTTCCTTTTTGGGTTTGATTTTATGTGTAACTGAATTTATCCTGTATTTCAGTTTAGTTTTGTCTTGGATTTTCTTTAATCCTTTGGTGATTGCATTAGCTATTTCTTCATAATTATTGACTGTTAAATTTAAGTTACATGTGCAGTCTTCTTTTCTCATTTGATTAGAAAAATGTAAAATTCTCATAATAGTGCCAAGTTAAGCTGATATTGATCTCAAATGTATGGTTTATGTGGTTGACTTCTTTTGCAGGACTAATGAAGCTTGAATCTCTTAATATAAAATGTTGCAATTGCATAACTGATGATGATATGAAGACTCTTTGTGGTAACGCCATACTCCCTTCCCAATTTCTTACTTTGTTTCTGGTTCCTGACTATGTTGTGTTGTTAATTTTTGTCTGTCTTAGCTGCATTCCTTAGAATATCTGTTCATCTTTGGAGGATTCCAAAATCTTCGAATATATTCATTTCTTTACTTCTGCAGGAAAATTATGTGGTCTGCTGCTTAGAAGGCACTATGTTATTTTGTTTGTTTTTAAAATCATTCCATGGACATTTATAATTCAGAATACATTGATCAGCGTTGTGCCATTGTTCAAATAACTGGAATTCTAGTTTTGGGGGCTGTGCAGATGCATCAGGGGAGATTGAATGGTTATGGAATTGACTCTTGTTTTATTAGTTTCTCAGATTTCTAGTTTTCAAAAAATTTTCCAACCATTTGTTTATTTAGCCAATGCAGTTGGAATTGCACTTTATCATCAGTTCATGTGAAAGTAATGTGGTTTTATCCTGCCAACAGTTAGCTGCCCTGCAAAACTATTATTTTTATTTCAGGGCTTACCAACTTGAAAGAGTTGCAAATTTCCTGCAGTAAGGTGTCAGATTATGGGGTTTCTTTTCTCAAAGGTACTTGTTTTGGATTTAAGTTAACATCTTGCGCTAGGTTATTATGTTTATGTATGGTGTCTGAAGCATGGATGATGACCACTTCAGATATGAGTTCTGAGAGGTATTTTATGCCCATACTAACTTAAAAAGGATTTTGTTGTAAATTTTCATATCTCTCTTTCTCTCTCTCTCTCTCTCTCTCTCACACACACACACACACACACACACACAGTGCGTGCACACATGCTTGGGCACACGCATTCTCTCTTAGGATGATCACTAGCCTTCCTACCAGGATCTCTCTCTCTCTCTCTCTCTAAAAATCAACTGGCAAACAGCCTCCTGCTAGGTACTTGTCCAATTATATCATCGTTAATACTGTTGTGGAATTATCTCTTCTCCTGTGCATTTGCATGGCTACCTGATAGAACCACTGAATCTGCATCCTTAAAAGTCTCATATATTCATGTGCTTGAAGCACAGTAAATAGATGTGCCACCCTTGGATTCTTCATTCCTTTAAAAACTAATCTAGAATTATTTTATGGTCAGTTTTTGTTCCAGTTAGACCATGTGTCATGTACCTAGGCTAGGAGGAGTTGTACCATGGGTGCTAGGCTGAGAAGGGGGGGTTGTACCTTGGTGGTTATAACAGATTTGTTCTAGAAGGTAGAGATGGCCAGGTTATTGTATGGGAGAATTAATTAGTTGCTGTACTCGGTATATAAGGCCTGATTTAGCCTTATCCGGGCATGAAATATCAAAAGAAAACTTTCCAGAATTTCTTCCAAACATTCTCTTTCTCTCCCTCTTGATCTTTCTCCTTCTCACTCTCTCTGTTCTTCTAATTCTCCCTATACTTGTTAACAATTTTGCCCTTAATTTCTTATCCAATTCTCACCGAAACAGTGAAAATTCATTGTCAGACTCAGGGGTCTGACACCATGCTCTTCTTGTTTCACCAATTGATTAAAATCTTTCACTGAAATGCTTGGAACAACCTGTGTCTGTTTCAGATTTGCACAAGCTTTCACTATTGAACATGGAAGGTTGCCCTATTACTGGAGCATGCTTGGATTCTCTTACAGGTACTCTCTCCCTTGATTTCTGAGTCCTAACGATGATGCTGGCTATGTGATGAATATATAAAGCATTGCTGATGGAAGGTAAAAGGTAGGTGTATATATATATATATAGATATCAAATGATCATTTATATATCAAGTATAAGTTCGTGGTGTAATTTGTTGACATGGAAGTAGTGCTGCTTCTTATGCATGGGCTGAACTCTTAGAAACATTTTTGCCAAACTAACTTAAAAGATATTATTCTCTTGGCTCTGTGGGAAATATTGCAATTCAAGATTTTCTTTTCAACATATATGAAGCAAAACCCAACAGAAATGTTGTCATGTAATAAAGTGGACAAATGATTAAAAAACATTCTGTTGCTGATTTATGATATTCATGGAATGGCTCTCTAAATTGCTTATCTTCTAGTATATGTTTGACATTTTGGGCTGGTTGTGGCAAATTCTTTGATGATGCAGCATTTCTTGCGAGATACCATTCTTTTTTAAATATCACAAATTGATCAATGTTGGTACTAAAATCATTTCTGAACTCTTCCTTTGCAGCACTTCGTGCTCTATTATATTTGAATCTAAGCAGATGCAATTTGTCTGACGATGGGTGCGAGAAGTTTTCAGGTAGCATACATGTGAACTTGACTTTCATCCCTGCTGGTTAAGAATGATGGACAATCTTTTGAACTAACATGACCATTTCTCTTTCTAATATGAAAAGAAATGCAGTGAGGTAACTTTCTTCTTATCATATTATTTGCAGGTCTACAAAATCTTAAAGTACTGAACTTGGGATTCAATGATGTCTCAAATGCTTGTTTGGTGCACCTGAGAGGTGGTTTTACCATTTCATGTTTATATAAATTCAACAACAGTATAAAAAAAATCATAAATCCCCTGGCCCTTGAGTAATAACAGATGGATGTAGTGTCTGTACTTGTGATTCTCTTTCTATCTGTTGAACACTTAAGCCAGTAATGTGTAGAACTGTATTATGTTCTGTTGAAGGGGATGTTATGCCTATGGTGCGCAATAATCTTCCAATATAATTTCTTTGAAGGAGTTAGTTCATGCCCTCTAAGTTGCATATATGCAGGATTTTTTTCCTTTTTTTTTAATTGAAGGAATATTATTTTTCTTGAATTTACTCACAGTTGATCTAATTGAGCATAATGTTGCAAAATGCCTGGTGTTTCCAATTACTAAGTGATACTTAACATATACAACGTTGGATAAATTACACAGTACCTCATACGGCCAAACTGCACGTCACCTCTCAACTTTGATTAGTTATAAAGACCTCCCTGTTGTTGGTCAATGAATTTGATAGAAAGTGTTAAAAAAAAAAAGTATTTTTCCTTATGATTAAAAGTTGTGATTGGAGATGGAGAGAGTTACCAGACCTGGAAACTTCTCTCTTTTCTTTCGTCTTTCCCTCTCCATTTTTGGCAAACCTAAGCATCTGACTCCTAGACTTGTAATCAAACCTTCTAGATTCTTAAGATTGTTCCGTATATCCACCACATTTGAGTTAGTTTGAATCTAAACTCAAAGCTCCACAGTTCAGACCCATACCTGATTGGGATTCAAATGCAGATTTGATCTAGGTCGACCAAGATTGGTGAATCCTAGCATAGGTGAGTGGATCAGATCTAGTTTGGTTTGCTGGTGATAAGATGAAGAAGAAAAAGAAACAAGAAAGAAAAGGAGTTTCTTAGCTGATGGTGGAAGATTTGGTTGGCGGAGAAGATAATTAACATAATAATTAATTTAAAAATTTCATTGATTAACAATGAATGATGGATTAGAAAATAATATAGAATTGGACTTTGACCAAGGCAACTTCTGTAGTTGACTAGTAGTCTTCTAACCACCCATATGTTTTTTCTTTCTATTTAGAAGTTTAGAAATAAAGAAGTTAGTGTAGATTTTCAAAATCGAGGTGTGCTATGTTTGTGAATTTTGGACTTACCTCAGAAGACCTGTGTGCAATTTATACTTGGTGTTCAATTTTTCCTTTTTGAGAAGCTGTTGTCATTTATGTAGTTTTTATTGCTTCAAGCAGGCTTAACAAATTTGGAGAGCTTAAACCTGGACTCATGCAAGATTGACGATGAGGGCCTGGTTAACTTGATAGGTCATATTATTCACCAAGTTCTCTTAGTTTTATGTTTTCTCATTTTGTCCATTTGTACTTGTTATGGCAGTTTTATTTTCTTTCTTTTCATGGTTTTTGGCTAATCTGCGGTATGTTCTAAGTCATGTGTTACTAGAAGCTTTTACTTGTAACTCCCACATCTATCATGCTCGAAATCATGACATTAGTGGGACATCTGGACTGCAATTGCATTATGTCAAAGTATTTGACTTCCTTAAGAATTTGCTGATATATCAGAAAGCTGACTTTCTTGATACTGAGTTTTATGTTTATCATGGTAAGCAGAAATTTATAATATATAATGGTATACTTGCTTGGCCAAATTGGGTGTGCAGTGAGGAATCAGATTGGTGTTTTTTTTTTTTTTTTTGAATAAAAACGCTCCTGTGAGTTATTTTTTCTGGTGTTTGGCCAAAATTGAATACTGATTTTACTGATAGAAAAGACTATTTTTCTGCTATAAAGCAGAAGAAGAAATTTGGAGATTCTACTGTGAAGCAGAAAAAGCAGCAGAAGAAATAAAATTATTTTTAGAAAAGATTACCCCCCAATCAATGTTACAAACTTTACACTTGTCAAATAGTACTTATTATGTAATTTTTTTGTCAATACCTTTGTGGTAATTTTATTTTTATAACATTTTTTTAACTAGGCATTTGCCAAACACACATAACAACGCTAAAAGCATTTTTTAGTTGATCTAGCCAAACACGAAAATGCTTTTCCTCAAAAGTGATTCTTATAAAAGCATTTAATAAACTATTTTTTGAAAAAAATTACCACTAATCAACATTACAAACATTACACTTTTCAAATAGTATTAACTATATAAACAATTTTCTAAATACACTTTTTGTTAATTTTATTGTTAAACGCATTTTTTTTATTCATCACTGGCATTTTTTTTATTGTGTTTCCATATTGTACTTGTTGGTTTCACCATGTCAACTAAGTTATGGAACACAACTATATCAATTATCTTCATTCACCACCATCTCATGAAATTTCTCCATGTGAAGATGGTGTTCAAACTTCATTTCATCATTACTCCGCCAGGGGATATTATCCACTGCCGGTCCCAAGCCCGGATAAAGGAGGAGGGTTCCGTTAGGTAGCCGACAGCCAGCGTAAAACCTAGTCGGATCCAAATATGAATTCTAGACAAACTATCTATTGGGATGTAACCCACATAGAAGTCTAGAATTCATGTAGCCAACCCCACATAGTGGGATAACGGCTGGATATGTTGTTTATCACTGGCCTGACGCAAGTGTTCTTAGATGATCTGACCAAATGCTAAACTATTTTTCTTCAAAAGTGATTCTTATAAAAGTGTTTTCTACAGAAGTAAGTTTACAACGGAAACTTCACAACAATGCTAGACGGGCACTATACTCCTGCTGTTATTATTTATTCCTTTTGTTTTGTTTCCTGTAAACTTAAGGAATGAGGCTGGAAAAAAGGTCCTAATAAACTCAAATTATATAATAGTATCGCCAGGAATCAACATGAGATTGGGAAAAAAGGTTCTAATAAATTCAAATTATATAATAGTATCACCAGGAATCAACATGAGATTGGGAAAAAAGGTTCTAATAAACTCAAATTATATAATAGTATCACCAGGAATCAACATGAGATTGGGCATCAATTTATTGGTACTGCTTATATCCTTTCTGGCTGCAATGGATATTGTTCTTGGCATCCATGACAATGATGCCATCATTTTCTTTTTTATTTTGCATTCTTTTTGTTAGAAAACTGTTATTGCTATTGTTAGAAAACCAGCATAGTAACTAGTGTTAAGACAATGGATGCACATTCCTTACATGCTTACATTTCAATGTATGAAGATCAGGCCTTCAGAGATTGAGATGTTTGGAATTGTCTGACACTGAAGTTGGAAGCAATGGCCTCCGTCATCTCTCTGGTTAGATTTTAACTCTGGTTACCGTATGCAGGACAGTTACAAGTCCAAAAACAAAATGATAATCAACGTGTTGGAACTTGCTTTCTCTTTATTGAGCTACATTGACAGTAAAGTGTTCTGTTCATTTACATGAGATTTTTCTACCTTTATTTAAAACAAAAAAATCTCATTTACCGCCGTTTGCTGGTTTCCTAGATGTGTGCCTATGATGCCTTGTTCCTGGTACTGAAATTTTATGATGCATTAGTGCATTATGTTGACATGTTGTCAAACCTGCTAAGATATGGGCGCACATAAAATTTTTCCAAAATGGGTATGGCTGGGGAGTGTTGGAATGGGTTCACTGGATACACAATTACATCATCCCTCAAATAAATCAAATATTTTTTCTTTTCTAATAACTGTTTAGACAAGCCTTGCAATGGGGTACTATACTGAGTTTAGTTCCATTTGACAATGGCACACTAAAGGGCAGTAGTTCCATTTGACAATAGTACGGTAAAGGGCTATTTGAAAATGCTTCTGGAAATTTCCATTCCGTTTCATGCTTCTCATTCCATTCCATTTTTGTTATTTCCATTTTGAGTTAGGGAAAATGAAAACTGAAATTGTTCTTTGATTTTGCTGTCAATTCAGTTGTCAAGAAAATGGAAAGAAAAATTGAAAAGGTATTTGATATTTCTAATCCGTGTTCAATTTTTTTTTTTTTTTCAAAAATACATGATAGAATTTCAAGTAAAAATTCAGTTTTTTTTGGGGAAAAATAAGAAAATCTAGAAAACACTCTTCATCTTCTTCAAGAAACTCATTGTGTATATATATGTAGAGAGAGAAGATATATCAGGATTCACTGGACATGCACACACGTGTGTATAGAGAGTAAATCTGGGTCAGCGACCACAGATCTGTGGTATGTGTGTGTGTGTCTATATATATATATAGAAGAGAGAGAGAAAGCAAGGGGGGGAGGGGGGTGAAATAAGTTTCTTTCTTTGTAACTAAATGGAAAAAACTGAAAATGGAAAGGGTTTTGAACCCTTTTCTTTTTTTTTTGCTTGGCAGTTTTAAACCCTTTTCAGTTTGTCCATTTTTCTACAAAAAGTGTTTTGGTTTTTGGAATGAAAAGTTGGTTGCCAAACACTAGTTGGAATGAATTTTGAACAGCACTTCAAGTGTAGAGTTTGTCTTTATTGTTATTATTTTGGGAACTGCCTTCTGGTGGGGGCAAGGGGGGGTGTTCATGTTGGTTATCTAGATTATGTTCAAGAATAAAAAAGAGACATCTGTTATTCCATTGCACCACTTTTCACCCACAATGTGATAAAGCTTCAGAGAGTGTGTCAGAAATAGGGCTTGTAGATAAAGATAAAGGAGTAATATGATGAGGGCAGAGAATTATAGGAGAAATGCAGATTGGATGGGAATTATAGTAACACTTACCTTTCCATACGGCAATAGGAAGGTCCGACTCTTGGAGACCTGATCTGAAGATGATGTAAAAGTTGGTTCACATGGAGCATCGGAGGCTGGCTGGGAGACTTGACCTCTATGAATAATTTGCATGGGATAGGATGGTAATGCATATACCCTTTTTAGATGGAGTGTAACCCAATAAAATACACTTAATAGGCTCAAGGACTCAATTTGTCAACTTCACGAGTAGATGAATGAAGGAAATACAGCATAATATAAGAGAAGGAAGAAGAAATCATGACTCAATGAGTAAAAATGATAAAATGAGGAGATTTACTCTATAATTGATGACTGCATCTGGTTAATCATGTAACATAACTTGTGTTAAGAACAATATCATTCTGAAAAGGTTTGGGCACATGCATACCAATAAATAAACAATAAACAGTTCTCACAATATGTTTATTCTTCTTTTCAGCAGCTCCATTTTGTTGCAGAGTGCAAGAACAAGAAGAATAATAATGCAAGAAACAATCATAAAATCACAAAAAATTTTTGAGGGACACTCTTTAGTATTATCACTATGAGCAGTTCTAACAGTAAGTTTTCAAAAACAAATAAATCTTGAAAAATAACAACAAACTTAACAAAATTGAAATCCCTACCCCAAATATTTGAATGAGCTGACATGAGGGCCTCATACCCTATTCTTAACTCAAGCAAAAGAGACACTGGATGATGCTCTCTCAACTAGCAACACTCAGAATGTAAAGAACTCAAATGGCACCAACTATGGATGACATTTAAATGAGAAGCAACAACAGGATGGGCCCCTTCAGGTGCATCTCCTCCATTAATCTTCTCCGTTGTCTTGAAATCTTGAAGAATTCGGTGTGAAAATGTTCTGAATAATTAATAATTTTTGTAAGTTTATCGATAGACATATGAAATTATGAAGGAATGAAAGTATACACATGGCAAAGGAGAATGAGATGAATACGTTAGGATGATTAGTCCCGTCCTACTAATAATAGTAGAGCCATTGGCTGTTATAACATCACAAGTGAAAATGTAGGGTATTGGAAAATAACCATGATGAACATGTGATCTAAAAGGGTGTCTCTAGTGCCATAGTGCATGAAGCTCCCCGCTTTGCAAGGGTCAAGGCAGGGCTGTTTCTATGCACAACAAGACCCTTGCTTTGTTAAGAGTCTATTTCTAAAATATGAGCCTTTGACTTCTTAATCATTAAAGAAACTTTACAGTTGCTACCAAGGCTTAACCGTATTACCTGGTTTGCGGGATGTTTGGTACATGGAACAAATTACCATAAGCCATAACTCATAACCCATACAAAAGATTGACATTCATAATTCATATTCATTGTTCATAACTTCGAACGTCCATAACCCATCGTCCATACATCAAAGTTTGCATAAGAACCACAAAAGAAGAGGTAACAGCTCTGATGCTCTTTGAAACCTCTATCACTATACGTTGTCTTTGTCATCCCATATCATATTGCTTTGTCTGTTTTGCTTGTCGTCCTTGAAGAAGATTTGTCTGCCATGAGCTATTGCAGAGAGAAAGGAAGAAGAAGAGGTAACAGCTCTGATGCTGGTCTTATTATAAATCAACTCTTAGAGTTTTGGATTTGATGCTCCTCTTCTTTCGTTCTGTGTTTTTTTTGGATCTCCAATATTGATGATAGAACATATACCATGGTGTTCTAGATCATCAATGCACTGCATTCCAGTACGCGCGAACTAGAACGCAGTTCCTAGGGGGGTGGGACAAATCTGTTAACTATGGGCTCAACCTCCATATCCTCTAATGTAGGAAAATCATAATTCAAGGGTTGGGACTACTAGAGGTAAGACAATTATTACCAGGTTCCCTTTCCCCCCCGGACCCACAACTAGGATCACGTGTTCCAGATTTTGGTTCTTTTGCATCTCAAGACCGCAAGGAGCGCGATCCAAGTCCCCAAGAATGGGGATACGAAGGAATGCATGGAATTAATTAAAACTATTTAATAAAATTAAAGTCAATAATTTTCAAAGAAAATCAGAGAAAAGAAAGCTGTTCTACCTTACTTGTATATTCTATTGCATTTTTAATTATATTCAAACTTGACTTTGTTTACATAGGATCCTTCAATGCATAAGTTGTATAAGAAAATAAAAAAGAATTCAAAACAAAACAAAACAAACTAACTTCTATAATAAGGAAATGTAAAATGTACAACCTAAAATAATTATCACGGATGGTTTGATCTTGCCTGGGCTGTGTGGCCTTAGATGCCCCAGTTGTCCCTCTGAACACTAAGTCAGCCTCTCCTCCTAGATGATATTCATCAAGGTAGAGGATGGATGAAAGGTGAAAAGGAAGTCAAGTGTATGCAAAGACACAAGTAAATGTGGGGAAAAGAAGATAAGCTCTTCACTATATGTGGGAAAATTGGTACAAGTTTCATCAATCAAATAATGTTGTATGTACATTGCTATTTGTAGGCCTCAAAGCCCGCTCAAAACTGGCATGGACAGAAAAATTCCTGCTTGAACTTGAAGTGGTTACTATCATATATTTGCTATTTATACTAGTTTTGGCATGGGTGGCAAAAACACAAGAACAAAGTAGGTACAATGGATTGAAATTTTCAATAGTGGTAACCATCATATATTTGCTATTTGTACCAGTTTTGGCATGGGCGGCAAAAACACAAGAATAAAATAGGTACAATGGATTAAAATTTTCTGGTATCATATATAGTAACATACATTGAGAGAATTCTAGAACAGTCTATCAAGTGTAGTCCCTGCTTTGTACCTAAACTAAGCAAAAGTGCACTGTTTATAGCTATACCCTTATATTGTATACTTAAACATGTAAATTACTTCTTAAGACCTACATTTTGGGACTAGATGAAGTGTTTATATAACGTTTTACTTTGTGAATTGATATTCACTTTAGCTCCATATATCTGCGTACCATGTTAATTGGGGAAAAAAAGATTCAATCATTCTCCCTTGTAGATGCAAGGTTGCAGTTGTTTAGTGGATTAGCTGATGCCATTTTTTATTTGCAGAAAGCAGTTGTCATGTTTATTTTTATTAATTATGATTTTGATTGTTCCTTTTTAGGTTTAACTACTTTGGAGAGCATAAATCTGTCCTTCACTTTTGTTACTGATGGTGGTTTACGAAAATTGTCTGGATTGTCATTAATCAAGTCACTAAATTTGGATTCCCGCCAAATTACTGATGCTGGACTTGCTGCTCTTACCAGTGAGTGTTTTTTGAAGTGCTGTCCCTGTTGCGCTTGACTTTTTTTCCTATGTTAGGTCAAATTGGTTGGTTATTATATATATGTCCCCCCCCCCACCCCCCCCCCCCCAAAAAAAAAAAAAAAAAAAAAAAAAGGAAGAGAAACACATGCATGCACACACGAATAATACTAATAACAAGAGAGAGAGAAAGAGAGGAAAAACAACTAATGACTATTTATTTATTAATAATTATCATTGCATTTTTTTAGTAGGTTACACCTTAGTATGTAACACTTGAGTTTTCTTAATCATGAATGCTTATTACAGAAATATTTTGGAAGAAAACCTCACTCTATTCATCAGTTTGATCAGTATATATAAAGATTACATCCTTCCTAGTTTCCTATTATATATGCTAAAAATAGGAAGTTACACCTATACTAGCTAGGAAACTGTCATGCCCCTAGGGTTGTCCTAGGGTTTAGAAAGGAAATGAGAAGAATTTGGGGGAGAGAGTAGAAATGGAGGGAGAGGCAGAACAGAAAGAGAGAGAACAGAGAGAATTGAGGGAGATCAGTAGAGATCGAGAGAGAGAAATGTAGAGAGAGATGACAGAATTTAGATTATTATTCCACAATGCAATTCTCTACCTACTCTAGCCTATTTATAGGCTGGAACAACTGAAAAATACTGTTAGATATATTATGATTTATTTCCTTCCATGTATTTAGATGTGTAGAATGTATATATAGTCAACAAGTAATTAGCAAATAATTAGAATAATTAGTCTCCATAATCTTAGGCCTCATTCATTGTAATTGGCCTATAAATAATATAATTGAGAGGCTAATCTCTCAAATTTTCTCTCCCACTCACTCTCACATGGTATTAGAACTGTGTTGAGAAAACCCTAAAGTTTCCTACTGTGTGTCTATCTCCAGCGGCTCTCAAATCCTGTTGTTTCTCTTTCCACCCCGCTCTCTCTCTCTACCCATAGTTGACCTAGCCTATTAGCACTTTTTTCGGTGCCTTTACTAAAAACCAACCACACCATCACCCTCAGACACCTCTAATCAACCTCCCTCCGGTGCCACGCCACCACCGGTGAAGGCATGCGCACCCAGGCGCCACACACACAATTTGCTTCTACCTCCACGTGTAGGCGCGTTCATCATCTTGCCTCCAACCACCTCAGATTGGACCTCCGACACCCCCTAAGCCTATTTCCTTTGTCAAATCCCTCACCAACGTCCCCACTTTGAAATTTCACCATGTCTGACCTTGGTGACACCATCTCAGCCCTTGGTGCTCTCGTTTTAACACTTAAAGCCTCCTCTACCTCTCAAACCTTTGTTGTCTCTAACCTTGGGACACCTAACATCACCACTATCAAATTGATAGGGTTTGCTAACTATCTCTCATGGGTAGCTTCTGTCAAAATATGGTTCAAAGGACAAGGCCAAGTTAATCATCTTACCACAAATGTTGAAAGTGTGGCAGCAACCAACCGGGTTAAATGGGAATAAGTCGATACCTAGTTGTGCAGTATCTTGTGGTAATCCATTGGTCTGTCAGCCTTGCAACCTTTTCGCCCCTTTGAAACTTTTGTTGAAGTATGGAAAAAAGTTGAAGAGTGTTATACCAATGATATCCAATGCTTGTATACTGTGGTTTCCAATATCAAGAACCTAAAACAAGAGACCTCAAGGGAATCTTATCTGGTGTAGGTTCAAGCACTCATGCAGGAATTTGATGCTCTTCTCCCTCTTACTATGACCTGCATTGAACAGACTGCATAGCGAGAGAAGCATTTTATGGTTATTGCTCTCTTTGGATTGAAAACTGAATTTGACGTCGTCAGACATCAAATCCTAAGCAACTCCACTAATCCTACCATGAATGATTCTTTCAAAAGGTTGCTGAATATGACAGGTGTGCACAATGTGTCCTCTTCATCTACTACTGCCCCTTTATCCAAATCTTTGGCTCTTGTATTTCAGGCTTCCAACCCAGGAGGAAACAGGGAACACAATAATGGTTGTCCACGTTCACAGTGAGCCTTTTGCAAGAAAATGGGTCATTTTGAGGAAAAATGTTAGAGAAAACATGGTCGCCCAGCTACTCTGTTAGCATCGTCTGCCAATGTAGCTAATATGTTTAAGAGTGATCCTAGTCTTGCCTCGTCTCTACCAGGTTCATAGTTGATACCTATGTCTACAGTAGAGTATGATGCTTTCTTGAAATTTTAGGCCGCACAACATCTCAAACTGGTAACCCTGTTGCTTGCATTGCTAAAGGTCAATCTCTTGGTCCTGGGATTATAGGTTCTGGCGCCATTGAATATATGTGTGCAATAAACTTCTCTTATTCTCATTTACCTATTCTGATACTCTGCTCCCTGTTATCCTTGTTAATGGCATCTATTAGAAGACGAGAAGCTTTCCTAATGCAACTTTCCTAATGTGCAGATTCCTAATATTCTTTGTATCGTGTAGTGTTTTATTTATTTGTTTGATTTTATTGTATTTAGTAGTTGTAGTTTATTTCCTTTCCTTTTCTATACATATTTCCTAAACTAGTTTAGGAAACTATCTAATTAGGAAACTGATGCCTATATGAGTGATAGGCGTGTATATATGTGGTTGGAATCTATTAAAATGAATAAGATTGGTCTTTTACCTTCTTCTTGACATGGTATTAGAGCCCTAGGTTCTGCCCTCGAAGTAAGACCTTCCTCGGTTGTTTGTAGCCGAAACCTTCTTGATCCAATCTTCTTTCACAATCCTAGAATTATAACTGACTCCATGGAATCCGGTAACACCACTAAAGTTCCTTTTTTGGGCAGTTCCAGCCATGTTGCAATCATTGATGGAGAATTATAAAACATCCAAGCAGCCTATCGGCTGAATGGAAAAAATTACCTGAAGTGGTCCAAGTTGATTAGGATGTTCTTGAAGGGCAAGGGAAAGTTAAGTTACTTGCTTGGAACTGAGCCTAAGGAGAGTGATCCCACGTATGCTACATATGATGAAGAGGACTCACTAGTCATGTCCTGACTCTCGAAGTCCATGGTTCTAGAAATCAGTGACATGGTGATCAAGGTTGTTAAAATCAAGATTTTAAGTGGGATTGAAAGAGGGTCCATAAAATTGAATTGTAAACTCAGATTGTAAAATCGTAAGATTTTAGAGACAATTAAAAATACTCTTTAATGTATGTAAATATATGTTCAGAATGACATAATTTTATAAAAAAATGAATTAATATTGCTTAATAACATGATTATTACAATTTACAACCGTATTTCTTATGAATAAAGTACATGTATGTACCTATTTCAAACTAAATTCATCTATTAATTTCAAAAATATTAAATAATATGAAAATTTTAAATATTAAGTCCATCTTTTGTCATCATTTGTCCATAATCAAAATTTCAAATATTAATTTATATATAATGTAAATTTGCATAATCCAATCATAACCTAACATAAATAAAAACAACACACATTGTTAAGCATCTAACAAAAGTATGCGAGTTTATAGCATTGAATCGTGGGTTGATTCGTTAAAGGTATGTGGCTCGTAAACTTGTACGAGTTGACTCACGAATTTGACAACAATAACGGTGATGTTCCTTTCAACAGCTAGGGAGATCTGGGAAGCAGTGAAGATCACATATTCAAAGGTAAATGATGTTGCACAAATCTATGAGATTAGAACCAAGGTAGCAACTACTAAGCAAGGAACTAAGTCTATAACCGAGTATGTCAATTTGCTGCAGACCTTGTGGCAAGAATTAGATCACTATCAGTGTATTTAAATGAAGTGCAATGAAGATGCCACCATTTAAAAGAGGTTTGTGGAGAAAGAGAGAACCTATGATTTTCTAGTTGGACTAAATGTGGAGTATGATGCAGTTAGAGTGTAAATTCTTGGCAAGACTGATTTGCCTTTCTTAAATAAGGCAATATCAATAGTGCATGAGGAGGAAGGCAGAAGAAGGGTGATGTTGGAGACTAATCATATGGAGAATGCAACCCTTTTAACCCTAAAAGGCCTTGGTCAGGAGAGATTAACTAGTGAAGATAGGAAGGTTGTGGACTCAATTAAAACTACAAATAGGGATAATTTGTGGTGTACATATTGCAAGAAGCCGAGACATTCCATTGAAAAATGCTGGAAGTTTCATGGGAAGCCAGCCAAAGGAGGAGAGCCAAAGGGACAGGCCTATGTAGCCAATAGCCAGCATATTATAGAAGGGATAGCCCCAGAACAGGCTGAATCAATGGGGCTCAACCAGGAGGAAATAGAGAAGCTAAGGAACCTCTTGAGAACTCTTGAAAAGGGGTCAGGGGCAAGTACTTTTAACCTAGCCTTCACATGTATTACTTCCACCTCTCTTAAGTTACATGCTTCAGATTTAACCCTTAAAAATACTTGGATTCTTGACTTCGGAGCCATAGACCATATGACCCCTTCCTCACATCCTAGTACAAAGAAAATAGTATTGGTCGATGAATCTCTAACAATTGTAGCTGGAATTGGGGATATCCTTATAAACAACAACCTAATCTTGAAGGATGTCCTTCATGTCCCTAAGCTTTTCACCAACCTTGTTTCCATCACCGATCCTACAAGACTATACTGTGATAGTAAATCTGCCATTAGTATAGTAAATAACCCGGTCCAACATGACCGGATGAAGCATATAAGAATTGATAGGCATTTCATCAGACAAGAGATCGAAGAAGGTGGAATAAACCTAGTATATATCCCTACCGGTCTACAAGAAGCTGATATTCTTACCAAGGCAATGAACAAACAAGGATTTGAAGGGGGGAGTGTTGAAGATAGTCCTAGAATAAAAAGATAAAGCTGGAGGAAGAGAAAGGGATTCAAAGATGCAGCGAAGATAAGAAGATAGAGCAAAAGCTATATCCAAAAATATAAGAGTTTAAATCACTCCAAATCTGTTGTTGTATTTTAATTTTAAATATCCTAATCTTTAGCTAAGAGATAAGAAGTATAGTTGTATTTAAAGTAGCCTTGTATCCTAGAATCGGGAGGATAGTTTTCTGTGCATTCGAGTTCTTTTTCAATTAGAAATCCAAGTCTGAAATTGTTCACCTTGCACTCCAATGTGACATGGGAATTGGTTCCTCTCCCGTAAGGAAAGACCATAGTTGGTCGTCGATGGATTTTACACCCAAGATTGGCCTTGATGGAAGTGTTAATTGTCTCAAAGAGCTTTTGGTCGCTAAATGGTACACTCAGATCTTCAAGCTAGATTACAGTGATACATTCTCTTCAGTGGCCAAGATGGCCTCTGTTCGTCTATTCTTCTTTTTGACTGCTACACATCATTGGCCGCTCCATCAGCTTGATATTAAAAATGTGTTCTTTCATGGCGACTTGCAGGAAGGAGTTTACATAGAGCAACCACTTAGGTTTGTTGCTCAGGGGGAATCTGGGTTAGTTTGCAAACTCCGTAAGTCTTTATATGAATTGAAACAATCTCCTCGAGTGTGGTTTGGCCTGTTTAGTATTGTGGTTCAGGCATTTGGAATCACCTGGAGTGAAGCTGATCACTCTGTCTTTTACAGACACTCGCCATCACAACAATGCATTTATCTCTTGGTTTATGTAGATGACATTGTCATCTTTGGGAGTGATCAGGTAGGCATATAGTAGAGTAGTTGTGAGCACCTATTTAAACATTTTTAGACAAAAGATATCGAACAACTTAGATATTTCTTGGGTGTTGAGGTGGCATAATCGAGAGATGGTATTTCTATATCACAGAGGAAGTACACATTGAATATCTTAGAAGAAACTGGTCTATTAGATTCCAAACCAGTCACCACTCCAATGGTTTCTAACATCAAACTCTTATCAAGTTAAGGGGAGCCATTGTCAAACCCTGGGAGATATTGGAGATTGGTGGAAAAGTTGAATTACCTCACAGTAACGAGCCAGACATCTCTTTCGTTGTGAGTGTGGTTAGTCAGTTTCTCAACTCCTCGTGCAACTGTCATTGGGATGTTGTTCTTTGTATTCTGAAGTATATCAAGAGTGCGCCAAGGAAAGGATTGCTCTATGAGGATAGGGGACACTTAGAGATTTGTTGTTATTTAGATGTTGACTTGGTAGAATCTCCTTCTAATTCAAGATCTACTTCAGGGTATTGTGTTTTGATTAGAGGTAATTTGGTTTCTTAGAAGAGCATGTAGTAGAATGTGGTAGCAAGGTCAAGTGCTAAAACAAAATACCAAGCCATAGCTAATGCAACATGTGAGCTTATATGGCTCAAGCAACTCCTACAAGAACTAAAGTTGTGTGAATTGTCTCCAATGAAGCTTGTGTGTGACAACTAGGAACTAAAGGTATGTGAATTGTCTCCAATGAAGCTTGTGTGTAACAACCAGGCTGCCCTCCAGATCACCTTCAATCTAGTATTTCATGAGGACCAAACATATTGAGATTGATTGTCACTTTATTAGAGAAAAACTAGCTGAAGGTGTTATTGTCACTGAATTTGTTAACTCTAACGATCAACTAGCAGATGACTTTACAAAGTCACTCAGGGGCCCTCGGATAAATTACATTTGTAACAAGTTTGGCACATATGATATATATGCTCCAGCTTGAGGGGGAGTGTTAGATTTATTATGATTTATTTCCTTCCTTGTATTTAGACATGTTTAGAATGTGTATATAGTTAACAAGTAATTAGCAGATAATTTGGGTAATTAGTCTCAATTAGTCTCCATAATTTTAGGTCTCATTGTAATTAGCCTATAAATAATAGAATTGAGAAGCTAATCTCTCATGTTTTCACTCTCACTCACTCTCACAGGTACAACAAGTAGAATAACAAAGTGCTACACCTAACTAATACATGTAATATGCTATTGACTAATATACCCTTGGGGTTATGACAGAAACTTACAGCTAGATTTGTGGGGGATTTATTCTCTACTCAAATTAGGAAACACATTGACTTTATAGAATAAGGAAACTTAGAAACTAGGAAGCAAATATAATTAGCTAGCTAACAAGTCTAATTAAACTAATGACTGAATTGGTGCTGAGATAGATTTGATTGAAATCTTCACGCTCCCCCTCAAGCTGGGCTAAATATGTTGTTCAATCCAAGCTTGCAATTCAAATATTCAAATATTTTTCTTGGCAAGGTTTCAGTGAGTATGTTTGCAACTTGACTGTTTGTAGGCGTATAAATAGGTAGAAATATCCCTTCCTCCAACTTTTCTTTGATGAAATGCCAGTCAATTTCCACATGTTTTGTTCGGTTATAGTGAACTAGATTCTTTGCATTGCTAAATAGCAAATTAGTTGTCACACAATACTTTCACTAACTTCTCAACATTAATTTTCATATATCGTAGTAGTCTTCTCAACCATATCCCTTCATAGGACCCATAGGCTGTAGCTCTAAATTCAACCTTTGCTTTGCTTTAAGAAACCATAGACTGCTTTTTACTACACTTTTAAGTCACAAGATTTCCCATAGTTATTAAAGGCTTGCCTAGGCGCAAGGCGCTTTAAGGCGCTAATTTGGTGCCTCGCCTGGGCCGAGGCGAGGCGATTTCAGTGAGGCCCTCGCCTTGCAAGGTGAGGCGTCGAGGCGAGAGGCGCGCCTCATGAAACCCGCGCTTGCATCGTCTCTTCCTCTCCTCTCCAGCCTTCCCTCTTCTTGGTTCCAGCATGTAAATGTCCACATTTTCTTTTATTTATATTTTACCTTCCATTTACTTTAATACATAAATGTAAATAAGAAAGTACCCCTCATTTGGATTCAATAAAAATATCTAAAAAATTAAAATCCATAATAATAAGAAAATAGAATTTTGGTTTTAGTACAAACTCAGGATTTAGCGATTTTACCACCCCCAAAATACATACCTACTATTTTTTGAAAAATTCATAAAAAATCATTTTAACAATAATGAATATTAGCTATCAAAATACCGGGAGATAGTTTTTCAAAATGAAAACATTTTCTTATATGCTTCCTTATAATGCGCTAATTTTCCAGACTTAGAAAAAATGTGCTAATCCTCCAAACTTAGAAAAATAACATTTTTCAAAATGAAAACATTTTCTTGATTGTAGACTTGTAGTGTTTATTAATTGTGGAGAGTACTAAAGGTTGTCCAAAATGTCTTCCATCAGTAAAATAAGAGATTGGAGAGTACATGCAAAAGAAGAAAAATAACAGGGATGAGCAAAATATGGCACCGTAAGATGATGATTTTCAATTTGGTGAAGGGTATGATGATGATGATGATTAAAACTTCTTTATTGATTGTGGACTTGTAGTGTTTATATGTTTGTTTAGAACTTTGCATGATGATTGATACTTGTTTGAGTTTGAGATTTTAAGTTTGAACTTTGATGATGTTTCTAGTTTAGAAATTGCATGATGAATGAATCAACTTTGATGTTGTTAGTTTAGAATTTAAAGATAATGAATCATTAATGATATGCATGTGTTATTATTGATAATTTGATAGTTTTTTATGATTTTACAAGATTTTGAGTTTTTTTTTTCTAAAAGGTGTGCCTCGCTTCGCAAAAGCGTGCCTCGCCTCGTGCGTCTCACGCCTCAGGCTCCAAGACCTTTTGTGCCTCGTTGCGCCTCGCGCCTTTTAGAACTATGAGATTTCCCCACACATATGAATGGTATCTAAAAGTTGACCTTCAGTCTTGAATTAAACTAGCCCAGTCTGCATCACTATAAACTTCCATATCTTTGTTTGCAGTTTTTTTGAGCATCAATCCTTTACTTGAAGTTAACTTTAGATACCTTAGAATGCGATACACTACTTTCATGTGTTCTTCTTTAGGATCATTCATGAATTGGCTCACCATACTTGTTGAAAAACCTATATCCCGTCTAGCATGTGACGGGTATATAAGTTTTCCCACCAGTCGTTGATATCTCACTTTATCAATTGGAACACTTTCTTAACAAACCCCTAATTTTGTGGTGGATTCCATGAGAGTGTTAGTAGGTTTACAACCCATCATCCCCATTTCATTTAGGAGATGTACTTCCTTTGGGAGACCGAGATCCCATCTTTTGACCTTGAAACTTCCATGCCTAAGAAATATCTTTAGGTTTCCTAGGTCTTTAATCTTGAACTCTTTTGCAAGAACTTCTTTTAGGCATCTTGTTATGTTCCTAGGGGTAGGGCAGGAATTGTGTTTTTCTCTTATGCTTATTGCTTGTACTTAGTTGTTAAGGTGGTTGTGCTTCTTCGAATTGTACATTCCGAATAGATGTATTGCTGGGCTATAAATAAACCATAGCTAGACGATGGGAATCATGACGGGAAATGAATTGAATCCTTTCCCTCCACTTCTCCGTTATTTCTCTCTCTCTCTCTCTTAATGCTTCCTCCAAATTGCCTCTAATTCCCAATTCTATCTAAATAACCCCTTCCCAAATTCGAGGATCTGACACATCTCATTTCAAAAGAATTATTTCCTATAAAAATATTACTGTCTGCAAAAACGTGGATAGAATTTTACCTCCCAAAGTATGTTTGACAAAGAGAGCGATCAACTTGGCATTGGACATATCCATACTTCTTCACTGCTTTTGTAAATCTTTCGAATCAGGTTCTAGGGGATTGTTTGAGTCCATAAAGTGATCTCTTTAGTCTATACTTGTTCTTTATGGTTTCAGTTTCAAAGCTAGGTGGAATTTCCATGTAGACCACTTCTTCTAGGTCTCCATTTGGAAAAACATTCTTCACATCCAATTAGTGGAGAGGCCAATCTAAATTTGTAACAAGGGAGAGTAGTACACGGATAGTATTCAATTTAGCAATTAGTGCAAAAGTCTCTTGATAATTAGTACGATATGACTATGTAAAGCCCTTTGCCACTAGACGAAACTTATATCTTTCAATTTGTCCATCCTTTCTATATTTCACCGTGAATATCCATTTGCAGCTCGTAGGGTTTTTTCCGAATGGTAATTCTGTTATGTCCCAAGTTTCATTCTTTTCCAAGGCTTGAATTTCCTCAAGTACTTCCTTCTTCCACTTTGGTTGTTTAAGGGCTTCTTATACGTTATGAGGCACCTGTACTTTGTCTATTCTTGAAACAAATGTACTAAAACGAGGTGAGAGACCAATTGAGTTCATCATCAATGTACTTATTATTGGAATTACCTTCACTTACCCTTAGATTTGGGTCAGGTTCTTGATCAGTCCCAAGACATTTTCGTTAATTAGACTTCCTCCGAGAGTAGACCTGAAGTTCATTGGTTGTTACTTGTTGTTTAGTGAAAGGTTGGGAAGAATGGGAAGGATTGGAGTCAGGTTGTTGTTCTTGTGGATTCGAAGTGGATAGATCAGGCTGTTGTTACTGTGGCTTTGAAGTGTTTGGTCAGGTTGTAGCTGTTGCTGTGGACTAGAAATGGTTAGAACATTCCAAAATTGATATTCTTGAGAGTTATTTAAAGTTTTTTCCCTGAATATTAGTTTTGGAAATAGGTTGATTTTCAAAGAAAGTTACATCCATTGAAGTATAAAACCACTTGTGTTATGGAGAATAACTTTTGTACCCTTTTTAATGAGGAGAATAACTAAGAAATACGCATTTGATGGATTTTGGATCAAGTTTGCCTCAAAATTGGTGATGAATATGAACAAAAGCAGAACGCCCAAAGACCTTTAGGGGAATGTTTGAGAGAACTTGAGAGTGTGTGAAAGATTGAAGAAGAATTTGACTTGGTGTATGGTAATTGAGAATGTGTGCAGGTCGTCTATTAATGAGATAGGTTGTCATAAGAATGGCTTTACCCTAGATGTGTTTAGGAACATTTGAGGAAACAAAAGTGATTTAGCATCTTCCAATAGATGCCGGTTTTTATGTTCAACAACCCTGTTTTGTTGGGTTGTATTTGAAGAATTTGGAGAATAATAAACTTCACTCTCTTCCTTTGATTGAGTAGTACAATTATATAGAAGCAAGAACTTCTAAATACAGCTTAGGAAACTATACAATTTAGGAGATTGCCAAGAAAAGACAGAAAGTTGACTTTCATCATTAATTCCATAGGATCAGAAAATCATCCTCAGTTCCTAAATTAGGAAATAAAGCGGAGTAGCTGGGATTTTATAGTCCTGCTCATTGGTTATGTATGCCAAGCATACCCAGCTTGGACTTCAAATTCTCAAATGTATTTTGCGGGAGAGTCTTTGTTAGGATGTTAGCAATTTGAAAAATAGTTGGAGTATAGATCAGTTTGACAATCCCTCCTTCAACCTTTTCTTTTATGAAGTGTCAATTCAATTCTATGTACTTGGTTTGGTCATGATGAAGCTGATTCTTAGCAATGCTTATGGTGGCCTTGTTGTCATAGAGTAGTCTCATAGAGGTGCTGGATTGAACCTTCAATTCCCCAAATAATCTCATAAGCCATATACCTTCACAAATTCCATGGGACATAACATGAAACTCTGCTTCTGCGCTGTTTCTAGTGACTACTGTTTCTTTTTACTCCTCCATGTAACGAGATTTCCCCAAATATAGGAACAATACCCTATGGGGGTTATTTGTTCTATTATGGACCTGGCCCAGTCAGCATTAACGTACACTTCTACATCTCTATTTGTAGTTTTCTTGAAGTAGAGTCCCTCTTTTGGGTTCTTTTTTAGATACTGGAGGATGTGATGGACAACTTTAAGATGAAGTTTTGTAGGATTATTCATATTTTTGCTTACTATACGTGCTGCAAATCCAATATCAGGTCAGGTGTGGGAAAGGTAGACAAGTTCCCTACAAGTCGTTCGTGTCATCCTTTATCTGTGATTGAGTCTCCTTCAGTTTCACCTAATTTGTTTGCTGAGTCCATTGGAGTATCTGCCGGTTTGCCCCCAATCATTCTTGTCCCTTTTGGTAAGTCCAGGATATACTTCTATTGAGAAACAAAAAGTCCCTTTCTTGAGCGAGCTATTTCCATCCCAAGGGGGTACTTGAGGGATGCCAAGTCCTTTACTTCAAACTCATTGGTTAGGAGCTACTTCGTATTACTAATTTCTTCGCTATAATCTCCTATGATGATGATATCATCCACATACACAATGGTGATGGCCCTCTTACCCTCTTTCAGAAATTTCACAAATAAGATATGATCAAATTGACATTGTAGAAATTCATACTTTTTTAAAACTTTGATTAGACGATTGAACCATGCTTTAGGAAATTGTTTGAGTCCATATAGAGATTTTTAAGCTTGCAGACTTTCCTATTGCTATCTTGATTTTCAAATCCTGGAGGGATTTCTATATAAACATCCTCTTCCAAGTCACCATTCAAGAAAGCATTCTTGATGTCGAGTTGATGAAGAGGCTAGCCCAAGTTTGCTGCCAAACTAAGTAGGATTCGTATTGAATTTAGTTTGGCTATAGGTGCAAACGTCTTCTCATAGTCTATATCATAGGATTAGGTGAATCCTTTTGCAACTAAGCGTGCTTTAAACCTGTTTAAGCTTCCATTTGCGTTGTATTTTACTATAAAATCCACTTGCACCCAATCAGATGTTTTCCTTTCAGAAGATCAGTGATTACCTAAGTTCCATTCTTTTCACGTGCTGTAATTTCATCTAGTACTGATGACTTCTACTTGGGTTCCTACTGAGGGATTTATTCTCTACTCAAAACTAGGAAACAGGTTGACTTTTCAAAATAAGGAAACTCAGAAACTAGGAAACAAAAATAATTAGCCAGCTAACAAGTCTAATTAGTCAACTAATTACTGAATTGGGCTGAGACAGATTTGATTGAAATCTCCACACACACATATATATATATATATTCTCTTAACCCCCAAGGCGTAGCACACTAGTAGGGAATGGTAAGAACACAGGGTTGACTTGGTTCAAATCATGGGAATTACCAGTTTCTTTTCCCTTGGAGCCACGTCTGCCATCCACCTGGGTGGAGTCTTACCTGGTGCAAGTGGGCGGGACCGTTTGCATGGAACCATTAGAATTAGTCGAGCCAAAGGTTCAAACACCTCATGTTACCAAATATATATGTATATATAGAGTGAGTCTATACTCACCAATATAATATTTTTTTCCTCTTTGTTTTTGTATTTTCGTGTTTAAAGTTGCTTTATTCATGTGTACAATTATTTAATTGGATCACGCTATTTTGACTTTGGGAGATCCCATGTTTGCTCAATAGATATATTAGATAAATCGTAGCTGTATGTGAGATCCAAGTATTAGACATAAAACCTAAAATTGGATGTTAGCATGAATATAACAGGTTGTCAAATTCTAATCTAAGGGTCTGCAAAACAAGGTATTATGATTTATCATGTGGGCCTAAGCCAACCCCTTAGAAAAGGCCTGCTCCGATTATTCCTACATGCTCACACCAGCTCAGTTGAGGCCATCTTCTGTCTGCCACAAATCTGCACAGTGAGAGACTCAACGTGGCCCACTCTAATGAAGCCTCTGCACTACATCCATGTCCAAGAGCTCACCTGCCAAGGTACAAGATGGCCTGAACTTCAAGTTGTTCTTAGCCATACGTCTAGTTATGACTTCCACCTCTGCCATAACCAATGCCCAAATAGAGCTTACTGGCCCCTTGACCCAAACTCTAGCCCAGTAGACATGTGTTTTTATTTGTTGTGTTGTCCAAATCAACACAACAGGTCCTGATGGCTTTAAACACTTCCACAGTCAGCTTGCAAACCTGTAACTCTACCTTGTTACAGACTCTTTCTAGTCTCCACTGTTTATAGGACAAAGGTGAGATTATGACATATGCAACATTGTACAAATTAGACTGTTGGATCCAGTAATTTTTAACTCTTATCTGAAGGAAAAAGAAGCACGGGTTTGATGAAACTTTCAAGATTTTAACATTGATAAGAGATGGAAGTCTCTTTTTCATTTAATTCTGTGTGTATTTATAAACAACAATAGCATTTATCTTTTAGAAGACTGGACAATGTACATAATATTTAGGGGTTGTTCAATTGTGAAAAACCACCTTAGTTTTCCAGAAAATTACTCCATAGAACATGAAAAATAGAAAACTCTCAAATGCAAAAAATTTCTAAATAGAAAATAGAGATTTGGAAAATGTTGTTCTCCAAATTGAACTGAACTTGGAAAACTCGTAAGTTGAAATTTCCAAATTTTCCTTACTAATTTGGAAAACATGGTTTTCCACATAATTTTCCCGAACCATTTTTGTCTCCCTCTCTAACACAAGTTGCACAAAAGAAAACCCCCCCCCCTCTCTCTCTCTCTCTCTCTCTCTCTCATGTGCGAGCACACACACACGTTCCAACTTTCTAGATTGGAAATTAGTTGGTATTCACCCCATGCCCTCATTCCCATATCCATCTACAGGATACATATCCCAATATTTTAAGGTTAAGGAGTTTAAGAAGGTTTTCACATTGACACACATATTCGTACCCTAGTACATGCAACATGACTCCAGCTCAAACCATGTTGAAGTCTTCCTCCTAAAGGCTACTACCGCCATTTGCCTACCACCATTATAACCTCATGTTATGATTTCCAAAGGTCCAACACTTAGATTTTATCCCATTTGCCACCACCTTCAACAAGAGGGTAACAGGTAGAATTGGCCCCACCCATGGAGGGAACATTCAAGGTTTTGGATTGTTAGGGGGCCATGCCAACCTTCTGAAGAGCCTAAAAGATTCTAACTAGCTTGGCCATTTACAGGTAAGCGGTAGCAGCTTCTGTGTGGAAGGAGAACCAACACACAGGAGCATCCCTTGACCCTCCTTCCTGAAGCTGGAAGATAGGTGATGATTAGCCTGCAATCACAAGATATCTACCACATGTAATTGTTGACTTTGGACTGTCGCTCTCCTATATTTCCAGACAACCATAACCCCTTATCTCCACTAGGAAAAAGAAACCTTCTCCAAAGTGATACAAATCCGTAGTAGTTATGCACAGATAGCTCAGTAGGCCATCAAACCCCCTCTCCTCGTCTCCGCCACTTAGTTGTTTTCTCCAGTATTGTAATCTTCTGAGAGAAAACAGATGCTCATTTAATCTCTCAGACCTCCCCTCCCCTCCTGAAAAAAGTAAATAAATAAAAAGGAAATGCACAAATAAAGAACCAAGAAAAAAAAACCAAACTACCTTTTTTTTTTGGGGTCAATTTGTGGTGCCTTGATTTCAATCTAATTGAAGCTATAATACCCTTGTGTTGTGTCAGGGAACAAATATGTTTTTGCATCTTTTTCCTTTTTTTTTCTCCATCTCCACAGTCAGTTTTGTGCTAATATCCTAGATATTTGTTTACCTTTCGCCTTGACAAGGGTTAAATTCTGTTTCTTTTTCCCATGCAGGCTTGACTGGTTTGACTCATTTGGATCTTTTTGGGGCTCGTATTACAGATTCTGGAACAAACCATCTGCGCAGTATGCTTTATTTTTACTTAACGACTATATATTGCTTTGTATTTCTAACTGTGACATCCATGCTTGCAAAATGCTTGACTACCTGAGTTTTTTTTAACTTGATGGGGTATAAGAAACCTAGGATCATGAAACTATCATTTTATGGATGCAAGCCCAACTTGGAATGTGAGATACTATCAAGCAAGTTTCAATATCTCTACCATTGTCAATATCATCTGAATTCTCCTCTCCCCCCCCCCCCCCAAAAAAAAAAAAAAAAAAAAAAATAATAATAATAATAAATAAATAAATAAAAACTAGGAAGAGGGATGATTGGCCATTTGGGGACTGGTAGATTCTCTATCTTTTCTTCCATGGGACTGCTAGATTCTCTTTATGTTTTCTTCCACTACATTGTAATGGTTTCTTATCCTGCTCCCCATGATCTATTTGTGCATCTATGGGTAAGAAACTTGGGCTTGGTTTTGAGTATCATTGAGAGCTGTGTTAATTTTGTTCCTTGTGTTGTCTCAGATTTCAAGAACCTGAGGTCCCTGGAAATTTGTGGTGGAGGATTGACTGATGCTGGGGTGAAGAATATCAAAGATCTTTCATCTTTGGTGGTGCTAAATATTTCACAGAACAGTAGTCTGACTGATAAAACCTTGGAAATGATTTCTGGTCTGATTTCCAGTATCCTTCCTAAACTGTCAATGGTTTATGTTCTGCTTAAGATTATATGTGCTTGCTTTTTAACTCATGGAAACTCATCACTATATTTCTAAGAACTGTCCTCAATAGTTTTCAACTTGTATAAAATTTTAAGTGGTTTTAATTTGTTTTAACAGTTGCATGACCCCGTTATAGACAGTGTTCTGTAAGTTCCAGTTGTAGTTGAAAATCAGGATGCATCTGGAGGGGCTCTCCAAGATTCATTGTCTGAAGAGCTTCATTTGACACCATAGACACTTTCTTTGAATTGTCTTCATTTCTTGATGTGTCTAAATCTCATTCTTCCCTGCAAGGTGCATGTCAAATTTATTTTGCAGAATATGCAAATTCATCTATTTGTACGGTCATTGATTTTGCACCAAGCATTGAAGTTCAGGCATGCAAAATATGTCATATAACTGGAGCTGGTTCTTTTCTCGCCCTTTGTTGCTCCATGGCTGTAGTTTCATTGAGTTCTCTGATGAAAGAGAGATGTGTGGGTTCGTGCGTGTGTGTGTTTTCTTGCATGTGCTATAAAAGGGAATTTTTACGTTAATATGGATAGCAATGTAATTGGATATAATTTTCAGGCTGCATTTAGCATCTGATCTCATATTATGGCGCGCAACTGCAGGGTTGACACGGTTGGTTTCTCTAAACGTTTCAAATTCTCGTATATCCAGTGCGGGATTGCAACATCTCAAGCCACTTAAGAATTTGAAATCACTTACCCTGGAGTCATGCAAGGTGACTGCAAACGACATTAAGAAGCTTCAGTCGACTGACCTCCCAAACCTCTTAACCTTTCGGCCTGAATAGTCCTTCCTCTGGAACGACCAAATTCAAATAGCTAGTCGTAAAAGGGAAGAGGGGTGGTTCGGGGGTCTGGCTTTATTTACAACAGCAATTCCAAAGTAGGAAGCCATCTGATGAATTGTACATAAGGGTGACTTGAAGTGGCTTTGATAATGGGTTTGATGGATGCTAGAAAATTCTCCGTGCTGCACGTGAAGTTCTCCTGTGGTATCTATGCACTGAATTTGGAGGAAAGTTTAGATAAGCTTCCTTGGCATGGAGTGTGTGGGTTAATATATATATATATATATATATATATATATATATATATTTGTGTGCAAAATTATTGTACATATTTGCTGGCACTTTGATTTCCAGCGGTAGTGGTGTTCCACGATTCTCCTACTTGGAAGAAGAGTTTCAGGCTCACTACTCGGTTCTTATACATTGGTATGTGTAAATAAATGTTCTTGAAGATACCCTATTATTATGCTACATGAAAACTACGCTGTCTAATTAATGCATGAACCTGGTTGGATTGTTTCTCGAATTCACTTTTTTGGTGTTAATACTCAACCCATGATATATTTGTTGCCCCAGTCCCGGGAAGGGTATATTGTTTTTACTACTTGAACTCGTTATTTTATTGTTGGTTGGTTAATGGGGGTATGAAAGGATGGATGAACGCCAATATGAATACGAATAAAAGATTTTTCCGGGATCATTTTTTTGTCTATATTTATTCTGTTATTGTTTTAGGTGGAGAAATTTAACTTAATTGTTTGAAAGAACCTCACAGAGATGGTGCTCTAGTGTCTAGGGATAGCAATTGCTATCGAAATCGTGGGGAATTGAATCAAAATTGAACCGGTCAACATGGTTAAAAATCGTTTGACTGGGTAATGGTTTAGTTTGAGAAAAAATTAAATATTGTTTCAATGAGTATGATTTAATTATGATTTTCACTAAATTCAAATCAAAATCTAAATTGAAACTGAATCGATTGTGACTAATCGAACTAAATCGAATTAAATATACATATATATAATATATATTTATTTAATATATTATATATATAATATATATTCACTAATACATTTTTTTACAAGTATTTTAACTAATGCATTATAAATATATAAAATATTTAACATTTATAAAATAATTAATAAATAAAAATAAAATTTAATATTAAATTATTTTATTTTTATCAATCAAATAATTATTAATAAAACTAACTAATTAAATATTTAAAAAAATAAAACCTAACAAGAGATTATGGATCAAACTAAAAAAATCATGATTAAAATCGAAACCAAATGATTTAGTTATGATTTTTAATTTTTTAAACTAATGCATAATGGTTTGATTTTGGTTTTAATAATTTAAGTTTGGTTTAGTTATAGTTTTGGTAAAAATCAAAATCAAACCGAACAATTACCAACCCTACTAGTGCCTGTGGTGTTTTGGTCAACAAAACCCAACCTCTCCTCTTGCTATTATTAACACTCACCTTAAGAAGAAAACTGAAACAAGATAATATTTGTGAAATATTATTTTTGGTGTTTCTTTCTTTTTTTGATTGGAGGTGTTCAAAATTTATATGCAAAGTATGTTCTTAATATGTGTGAAATATTATTTTTGCAACACCTGAAAAATATGAACTTTCATAAAGAAAAAGAAACTGAAAAAAAGTTTAATACATACGTGATTCATGAATTATTAAGAAATGTAGTTTTTGATCATTTAACTAAAATTTTATCATATTTTCTCCTTCAATTATTTTTTTTTTCTTTAGTTATTTAGTTATGCCAGAGTTAATGGCTGAATTAAAGATAATAAGTAAAATAAAATTTTTATAATACTTAATCTTGACAAATTTCTTTTTACTTAATGGAATTGTAAGACAAATTTGAAGGTTGTGTAAAATTTGATTTTTTTTTTGAAGAAACTAACTTATGATTGTAGACAATATATTGATAATATGAGTATGCAAATAGTGGCAAGGACAAAAGTTGTGAAATGCATAGGACATTTAGATTTCAAATCATTTCATTCAAAAGCAAAGCATAATCTAAAAACATAACTCAACTAATATGGGTTTTAATATCCAAAACAATAATTTAAGGCAAAATGATCCAACCAATGTGGGTATTGATATTCAAAAGAAAGAACCCAAGTAATAAAGCAATAATTATTTTTTATTTTTTTACTATAAGGGTGTGTTTGATTGCATTACTTAGAATTAAATTTTAAGTAATACAATCAAACACACCTTAAGTTAAATAACTACATATTCATACAATAGAACCGTTAACCTACTATACTAGGACTAGTTTTTGTCTAAGAAACTCGTTAAGTCCTTTCATTCCCTACACCATTTTGCTTGGCTTGAAGCGTCTATTTAGCCTCCCTTCTTCTCTGCATGAAAGTGTGACAAACCCTGAATTGAGTTTCTTGCTAGAATGACATAATATAAAAGGAGTTAGTATATATCACATATAAGTAATACAAATACTTTACAAATTGAGCTGGAATTAATTAGAAGTTATATTTGAATGTCCTCTCCTCGTAGTGAAGGTTGAGATAGAGATGATCTAACAGTACAATTGTTAGGTGGTATACATGCAGTAGTTGATGTTGAGCCACTGTTTGTTTCCTTAAATGTTGCAGTACCTCTAAGGAATCTTTGTGTGTTGTCCAAGCTTTAATCATCATAATATACACAACTTAAAAATCCATTTTAACGAATGAAAGGAAAATACAATTAAAAACAATAATTGATGAATTTTTAACTTACATTTAGTATTTGCCCTATTAGCACAAAAAATTTAAATCTTTTCGTGTTTTTACGATTTTATCCGAAAGTTTTAATTTTGAAAATAAAGTCTCAATTTGATCAATTAGTTACAATTTTATCCACGACTTAGATCCAATTTGTCGGTGTCCAAGACCCGCTGACACCACCTGACATTTTAAAACATTTTGAGTAGACCTCACATGCATATATGTAAAAAAATAGGCATATTAGCACAAAAAATCTAAATCTTTTCGCATTTTTGCGATTTTATCTAAAAGTTTTAATTTTGATAATAAGATCTCGATTTAATCAATTGGTTGCAATTTTATTCACGACCCGAATCCAATTCAAGAGGCATCCACGACCCACTGACATGGCATGCCACTTAGCATTTTAAAACATTTTAAGTGGGCTCTACATGCACATGTATAAAAAAATAAAAATGAAATGATATTAAATATATATATGTTATATATATATATATATATATATATGCATAGAGAAAAGGAAGCAGGCGGAGAACAGTGACAGTGATGAAGGAGAACGGCGACGACGATGGCAATGACGATGGGAACGACCAATCTAAAAGTTAGAGGGGACGATCGATTTGTGCTTGCTCCTGTTCACGGTGATGACAATCGATCTGGAAGTTGGACCGACCACCGATCTGGGCTTCCTCTTACTTAGGGTTACCTCACAGAAAGTGATCGACGACCCTCTACTCTTACCGACCGATGATGTCCTTTGTCGGTTGCCTTGCCCTCACCATCGGTCGCTTAAGTCGACCCCATCGACGTCAATGTTCAGCCATTAAGCTTCCAGATTCAGCCTTCTTCCAGATCGGCCTCCATCGCCACCTCCAGCTTCTAGATTGGTCACCACCTCCAACCTAGCACCATCGCTTATCACCGTCACTATCCTCCATTGTTACCGTTCCCGTCCTCCACCTGCCTTCCTTTGTAAATATATCTATAACACACACACACACATGGTAACTATAAAATGCCTTAGGTACTCCCAATGAGTCATAGCATTTTATAGGGTGGTGTCCCAATATATCTGGCACGTGTGTTAGACTGCTATAAAATGCCTCATAGGGTGGTGTCCCAATATTGGCATGGTAACTATTGTCATAAACGAACTCCACTAATGGAAGATGATCACCCTAACTACCAAGGGAATCCAACACACGTGCCAGTAACATCTCCTCCAATGCCTGAAGGGTTCTCTTCGTCTATCTGTCAGTCTGCAAACGAAGTGTAGTACTGAACTTCCACATTTTACTTGAGGCAACATGTAACACTTCACTAAATACTTGACAGAATACCATGCAGTCTTACTATTTCTTTAATAAACATCTCTGTCCAACGATTTAGGGAAAACGTTTTCTTAATTAGTCAAGAGGGGCTGATTTAGTCATCTTGACTACTAATACCCCAAACGGCCTCATTCTCTTCACCATCCTAAGCAATCCCTATGCAAGGTCCATGGGAGCATTATCCTATTCCATTTCGAGCTGATCATAATTGCAATGAATCTGCGAGTTTCTAACGTTCGGTCTTACTTGCAGACACACTAGACATTACAAAACAAATCTCGCCACATCTCTCCTTAAATCGTTCTAGGTGAATAATATAATGTACCTTAGACCTCAAATAGGGTCCACAAAGAAACCATTTTCTTTAACCAAATTTGCATTTGCTACCCATAGCATACATTCTGAAATTTCCCAATTTGTATAAGTAACCCTTAGGTACTCCCAATGAGTCTCTTCACTCAGCAAGTATATTTCCATTCCATTAATAGCACTATAATACCATTTTTTTGAAATGACTTATTTTCCCATCTTACCATTCATTGATATCATCTTGACCACATGCCAATCTTAAGGATACATCGCCTTAACACCCAATCCAACAAATTATCCACTTATGGTGGAGGTTCTCACTCGTTATAATTATTTACCTCAAGTGCTACAGTCTACGCATGTTCTAAATCTCCCACGTTTCCTCCTCATAGAATCATTAAGACTCTCCCCTAATGAATACACTTGAGCGAGCACTATCCTTGTCTAGAAATCTTAAAATTTCACTATGAGCTCCTATAACTTCATTTCTTCCAATATATCTTTTTCATTTAACACGTTTAATTATCTAATTTTATCGTAGATCTTTCACTTCCCAGGTCACTATAGGTCATCGCTTGACATTCTTATTTCCTTTCCCTTAAGTTAACAATGGTGGACTTTTTCTTAGTTACGCATTATTATATGTTTACCCATGCAAAATTGGTATATTACAATATTACAAAATCGGTATAAAAGATAACTACAATCCTCGAAAAGGGGGTCCAGACATCGGTATTTCACTATCACTTTGTAACGCCCCACTTTTCTTTTTCCAAGGTACACATACAAAGATGCATGATGACCCTAGCAACCACATGGTAATCAAAGGGCGCTTATGGAAGCCTTTGCCAACGGAAGCAAAGGATCAAACCTGAAAGCTTTATAAAAACCATAAGCTAGATATTTAAGGCTTCCACTATATGTTTTTAACACAAAACTACTTGAAAAGACATAATACAACCTGAGAATCTAGGGATCATTTAGGCTCCCTTTTTACAGTAATTAAAACTCACATTAAAGTCACAGTACAACGCTTTTACAATTAAAACGTAAAGAAGCTAGCTATTCGAGAACCACTTCCTTTCCTTTCCTCTGGCTTGATTCCGGGGCACCTGCCACAACTAACCCACCAGGAATGTTGAATGTTCCAGGGGTATGAGACACCCAAGTTAGATAGTTATATCTAAGTGAGTGCAACAAGAAGAGATAGCATGCATGCAAAAGAGTTATGCAAAATGACATGAAACCCCCTGTGTGGTAGTAACACCAAGGTGTTGGAATCACCCCCGCTGATCAATCATGTTCTCAATCTCCATGACTTTTCACCAGTCTAACATGAGATCTTGACTTCAACTAGCCACACACACCAAGTGATGCATGACAAAGAAAGAGAAAATGCTTGGTTTAAAAGAAAGTCATGCTTATGCAAGTAATCACCCTTACCTGTGTGAAGACAAAATGTTCAGTATGTATCATAAGGATGAAAGAAGCACTCACCTTGCTGGTTTGGAAGCGTTAAGGTACTGTTCACAGGGTTTGACAATGCTTTTATGCAAAAACAACATACTTTCGTAACTCAAACCTAAAATATTTTTACATGGGGTCCTAAGAATAAATTTAAGGACCAACACTACAAAATTTTGGTCCAAGGGGGCCCCTCACGCGTCCATGCTCTGGGGGAAGGACCCCCACGCGCTGTACTCGCAGCAGGTGGGTGGTGCGTGAGTTGCAAGCGCCGCCTCTCTATTTTGACCTCTTGATGTTTTTTGGCCCGTTCTCCCTCGTCCGGACTCCGATTTGACCTCTGTTTGAACCCATGCGACCCTTATTCAATTATCTATCAAACATGGAAAGAAATTTAACTTACCTTTCTGTTTTGATGCTGTTTCTCTCCTTTTACAGTGGTGGTCCAAATTTTTCAACGAAGCATTTTTCCACTCTATTTTTGGGCAGAATTTTTCCTCTCAAACTCACTTCTTTTTCTTCTTGTTTAATGGTGAGATTGCCCCTTCTAAAGACTTGGTATTTATAGGCATCCATGGCCAATCCGAGTGTGCCATGTGTCACTTGGATAAGGTAGGTAATCATTGCATTCATAGGATCGCGCCACATGTCCCTAGTGATTTGTGTCATTTCATCCCCTTGCGACATGTGCCTATTGAGATTTGTGCCACCACATGTTAATTAGGTTTTTCAAGATTCCTCATCATTGCTCATGATTATGTTTCCTAACTATAAGTTATCATTTGGTTTCCTTAACCAATTAGTTACAAGATATTTTAAACTTCTTCAAATAACTCCTTAGCCCAAAACTTCTTTGCACTTATATCACTTGAGCCTCTAACCCCTTAAACCTTTCCAAAAGACCTTAAGATGATGTCCCCTTGTGGTAGTTTCCATGATCTTTTAGAAAAACCTTCATTTGTTCCTCGGCGATTACCCAGGAACTTCACATGTATCAATAGTATCCTTTGATTTCCGAGGAAACGTTTTACTTCTTGAAGAATAATGCCTAAAAAACCTTCGAGTATTACACACTTTCCTTCCGAAACTTAGCTTATTTTTCCTTCTGTAAGATTGTTTTTTCCTTTCGTTACTGACTTTAGCATCGGAGGGCCTTCATGGGAGGAAAATCCCGCGAGCCTCTAACCCTTGTTTACCCTTTACAGTCCTTTCGAAAGCATCACCTTCATTCCTTCGGAAGATAGTGCTGAGATAAGGTTCTTCCAGGTCCCTTTGGAAGCCTCCTGACAGAAGAACCCTAATTCATACCAAAGACCCATGCTTGTTACCACGCCATCAGGAATATCCTTCAAAAGACCCATTTTGGAAGACACCATTCGGAAGCAACTCTTTGGCAGCAACCCTTTAGAAAGAACATTTCTACACTTCGAAAGACACCTTTCGAAAGTAGTCATTCGGATGACCCAATTCGGAAGCAACTCTTCAGCAGTAACCCTTTTTATAGAATATTTCCACACTTGGAAGACACTTATCGGAAGCAGTCCTTTGGAAGACCCTTTTTCAGAAACATCCCTTCAGAATACCCCTATTAGACCGAACCTTGACCGAATCCAGAGACTATCGGCATCCCTAGGCATCCCATTTCTACAAATTCTAATTGCTGTATTTTGATAACAACAAAAACCAAGTCTAGCATTAACATAGTCACCAAATGAAAGGAACACTGGCAACTATTCGCGATCAGTCGATAGGGCCTTACCATCTGTTGACAGCTGCTATGCTAAATAAGGCTCTCACCTCATTACTTCTTTCCCCCTAGCCTCACACTAATCTACCATTTTCGTATTACATTTTTCCTCTTATTATAGCCTAACCTATATTTTACATATATACATAATCGTATGCGTACGTACTCTCGATCCAAAATCCCAACTAGTTATTTCTATGAGTAATTATGCGAGCCACTCCTAGGATCCCAACCTAACTCTTCATTGATACAACTACATACTTGCCCTGGTTAGCTCACTTGTGGATGCTATACCTCCCTCGAAATTTCATCATTTATTACCAAAATATCCCCAGCTCACATGCTTCATAGGTATCTACACTTCTCATTGATTACAGTTATACTGTCCATATGTCGGGTCCATTAGCCCATGATAATAATTTAATGACTTCCAATTCCTCAAGTCTCATTTCTCATGAGAGCGGTCCTTTCCTTTTTAAGGCCTCGAGAATTAACATAACACCCTTAGGTTGTGCTTACTCCAATACATACCTGTCAACTAAGAATATAACCTATCCAATCCGACATCATGGGAAAAGCTTAAGTCGAAAATACATCAATACCATCTCCACAGAAGGAATCCCTTAGGCGACTTAAACCCTTAACTATTAAGCCTTGGATGCTCACATTCCAGGTTCTAACAGCTCGTTCCCATCAATTTCCTATTTTTTTTGGGTCTATCTGGGGTTCTATACCCCTTTTTCATATAGCTTTCTTAGCTATTTAACCACTTATCACCTTTACTCGAGCCTTCTTCCTTATTTGTTATCCACACCGCACATCCCTAAACTTCGACTTTCGAGTTTTATCTCCATTGTGTTTTCTGGCGACTTCCTCATCGTGCATCCTTAAACCTATCGGCTCGTTTAACTTAACCACTTATCTTAAGTTCAATAATACACAATACCCAAGTTCAAATTTACAATCATTCCTTAAATTTCCTATAATTTAAACTCCTTAGAGTTGTAATGCAACTTGTTTCCATGTCGTTTGTTCTCCTTTTGTACACATAAATATATTTATGTGAATCAAAATAATGAATGCCCATTAAATTTTCCCAGGTTGGGCCACTTAAACTTCTCATTCCACGTCATAGTCAGTCACATCTTACACACATGTGTCTTCCAAAAGTTACATAGTCACAAAAGCACTTTACCATGACATTCCCAATTAGAGCAACAAACTCTTACCCTCACTATTATAGACTATAGTAGCACACCCTCACTATGCAGTGCTTTTCTCATCCCCAACAGTGTGGGACATTGCCTCATCTGCTAAGCAATCTAGGTATCCATCGCTGCCTACACTTGATTCAGGTCCAGTAGTTTCCTTCCTTTGATAAGTCGGTCCCCACTCCACGACCTCTGACTGGATTTTCCCACAAATGGTTTTGTCTTAGACCGAGTCATAAGGTAGGGTCTGATAAGGTTCCCATAGCTCAGCTTGCTACCTCATCGTGCTAGCAAAATCATCATAATGGAATCAAAGGTGAATATCCTGCATCAGGATTCTAACAAGCTGCCTCCACGCTTCATTCATGTACTTTTTCACAAACAACACTTGCTTCTCTGGAAGGCCCCACAGAGGTTCACATATAGTGGATTTGAACATTGCATCCACTCGGTGCAAATAATCTACCACAGGCTCACCCTCTCGTTGTCTTCCTCCCCACATTGAAAGTAGCTCATCTTCCCAACAATACCGGAGCAAATCTAGATCCCCAAGACTTGGGTCTAGCATCCACCATCTCATTTCTCTAAGATCCATGCCAAGGTGTTCCAAAATCTGCACGCAAGGTTGAATGCCAGCTCTCCTTCCAAAGTAGACCATTCTTCACCCAAGCACCATAATTGGAACACATACGCTTCATTGCTAATACCCTTATAGCAATTCCTATGGGGTGACAAGGATACTTACATATATATATATATATGTGTATATAAGGGGGTGTTCTAACCTTGACCTCAAGTCAGTGGTTTCTTGCCACGTGCACCCATTTTTCTCATTCCTAGCCATTTTTGGAAATCATTCTAATACACTTCTAAATTTTGGACTATGAATCATAGTCCTAAGTCTACCCATCACTCCTAGGTGTACAGAGACTGTATTTACTCCTAAATTATGCTCTGATACCAAAATTATAAGGCCCGCTTCCAAGTATTCACCCTTAGCATAGGATACTCGAAAGAAGGTCATTACAGAGATGATATAGAACAAAACTGAACTCAAATAACAACTCATTTCATTTCTAGCAACGAAAATTTAAATAAGATTTAATTACATTTTCAATATCTAATGACTCTAGGCTCGATGGCCATGCAAAATAATAAGAGGCTCAAATACCAATATCATAACAAATCCTCATCACTATAATTCTCACCAAATCACTAACTAGGATCTTTGAAGTTAGGACGCGTCTTTGTACACCACTATCCCTGGGCTATAGTCCTATTGGACTCACCCCCAATAACATTCTTTCCTTCACCTGGAATGACAAGGAAGATCAAGTGAGCCACAAGGCTCAGTAAGTTCAAGAAACAATGAACAATATATAGGATCCAAGAACACGATGATACCAAGAAGAGTAATCAAGGACTCCATAATTATATACAAGATTCATAATTCATGAATTTATCAATTCAACTTAATATATCATGTCACCATGTATCATTATGCAAATGTGCATAAACTTTCAATGTCATTATCAATTCTCGCAGGCTCATAAGCCATCATTCAACACATGCAAGAGTGCATCATTTCATTATCAATATCAATCTCTCAGGCTCTCAAGCCATAAATCGATGCATGAAAAAGTGCATAATTTCAATAAAACCTCACAAATAAACATGGAGCCAACCTACCGGGCTATGGCCATCTCGTCCCTCGCCAGGTGCTCTAGGGTACCCTTTCTCCCTCCGTGCAAAATAATAGGTGCACAAAACATATATATATATATATGCAACATGTACATGTATACATTTGCCAACTACATGTATTTAAATTCTTGTTTCCGTGATATTCATACTTTCAACATCATTTACCCATACCGAGTATTTTTCCATCATCAGATAAATTCAACACATCTTACTTCATAACGTTTACCACATTCAAGATGTAATTTATGAGATAGAAATGCTTGATGTAATTTATAACACAGGAATAATTTTTGAAAGATGCTATTTAATATTAAATCTCAATTCACCAGCTGAGAAGTATTATAAATTTAATAACTATTTTTCCCATCATATGATTGTTGTGATTTCATTTAACCAATGACATTATGCATTTACTTGCATTCGTGCTCATAGCTCAAATTCATGATTAGTCCCCATGCAATCAGAATGACCACACCACGCGAAATTGCTGGTCAAAATCAATCTAAAATTTTTCTAAGGCAAAAGACCAACTAGAACATATTTTTGTAAATGTCTTCATTTTGAAAAACTAACTCTCAGTATTTTGATAACTAACATTCATTGTTGTAAGAATAATTTTTAATGAATTTTTCAAGAAACAGAAGCTATATATTTCGAGGGTGGTAAAATTGTAAGTTCTTGCATTTGTACTAAAACCAAAATTCTATTTTTTATTGTTATGGATTTTGATTTTTTTTATTTTTTATTGAAATCAAATAAGGGGTACTTTCTTATTTACATTTATGTATTAAAGTAAATGAAAGGTAAAATATAAATTAAAGAAAATGCAAACATTTACCTAAGTTAAAGAAATGTAAATGGATAGGGTGTGAGCTGAGAGTTCGCAATCAAAGGCTTATGAGAAGAGCTCGGGACGAGCTTGAGGTCATGAGTTTTTGGCTTACAGAGAGAGCTCAGGGTCATGAGGTGAACAAGAGTTCGCTGAACGAGCTCGCAGTCAAGGGGTTGGGCAAGAGCTTGCGGGACGATCTGGCACCAAGAGCTTGAGGACAGGCACGCGGTAAGAGCTTGCGGCCCAGAGCTCAAGAAATGAACTCGCGAGAAAGAGCTCATGGTTAAGGCTAATGGCCAGATATATGTCAGCTATTTAAAACATAGGGTATCTATACCAAGCTGTTCGTTGCGTATATAATATATACATGTGAGAGTTTATTCAAGGCTAGGGAGTATAGCCATGATCTGTCTACCTCTTATAAGGGCTATTTGAGTGGGCTTTCTTATTCATACATATGCATACAACTAATAGCTCGGTACAGAGATGTACAAAACCTTTGTATCTAAACTAAAACCAAACATATGCCATTAGTAGAAAATAAATCTGAGGTAAATTAATCCTCATTCGAAACATTCAAAGGGACATTAAAATACTTAGTAAGGAGATTCAAAAGAAAAGGATGCTGTAATCGAAAAAGAAGAAGTTATACGCAAAAATAGAGATATATATATACACACATTCATAGTCATCACAGTAAGACAAGATGAATACCAAAATCGCATCAATTAGCTCGAACAAGGATATAAGGGGATATATAAGAGAACTTTCATTGCAAATCAAAGGGAAGTGCAAGAAGAACTTGCAGAACAATAAAGGAAAAAGCAGGAAATCAAGGAAGTGAAATACAGAATGTATAAATGAGCTTGCACTAAAAATAAAGAAGGAGTGCAAGAAGAACTTGTAGAACAACAAAGGAGAAATCAAGAAATCATGGAAGTGAAATACAGAATGTATAAATGAGCTTGCACTGAAAATAAAGAAGGAGTACAAGAAGAACTTGCTTGAAAACAAGAAGAACACCAGAAGCCTCTTCCACTTAACTTACTTCGCCACAGTAATGAAGAAGGAGAAGCAACGTAGTAGCAGCGAATGAACAGTGAAGAAGAAGAATAATGCTGGATAAGGAGAAGTATTCTAAGAAAGAGAGAGGATAAGAAGAAAGTTGGACGCTAGAAATGATACACTAAGGAGGAAATCCTCGGCATAATAGAGGGGATAAAGGGAGGGATGCAGGTTTGCCCCTTGCATCCCATGAAAAATTACTTGATTGCCCCTCACCCTAACAACAGTCAAACGATGGTCCACGGACACTAGTGACACTTGCTGACCAATCTAATTTATTATGATTTTCTTTTAAACAATTGAAATCTCTTTTCTCAATTCGACTCAGCCCATGTTGTGGGCCATTCCATGGCCCAACTCACTGGCCCAAAAAAATTTCAACATCTAAGCCCATTCATAATATAATTAAAATTCTAAACACAACTCAATGGCCCAATTCATTTGGACTTTTCCCACATTTTTGAATCCCATTTGGATGGGCTACCACATTCTTATTTCCACTTACACTTTATTCGAAAAAAAAATAAAAAATTCAATCCTCAATTAATTAAAGCAAAACTTTTGAGCCCAAAATAAAATACCCAAAAATGCCTAGACCCCCAACAGGTCGTTACATGCATCTCTCATGTCTAGAAATCTTGTATTTTGTTGCTTCCTAGCGGGTTATGTTAGAAGAACTAGATTGGAGCTAGTTGTTATAAAATGTTGTGGTTTGCAATCTAAAAGCTTTATAGTGAATTTAAAAATCTCTAGTGGGGAGCTAGGAGTAGTGGATGTAGGCTTGGAATAGTTGAACTACTTTAAAATTTTCATGTCTTTTGTGCTTATATATTTTCTCAAATCTATTACTGTACATTTTAATTATTATATTTTTAACATTCTTACTCACTGTTTTTAGAAAATCATTCTCCAAAATAATTTTTTAAACACCTAATTCACCCCCCTCTTAGGTGTGTGGTATCATACAACCAAAGGTGATCTAACAATTGGTATTAGAGCCTATTTCCTTGTTTTTCAAATTTAACAGCCTAAAAGAGAGATCGATACCAATCATGAGGTATTCCATATTTGAGAAACGTTGTCCTACATGTATGGCTCCTTATTTTGATGGCTCATATTATGATCATTGGAGAAAAAGAATTTGTAATTTCATGGCATTTATTGATTTTAATTTGTGGAATATTGTGGAAAATGAATTTATTTTAAAATCAAAATTGAAGTGGGATGAGCATGACAAAAAGAGTTTTTCTTTAAATATTAGAGTCATGCACATTTTGCATCATGCTTTAAATGATAATGGTTATATTAAAAATTCTAGATGCTCTAATGCAAAAGAAATATTGAACACTCTTGATTCAATTTATCTTACTAATTGAAATTATGAGATTGTGGGTGGTGCACATAGGAAAAATGAAGAAAAATGTGGAGAAGTTCTAGTTGATTGTTCCCATGTCTCAAGAGAAATCTCAAATTCAAACACATGCTTCTTGGTTAAGGAAGAAGAGGATGTAATCTCTACTATTTTCATTATTGATATTGAAAGTGATCACGAGTTTAGTTCTTTGAATATTAAAAATGATGATCATGATGAATTTTTAAATGAAGAGTCGTTAAATGCTTTCAATGATTTACATGATAGTTTTGGAAGTCTATGCTTGAAAAATAGAACTCTTCAAAACAACTTGACTTATTATCAAAAGAGTTGGAAGCTTTACAATCAAAGAATGAATATTTGCATATTTCCTATAAAGAGTTTTCAATGGAAAAAGGTTCAAGAGAAACTCAATCCAAATCTTCTAATAGTACTTTAAGTGAGAAACCTACTTTAAAAAGAAAGATTTCAAATTCACGTGCTTATGATAAAGGTGTTCAAAATTCTTATAGTCAAAGAGCAAATGTCAAAGGCTCACTTTTATACACCTCTCATGATATCACATGTTTTTATTGTGCAAGATAGGCCACATTGCACATTGTTGCCCTTTTAAAAGGAAATCTATCTAATGTTTCTCATACTAACCCCCAAATGTCCACCTAGAATTTCAACTATGCATAAAAATTTACAGCATAAAAGATAGTTTGGCAAGGCAAGGAAGGAAATCCCAAGAAAAGCCTATGAAGCTCAAAGAATGAAGCTTGTAGTCCAAGGGCAATTTAAAAAGGATTACCAATGGAAGAAGTTCAGCTATATCAATCCAAAAAGAAGGAATCCTCAAAACTTTGCAAGAAATACGTTATGGATAGATCTTTACAAGGAAAGTCAAAGTAATGGACTAACCAAAAGGAGTGAAAAGAATGTGGTAAGATTCATCATGGATATAACTAATATTTGCCAAGGGTAGTGAAGGTAAATTTTGGTTGAGATATATTCTATGTCATCACATGCTTGTATTCTTAATTGTCAGGAATCTTTGATTTAGTATGTGATGAATGAAGGATTCTCAATGAATTTTGATAGCTGTAATTTGACACAAGACTTGAGTAATTCTTCATTGAAAATTGAAGGTTATTTGTAACTTTCAATCTTTCATGCTAGTAATATACATATGTGATGATCAAATGTGATAACTTTTGCATAACTTCAACTAGCAAGTGAACTTGGAATATCTAAAGAAAATTGAGGATGTGCATTGTTGTTCATATCCTTGATTTATTAGTTTGTGTTTGTGATATTACTTGAAACTTAAATGATTGTTAATGTGTATATAATTAAAACTTGATATGAGATTGAATTATTCACATGAAGTAATTACATAAACAAATTGCTTATATAGATTTTTAAGTCTCTTATTACTTAAGTAACGTGTTATTGCTCAAGATACAACAATTAAAATCTGTTTGTCCAAGAAAACTCAAGAAGTTAGCAAGGCATGTAACACCCCATTTTCTCAAGTGTGTTATAACTTAGGACAATTCTGGGATAACAATTTTTTTCCTTCAAAACTAATGCTAAACCATATCATTCCTCATGTCCTTCCCACAATTTTCATCATTTATCTCGAAAGACAATCATCATAAACATCAAATGCGGAAGCTAGAATCAAACCTTGACTTTAACATTAACCAATAATAAGGTTATACATCATCATTCCTCAAAACGTTTAGAATTTAAAGTAGCAGAACTTAAACACATGGGCTACATAACATTCAATCATTACATCATGCACTTTTCTAAGTGCCATTTTATGTCTCATTCATCCTCGTTTCTGCTACAATATCCATCTGGAATGCTTGAATATTCCAGAGGCAAAACCCACATTAGATGCTAAATCATCTAAGTAAGAGTACATCATTTAATGCACATGTATGTATATAATGCAACATTCATCATTACTCTATGTTTGGGTTGACCGCACCAAACTGTTACCAACCATTTTTGTAGTCTCCCTACTAGACTGAGGTGCATGGGTGCACCCTTGGCAAAGCAATGACAACAGTCCCTAATCCCAAACCTATGCAATGTATGACCGAAAATCTCATTGTGCACATATGCATATTTCATCATTAGAAAATGTAAATGCACTCTACATGATGCATAACATATCAAGACATGACAACATGATAATAAAACGTTTGCATGAAATTGGTTTTGGGTCGAACCTGCAACACCTCGCCTTACAATGGTGCGTCACCATAAGACAATTCCTGGGGTTTCTTTTTCTTTTTTTTTTTTCAAGTTCAACACGCATGGTGTATCAAGAAAAATCTTCACATGAAGGTACAAACCCTGAGAGCCCCAGTCTTGCCTATTTAACTATCAAGATCAATAATCTTAAACTAAACGAGACATATTATAACGCAGTAGAATAATTAACATCAAAATATCATGGCCTTCCATGAGTTTCATACAAAGTGTTCCCACACTGAAATACATATTACAAAACAACCAAATGGTAATGACACTATCATACAATCGTTCATACATATACCAAAATAAATACTAATGCCCCAAAAAGATACAACGACTATCAAACTAAACACCATTGGCCCTCAAATGGCCACGTCCTCGCCCTCACAGCAGTCCCTGGCTGGAACGTTGAATGTTCCAGGGGCATAACCCATGTTAGATGATAAAACATCTAAGTGATGGCATGAAACAGTTTACTGAATGCATGAAAGACATACGAGCATAGCATAAACAGACAACAACAACATGCAACACATCTAACTTGAGAAATCTCCCTGACATACTCAACCTCCCATGGAAAATCCATTCCACACACCGTTAGGGTTGACCTTGTTGTGGCATACTTAATCCTCAAGTTCCCTACTGTGTCACTCATTCACCTGGATTAACCTTGCTCCATTCTCAAGAAGACCCTATCCTGTCCCCCACAGACAACATAAAGACACGAAAAATCAATGCCCCGATGATATAAAAAACCATACGCCATGCACCGATTCTTTTACAAGTAAAAACAGTTGATGCAATATACCACATGTTCAATATGAAAATGATGCCACAAGTACATAAGTGAAATGCCTTTGTAAAACAACTGGAGGGTATAACCGCTCACTAGAACTGGTTCAATCACATGTATCCTGAGCTCGGGAGAGTAAAATCGCTCACCTGAACCCACTACACATACTCCAACACACATTCAAGACAAGGTAAAGCTAGAATCAAACCACTCACCTCAATTCAGAAAAGTCCAGTTTTCGCCTTAAAAAATGTGCCATGTCTCGAAAAACATGTAATCCTTCCTTCCAACAACCCAATCGTTTCTAATTTATCATTAAGACTTTAGAAATCAATATTTTTATTTTTCCCATAATTTTCTCAATTTTCTCTATTTTTCAAACATTTCTTCCTCTCAAAAAATTATAATAAATACCAAACACCCAATTTTTCTAAATATTTTTGCATAAACCCTCCTAAAAGGATTTTACAAAAATTATAAAATTAATTTCAAAACCTGGATGTGCCTCACACGTTCTCACGCACTGGCGCGTGGAATAGGGTGAAGTCGGTGCGTGAAGCCACGCGCCTCGTCTTCTCTGGTCTTCTTCTCCAACCACGACTGTCTGCAACGACCTTTGATGGTCAATCGAATTGCAGGGCCTTGTAGCTCTTGAAGAGGTGGCCTTGATGGCACCCTCACTCGGCCGAAACAACGGCCAAAAAATGCCTTAAATGGCAGTTACAGGTTGCGGCTCTAGCGAGCCCGACTTTCAGGCCAACTTGCTAAAACCCTACTTTCTCTACACCAAACGATCCCAAATGCTCTAGAAATGCTCTCCAATCTTCAAAGAAAAAAACCCCTTATCCGTGAGCCTCGATTCAAGCCAAAATGCAAGCTATTTTGATCAATTTTGTTCTTTAAACCCTCGGTCTCTTACCCCTTTTTATACTTGTTCTTGACCCAAATTCCCACCAAATCCCAGTTGTTCTTATCCCTTAAGCCCAAAATATAGACTCCAAACCAATACAACAGCCCTAAATCACGTGATATAGCCTTCAAAAATCTCGGCCAAATCGGCGGCCACCTCCGTCATTAAAACTGGTCACTTCACTGCATTTTTCAGCCAATAGCAACTCCCAAACACTTCATCATCACCTGGAGGCTACTCCCAAGCCTCTAGGCGAGCTTCCCGATGCCCAGAGAGGCTAGTCGATAGCCACAATGCGGCTGGTCGGTTTTCCACTTGAATTTTTAGATTTTTACACTTTAGCCCCCAAGAAATTTTCCTATTAGAGTTTCTCCCAATCCTCGATACCCCTGAACTTGTTGTTAATTCCTTGACTACCCTCAAGTTCTAATTTATCCATTTCCCTCAAGAATTTCTAGAAAATTCATCATTTTGACCTCCCTCGGGTAGTTTACAAAATTTGTACTTTTGCCCGGATGCACCAAATCGCGTGTTTTCCACCTCAAACTTTTGCAAATCTCTTGGTTTTATCAAATATCACCTATTTGTGCAATTTTACCTTAATCGACTTGCTTTGACTTAGTTCCTTGCCTTTCGTTTATATTTTGGATATTACACTTTGGCCCGAAACTATTGTAAATTCCATTTTGACCCGTAATTTCTGAAAATACTCTTAATATTAAATATTGGGTATTACATCCTCCCCCTCTAAAAAAGGAATTTGGTCCTCGAAATCACTAACTTGCAACATTAAATAAATGTGGATAAGAAATTTTCATCTCTTCTTCGCGTTCCTAGGTGGCTTCTTCTTCGTCATGGTTACTCCACAGCACTTTTACCAACAGAATAACTTTGTTCCTTAAGACCTGATCCCTTTGATCTAAGATTCATAATGGCTTTTCAGGGTAAGTTAGAACATCTTTGATCTCAATGGTCTGGTTTTGAAGTACTTAAGTAGGATTCGGCTCGTGCTTCCATAGTTGGGATACGTGAAACACGTTATGGATGTTTGATAACGCCATAGGTAAAGCTATCCGGTAAGCTACTAACCCAATTTTGTTTAAAATTTCGTAGGGACCTATATATCTTGGACTTAGTTTCCCTTTTCTTTTTCCTTGAATCACTGATTTGAATGGAGAGACTTTCAAATATACTTTGTCTCCAACTAGAAATTCCAAGTTTCGTCCTTGTTGGACGGCGTATGACTTCTGACGACTTTGACTTGTTCTCATTTTCTCTTGAATCCTTTTGAACTTTTCTGTCGTAGTTTGAACAATATCGAGTCCAATTATTCCTGTTTCTCTAATTTCTTCTCAGCAGAGTGGTTTTCTGCATTTTCGTCCGTACAACACCTCGTAAGGGGATATTCCAATGCTACTATGGTGCCCGTTGTTGTAGACGAATTCCACTAGCAGTAGATGTTTCTCCTAACTTCCTAAGAAATCTAGAATGCATGCCCTCAACATGTCCTCAAGCGTTTGAATTGTTCGCTTGGACTGTCCGTCAGTCTGAGGCTGATAAGTTGTGCTGAGCTTCAACTGTGTTCCCATACACTTGTGGAAACTTTCCCAAAATCTTGACGTAAATAGTGGGTCTTGATCTAACACTATGCTTGCAGGGATTCAATGTAATCATACTATTTCCTCAATGTATAGCTGAGCTAAAGCATGAGTCGGTTACCCTATCTTAATAGGCAATAAATGTGCCGACTTGATCAATTGATCCAATATCACCCAAATAACATCGTTTCCTTTAGGACTTCGAGGTAGGTTGGTCACAGAATCCATGGCGATATGATGCTCACAAAATCCATGTCTAGAGGTTGTAGCATCCCTCCTGAACGCTGATGCTCAATTTTTATACGTTGACAAGTATCGTAATGTGCCACGTAACGTGCCACGTCCTTTTTCATTCCAGGCCACCAAGAAATTTCCCAAAGGTCCTTATACATCTTTGTGAACCCTGGATGTATGGGGTACCTAGCTTGATGAGCTTCTCTTAAGATAATTTGCCACAGGTCTTGATCTTTTGGCACGTAAGTCCTTCCTTGAAACTGTAGTATACCATCGTGGTAACTAAATTCAAGTGCTTTTACTTGATCATTCTTGTCTATCCATTGACTTCTTCTTGCATCTGTGTGAAGAGCTGACCTGATTTGATTCACTACATTAGGTTGGATTGTCAGATTCACCAAATACCCTTTGACTGGCTTAGGCTTGGCACTTACCGTCAGGTGACTGAATTCCTCAATCATTTTCCATTCCTTGATCACTATGCTAGCCACAATCTCTAAGCTTCTTCGACTAAGAGCGTCTGCAACTACATTCGCCTTCCCTGGATGGTAGGAGATGATGCAATCGTAATCTTTCAGGTACTCCATCCATCTTCTTTGTCGCATGTTTAACTCATTCTGAGAGAATATGTACTTCAAACTTTGTGGTTCGTCAAAATCTCAAACTGTGCTCCGTAAAGATAATATCTCCATAACTTCAAAGCGTATATTCTCACTGCTAACTCCAAATCATGAGTTGGGTAGTTCTGCTCATGCCTCTTCAGTTGTCGGGATTTGTAAGAGATCACCTTCTCGTCTTACATTAGAACACATCCCATACCTATCCCAGAAGCATCACTATACACCACATACTTTCCCGACCGTTGGCATTGCTAGAATCAGTGCCATAGTCAATCGTGCCTTAAGCTCTTGAAAGCCTCGCTCACACTTTTCGTCCCATTCAAACTTAACTTCCTTCTGCATCAATTGGGTAAGAGGAGTAGACATTTTTGAGAATCCTTCCACGAATCTCTTGTAATATCCAGCTAGTCTAAGAAAACTTCGAATTTCTCTGATGGTCTCAGGTGCTTGCCAATTTTGAACTGCCTCTATCTTTGCTGGATTGACAGCTATACCTTCTGCATAAATTATATGTCCAAGAAATATTACCTGAGTAAGCCAGAACTCACACTTTGAGAACTTGGCATACAATTTGTGGTTCTTTAGGGTCTACATTACTATCCTCAAATGTTCTTCTTGTTCACTCTCGTTTACAGAGTATATCAAGATATCATCTATGAACTCTATCATGAACTTGTCCAAGTAGGGTCTAAAAGTTTGGTTCATCAAGTCCATAAATGTAGCAGGTGCATTTGTCAGTCCGAATGGCATCACTAGATATTCGTAATGACCATATCGAGATCAGAAAGTAGTCTTAGGTACATCTTCCGACTTGATCTTCATTTGATAGTACCCTGACCGAAGGTCTATCTTAGAAAATACCCTAGCTCCTTGAAGTTAGTCAAATAGTTCCTCAATCCTAGGTAGCGGATACTTATTCTTTATGGTTACCTTGTTCAACTACCGGTAAAGTACACATTCGTAAGGTACCATCTTTCTTCTTTACGAAAAGAATTGGAGCTCCCCAAGGTGATACGCTTGGTCTAATAAATCCTTTGTCAGTTAACTCTTGCAATGTCTCCTTCAACTCTCTCATCTCAGCTGGGGCCATCTTGTATGGGGGTATAGATATAGGCTGTGTACCTGGTATAAGGTCTATCAAGAATTCAATCTCTTTATGGGGAGGTAATCTTGGTAATTCTTCGGGAAAAACCTCAGGATACTCATTCACAACCCTCACTGATTCCAACTCAAGACTTTTCTTACTCGGTTTGGGTTTGGCTTATTGCAATGCTTGGAAAGTCACGCCATGATTTCTCTTACTCTTACTATTCTGGCCTTGAAACGTAATCTATTCTCTGCTAGGCTTGAGTAAGCTCACTGTCTTGTTCTTACAATCTACCTTAGCCTCGTGTATCGATAGGAAATTCATTCCTATAATTATATCGAAATCTTGAATATTTAGTACCGCTAAGTCTATCTTGAGACTTTCCCTTCCCATATTAAAAATACATCCCTGGCAACCCACCGAGTTCCTAGGGTCGAACCCATAGGGGTAGCTATTACCATTTAATAACCCAATTCACTAGGTTCTGGCTTTAGACTTTCTACTAATGCATGCGTAACACCTGGATCTATTAAAGCATGAACTGGAATAGTTGAAAAGAATAGTGTACCTTCAATAACTGAAGGATCAGCCTCTACATCCTCACAAGTCAGATTGTACACTCGGCCTGGACGAACATTCTGTGCTCCTCTACTCAGCGATTCCATCTTCTGCCTCTTCGGGGACTCTCGGGAGATGTGCCCCAGTTGTTCGCAGTTGTAGCACACCACTTTTCCCTGGTACCCAACTTAGGGTATCCCTTTGCCCTTCGGGCAGTTTCTTCCAATGTGACCTTCTTCGCCACATCCATAGCATCTCAAGACGCATCTCTTCCCAGGGTGTTTCTTCTTAGATCAAGGGCATTTCCCTTTGTCCTTAGGTTGAGCCATAGAACTTCCTGGCTTACCACTCTTGTAATACCCAGGAATGATTTGAGGCCATAAATAATATTTGATGAAGGGTACAAGTGGAATTATCAAAAGAATAAGGCTATAGGGACACACTGTTGCAGTCTTAAGCGACCAAATCGATCAGAGGGAGTACCCTAAACCTTAGATAGCCAAGGAAAGTGGTACAGTATTGACAAGTGATTTGAATTATGATTTTTAGTGATGAAAGAAGTAGGATCGGGAACAGTTTTTGATACAACTGTTGACCGGGCTGAGAAAATTGAATCCATGTAGGAGACGTCCAGAAAGTCAACGGAGCGTGTCAAGGACCTATATTTTATGTATAGAACAACCCTTAAGTGATTTCGGTTTGAAACGAATGGATTGAGGTCAAATCCATCAGCCGGGCCTAAGTACAATTTTCTAAATTTGCCTGAGAGAGGTCAAAACGATAATTTTTCAGGAGTTTCGAGGGTCAAATGAGATGTACTAAACTTATGGGACTTAGTGGTATGTTTGGATAGTTTAGGGGCACAAGGAAAAGGGCTGAAATGACAAAGGAAGAAGCAAAGGGGCTAAAGTGCAATTTAGCAAAAATTGCATAGTTTGAACACGAATGGGGATTTCGGCTGCCGCCTTCGACCGCACAAGGAGGCTGTTCCCTACGATGGGACGTCGAGGCTGGCTTGGGGGAGGTCGTATATGGCCGTAGGAGGCTTGGGGAGCAAGGCTTGGCCGGTGATTGGTTGGATTTTGGCTATAAAAGGGCAAGGGTTTTGGCCGAGATTGAAGCATCAAATCGATAGCATTTTTGAATGATTTTTAGAGCTTGGGTAGAGGGCTTTTGGTTGCAAGGCATCAAGGATCACTTCGGGACCGTTTCTAGACATTTTGGAGTAAGTTTGGTGGCCGATTGAAGCTTGGCTGAGGGTTGGAGGCGGTCCGCCTAGCCGGACCTGCAACTCAATCTTTGGAGGGCTTTTCACTGAGGTTTTGGCCTGAAACCAGTACCAATGTGATTGAATTTGAGAGGGCTTTCAGGGGGTACCATCGGATTTGGAATCAGAGTCGTCGACGACGGCCAAAAAATTAGAAAAGATGGTGGCGCGTGGCTGCACGCGCCAGCCTTCACTCGCAGCCATGCACTAGGCGCGTGAGAGCGCGTGACAAAGGGCAATTCGGTAATTTCAATTTCAGTATTTTTCTTTAATTATTTTAGGAATTATGGTGTTGAAATAATTTGGAAAATGGTTGAAGAGATAATTATTTTGGAATTATCGAGGTGGAAAATGGAGAAAAATAGAGGAAATTATGGAAAAATTGAGGAAAATGGATTTTAATGCTTCCTTAATTAAATATGGTGTTTAGGAAGTATTGCAGCTTGAGGTTGAGTATAAGTTCAAGTATTTGGGATTTGACATGCAAATCGAGGCATTGCACGAGGATCAAGGTATTTCGAATGCATGCAGGTGAGTGGTTTGACTCTAGTTTTACCCTTATCTTGAAAATTTGTTGGAATGTGTGTAGTGGGTTCAGGTGGGCAGTGTTACCCTCCCGAACCTAGGTTACACACGATTGGACCAGTTCTAGTGAGTGGTTTTACCCTCCGGAACTCGGGTTGTTTGCAAAGGCATTTACTTATGTATTTGTGGTATCATTTGCATATTGAACATGTGATATATTGCATCAACTATTTTTACTTATAAAAGAGTCGGTGCATGGTATGTGATTTTCATATCATCGGGGTTTTGATATTTGTGTCCGTGTGGGACGGGATGGGGTCTACTTGAGAATGGGATAATGTTAATCCAGGTGAACGGGTGTCACGGTGGGGCACTCGAGGGATTAAGTATGTCGCGGCAAGGTCAACCCCAACGGTGTGTGGAATGGTGTTTTCCACGGGAGGTTGAGTATGTCAGGGAGATTTCTCAAGTTAGACGTGTCTTGCATGTTGTCGTTTGTCTAAATATGCCATGCTCGAATGTCTTTCATGCATTGTATAAACTGTTTCATGCTTTCACTTAGATGCTTTATCATCCAACCTAGGTTATGCCCCTGGAACATTTGACGTTCTAGCCAGGAACTGCTGCGAGGGCAAGGACACAGCTAGTTAGGGGCCAATGGTGCTTAGTTTGATATATAGTCGTTGTAACGTTTGGAGGCTTTAGCATGTATTTCAGGTTGTATATGAACAGTTGTATGGTAGCAATGTCATCATTTGATCTGTATTATGTATTTTGTTATGGAAATACTATGTAAGAACTACGGTGTTTTGATGTTAATGTATCCGCTGCGTTGTATTATGTTTCGTTTAGTTAAAGATTATTGGTCTTGATAGTTAAACGGATAAGGCTAGGGTTCTCAGCGTTTGTATCTGCATGTGAAGATTGTTCTCGAAACACCGCGCGTGTTGAACTTTGAAGGAAAAAAAAAAGAAATCCCGAGAATACCCTTATAGTGACACGCTTGGCGAGACGGGGTGTTACAAGTCTTGCTTCCTTCCTCAGTCTTGATTATCTTTACCCGCGTCAAGTTCCTTTCAATGGTTAGGGCTCGGTGCAATGCTTCTTTATAGGAATCAACGTCCCACCTGCTTAAAACTTGTTGGAGATTCACTTGCGACCTTGAGATGAACTTTTGTGCCTTCTGACTCTCGTCAGTCTCGTACATGGGCAAGTATTTAATCAATTGAGTGAATCGATTATCGTATTGGTTCACAGACATTTCATCAGTCTGCTTGAGTCTCATAAACTCCCAGATCCTTTCTTCCTTCCAGCTTTTGGGGAAGTACTTGGTGTTAAACTCTTCCTTGAATCCCGCCCAAGTATAGGTTGGTTGATCGAGGCTGTCGAACTGATCAGATTAATGTATGTATTAGGACTGGTTTGCAGCTAGGATGCTCCCCAGGTCGTCTCCCAACGAATTGCCAACGAACTGTCAAAACAAGATTGAACGAGGAGGGTTGTGATGAAAACCAGAATTAAAAACGTTCAAGAATGAAACAAAGATGAACTAAAACGTAACCCGCTACAAACCCTACCTCCTTACCACGGTAATCCTCGTCTCATTTATGAAAACAATCTGTTTGGTTTGATTTTCTTTTGATTTGAAAAACTCTTCTACAACCGTAAAAGATTAAATCCAATCGAGCAGTCGCTCATACAAATATACCGTTTCTTTCTAATCAAAGCCTCAACCGAGTATGTCAATTAAACCCATCCAAAGATCATGCATGCATTCACACAACCGCATAAAAGAAACATACATAAACTTAGAGAAGGAAAAGAAACAAAATCATCCATAAAAATATGAAAATCGAGTTCCAAACCGGATTCGACTATATGACTGAGACTCAAATCGGACAAGGGGCACGAGAATGTAGCAGATTACAAGCGAATTAGCCTTCCATTTTCTTGGTTGAAATCGTGAGAATCCTCCCAAAATCGGCCACCCTAATGCCTCTTAGCTAGCTCTTATTTATAGGGTTTTGGAAAAGAAAACCTAGGTTAAATGGGCTTAGGGTTTTTTTATTACATATGGCCCATAATTTAATTAATTAAAAGGGCCCAATGGATTCTAAATTTTCTCATAACCCATAATGAAATATGGTTGCTTCTTTAAAACTCAATGTCCGTCCACCTTGCAAAGCCCACTTGCGCCTCTATCAAATAGCTCAAATCTGCGGCCCAAATCTGCCAAAAAAGAATAAAAATAGTGTGAAGCCCAATAAAATAAAATAAACACAAGACAAATGAAATAACCTAAATAGAGTGCAATGAAGATGGAATAAGAGGGATAAATAATATAAAATATGCGCGTCATCATTGGTGCATCCTCATCTTCTTCCTCGCATTCTTGTTGCGACCTTATCATAGAATGCTTGATAGGCTGCCACCACCGACCTGCTTCTTCCTCCAGCATGTAGGTCGCGCACCTTACTTTCTTCTCCTCGCTGCACAGGAGGTGTTGAAGTAATTTCTCTATCTGCTCGAGCTAGTACTTGGCTGAGTTAGGATCATCTCCAATCCTACCCTTAAACACAGGGGGCCTTAAATGTCAGTATCGTTCCAATGTTGTGGTCGTGTGCTGAGTAGGCTCCTCTCGACTCACGTAGGTTAGCATATTCTCTAGGAATCGTTCCATCCGCTCAAACCGATCCTCACTAGAGCTCAATTCCCCAACATACCTCCTGTTTCCTCCCAAATGATTCCTATGATCACCCTAATCTCTGGGATTATTTTCCTCCCTTCTCCCATTTCCATCATGGGCTGCATCTCGGAGTCTTCATGTAATTACCATATGGAGTGAATCACGAAAATGAGTTATGCACAAGATAAGATCATTTCTTTACAAGAGGGACAGTTTTATTTCTTAACAGTATCCCACAAAACATAACAACTTAGTACAACCGAAAAGAAAATAAGCATAACATCTTAATATATTATATATTTCTTCTTCCTCTAGCTGTTTCCTCGACCTCTTTCAACTAGTCCTTTAGCCTCCAGATCCACGACTCCTTGTGATGCTCGTCATCATCAGATTCCACCGAGGGTCCTTTGTCATCCTCCTGAGCCTCTTGAGACTCCTCATCGGAACTGATGTGATGACATCATTTTCTGCTTCGGAATCTGCAACACCATCTTCTTGATCTTCCTCGTCCATAGCTTCCCCGTACAGCTCCGCATGCTAATCCCGCATCCTTGTGTAGAATTCATGTAAGGATTCGAACGCCCAATCCTGCCATAACCACTGAGCAAAAGTCTTCCACTCCCCTACCATCTGGTTGATGAGAAAGTCGATCTGATACTCTAGAAAATCTATTAATTGTCGATAACTCGGAGGTACATCATCTATGATTTCCTCCATCACATTCAAAAACATAACCACATCTTCCTCTTGCGGGTTTCCACTAGCTTGATCCACCATTGCTTGCTAAAAACACAGAAATTTTATTCAGAAACCTCGAACATATGTTTCCTAAAGTTTCCATATGTCACTTAGAATCCATAACCCTATTCTGAGTTCTCATTCAACAGTTCTAACCATGCTAGGTTCAACAACCTAACCTAACCATCCTAGGGTTTTAACCTAGGTCTCTGATACCAAATGTAACACCCCGCCTTACACAGGCACGTCACTATAAGGCAATTCCCGGGATTTTTTTTTTCCAAGTTTAACACGCGCGGTGTATCAAGAAAAATCTTCACATGCAGATACAAACCTTGAGAACCCCAGTCTTGCCTGTTTAACTATCAAGATCAATAATCTTAAACTAAACGAGATATATTATAATGCAGCAGAACATCAAAATATCGTGACCTTTCACGAGTTTCATACAAAATGTTCCCACACTAAAATACAGATTACAAAATGACCAAATGGTAATGACACTATCATACAACCGTTCATACATATACCAAAATAAATACTAACACCCTGAAAAGATACAACGACTATCAAACTAAACGCCATTGGCCCTCAATTGGCCATGTCCTCGCCCTCGCAATAGTCTCTGGCTGGAACGTTGAATGTTCTAAGGGCATAACCCAGGTTAGATGATAAAACATCTAAGTGATGGCATGAAACACTTTACTAAATGCATGAAATACATACGAGCATGGCATAAACAGACAACAACAACATGCAACACATCTAACTTGAGAAATCTCCCTGACATACTCAACCTCCCGTGGAAAATCCATTCCACACACCGTTAGGGTTGACCTTGTCATGGCATACTTAATCCTCAAGTACCCTACCGTGTCACTCGTTCACCTGGATTAACCTTGCCCCATTCTCAAGAAGACCCCATCCCATCCCCCACGGACAACACAATGACACGAAAAATCAATGCCCCGATGATATGAAAAACCACCCGCCATGCACCGATTCTTTTACAAGTAAAACAGTTGATGCAATATACCGCGTCTTTAATATGAAAATGATGCCACAAGTACATAAGTGAAACGCCTTTGTAAAACAACCCAAGTCCTAGAGGGTATAACCGCTCACTAGAACTGGTTCAATCATGTGTATCCTAAGCTCGGGAGGGTAAAACCGCTCACCTGAACCCGCTACACGTACTCCAACACACATTCAAGACAAGGTAAAGCTAGAATCAAACCACTATCCTCAATATAGAAAAGTTCAGTTTTTGCCTTAAAAAATGTGCCATGTCTCGAAAAATGTGTAATCCTTCCTTCCAACAACCCAATCGTTTCCTATTTATCATTAAGACTTTAGAAATCAATATTTCTATTTTTCCCATAATTTCCTCAATTTTTCCTAATTTTCAAACATTTATTCCTCTCAACAAATCATAATAAATACCAAACACCCAATTTTTCCAAATATTTTTGCATAAACCCTCCTAAAACAATTTTACAAAAATTATAAAATTAATTTCAAAACCTAGATGTGCCTCACGCGCCCTCATGTGCTGGCGCGTGGAAGAGGGTGAAGTTCACACGTGCAATCACGCGCCTCATCTTCTCTGGTCTTCTTCTCCGGCCACAGTGGTCTACAACGTCCTCCGATGGTCAATCCAATTGCAGGGCCTTGAAGCTCTTGAAGAGGTGACCTCGATGGCACCCTTACCTGGCCGAAACAACAACTAGAAAATGCCTTAAATGGCAGTTATAGGTTGCAGCTCCGTCAAGCCCGACTTTCCGACCAACTTGCTAAAACCCTACTTTCTCTATGCCAAACGACCCCAAACGCTCCAGAAATGCTCTCCAATATTCAAAGAACAAAAACCTCTTTTTCTCAATTCAAGCTAAAACACAAGCTATTTCGATCGATTTTGTTATTCAAACCCTCGACCTCTTACCTCCTTTTATTCTCGTTCTCGACCCGAATTCCTACCAAATCCCACCTGTTCTTATCCCTTAAGCCCCAAATCTAGCCTCCAAACCAATCAAATAGCCCTAAATCATGCGATTTAGCCTTTGAAAATCTCGGCCAAATCGACAGTCACCTCCGCCATTAAAATCGATCACTTCGCTGCATTTTTAGGCCAATAACAACTCCTAAACGCTTCATCATCACTTGGAGGCTACACTTGAGCCTCCAGGTGAGCTTCCCGAAGACCAGGGCGACTGGCTGGCGGCCACAATGCGGCCGGTTGGTTTCCCACTTGAATTTTCATATTTTTACACTTTAGCCCCCAAGAAATTTTCCTATTAGATTTTCTCCCAATCCTTGATACCCCTGAACTTGTTGTTAATTCCTTGACTGCCCTCAAGTTCTAATTTATCCATTTCCCTCAAGAATTTCTAGAAAATTCATCGTTTTGACCTCCCTCGAGTAGTTTACAAAATTTACACTTTTGCCCAGATGCACCAAATCGCGTGTTTTACACCTCAAACTTTTGCAAATCTCTTGGTTTTATCAAATATCACCTATTTGTACAATTTTACCTTAATTGACTTTCTTTGACTTAGTCCCTCGCCTTTCGTTTATGTTTTGGATATTGCACTTTGGCCCGAAAGTATTATAAATTCCATTTTGACCCGTAATTTCAAAAAATACTCTTAATTTTAAATATTGGGTATTAGAGAACCACTTACCTTGAACGTATCTCATAACACCATGATTCTCGTTCCAGGCTTCTAATGAACTCAATTCGGAATCTCAACATTCCTTGACCATCATATTTATTTAAGAATATCAATATTCTATTTTCCCTAATTTTCTCATACTTTCCTCTATTTATTCCTATTTTTCCTAATTTTCTCATACTTTCCTCTATTTATTCCTATTTTTCCTAATTTTCTCATACTTTCCTCTATTTATTCCTATTTTTCCTCAATAAATCCAAACTAAATATTTCTCAAATATTTTCTCAAATATTTCTCTATAACAATTCATAAAATAACCTTCTTAATTTTCTGAAATTTTTCTAAGAAATTTTACTCACCTTAACTTAGTCTCTCAGGCTATCTCAGCATACATGTCTTGATCTCGAAACACATGCCCGATCAATTTCCTGGCTCTAGGCATACTCCTCAAGCCCCAAATACATTCCTAGAATTTTTGGAGGCTTCCTCCTATTTTTTCCTTATTTTTCCTATTTCTTTTCTTTTCTTTTCTTTCTTCTTCCTTTTTCTTCTTTTTTTCTTTTGTTCTCTTTCTTCTTTCTCCCATTAATCGTGGTTGCTTTGTGCTGGCTGCTTGAGGCCATTGCCGCCCTTTCGGCCGCCACCCACGATCGACCCTCTATCTCATTCTCTCGATCTCTGTCGCTTCTGCCCAACCTCTACCTCCATTGCTGCCATTCTTCTCAAAGCCTCTGTTTCCATCACTCCTCTTCTTAATCTCTATCAAATTCTCCCTCTCTATTTATAGGCATTTCCACTGCCTCAAGCCTGCCATGCCCATCCATTGTTGCGTGGAGAACACCCCAATTTATAGAAAATGGCCACACGTTCGCAGGGTATGGCTTGAAGTTTCAGAGCATGGGCAACCATCACTCACACACGCACACATACGCGTACATATATATTATACTATAATAATAAATAAATTACACATTTAAATAAAAAATTTCATCTTTATTTCACTTGGGCAATTCTCTAATTGCAATTATACCCTCAAACATAAAATTAATTTACATTACGATACTGAAAATTCAAAATTAATAACTCATGGCTTACTCGAAAAGGATGATTTTGTCCTTACGCCCTCACCTGATCTTCGTTTCATCCCAAAACCACTTCAGGGTTGATCCTTATGAAAAATTGGAGCCCTCTTAGGGTTTCAATGACTTCTCGGGAGTCCCATACGATGATTCAATTTTTCAGCCTGAATCGAAACTAAACTGAAAACTGTCTTGATTTCAATTTCTTTTAATATCATAAATCCTATCTCGGAATGCTCATCGAGACCATATCACTTTTTTAAGACATTTACACTGTGGGGCATTCCCTGTAGTCGATTTGATACTTATAATTGTAAGAAATTATATTTAGACCAAGTAGAAATTATCTTTTGATAATTTCCCTTATAGACCAAGTTAAAATTACTCTTGAGTCCTTTAGAAAATTTGGGATATTATAAGGCAGGTGGAGAATAAGACTATATAGGAGAAGCAGTCTTAAGGGGAAAGCTCGATTTGCTATCCAATAGCGCTAATGACTGGTTCGAAGAAGGCTATAGTTGATAGGGAGAGTCTTTATTGTCTGGGAGAGTTGATGTGCTTAAGGAAAAGATGGTTTGCAAGGCAGAAAGTAGTTAGAAGGCATGCGGGGATTTCCCTCGCATAGGCCTTCCGATGCTTAAGTCAAAAGATGTCTTGGTGTTGTAAGGATGTAATGAAATGCAGGTGCAAATATGCAGTTAAGGGTTGTCTAGGAGAAAGGGATTTCTTTGGGAGAGCAAGGGTTGTGCAGGTGATGGAAGTCCAAAGGTCCAAGGAAAAGATCCCAGAAGACGGAAGGTTGAGGGGTATTTATACCTTTCAGTCCATGATAGGGACAAGTGACACATGTGCATGGGGATGCCGTGTTGTCTTGGCTGGAGGATGTGTTTTCCTTGAAGGGGAATGCTAACTCTTGGTGAATCATGAAAGAGTTTTTACCAGTTTTCAAAACATTTTTGAAAATGCATAATAAATGCAGTAGAAATAAACACAATAACACCTTGAAAGACCTGATATCAACAACCTTATGCAATATAAAATTGAAACCATCCATAGGGTGTTTAGTAATATACCTTACTATAGAGTTTCGAGTTCGATGTAGAAGCTAAAAAACCACCCAAGGCAGCAACTCGTCCTCACTGAATGGCTCTCAAATAGAAGCTTAGAACAGCAAATCAGATGACCAATTAGACCCCCAAAATCACGACAACCTTAGTTAGTCCACGCTCAAAATGTTGATGAAACCTATAAGAGAGCCTATGTGCTAGCCAAACCTTTTGTAGGTAATTAAGTTGTAAAGGGTTTAGAAAACAAAGTTTCCAAATCCAAACAGTCACACTATTGGATTGGAATTGCTACTCTGGCAACAAGCAATCAATGGAGCAATGGGAGCAAGGGAGGAATAGGGTTTCAAGGGCTTTGGAATGAGAAGAAAATAGAATGGCTAAGAGAATTCTCAAGCAACAATTGCAATAGCTTAGCCTCGGGCTTTTTTCATCTCAATCCTTATAAATGAAACCCTAAACCCTCACACCTCAGCCTAAGTCAAACAAAATGACTGTAAGAGAAAGGGGGGACAAGGCAGAGACAAGGAAAGGCGTGTTGGATGAATGTCGTCCTTCCCTATCGTCCTTTCTCTAACTCATGGCCGTAGTCATTATAGAAAATGACATGAGATCGTGCCAAACCCAACCCTCGCTGTAAGAAATGGTCGACTAGTTTAGAGGAAGCGGTTTCCCGATTTACATCAATTAGCAAGGTCCAATCAACTAGTTCTCAAGTTGTTAACCGGTTCAACCACAAGTCAGTCAACTGCCTTTAAGGCCGATCAACCGGCTCTATCCCTTTGTTATAGTTTTCGACAAATTGCAACTAGGCCCATCATTAACTCTTAATAGCCCTTTCATTATCTCATAATGAAACTGAGGCCTGTTGGTCCCTTGAAACCCAATAGCCACTCAAGAAAGGGGGTGAATTGAGTGTTAAAAACTTATTAAACCAAATTCTTCCCTTGTAAAATTCTTGAGCTTTTGTTATACACAAAATACACTTGTTATAAATATATATGTTGTTTGAGAGTGATAGCAATATAGATACACAAACAACCACAATATTAACATAAGATATATAGTTGTTCGGTGTCTCCAACACCTATTCCACTCTCTCAAGGTCAACCCGACACTTGAGGTTCCACTAAAACCACAACACTAGGTTTCCACACATGATCACCTAGCAAACTTGTACACCCCAAGGTTTTTCCCTTAACTCACCCCAGAAACTAATACAACACAATAATACACCTAGATTACTTGGGCTATAGGATGCCACTCACAATCCACAAATTAATACAAATAAATCCTATGTCCAAAGAACCATGGACTAATATGGAATAAAACACAATGATGTACAAGGAAAAATAGAAATAATACAAGTTACCACAAATAGAAAGAATATATTCTCCTTTGCTTGGGCTCCAATGGATTGATCTTTGATGCTTGGGAATTGGATTGCTTTTCTTGAGTGCTTGAGAGCTTGAGAGTGCCTTTAGAAATATTGATCTTGGTTGTGCATTAGCCATCTCCGGATTTCTCCCTTCCCATTTATAGATTTGGCTTCCAACGGCTACAAAATCCGATCATTGGAGTCTGGGAGTCGACTTCTCTAAAACAGGAGTTGACTTCCATTTTAAGTGGGAGTCAACTCTAGTTATACAAGAGTAGACTTCTCTAATACTAGAGTAGTCTCTTTGAAAAACACCAATGCTACCAAATCGACTCTGCATCAACTGGTCTCGACTGGGTTGACTGAAACTTTGCAAGAGTCGACTTCAGGTTAAGGGGAGTCAACTCTATTGAACCAAGAGTCAACTTCTGAGGCCAAATTCCATAGAAAATAAATCTTTATACAAATAGCAATTGTTTGAAGAGATAATCCATATAACATATATATATTACAAGATATTTACATTTACTTTAATGTAAATGTCCTCATTTTCTTTAATTTATATTTTACCTTCCATTTACTTTAATACATAAATGTAAATAAGAAAGTACCCCCCATTTGGATTCAATAAAAATACCTAAAAACTCAAAATCCAAAATAATAAGAAAGTAGAATTTTGGTTTTGGAACAAATTCAGGATTTAGCAATTTTACCACCCCCAAAATACATACTTTCTATTTCTTGGAAAATTCATTAAAAATTATTTTAATAACAATGAATGTTAGCTATCGAAATAACGGGAGATAGTTTTTCAAAATAAAAACATTTTCTTATATCTTCCCTTATAGTGCGTTGATCTTCCAGACTTAGAGAAATAACATTTCTTGGTTCATTTTGATACACAAAATACTATTGATGTACCCGGGAAGACGAAGCGGATATCTAATCAAGTGTGGGCCCCAACTAGTTGCGATGAAATGAAGGCAGGGGGTCGAGAAAGACCCACTCAGTTGCCTGAGTGGCCGAACCCCCCTCTCGGTGCAACCGAGTGGAGGGCCACTCGGCACAGCTGAGTGGCCCCTTGTCCCTAGCTCGGCCTAGCCGAGTAGGGTCCACTTAGTTAGGTTGAGAGATCCCACTCGGGGGGGCAACCGAGTGGGGGGTCACTCGGTCATATCGAGTGACCCTCTGAGGTTGCTAATTGCTCTTTAAATCGCCCTATTCAACCGAGTGGCCCCTCTCTTGTTAGCCGAATGACCTCTGGAAACCTCGAAATGGGCCGCAAAATCTCCAGAATGGGCCGCGAGATTTCCACCAAGAATATCACGAGGCCTCCCTCGCCCATCGTTATAAATACAAGGACCCCTCTTCATCACGAGGTATGCAATTTTGAGTAATTGAACTACAAATTTCTCATTTTCTCTCAAGATCTGACTTAAGCATCGGAGGGTTTACGCGGGGACCCCTACCCACGCCCTAGCAGTGCTCTCATTTTGTAGCCCACTCGTTGCCCTTAAGGCCACTCGTCACTAAGGCCACTCGTCGTCCTCAGGTCACTCGGTCACCAAGGCCACTCGTTGCCCTTAGGTCACTCGGTCACCAAGGTCACTCATCGTCCTCAGGTCACTCAGTCACCAAGGCCACTCGTCACCCTCAGGTCACTCGATCATTTTAGGCCACCAAATCATTTTTGGCTACCAGATCATTTTGTGGCCACCTGATCATCATCCTTATCAGACCATTAGCTCTATCGAATTATCAGATTTGGAACTCTGCCAGATCCAATTGCTCGTTAAGATTCTCATAAGTGAAGACACGACTCCTAAGACTCTTGCGTTTGTCCGCAATTAAAAATAGATTTTTGTATTTTGGCAACAACAATTGGCACCGTCTTTGGGAAATGCAAGACAAAAAGTCAACTTAAGATTGGAAAACACCTGTGGACATCGACGAACTCTCTCTCAAGGCGTAGAAACACGCTTACCCTCACGGAATTCTCAACAACAGGGAGCGCCTCCCATTAATTCCGGTCCTCACCCATAAGGAGCGCCTCCGCCCCCTCATAATACTCAACCCCAAGGAGGTGATCGCTTCATTTCGCCGAGTCAGCAGGTGCGGAACCAATTAGTCCCACCTGCCCATAACATTAGATCAGAGCCAATTCCCGCTGATCAAGCTGGGACCTCCCGACTGCCACTACGTACGGTCCCGTGGGAAGAGTATGAAGCATTAAGACAACAGCATGTTGAAGGTATGCAGACACTTCGTGACATGGCCGATATACTCCAAGGTATGATGCCTAGAGGGATGTGGCCTGATACCTTGAAAAAGTTTGTGCCACCACCTGGGCCACAACTTGAAATGGAAGCTGATTCCTATCGAGAGGTCACTCCCGATTCTCATTCCCGATCCACTCCTTGATGGGAGAATAGGCCCAAATCACAGCCATCAAGAAAGAACCCTCACACCATGCCCCAAAGAATGAAGGATAGAGCCGGGAGCCCCCAAAGGCAAAGGAATCATGAAATAGTGGCCAGTACACTAACAAGACATGATAATCAAACAACAACTAGTATGCGTGATGACATGAAAAGACTAGTAGAAAAGGTGCTTGAGCGGAAAAAGTTAATCCCTGTAACAGAAGAGCACCAGCGTAGAAAATGTCCTTTTACTGCAGACATATTGGAGAGGCCTCTGTCTCGAAAATTCAAAATGCCATAAATCACCCTCTACTCAAGAAAGGATGATCCATATGATCATATTCAGAATTATGAGTCACTGATGATATTACATGGATGGGACGATGACATAATGTGCCAAGCTTTTTCCTTAACACTATCAGGACACGCTCGAACATGGTTAAACAGCCTTCCAGAAGCCTCTATTTCATCATTTAGGCAGCTTAGAACATAATTTATCAAGGCTTTTGTGATTAACAGTCAAAGAAAAAAGGACACCACATATTTGCTTAGCATACGACAGCGGAACAAGGAATCCTTACGTCAATTTGTGGATAGATTTTGCAATGCTACCCTTGAAGTCCCTGATCTTCCGGCCCAAGTAGCAGTGTCTGCCATGCTTCTAGGTACATGCCTCGCCTCTCTCCAAGAGTCACTTTCCTTAGACCCTCCAATGTCCCTGGCCGATTTGTTTGTTAGAGCAAATTGGTATATTCTCCACACTAAAATCATGAGGAATGTGGCGGGAAATGAAGACAAAGAATGAAAAAGAAAGGAGCGTGAAGGGGAAGAAGAGTCTATTCGACGACAGGAAAGGATTAGGAGAGTAGATGTACCTAAACCTTAGTTCAATCACTATACTCGGCTTTTACAGCCACGATCAGTTATTTTAGCCGCAGTAGAGGGAGAGGAACTCCTTAAACTACCCCGTAAAGTTGACAGACCCATGGGAAAAAACCAAGAAGAGTATTGTAGATATCATCGAACCTGGGGACATTCCACTGATCATCGTAGAGAATTGAAGAATTAGATTGAAATGCTCATTCGAGAAGGGCATCTACAAAGATATGTGAGGAACGAGGGGAAAGAAAACAGGGAACCCTGACAAAGGGAAGACAAGCGTGATGGGCAGGAAAGACAAAACCTAAGGAAACTAGAGAGGGCAAGAGATCATAGACAAGATCCTCATTTAGATAATGAGCCAACTCAACAGGCCATTCACATTATTTCAGGAGGGGAAACCCTAGGCAGAGACACATTGTCCTCCCGAAAGGCCTATGCTCGCCAAGCTTATCAAGTAAATTCAGTGATGGAAATTAAAGATGATAAGGAGCCGATTACCTTCACTCTTACCGACCAGGGAGACATAATGCTCCCCCATGATGACCCAATGGTTATTTCAGCAATTGTGGCCAAACATCCCATTAGTAGAATTTTGGTCAATAATGGCAGTTCTGTCAATTTGATTTATTGGAATTGTTTTGAGCAGATGCATTTATTGCATGACTGATTAAGAAAAGTGGCCTCACTCCTGTACAACTTTACTGGAGAAGTAGTTCCAGTGGCGGGATCTATTCAGTTACCCATCACATTGGGTGCAGACCCCCAAATCATAACTCGACAAGCGAATTTTATGGTGGTTAAAACCTCCTCGATGGCATACAACATGATTTTAGATCGCCCTCTACTCAATGATCTAAGGGCGATGGTATCCTCATGTTATTTATTGATGAAGTTCCCTATGCCCACTGGAGTGGGACAGGTTCGAGGAGACCAAAAGAAGGCATGAACTTGTTATGTGTCCTCTATGAAAGGAAAGAGAACGGAGGAAACCTTATCTATTACAGAGAAAGCTGTACATAAATCCTTGGAGGAGGGAATCGCTTGCAGGCCTCAACCCGTTGAAGAATTAGAGGCAATACATTTAAGCGAAGAGGATTCTGAAAAATTAGCATATGTTGGCTCACAGCTTCTGGAACAAATAAAGGCAGAAATTGTGAAATGCTAGCGAGAAAATTCAAACGTATTTGCTTGGAAGCCAAAAGACATGCCAGGAATCAGTACAGAAGTGATATGTCACCATTTGAATGTAGATAACCAGTTCAAACTAGTCAGACAGAAGAAGCGAAATATCACACCTGATAGGCTACAAGCCCTGGAAGAGGAGGTTGATAAGTTGTTAAAGGCTGGATTTATTCGGGAAGTATTGTATCCTGAATGGTTAGCCAATGTTGTTATGGTCCCGAAGCCTGATGGAAAATGGCGTTTGTGTGTAGATTTCACCAATCTCAACAAAGCTTGCCCTAAAGACTCATACCCACTACCATGAATTGACCTTCTCGTAGATGAAACATTTGGATACCAGTTTTTGAGTTTTCTGGATGCGTTCTCGGGCTATCACCAAATAATGATGTATCCACCTGACCAGGAGAAGACATCGTTTATTACCGAAAATGGGACGTACTGTTACCAAGTCATGCCTTTCGGGCTCAAGAACGTTGGGGCTACTTATCAACGCATGGTGAATAAAGTCTTTAAAGAATTGCTGGGAAACACAATTGAGGCATACGTCGACGACATGATTGTAAAAAGTTGGGAGAATGAATCGCATACGGAAAAGCTAGAGCAAGTGCTCAGAGTCTTCAGGCAGTACAAAATGCGACTAAATCCAACAAAGTGTGCCTTTGGGGTGCAGTCTGGGAAATTTTTGGGGTACATGATCACCCAAAGGGGGATTGAGGCAAACCCCAAGAAAATTCAAGCAATACTAGATATGGAACTGCTAACCTCAACCAAGGAAGTCCAACGACTGATAGGACGAATGGCAGCCCTAGGGCGTTTTCTCTCCAAGTCAGCATAGAGAGAACTCCCATTTTTAAGAACCTTAAGGGTTGGGAAAAAGTTTGAGTGGACAGAGCAATGCTAGAATTCATTCGAAGCATTAAAAGAGTACTTGAAAGAGGTTTCTCTACTAACACGGCCAGAAACTAGAGAGACATTATACTTATATTTGGGAATAAGCGACGAAGTGATAAGTGCAGTATTGATTAAAAAAGAAGGACAGGTGGATCAACCAATATACTATGTCAGCAAGGTGTTGCAGGGCCCAGAGAAACTTTACCCCTTTGCTGAAAAGGTGGTGTTGGCTCTACTAAATGCCTCCCGAAAGTTGAGGCCTTACTTCCAAGCTCATTCAATTATCGTGCTCACAGACCAACCATTGCGAAGTATTTTGAAAAAGCCTGAATGTTCTGGTCGCCTTACCAAGTAGTCAATTAAGTTAAGTGAATACGATATCTAGTATCAACCTCGATAAGCTATAAAGGGGCAGGCACTAGCTGATTTTATTGTGGAATGTACACACTCCAGCAAAATGGGAGAAAATGAGCAAGCAGAATGGTTATTGTTTGTAGATGGAGCATCTAGCTCACAAGGAAGTGGCATTGGGATAGTCCTTATACCCCCCGAAGGAGAAACGCTAGAGTACTCTCTACAATTTTCTTTTTCAAGTACCAACAATGTGGCCGAGTATGAGGCATTGATTGCAGGAATGAGGTTAGCACATAAATTGGAGGTATCTCAATTGATTGCCCATAGTGATTCCTAGTTAATTGTGCAGCAGTTTCATGGACAGTACGAAGCCAGAGAGCAGGTAATGACACAGTACTTGCGCAAGGTAAAGGACCTAGCATAGATGTTTCTGAGTTTCCACTTAACACAAATAAATAGATCGCTCAACGGACACGTAGACGCTTTATCCAAATTAGCGGCCACTAAAGAAACAACAGGGTGAACAGTATTTGTTGAAGTGCTTCATCAACCAAGCATTAAAGAGAAAGAAGTGTCATGTGTGGAAGTAGGAATAGACTGGCGGACGCCCTTCTACCGCTACCTAACCAGCAATGAACAACCCAATGATCCGCACGAAGCAAGGTTTACTATTATAAGTGGAGTACTATACAAGTGAGCTCACACCGCACCTCTTCTCAAGTGTCTATGTCCCCAAGAGGCTAAATATACCCTGGCAGAAACCCACAACGGGATATGTGGAGAACATTTGGGAGCACGGGCCCTAGCAATTAAAGTCTTGAGAGTCGGCTTATTTTGGCCCACGTTACAATCAGACGCATCAAAGAAAGTTAAGTCGTGCAACAAATGCCAGCGACATGCCCTAATCCAATCTGCTCCGATATCCCAACTACAACCTGCGTTCCAGCCTATACCATTTACCTAGTGGGGTTTGGATATTTTAGGTCCATTCCCACAAGCGCCAGGGCAAAGAAAATTCTTATTGGTAGCCACAGACTATTTCACCAAATGGATCGAGGCTGAGGCATTAGTCACCATTATCGCAAGAAAAGTAGAATCAATGATATGGAAAAACGTAGTGTGCCGGTTTGGGGTACCAACAATTATCGCTATAGACCATGGAAAACAGTTTGGTTGTGACTCCTTCAGAAAATTCTATGACGGCCTAGGGATTCGTCTACGGTTCTCCTCAGTGGTGTACCCACAGGCAAATGGGCAAGCTAAGGTTAGTAATCGAACTATACTACATGGCCTAAAGACCCGCCTTGAAGGAGCTAGGGGAGCATGGGCTGATGAACTACCATCAATTCTGTGGGCATATCGAACGACTAGTCGAATCGCAACTGGTGAGACTCTATTCAATCTCCTATATGGAACAGAGGCTTAATTCCCATAGAGATTTCAGCTAAGTCCCCTAGGCTGATGGCGTATGAGGAAGAAAACAGTGTAAGAAATTCTGAAGCATTACGCGAAAAATTGGACTTGATTGAGGAACAACGCGACAATGCTGCCATGAGGATAACTGCTTATCAGATTTGGAACTCTGCCAGATCCAATTGCTCGTCAAGATTCTCATCAGTGAAGACACGACTCCTAAGACTCTTGCGTCTGTCCGCAATTAAAAATAGATTGTTGTATTTTGGAAACAACAACTATAATACTTAAGACAGATAAAAAATTCATTAGGGGTTTTAAATATACCAAAAATAATTTTACTAAAATTATGTTTTGTCAAACATCAAAATACACAATAGGTTGATTAGAGCAATTTGACTCAACAAGGCCCCTGTTAACTCTTAACAAAAACTCTTGACAAATGCTTCGATTCATTTAAACACATTCTGTTAACTCTTAACGATGTCATCATTAACTCTTAATGACAAACAACTTTTAATTACATCATTTCATCACAAGTCAACCATTACAGTCGGATATGCGTGTGACTTTCTAGATTCACCACTAAGTAGCAATCGAGACACGTCAAACACTTTAACGCGGACCAAACACTTTGGTTTACAAAGAAAATCTCTCCATGTCCTCAATGTACTGAAAGACCTTGAGTGACAACTAACAGTATGTTAGGGCGACCCTACTAGTAATGTGAAGAGTGTTAAGTTTAAGGGTACGTAAATACGATTATGATGATAACAAAAATATTTTATGATGTAAATGTATTTTTTACTCATGCAAAAAGTAAATTTATTTTGAATTAAAAGTGGGTATAAAAATTAAATTTATTTTGAACTAAAGGTGGGTTATCTTTAGACATATTTTCTTATTTTGATCATTTATGTCTCAAAAGTTTACGTTTGAATTTTCATATCTTAATAAATGCATTTCTTACCCATGCAAAAAGTAAATTTATTTTGAATTAAAGGTGAATTTCTTTTAGATATGTTTCCTTATTTTAATCATTTATGTCTCAAAAGCTTATATTTGAATTTTCATATCTTGATAAATGTATTTTTTTTCATACAAAAAGTAAATTTATTTTGAATTAAAGGTGAATTACCTTTAGACATATTTCTTTGTTTAATCATTTATGTCTTAAAAGCTTATATTTGAATTTTCATATCTTGATAAATGTATTTTTTTCTTATACAAAAAGTAAATTTATTTTGAATTAAAGGTGAATTGCATTTAACACTACAAAAAAAATTGATTTTTTACAGCGAATTTTTTAATATTTTGTGGGGGTTTTGCAAATCCGCCCCAAAATTCATTAAAAAATTAAAAATTAAAATTAAATTTTGAGACAATTTTTGAAAATAATTAAATAATTAAAAAATAAAAATAAATTTAACATTTGCAGTGGTTTTTCAAAACTGCCACAAAATTCATTAAAAAATTTAATTTGGTGGCAATTTTCAAAATATCGCTGCTAAATTCAAAAAATTATAATTAAATAACATTTGCGACAGTTTTGAAAAATTGCTACAAAATTCATTAAAAATTAAATTTTGCGGCAGTTTTAAGAAAATGCCGCTAAATTTAGGAAAAAATAAATAATTAAAAATTAAAATTAAATAACATTTGCAACAATTTTGAAAAATCGCCACAAAATTCATTAAAAAATTTAATTTTTCTATGATTTTTCGAAAACCACCACTAAATTTTAAAAAAAATAATAATAATTAAAAAATAAAATAAAATAAAATTCATTAAAAAATTTAATTTTAAAAAATAAAATAAATTTAACAAAATTTTAATAATTTTAAAAAGAAATTTTTAAAAAATATATAATTTTTTTTTATTTTTTACTCAATTAATTTATTTAATTTAAATCAATTAATTTATTTTTAATTTATTCCATTATTCTTTTAAAAAATAATAAATTAATTTATTTTTGTAATTTATATTAAAAACATAAATATAATTGTGGAAAATAGTGGTTGGATTAGTATATAATTTATATGCGCAAATATATAACTAAAGGCTTCACAAGTTAGATGGTTTCGCGCGTGTATGCTTGTAGGGGACGTCTTGGGTTCGAAACCAAGGAAGGGGAGAAAGAGGATGGAAAATTAATTTCTAGCGCGCAAGAGCTAGGTGCTCGTGTGCGCAAGAGGGGCCGGGCGCGGGCACGCACAGCTTCCCGTGCGGGCGAGCGAGGGTTGTTAAAAATTCAAAAATTTTGGACTTTTTGCAAAAAATTCAATATTTTGGAATTTTTTGCGACAGTTCTGAAATCGCCGCTAAATATTTTAAAAGCTGCCGCTAAATCACTTATTTTGCAACGGTTCTTAAACTGTTGTAAAAAATATGACTTCCGGTGATTATTCTAGCGGTTGCTGAAAATCGCCGCTTAATGCTCCGCGACGGTTGATAAACCACTACTAAATGCAAAAAAAAAAAAAAACAGCTGCTAAATGCCATTTTTTTTGTAGTGTAGACATGTTTCCTTGTTCTAATCATTTATATCTCAAAAGCTTAATTTGAATTTTCATATCTTGATAAATGTATTTCTTTCTCATGAAAAGGTGAATTTATTTTGAATTAAGGGAGAATTATTTTTAAACATGTTTCCTTGTTTTAATCATTTATGTCTCAAAAGCTTAATTTGAATTTTCATATCTTGATAAATTTATTTCTTTCTCATGCAAAAAGTAAATTTATTTTGAATTAAAGGAGAATTGGTTTTAAACATGTTTCATTGTTTTTGTAATACTAGAGATTTCTAAGTTCAAATGTTTGAGAAAATATGACGTTTCAAGGGATTGAGGAAGATTTGAGGCAAAAGATTATTTTTTGAGCCAGGGGCAAATTCGTAATTATTGAAGTTCAAGTAAAAGTATAATTGACCAAAAATCTTGAGAATTGGTGTAAAATATATGATCTTCAAAATATCTTAGATTTCAAATTCAAATCAAATAAAGCTTTGGATTCCAAACTCTATTAAATTCAATTAAGGGACAAATGGCACCATTTGGATGGAAACACATGGGAGTAATGATTATATAGGACACATGGCACCATTTGGATGAAACACATGGAAGTATTGATTATATAGGACACATGGCACCATTTGGATGAAACACATGGAAGTAATGATTATATGGGACACATGGCACCATTTGAATGGAAACACATGGATAGAAAAATCTTCTCCAAGTCTTTACTTAACCTTCAAGTTTGGGACACTTGACACAAAGTGATTGGGACACATGGAAAGGAAATTATGAGGCACAAATCTCAAGGCTAAGTGACTAAATCTTGTGGGGACACATGGCAAAGGGATAATGATATTTTACTCTTGGTAATAAAAAAGTTTTGATAATGACTATATGAAAATCAATCTCTACTATATGGATTATATGTATGACAAAATCAATCTTAAATCTCCTTGAAGCAAAGTTATGAAAATTTATATAGGAGAAATGTTGAAGTGTGATTAAGTGTGTTTAGATTCAAAATAAATATATTTTTGATAATCTCAACTTGCTTTCAAAAGAATCAAAATGAGGAGTTGTTAAGTTTTAAATCTTTTCAAATGGATAGTCGACTATGTGGTTCATTCTATTGACAATCCCTGAAAATAGTCAACTATGCTGTTAAGGATAGTTGACTATGCATAAGGATAGTCAACTATGCTGGGTTGTTCTGTCAACTAGTTGAGGCTTCTGTCGACTATTTTTCACTCTATCGACTATCATGTAAAGATAGTCGACTATGGCTTTTCTTCTGTTGACTATATTTATTCATGAATTTCAAAATCCTTTTCATATTTTTGCATCTATCGACTATGTTTATGTGTCTGTCGACTATGGAAAATTTGTGTTATAAGATAGTCGACTATGCGTTCTTGTCTATCAACTATATCTTGTTTTACTTGTAAAAATAGTCAACTATGCATTTTCTTCTGTTGACTATATCTTTTGTAGAAAGCTTCCAACGGCTAGTTTTTCAAACTCCAACAATCACAAACGGCTACATTTTTCTTCAATCTTTTGGGAAGCCTATAAATAAACCTCAAGGATGATCAAGAGAAGACTAATGGATGGAAATGAAATGATTTGAGCCTACTATTATTCTCATTTGTATTTAAAATTGTCTGTGCTTTAATTTTCTCTCTTCCAAGGCTTTGATTTTCATTTGTAATTATTTACTTCAAGCCTTGTATCATTTTTGAGAGACATTGTAACTATGAGATTCATCTCTTAGATTCTCTCCAATTGTACACTTCTTGTATTTCCTAGCTTGTGTAGCTAGAGAGCCTACTTGGTTTAAGTATGAGGTTGTATTTCCTAACTTGTGTAGCTAGAGGGCCTACTTGTGTAAGTAGGAGGTTTTAGTGAATTGGTTCAAAATCCTTAGTGGGAGCTAAGGTAGTGGATTAGGCTTGGTTTAAGTCGAACCACTATAAATCCTTTGTGTCATTTATTCTTCTTGCTTTACATTTGTCATTTCATATGTTCTATTTTTTAAATTACTAAAACCTCAATTGGGTCAAAAAGTTTTCAAGTTCTATCAAGATTTTTAATTATACCAATTCACCCCCCTCTTGATGTGTGCCATAGCACCTCCCGTTCTAACAGATAAAAGAAGTAATGATAAGTCATAATTAGGGTGACATGTGGCGAAACTAGATTTGTCGAACATTTCTATAAATAAGACAATTAGGGGAAGATTTTGGCCATTCCAAAAAGAGAGAAATAGAGTTTATTTTGAGAGGCTTCTAAGTGAGGTTCTATTCTTAAAAGAGAGGGAGAGGTTCTGCAAAAAATGGGAGTGAATTTTGTGGAGGAACAAAGGAGATACGAAGGTTTGACAAGAAATTGCACGTCGTTGCAGTTCAGGCCAAAACAGTCATAAATCAACGAGTAAATAGTCTCGGTTTGCATGTAAACGGTACACCCGAAAGGTGAATAGCCAAGGTGAGTGGTTTCCGCATGCTTCATACTTCTTCTTGATTATCCTTGGTCTCATTTGTGTGGGGTTGGTGGCTTACATCTCATGTTTCCTTGTTTCCGAGCATTTTTTTCCTATTTTACTTGCATCTCGAAGTTTGTGGTTGTGGTTAAACATGATTACTCTCGCACGTAGCTTGTGGTTTGCACATTATATTTTTCTTGGTTGTGAACTGTGCCTACGGGTGGGGTCGTGCCTAGTTGATATTCCTTAGTTGTACACCGTGCCTACGAGTGGGGCTGTGCCTAGTTGATATTCCTTAGTTTGTACATATTTCTTCTACTTTGTCTTCAACATGTTTTTGGTGATAGTGGCTATTGGTGGATCAGGAACTTTTATATGATGACTTGGCGGCTTGTTAATGAAACGTCATGATGATTGTGGAGCAATCCTGTGCCTAGAGGTGGGGTCGTACCTCAAGGTGAGGCTGAGGGATTGGACCACGATTACTTGCCCAGAGGTGGGGCTTAGCCTAGAGGTGAGGCTGAGATGTTTCACACAAGTGCCGACAAGCATAATGGTGGCTTGCAATCCCGTGCCCAGAGGTGGGGCTGTGCCTAGAGGTGAGGCATAAGGGGTTAGAGCACGACCACTGGCCCAAAGATGGGGCTTAGCCTAGAGGTGAGGCTGAGATGTTTGGCATGATAACGGGCCGAGGAAATGGTGATAATGGAGGATTCTTGTTGTTCTTTGTACTCATTTGCTTATGCACGAAGTATTTCCTTTCTTGAATTACCCACTAAGATGTCTCGTCTCACATATGCATTCATGTATCTTCTTTCTTATGCCACTCACTTAGATGTAACAATCTAACTCGGGTGTTTCATACTCCTGGGATATTCAACGTCCCAGGTATCTCAGCATGTCAGGTATTGGAGATGAGAAAGAGAAAAGAGCTATAAGGAGGACGAAGTTTAGTTTAATTTCCTGTTCTCATGTACTATGGATCTTATGTAATCTTTAGGTTTGTTTTAAGAGTTGTGTGTTACAATTGTATAAAGAAGGTTACATAAGGCCTAGATTTACTTATTATGTTGTTAAAGTTGTAAGTCAAGATTGCTATGTATTATGAACGGGGTAAGAGATATTTGATGATTTTTGGAAGTCATGCATTACAGTGTACTCATATTAGAGGTTTTATTATTAGAAATCTTTTTTATCTAGCTTTAGCTAGCTATCAAGCTCGATCTTTTGCTTCCGTTGGTGAGGATCTCTATAATGCCCTTGTGGGATATTAGCTTGTATTTAGGTTCATTATATAATTAAAAAGTGGGGCATTACAGTTTTAATCATTTAAATCTCAAAAGGTTATATTTTAATTTTCAAATCTTGATTTCTTATGCAAAAAGTAAATTTATTTTGAATTAAGGTGAATTATCTTTAGACATGTTTTCTTGTGTTGTTCCTTGTTGTTTGAGAAAGCCTAAATAATTTTTGAATTTCAAACTTTATATTAACCTTTTCTTTAATTGCTAGTTTGTTTGGAATATATATATATATAGATATAAATATAGAGGATAAGTATGGAAACTCAAGGTTAAGAATAAACCTGATAAAACATTCAAACAAGAGTGAGAAAGTTCAAAGTGCTGGAAGTGTGTTGGCTGGTGGAATTCTTAACTGTTGGTAACTTGTTTATAATTATCTCTAGTTGTAAGTTTGTTATTTTTACTCACTTGTTGTGTGAGGAAATTGTATTTTCTAATAGTGTGCTAGTGGTTCTTACTTAGGCAATGGATTATATGTTGGTTATAGATCCAATTAAAAGCTAATATTGATTCTCCCTAGTGAAATCTCAAACTAAGTCTTGAGAAAAAGGATCAGACTTTTTAGAGTCGAGCCTCTATAAATTTATCTTATTCTTTGTGGTTGTGTGATTTTATTGTTATCAATTCTATTGCAATCGTCACATATGAAGATCACAAATTTAAGAGTTTTCAAAAGAGCTAAAACTATTAATTTTTGAAAAATCAAATTCACTCATCTCTTGGGTATTTTTTTGGGCAACAAAGAGGAACACCAACATTTGGTGCACTACAAAAAATTAGCGTTTTAGCGACGAAAAATTCCGTCGCTAAAACATCAAAATTTGTCACTAAATTTTTTTGTGACAGATTTAGTGACGGGTACCTTTCCGTCACTAAAAATGGCGTTGCTGAAATATAGTGATAGGTATTTTTTAGTGACGGAATCAGTGACGGGGGTTGTACCCGTCACTGATTAGCGACGAGGTTGACCCGTCGCTAAATTTGAATTATTTTATTTAATTTTTTTTTATTTTTTAGCAACGGGTTTGAGCCCGTCACTAAATTTTAATTTTTTTATTTAATTTTTTTTACTTTTTAGCAACGGGGTTTAGCTCGTCACTAAATTTAATTTTTGTTTTTATTTTTTAGTGATGGGTGTGAGCCCGTGGCAACACTGGATATTACTCCCCCAGCTATTATTCTCAATCTTTCTACCGGATTTGAACCCCCAACCTCTCGCGACCATGTTTCGCGCGCGAGCTAGCTGATCTGGAAGCCTTCTTGTTTATTGTTATACATAAAATATATTTATAGTATTCTCTTCCAAATATTTTAGAATTATATTTATACACCAAAATTTCTTAAAGTTATTTAATAATATTAATGTTAGTAAAGGGATTTATATTAATTTTAATTTAATTTCATTATTAATTCAAATAAAACTTTTTAACTATTATATTAGCAGTGAAAAATTATTTTTTATTTAATTTTTACTAATATTAATGTTAGAAAAAATTATTATGATATGTTTAAATGTAAAATTTTTAATTTTTACTTAATTTTTTTTATTTTTTTAGCGACGGGGTGACCCGGTTGCTATATTTTGATTTTTTTTATTTTTTACCAACGAAGAACCCATCGCTAAATTTAATATTTTTTATTTTCTAGCCACGGGATTGACCCATCGCTAAATTTTAATTTTTTTTATTTATTTTTTTATTTTTTAGCGACGGGTTGAGCCCATCGCTAAATTTTAATTAATTTATTTTTTTATTATTTTTTAGCGATGTGGTTCTTCCCGTCACTAAATTTTAATTTATTTTTTTTAGCGACGGGATTGACCCGTTGCTAAATTTTATTTTTTTAATTTTTTTTATTTTTAGCGATGGGTTGATCCTGTCGCTAAATTTTATTTTTTTATTTTTTAGCTACGGGATTTTTCCCATTGCTAAATTTTAATTAATTTATTTATTTTTTAGTAATAAGGTTCTTCTCGTCGCTAATTTTTTTTTTTATTTTTTTTTAGCGACTAGATTGACCCTGTCACTAAATTTTAATTAATTAATTTTTTTTTTAATTTTTTAGCGACAGGTTGACCTGTTGCTAAATTTTAATTAATTAATTTATTTTTTAATTTTTAGCCCTAAATTTTAATTTTTTTTATTTAATTTTTTTTATTTTTTAGCAACGAGTTGACCCCGTCGCTAAATTTTAATTAATTTATTTTTTAAAAAAATTTTTAGCGACGGGTTGTCCTGTCGCTAAATTTGAATTATTTTATTGAATTTTATTTAATTTTTTTTATTTTTTAGTGACAGGGTTGAGCCCGTCGCTAAATTTGAATTATTTTATTTAATTTTTTTTTATTTTTTAGCGACGGGTTGATTCTGTCACTAAATTTTAATTCTTTTATTTAATTTTTTTAATTTTTTTTTTATTTTTTAGCGACGGGGTGATCAAGTCGCTAAATTTTAATTTTTTTATTTTTTAGCGACGAAAAAATTCCGTCACTAAATTTCGTCGCTAAAATACATTTTTCTTGTAGTGGTGTATCATGGAAGGGTTTTACTAGTTTTCAAAACATTTTCAAAAACTCATACAATATGCAGCGAAAATAAACATAGAATCATCTTGTAAGACTTGGTATCGGAGACCATATGCATAATGAAAACGAAACCATATACAGGGTGTTTCAGAAACATATACCTCATTGGTTTCGAAGTCCGATGAAGAGGTTGAAACAGGCACCACCAGATAGCAATCGTTGTGCAGCCTGACCTCCAAAATTATGAAGGCCTCCTAGTCAGTCCACGTTATAGGTTTTAGATGATCCCACAAGCATGCCTATGTGCTAGACAAGTTGCTTGTAGGATGATAAAGGCTGGAATGGGCTTAAACAATGAGATTTTAGAACCAAAATAGTCTCACTATTTGCCTTGAATTGCTACTAGAGCAATGAGAGGAGCAAATGTTGGGAGCAATAGAGAAAGGTTTCTAGGCTCTGGAGGGAGAAGAAAATGAGCTTGCCAAGAGGGACAATCGCTAGTGCATCAAAATATAGATTAAGCTCTTTTTTATTCCCCTTCTTCTTCCCTTTTATATCCAACCCTTGAAAACTCTAATCATCCTTTAGATGAGATAAACGACGAGGAGAGAGAGAAAAAGGGGACATGGGAGAGGCACGTTAGACGCATGTTATCCTCCCCACCATCCTCCTTCACCATGTAGCCCATGAATCTGTTATGGAAATGACAAAAGATAATGTCAAATCGTGACCCTTTACAATAGAATTGGTCGACCATTTGGCACGAGTCAGTTGACATTTTTAAGGAATTGTCAACTGATTCGGCCTCTTTGCCCACAAACACCCCTAAAGTCCACAAATTTCAAAAACACAATTGAGTTCAACATAACAAAATAAAACAGTCTTTTCCCTATACTAAAAACACCCCTAAAGATCTTTTAGTCAGGATTGCTTTGTGCACATCACTATCCTGCAAGGATCAAGCTCCACTGGCCTTGCCTTCTTCTATAGCTTTTCCCTTACCAGGAATGATATAAAAGTAAATATGAGCTACAAGGCTCAGTAAGTATAATTTGAAAGGAACGTGAAACAATAAGAATTAAAGTAATATCGAATGACATGATACATTAAGTACACTCATACTATGCTTCACAACATCATATAAGAAAGAATACATACATATATGTCCACATACGGCCCTCTGGCCCACATAAATACCTGCAAGCATAACCATCAACCTATGGACCGAAGTGCTTCCATGCACTAATTTTCCTCAAGCGAGCATAATGAGTCAAAGCTCCCACCCACTGAATTTCTCAGGCGAGCATATTGAGCTAAAACTTTCTCACGTCAGACTTTCATGTACCAAGCTTGTGGGTATACCCCACTGACATTGTCCGTCATGCATATTAACCATCATGCCACACATAAATATGTCAAAGTACATTTATGCATGTATGCATACATGACCATACTCTTAAAATATTTCCAAACATATGCTCAAACATGGATATGTATTAAACTCATCATCATGCTCATGAATGTACTTTTACAACATATAGCCCCAATGATGCGCAACCAACATGCACGATGGTCCAAAAACACACAGATGCAACAAACAATTGCATTGAGCTTAACTCAGAATTAGAGAGACATAATTCCTTTTAGAAATATAGGGTGAACCAAACCCTATTTAGGCTTTGAATGAGGAGTCTTTAAGAAATAAAAACAAGATTATACACAATATCATAGGAAAGAACCATAATATTAAACATAGGAAGTGCAGTCAACACAAAAGGGGATTGAATAAACTAAATTCCAAAAATTCCAGATTACAAGCTGTGATTTCAAGGATTGGTTTTAGGCTCATAACTCAATCAAATACCACGAACAATATGGCTAAATTAAAGCTCAGGATCTCTAGTTTTTGAATTAACATACTGATTCAAAATCAGATATAACAACAAGAAGTTATACCCCAAAAACTAAAGCAAGGTCAGTTTACTTGAAAACACTAAAATTCCAGATTTAGGCAGTGAGTCATAGGGTTATTATAGGCTCAAAACGTAGCCAAATAATTCAAATAATATGTCCAAAATGAAGCTTATGATACCTACTTTCTAGAATAAAAAGCAGTTTTCAAATCAGATATAAACACAGAGAGTTATACCCCCAAGAGTACATCATGGTTAATTTATCCGAAAACAAGAATTTTCAATAACAAAATCTCAAAGAAGAAGGAAACTAATGAATTTGAACTGAAAAGGGGGTAAGAAATTGCATTCAAAAGGAAAAGAGGTACAAGAACTTGCATCTAAAAGAGAGAGAAGTATAAGAACTTTCCTTAGATGCTTCCCTTTCGATTCTTGCTTGAGAAGAGCTATTACGAAGGAAAGGGATATAAATACTGTGAACTGAACCGAAGAATGGAATAGAGGAAGGAAGAAGATGGCAGCACAGGGATGCTGGAACAAAGAAGCAGACTCGTTGGTGCACCCTTCCCTTCTTGAAGCTTCGACAACCAAGGAGAGAAAGAGAGAAAAGGACAGAAAGAATGGAGGAGAAAAAAGAATGCCAATGCCCTCGAGCCTTCTTCTCTTTTTTGTTATACCTTTTTATCTATATATATACATATTATGAAATAATCCAATTTTATAAATATATTAATACAATATAACATATGATATATATATATATACACATTACACGACAACATTTTTTCCTTCAAATCCCTAATTTTGACTTTTCAACACTATTTATAATCCCTTTTGCCATGACTTTTCAACCTCAACACACTTATTTTCTTTGACTTTTCTACATCATTATAACTTCATTTATTTTGACTTTTCAAACATAACATATATCTTCTCAAAAGCAATAACCAATTAATAACAAAATGCAACACACATGATAATGATAACAAAACGACCTAACTCACTTAGGGGTGTGCAAAAGTTTGGGTGACCTGAACTAATCGAACCAAGTTCGGTTATTCTTGATAGACGGTTTAATTTGGTTACTAATTTTCCAAAAAATTGAATAGACAGTTCAGTTCGGTTATTGCAGTATAAATAACCACTAAAATCAAACCGAATTGTTCGACCCCCCTGCACCACACCCCTGCCTCCAAAACCAAACCAAGTTGTTTGGCCCTCGCATAACACCCCCCAACCCAACACCTAGCCCAACCTTCTACACCCAAATTCCTAATCCCACCCGTGAGTGAATAACCCTAATCCTCGTCGTTGTTGTCCGTCGAAAGACTCGAACCAATCGTTGTCGCCTCCCCACCCAACACCCAGCCTAGTCCCCCCGCAACAGAATCTCGAATCCCACCTGAGAGAGAAAATCAAAACCCTATGTCCCTAACCCTTGCCTTTGCCTTCACCCTTACCGTCAGAACCAATCGTTGTCGTTGTCGACTTCTGAATAGTCACCCACCCCACCGACACCGACAGGTGAGATCCATAGACCCGACACCGTCCTGTCACCCCTTCATCCCTTCTCTTCGGAGCAATCATATTCAAAGCACATAGGGAGAGAAGAGAGATGGTATAGATTAGTATCGAAGCTTTCGTTTACTTCAATTCCTTGATCGATTCAGACTTGAAGGTTAATAGGTACATATGTGTGTATATATATTTTTGTACAATGTATATACAAGTGAATGATATGTATTGCAAAGTAGGTTTTGTGCAACTTTTGAGTGAATGATCGTAGAAATCAACTGATGCCATTTTATTAACCATGAATGAAATTTACCCAATTTTCCTTCAATCTTTAATTTAGATGCAGAGGCTTCTGTAAATAAATGAACATTGATGTTTAGATTGATGTTGTGGATGGATGTTGTGTGTTTATATTCATATATGTGTGTTTAGATTGACTGAAGTTGTGTGTTTTGATGTTGTGCATTTATTGTATTTGAATTCCGATAGGTAGCTTGTTTTCTTTTCGATATCAGTTATCCTTGGTTATTATGCTAATTGATTCGATTTTTTGGGCAATTATATCAGTTCAGTTACCAAAAAATTAAATTTGGTTAGTTCGATTTTAGTTATTTCGGTTAGTGAATAGGTTCGGTCGGCTTAGTTTGGTTTTATATCTAAGTTCGATTCAGTTCGGTTATAACCTAATGCACACCCCTAAACCCACTAGTGGGTTGTTACATTAGATATCTCATATCTAACAATCTTCTTGTTCTCTCCATAGAGCTCCCGTAGGTTCATAATCACGCTGGTAACATCAGTCATGTGCTCATGCTGACACTGGAGCTCATTGGACATGGAGGCCAAGATGTATGTCCTCGCCCTTAGATCCTACTCCTTCATTTCTTCCCATGTAACCTACTCCTCCTCGCTGGAGTCCTTCAGAAGAGAATTAGAGACATGTCTATCCAAAAGGTCACGAATTTTCTCAAAGATTAAAAATAATTTTAAATTACGAAACCAATCCTCAAAATTTAGTCCAATTAAAATATTTTTGTCAAAAAAATAGGAAATCAAGTTTGAGTTTGTAACGCCACGGTATTTTGGGGAAATAATAAAGGGAAAGGAATGAGCTAGCTAAATCTAGGGTGATTCAAAGGTGGAAGTCAAACCAAGGGGAGTTTGAAAAGTCTAAAGTGGTGTAAAATGTATATATGTTTATGTTATGGAATTTATGGTATTTAGGAATATTGGAATGTGAGATTATGGATTTTTGGGATTTATATAGGTGAGTTATGGCTTAAGTGTGGAATTATGTAAATAAATAGAATTAAGGAAATTGGGGAAAGTATAAAAGGAGGAGTGTGGGTTGAGAAATGAAGGAAAATTAGGAGAAAGAGAAAGAGGGCTGACGATTTTGGGAGAAGAAGCTAGGGCTTCTAAATCTTCTTCATCTTCTCCTTCTCCCTTGATCATTAAGTGTCCAAGAATCTTTTGTGCTAATGGAAAACTGGTTCATCATCTTGATCCTCCTCTCTAGTTGGTTTTCTTGTGGCTTGAAGGTGGTTGGAAGACTCAAATTCTTGTGGTGATTCTTGTAAGCAAAAAATCAAAGGAGAAGCTCACCAAGGCAAGTTCTATTCTCCTCTTACTCTTCTACATTCTTGGTTCTTGTTTTTGTAAAGGATAGAGCCAAAAATCTCCATGTATTTCAAAGACTTGGTCCAGAAATGTTTGTAAATCTCACCTATCCTTGGTTTGATCTTGCTAGGCTCATTTGCACTTCGAAATAGGGCTTGTTCTACCCTATAATCCCTTGGGAATGATGTGTTTATCATTAGGATGTAGTGGGAGCAAGTGTTTGTGTAAAAATTGCATGTTTTGAGGGTCCTCGGGGTGCTCTCGGCTTCGATTGGTCGACCGCTTTTGGGAACTGGGTGACCATTTCTGCCTTGTGACAACCTGCGCATGCACCACTGTTTCGAGCATAACTTTTTGTAGAAATATCGAATTTGTGAAACCGTTTAAAGTGTTGTAAACTAGACTCGATAGAATTTGATTTGATATATTATTTGGGTTATTTGGAGAAGTATGGAACTTGTAGATGCCCTGTGAATTACCACCCTGAAATCTGGAATTTATGTTTCAACCCAATAGCGCTCCGATTTTTGGGACATAACTTCCTGTGGTATTATTCAAATTCAAATCCTCTTTTTGTACCATAAACTAGAATCATGAAGATTTTTTTTGGTATATATATTGGTTAATTTGATTATGTTTGGAAGTCATGGCAATCCTGCCAATCTTGGCCTAGAATACGGAGTTCTTCCATTTTGAGCGATCTGCCTTGATATGATTTTTGGGAGATAAATAACTTACTTTGCTGTATGATTAGAGTATGATGAGAGGAATTTATAGAATAAATGATGATGTTTCTGGATATAGTTCCTTAAGAGGTTAGAAGAGTTTTCTTGAGCAGTACTGAAGGGTTTTCCTGAGCATTGTTGATGTGTGTTGTATTCACTGGCCAAGTAGGGCTTGTCCTCCCTACATTTCTTTGTGGAATGATGCTGGACCTTTAGGTTAGGTTCTAGATGGTTGGTTGTGTAATTCTGCTTATTGTTTTATTGCATTGCATTATGTTGTTGCATTGCTTTGCATGATGATGTTAGGCCATGGGCTGCATTCATTAGGGGTCATGCTTTGTATGTGTTAGCGGTATGAACATTGGCATGACACAGTTGGCCTGTTGAGTGCTGACTTGTGTATGATAGGCGAGCATATGCATTTAGAGCATTCGCTTGTATGTGAATTCTTACATGGGCGTAACATGGCTTGATGCTTGGCTTATGGGGGCCTTACCATCACATTAATGTTGCAAGAGCCATTGTATTCCTTATGTGTAGCATTGCATGGAGAGGTTATGGGAAATGATGGAAAGGAAGCGTGACTTCCGTTGTTATGTGATATGAGATCTTGATATATGAGTCGAGGGCTCGACGTGATGTGATGTGATTGTGAGTGCTTTGGCACATGATGACGATGGTGATTGATATGTTATTTGTGGATGTGGTATGGGAGCCATGGGCTCTTGATATTGATTTGGTAGCCTGTTCTTGGCTACTAGCAGGTTTGTATATAGAGTCTTGGGTGCCAGTGTATGCATCTTATGTGGGCCTTAATTACCTTATGTGTGTATCTGTGCATTTATGTTATGGCGGGGTATTGTGATATGTAATCGCATGGCATGGATTGTGTCGTTTATGTATACGAGATTGGCGTGTGTTTCAATATGTTGCATGATGTTCTGGGGAAGTCTAGTCATAACCATTTCCTATTTTTTCTATATACTTGCTGAGTCTTGTGACTCACTCTTGCTTTCCATCATTCCAAGTAAAGACTACGATAAGGCTAAAGGCGAGTCTAGTAGGGGGTGATCTTTTGTTGGTAGATGTGTATAGAACTCACCTAAAGATGAGGTCTTGGAGACTTTTGTAATGAAATGCCAGAGCTAGTTAGACCCTTATTCCTTGAAGGGACATATATGTTTTGTGGCTATGACTTGATGTATAATATTCAGAGGATGTATCTTTTATTCTGATGGGATGTATATGTTTAATTGTTATGTTATGGTGTCACTACAAGAAAATCGACATTTAGCGGCGATTTTTTTTGCATTTAGTGGCAGTTTTTAACCATCACTAAGTAAACCGTCGCAGAGCGTTTAGCGAGAAACTGTCGCTAAATTCAAAAAATTAAATAATTCAAAATTAAAATTAAAATAATATTTGCGATGGTTTTCAAAAATCGCAGCAAAATTCATTAAAAAAATTAAATTTAGCGACGATTTTTTAAAAATCGCTGCTAAATTCAAAAAATTAAATAATTCAAAAATTAAATTAAATTAACATTTGTGGCGGTTTTTATAAACCACCGCAAAATTCATTAAAAATTAAATTTTACTTAAGAAAATAATTAAAAATTAAATTAATAAAAATAAATATAAAATCTTAAAAATAAATTTAAAATTGAATTTAAATTAATAGCAAAATTCATTAAAAGATTAATTTAAAAAAATAAAAAAAATTAACAAAATTTTAATATATAAAATTTTAGTAATTTTTAAAAAATATATAAAATTAATCAATTAATTTATTTTTAATTTATTCCATTATTCTTTTAAAAAATAACCAATTGATAAATGTTTTTAATATATATTAAAATATAATTCTGCAAATTAGTTGTTAGATTAGTATATAATATATATGTGCATATATATCAAGGGGGTTTTGCAGATCAGGCAGTTCGTGCGCGCGCGCCGTACTCGGGATTCTGGGTTCGAAATTTGGGGTGGGAAAGGTGCTGGGATTTAATTTCCAGCATTGCCACGTGGCGCGCAAGGGCTAGGTGAGCGCGTGGGCCGGGCTGGCCACACGGGCCGATCGGGCTTGCCAATTAAAAAATTAAATTTTTAGTTTCGAAATTGCCGTTAAAATTAAAAGTTTAATTTTTTTTATTAATTTTCGCGGCGATTTTGAAACCGCCGCTAAAATTAAAAAAAATTAATTTTTTTTAATTAATTTTCGCAAAGGTTTTAAAACCGCCACTAAAATTAAAAATTTAATTTTTTTTTAAATTTTTTGCGACGGTTTCAAAACCATCGCTAAATCAATTATTTTGCGATGATTTTTTAAACCGCCGCAAAAAATATAATTAGCGGTGGTTATTCCAACGGTTGCAGAAAACAAATCGCCGTGAAATTGAATTGAATTTTTTAATTATTTAATTATTTTTTAAAATTAGTGACGATTTTTTAGAAATCGTAGCAAAATTAAATGTTTTTCTGAATTTTGCGGCGATTTTATGAAACCGCCGCAAAAAATTAATTTTTTTGTAGTGTGTTTTCATATGAGAGATATACGGTATGTTAATGAGGGTTTTGGTTTAAGTTACTTTCATATCATTTTATTAATGACCCTCTCATGGATCTTCTATGCTAGCGGGGGCTCTGGGAGGCGGGCCGTTATAGAGTTTACCATATTTTAAAAAGCTGCATAAATAAATGAATGATTGTTAGTTTGATTTAATCTTGCATATCCATTCAGTTTCAGTCTCAGTCTCAAACCAAATGATACCTCTCACTCAATTTTTTGAATCCACACTTCCCATAGTGGAAAACACGAATCCCTAAAAGGACTTGTGGCAGGTGATCGAGTTCTCTCCTACCCCTCAATGCTCTGGTAGTATGTTGGAATATCCATATATTCGAATAGGAAATTCTTGCTTATTACATCTCATGTGAGGTTCGATCCACTGACCCATATGCCACCTATTTTTCAACGTCTTGGTGGTATGTTGGAGAGTGACATACATAGATAAGACCTACTGTCTCAACCAGTAATCCACTTGAAATGTCTATAGTCTCAACACTTTGGTGGTATGTTGGCTATATCCGTGTGGGGTAACTGGTAACATCCAATGCTTAGGAAGCTCAATCGACTCTCATGAAATGCACCCTCCCACCTTTGGGCAGCTAGGGTACACCCAATTGAGCGATGGATTCCTACAACAATGGAAGGTCACGATAAATCTTATTTATCGTATCAAATATTAGTTTACACAAATTGGAAATATTTCTATCTTTATTTTAAAGATCTCACTTTGCACATGCATTTAAGTTTTTCCATTATGTATCTTATACATAACCAACTCATGCATTCAAAATAAATTCATAATTTATTTCAGAGTTTTACTTTGCACATGCATTAAGTTTTTCATCATGTATCTCATACATAAATAAACTCATGCATTTATGGATGATCATGGACTTTATGCATATTGCTTAAATCTGACCCAATTCAACTGTTAGGATTTAATCAATAGCATTATGGGACCTACAAAAAAAACGAGCATTAAATGCGCACAAGAACTCTCTCAGCCTTCTTGCTCCTTGGAGTTACCAACTCTTGATGGGTTCATCTTCATTTTACATGAAATTTTTGTACTATACAATTTTTCTACTAAAATGAAAATAACAAGGAGATTTAAGTCTCATTACAGTCCCAAAATAGAATGAAATAAATATATTTACAAACCATGAATACCTGTAACATCTATTCATTCATCCATATAATCACATTGTACTAAGTCCATGATCATCCATCCATTCAATATCTCATTGAATAATATGGTGTATAAATAAATATTCATGTTAATGTAATATGCATCATTTTTTGGGCTACTAATATCACATATTATGAGCATTAATCGGTGCTGCCTCTTAGCAATCACATTGCATAAAAACAAAAATAAAAAAAAGGACCCAAAACAATTTTTTAGTGTCTAAAATGGTCAACTGTTTCTGGGTTTCATGAGTGTCGGTCGACTATTTAGAAGAACATGTCAGCATCCTCCCATCGAAACACCAAACGATCGACAGCCTCACAGCATCGATCGACTGTTTTCTCAAAACTGTCGACCCACTCCCTACTGGAGGTCGATCGGTTTACCTCTGGTTGATAACTCTATAAGGTTAAGGCCGAGAATTGTCAACCAATCGTAACACATTGTCGACCGTCCCTGTTGATTCCTGTAAAATAAAGAGCAACAAACCACTCAAAACACATGCATTTTACAAAAAACAAACCGCATAGGCCACAAATAATGAGCTGAGGCTCTGATACTGTAACACCCGGTGTTACCGGTGTTAAGAGAATGAGAAAGGAAGTCTTGGTTTCCTTTGGCCATTTGGAGAAAGAAATGAAGAAGGAAAGAAAGAAAAAGTGAAGAAGAAGAGAAGGGATCAAGGTAAGCTTTGTTCCTTCTTTTCTTTATTTTAAGTATGCTTGAATGTAAAGTAAGCTTATTTTTGGATGCCATCTTAGATGGGAGAAAATGAAGATGGAAGCTCTCTTGAAATGAAGATTAAATATTCAAGAAGAGGTAAGGGATGGCTCCATGGGAGGGTGGCCTTGCAATGTGTTGTAAATATGTTTCATAAATGTATATGTTGCATTTCGCATATTCTTTTATGTTCATGAGACTTATGGCCATAGGTTAGTTTCGGAACATGGTTGAAATGGTGGGTTGATGCCTCAAACCTTGGAGGGTTGTGAGGGCAAAGAAACCTAGCCACATTTGCATGCATTTGGCATCATATAATCTTGTTATGTTCATATTTATTTGGCATTGCACCCTTATTGATCTTAATAGCTCATGAGGCTTTTATCCTCACATATAGGTTGTTAAAGCATAGGAAGAATCAAGACAAAGGTGAAATGGCATGTGGAAGTATGAAAAGAAGATTCAAGTGTATATTATGGGTTATGGAAGCTTTTGTGTTTGGTTTATGTAATGTAAATTTGTTGTTAGTTTAAGTGTAGGTTGTATTTATACAATGAGGTAGTGGCTTATGGCATGTTGGTGCCTAGGTTGAGTGAGGTCTCATTTGGTGTGTATGGTGGGAAGCACTAAGAAATTAAATCATATGATTTTGGTTGCAAAAATAGTGGGTGTTTGATGTATGTTGTGGAAGCATCAAGAATATTGATTAAGCCTTATTTATGGAGAAATAAAAGCAAAATTTGGATGAAAGTGAAGTATTTTATTTAATTTATTTTTCTGGAAATTTTGGGGTTTTAAAGCCCAAAGAAAAAAAAAAGGGAAAAGAAGCGAAGAGGCAGCAGCTGGAGTAGCCAGCTGCAGCCTCGCGCGGGCAAGCAGGGCCTCATGAGCGGCCGATCGGTAGCGGCCGTGCACGCATAGGCGAGTGCGCAGGCAAGCGTGTGGGCGGCCGTGCGTGACATGCGCGGCCAGCGCCCAGCGGGGCTCCGTGCAGGCCAGCGGGCCCCGCCGGCCAATTGTTTTTAAAAATTTGGATTTTTGGGGGATTTTGGGCCATTTCTTAATTGAATTTGGGTCCTGGAGGAATTTTCAAAATAAAGGGATTTTTCGGGCATTTTAGAGAATAATGCTGAAATTTTGGAAAATTGAAAATTTGAGTTTTTTCTCCAAAATTGGTAATAAATCAATGAATTGATTTTAAATGGTGATTTGTGGAGCTCAGTAAAAGTCTTGGAGGGAGAAAGAATTGAAATAATTGTGAAAATGGTAGTTGGGCATCTTCGTGGGTTTTCTTTCAACCAAATGTGTTGCGGTTATAGCCCAATTCCACTAGTAAATCCTGGGGATGAGGGAAGGGAAGGATGAGCCTAGTTCCCACCTAGGGTGTTTCATCTTGAAACATGGTCTGCCTTTCACCTAAGGCCGGGTAGGTGGACAATTTGGGTAATTGTGCAAGAGTAACACCCGTAAGTGGGAGCGGGGCATTACAGTTTGGTATCAGAGCGTGGTTGGCGCATCAAGTGGAAGATGCTTGGGGAAATGTGATCAAAGGTTGATATGAAGGCCTTGGAAGTAGGACCACAAATGACTAAGGACCCTAGGAGTTGGGTCAGGGCATTAAAGCTGGAGGCTATGCGAATGGAATGCTCGGATATTCCTGCGATACGAATAGGAAAATATCATGGGTTGAGATGATATATTGTAAGAGATATATTGGTTGAGCAAAGAAGAGTCAAATGCCCAGGTGTGGGATTGGTATCGAGGACCCGAATGTGAAAATTTCGGAGAAATTGAAGTGTTTTAAGGATGAGATTTCCTTATGATTGAATTATTAAGGCTTGTGTGGGGACACAAAGCCGAGTCATGATAAGAGTCATGATGGGATAAGGAGAGCCCAAAGTATATCTAATTCGGGAAGGGGTTAGTGGAGTATCCCTATGTTGGGGACATGGTCAAGCATGTATGAGGGAATGGAGTGGTTCCCGTAGAGATGGTGTACTAAGGGTTGTGTGCTTGAATTAGGGTGAGCTAAGGTTGAAATTAGCTCGAAGCCCAAAGAAAGAAGTCGTCAACAGGTTGTGTGACGAGCTCCGAGAAGGGAGAAAGCTAAAGTTGCTCGTAGATAGGCTCTAGGTGGAGCGAGCATGTGAAGTATGTGCCAGTTATGGCCAGGGTATGTAGGACGTTGGTAGTTCATAAAAAGGCTCCGAGGGGAGTTGGGTGTGTGTTGTGCATGAGGGATGCATATGGTGCCATGTGATTGTATCATTATGACGATCCTGGAGGGGACGTGCCCAGGGTATGAGTGGACCCTAGTTGATTTCATGATGAAATGGGAAATATCCTAAGAAAGGATATGTGTGTGACAAATGGACCCTAGCGGGTGTTTGTATGAGATGGAAGTCCCAAGTGAGTCGAGCTAGAATCCAAGGGGATCCAGATTTAGGATAAAGGAGTTGGGCATGTGTAGATATGCTCGTGGGAGCCATGGGATTGGAAGTCCTGGTTGGGAAAGGCCAAGTGACCGTTCTTGTGAATGATGGATGAGGGGCCAATTTAAACTCTCATTGACGCTTGGGGTCAGGTGGGACGCCTAAAGTCAAGAGATGAGAGGTGAATAGACCCTCATTATGATGCCTAGGGTTGAGATGACGCCTAAGGTTATGAGACCCTTAATGGGAGACGTGGAGGTCACCCAACGAAGGGTATGGATGGTGTGTGAGCCGAGGGTAGTGAATTGTGGTAACAGGACATCCGTGGGCTATGCGCGCACAAAAAATGCCAACTTTGGATGCCAAGTTGGCAGGGGCATGATGAGCAATGTGGAAGCCCCGAATTTTATAGTTCCCAGTCAAGGAAGCCTGAGCGAGGCGTGCGGAAAGGCCAAGCCGAGCGTAGTGACTGAATGTGTTCATGAGTGTGCAAGGAGAGACGAGAGGTCTCAATTTACCTGGAGGGTAACAGTAGGTACTCTATGGTTATGGGTGTCAGAGCTTGAGGTAGGCTTAGAGTGTCAATCGAGGATTGAGAGAACATAGATAATCAAGCCTTGGGATGAGCTAGGTGGCGAATGAATCATGATGGATTGGGATCCACTGTCATGGAAAGTTGGAGCTTTCAGATGTTGAGTGAGAGCCATGAGGTATGATCTTGTGGGGTAAGATCATGAGGCCTCAAGATGTAAAATGGTTTGAGAGTCTTGAAGCGGTAAGAGATGTGAAGTCATGAGGAGTAGGGCTCAAACTTGAGGTTATCAAGGCAAGGATAACCAAGTAAAATGGCTTTGGTAAGATGGTGGTGGGACCATCGTACCTTGAAGAGGCTTTAAGTAGCTTCGATGTTATGGGTGCAAGGCTCGATGTGTCGGATCAGATGCTATGGACCGTATGGCAGAGGACTAAGGAGTTGGCTCGCATTGAGGGCAAGTGGCCCATGGGCCTAAGCAATTTAGTGAACTGCAAGTGACGGTCGGATGTCGAAGAGCTAGGACAGCACCTTAAGAAATTTGGTCAGGTGAGACCGAAAATCTCCTGTAAGGGATATGACATCTAGAGTAGTCCTAAGGAGGAATCGTGGAACGCGGTAATGATCCGATAGATTTGTTGTCAAGTAGGATGCCTGGTAAGAATAGTGGCTACGAGCGTGGTGAGGTAGTCATGCCGAGTTCGATATCAAAGGTGTGACTGGAATGTGAAAGTCACGATATGGGGTGCGAAGCAGATCAGAGTGGGACCTGAGCCATGTTGTAGGAAACTGTTGTTGGGCCAGTGTAAGGGACAACACGGTAATAATGATTGGGTGTTGACTCTCTGAAGCACAGGGCAACACGATGGGGAACCAGTGTTGGACCAGTGTATGGGAGTGACACGTGACTGGGTGTTGACTCTCTGAAGCACAGGGCAACACGATGAGGAACCAGTGTTAGGCCAGTGTATGGGAGTGACACGATGATGATGACCAGGTGTTGCCGCACCTAAAGCACAGGGCAACACAGTGACTATATAGATGGTTAGGGACTGAAGATCTATGAGATGTTTGAGAAAGAAACCCGGGGAAAAAAAATGAATCTAGCGTGGGAATAATGCTATGGTTGATGCCTATCAGTGACGGGTCTAATGCTAGGGACCACTGGATGCAGACGGTTAGTCCACATGAGGGATTGCAGCCCTCTACATGGAGTAACCCGTCTATAGTGGAGACGATTAGACGCCGAAAACCTGGGGTATGCTGTAGGTTATGCCTGAGCCAGACCTAAAATTCCATAAGGGTTGAAGTATGGTGGTAGTGCTTTGGTGTCAAGGCAGCAAGAAGGTTTGTGAATCGAGGGGGTGATATCTTGTGGTGTGATAACAAGAGGTGTGGCGATGCTCCTTACTAAAAGATGTTAACGCAGTTGTGGTTAAATTGACCGAGACGATTATGGTAAATTGACATGATGGATCCAGTGTGTCTTGCTGTGATGCATGACGATGGGTTGATTAGTGAAGTCGGTTAATGGCTCCGGAAGGATAAGTGAATGCCGTAGAGGGTGAAACTTACGAGAGGAAGCCAACCATGAGACAGGAATATTAAAGCATGCGGAGGTTTCAAGTAAAGCGATCTCTAATCCAGTGATGTGAGTTGTGGTAGGCTGAACGCGTGGCTAAGGCACGGTATGAAATCCATGAAGGTGCGTAATTGCACAGTCTAGTGTTGGTCTTGGATGTGTCGATGCGAAATGAGGAAGTGTCCTCATGTGGCACTGGAAGGGTTTCTAGTTGATGACACACAAGAAATTGCCATGAGGGAGCACCTGATGGCAATAATGGAGCGTGAGGCTCGAGGGCTGTGCTGTAAAGCCTTGTTGGTTGCCGTGTATGCAATATAAAGGTTCAGTGGGTCCTGGTGATTAGACCAGGCTGATTGTGCAAAGGAGATCCAAGGTGATAAAAGATGGTTGGTCAGGGTAGAATTGTGCCACTCAAAGGAGTGTGGCTTTGGAATGGGGGCAATAGGTGGTAGTGTTGAAATGTGACCTGGATAGAACTTGAGATGTTCTCCCAAGAGAAGTTGAGCATGAGGCAACGGTGCAGGATGAACTTTCTAAGGTACTATAACTCTATCAGGATGAATCACTCGGAAGAAGCCAGCGTGATGGCAGGTACCTGAGTAGGAAGATGAGTCCTACGGCATTGAGTGGAAGTTTGAATTCCACAAGAATGACAGGGGTGATTTCCAGTGGGTGGAACTTAAATCGAAGCGGTAGTCGATGATTGCAAGGGTAGTGCTTGGAGTTAGGTTGTGTTGGTTATAAGCCAAGCGATCCGGCTAGAGCTAAGCGAGTTGGTTAGATGGGCAAATTTAAGATGTCGCCAATGGGTAACGAGAGCTCGAAGGAAGAGCTTATGGGAAGAGATTGGTTTCCCGGAATGGTGTTTAGGTGACGAAATCACCTAAGGGCTGTGAGTGATACAACTAGAGGGATGCCATAGTGTGTAGGTGATTGATGAGGATTAACCTCGTGTCTAAGGTTAGTGGTTGTGAAAGGAAATCAGCTAGTGAAGTTGTTGTGGTGTTAGAGCCCATGTGGTTGCTCACAGAGTGGTGTGAGCTAGTTGTAGCAAGCGTATAAGAAATCCGGGAGAAGCTAGAGTCTCTCAGGGATTTAGCTAGCTGCTATAAGTATAGAAAGTGACATGAGGAAGACGACCTAAGAGTGGGGTCGTGCTGGTTGTAGTGACCAGTGAGATTCAAAGAGCAGCAAGTCTTTTGAGATGACATGGTGGTATCATTGTCGCTATCGGGGAAAAGAGTTTGTCAAGAGGTCAGAGGTAACCATGGTGCATGGTGGGACCTCGAAGCCTAGTGTGAATAGCCATGAAGGCTGGTGTCTGTGAAAATTGAGATGCAACGACCGTGGAGGAGAAAATCGTTGCTGTCATGGTATTGTCCTTGTCGAGGAGGACAAGAGGAACCATTATGCATGGCTTGAATCAGGTGTCTATTGCGGGTTGAGAATGAACCTGGTTTATGATGGTTGAAAGTGTCGTGCCTCAAGAATAAGAGGCTCTGTTGACAAATGGTGAGAATTGAAAAGTCCAAATGAAATTGAAGCTAGGCGAGTAAATTGGGCTAGAAGACCGCTACAAGAGTGGGGGTGTAACCATGATAGCTCGTTGTGGTGTGGACCAAAGGCACGAGTCATCCTACAGGTGCGATGCATAAGTGATTGTGTAGATGGTAATAAGCCAATCACTTGTGCCACGCACCATGGGTGATGACGAGGGCTGATTAATGGTTCCACGACCTTAAGCGCAATGGTAGGATCCTTGACTCGCGGTAGGGTTTAATAGCCAAGGTAAGGCCTAGCATGGGGCGTGATTGTGAAAGTTGAATTGGGTGAAGTATTGAAGAGGGGTTGCTCAGTGAAGAGTTCCCTGGTATGGGTGTGAGACCCTACTAGCATGTGATATCGGCTAGTAAGTATCTTGTGTGCTTAATGCGAAGAAGTCCTGGTTGGGAGAAGGTTGTGGCCCGAGCATGGTTAAGCTCGAGGTGAGATTGTAACGGTGCGTGCATCGCTAAGCTCTAGTTGGACTCGGGTAATGCACGTATGGTGGAAATGTTTAATTACCTGGCATGGTATTAGGTATGTCGATTTTGCATAATCATATCGATAAATGAAAGTCGGCTGGTCAAGGTAGAAGGCCATGTATGAAATGGTCGAAGTTGGCAAGGTGGGCCAAATGGGTGCTTCCCAGGTAGCTCTAGCACGATAAGTTGATCGGTAATGAGAGGTTGCCATGAGGATCAACTTAAGCTATGCATGTGTGTGATTAATGGCGGTATGCCATGGTGGAATAGGTGTCCGAGTGTCTTGTGGGCACTAGAAGTGACATTGCGGCAAATGATCAGTGCTAAGACGTTGCTGGTTGGACCAGCGTAAAATCGTGGCCATGTGTGATTGGCAGTGAGAAACGTTGCCATGTGTGATCGGCGTGAAATCGTGGTAGACTGATCAATGATGCAATGTTAGCGTATGTGGTTTCGACTGATGGGAAAATAGGAAGTGGACAGCAAAGTGATGCTTCGAGGCAGAGAAAATCCATCTGGTGATGGACATCGTTCTAGTAAGCATGATCAGCGACTAGAGGTGTGATTTGGCGGGAGGCCAAAGCGGTGTTCGGTTGTTGAATGTCCTCGAGAGTCAGAGGACTAAAAGCCTAAGCTAGACCTCGAGGTAGGTGTAACCCGAGGTAAATGTGAGGAATGGATGGCTATGATATTCTTGAACATGAGAATTTGGCATGTAGCCCGAGAATGTGATTGTCTTGGGTAGGAGATGATGGTAAAGTGAATTTCGAGGGCGAAATTCTTTTTAAGGAGGGTGGAATGTAACACCCGGTGTTACCGGTGCTATGAGAATGAGAAAGGAAGTCTTGGTTTCCTTTGGCCATTTGGAGAAAGAAATGAAGAAGGAAAGAAAGAAAGAGAGATAAGAAAGTCTCCCATGGAAGAAAAAGTGAAGAAGAAGAGAAGGGATAAAGGTAAGCTTTATTTCTTCTTCTCTTTATTTTAAGTATGCTTGAATGTAAAGTAAGCTTATTTTTGGATGCCATCTTAGATGGGAGAAAATGAAGATGGAAGCTCTCTTGAAATGAAGATTAAATATTCAAGAAGAGGTAAGGGATGGCTCCATGGAGGGTGGCCTTGCAATGTGTTGTAAATATGTTTCATAAATGTATATGTTGCATTTCGCATGTTCTTTTATGTTCATGAGACTTATGGCCATAGGTTAGTTTGGGAACATGGTTGAAATGGTGGGTTGATGCCTCAAACCTTGGAGGGTTGTGAGGGCAAAGAAACCTAGCCACATTTGCATGCATTTGGCATCATATAATCTTGTTATGTTCATATTTATTTGGCATTGCACCCTTATTGAGCTTAATAGCTCATGAGATTTTTATCCTCACATATAGGTTGTGAAAGCATGGGAAGAATCAAGACAAAGGTGAAATGGCATGTGGAAGCATGGAAAGAAGATTCAAGTGTATATTATGGGTTATGGAAGCTTTTGTGTTTGGTTTATGTAATGTAAATTTGTTGTTAGTTTAAGTGTATGTTGTATTTATACAATGAGGTAGTGGCTTATGGCATGTTGGTGCCTAGCTTGAGTGAGGTCTCATTTGGTGTGTATGGTGGGAAGCACTAAGAAATCAAATCATATGATTTTGGTTGCAAAAATAGTGGGTGTTTGATGTATGTTGTGGAAGCATCAAGAATATTGATTAAGCCTTATTTATGGAGAAATAAAGGTAAAATTTGGATGAAAGTGAAGTATTTTATTTAATTTATTTTTCTAGAAATTTTGGGGTTCTAAAGCCCAAAGAAAAAAAAATGGGGGGGAAAAGAAGTGAAGAGGCAACAGCTGGGGTAGCCAGTTGTAGCCTCGCGCGCGCAAGCAGGGCCGCATGGGCTGCCGGGCGGCAGGCAGCTGCCGTGCGCGCATAGGCTCGCGGGCGCGCGCGCTCGCGCGGCATGCGCAGCCAGTGCCCAACAGGGCTCCGTGCGGGCCAGTGAGCCCCGCCGGCCAATTTTTTAAAAAAATTTGGATTTTTGGGGATTTTAAGCCATTTCTTAATTGAATTTGGGCCCCGGAGGAATTTTCAAAATAAAGGGATTTTTCGGGCATTTTGGAGAATAATGCCGAAATTTTAGAAAATTGAAAATTTGAGTTTTTCCTCCAAAATTGGTAATAAATCAATGAATTGATTTTAAATGGTGATTTGCGGAGCCCGGTAAAAGTCTCGAAGGGAGAAAGAATTGAAATAATTGAGAAAATGGCGGTTGGGCATCTTCGTGGGTTTTCTTTCAACCAAATGCGTTGCGGTTAAAGCCCAATTCCGCGAGTGAATCCTAGGGATGAGGGAAGAGAAGGACGAGCCTAGTTCCCACCTAGGGCGTTTCATCTTGAAACATGGTCTACCCTTCACTTAAGGCCAGGCAAATGGACAATTTGGGTAATTGTTCACGAGTAACACCCGTAAGTGGGAGCGGGGCGTTACAGATACCACTGAAGAGGAACGCCAAGATTTGGTTTGTCATGCAAGGGTTTTACCCATTTTCAAAACATTTTCAAGAACTCATACAATACGTTGTGGTAATAAACATAGAATCACCTTACAAGACTCAATATCGAATACCATATGCATAATGAAAACGAAACCATACATAGGGCATCTTAGACAAGTAAATCACATGGCAACATTTGGTGTATCAATGCAAGGGTTTTTCAATTTTTAAAACTTTTTCGAAAACAAACATAAAAAGCAACGAAAATAAAGCACAAGATCACCTTACAAGACTCGATTTCCAAATGACCATATGCATAATATCGAATCCATTCCATAGGGCGATGAGGGATATACCATACGACATTTTCAAATCTAATGAAGAGGCCAGAATCTACTCCGGTGGCAACAACTCTTACCTCTAATAGCTCCTGAACAACTCCACCAGGCAGTCTCCTACTGCTCCCAACAGCAAACCAAATGACTAATCTATCTCCCAAAATTATGGGAGACCTAGTCAGTCCATACTCCTAATGTGGATGAAGCCCACGACGAGACCTATGTGCTAGGCAAGTCACCTGTGGGTGATTCAGTTGGATTTTGGGTTCAATGAAAACAAATTTCCAAATCCATTATAGACACTCTATATGGATTGGTTTTCTACAATAGAAATAGCGAAGAAAGAAGCAAAGGTAGCAATGGAATAGGGTTTAGAGGCTCTGAAGGAGGAAGAAGAAAACGCTGGCCTAGAGAGAATAGCTTGCATCAAAATTCAACAAAGGCCCTTAGCCGTTTTCTTCCTCCTTACCATATATACTGAATGCCCACAAAAACCCTAATCGCCTAATAATCAAACAAACGACTAGAGAGAGAGAGAGGAGACAAAGCAGAGATAACCCCAAAGCATCAAGGATGCATGTCGTCCTCTTCTTGTCATCTTCAAGCCACATGCCATCCAAATGGTTACAGAAACCACAAATAAATCGTGCCAAATCGCGACCCTCGCTGTTGGAATCGATTGACAGTTTGAAGCCAACTGTTGATCGATTCATAATGATTGGTTTGTCGGCCAGTTTCAGCCACTAGATGGTCAACAACCTCCAAGTTTTGCCGATTGTTTATGTCTCTTTGCACCAAGTTTCTGCAAATTACATCTAAGCCAGTCATTAACTCTTAAGGACCTTTTCATCATCTCATGAAGAAATTGAGGGCCCTCGTTAACTCTTAACGGCATGCCTATCAACTCTTGATAGTTGCTCTAATTAATTTCAAACCCGATCCATTAACTCTTAATGGCGTCATCATTAACTCTTAACGATGATCATTAATCATAGCTTTATATTGCTTAGTCAACCACACTTGGATATGTGTATGACCTTCAAGGTTCACTACTAAGTAGCAATCAGGACACGCCAAACTCCTTGGTGCAGACCAAACACTTTGGTCTATAACGAGGATCTCTCCATCTCCCCGATATACCCCGAAAGACCATGAGTGACAACTAGCATTATGTTAGGGCAATCCTACCAGTAATGAAATCATACTTTAAAGAGACCTATTTGGTATTTTGATCCCCATATATTATAATCCCTCCATCGACTAACATCCTGATCGAGTGAGAGTCATGGATTGATCAAACTCACTAACTCAATAGGTATGCCGAGATCTAGTATGGTGTGATCGAGATAACAGATCGGAACTCCTTCTGACATTGAAAACACTTTCCAATCAAGTGTACTTTGGCCAGAGGTTCATACAACCACAATCACCACTAATCGCATAGGATGTTCATCTCACACTGGAGTTCAACAGATCCCATTAGCAATCACCTATCTTCATATGCCATTGCACAAAGACCACACGTGCATTTGCCACCCCATAACTTGATGGTTCTTATCAAAGGCAAATCTCAAGCACCAGCATACATGACAATTGTGTTGCCTCCAGTCTAAGGACTTGTAACACAATCGAAGCTTGTGATAGATCATTAATCTTCTCAGCCATGTGATCTATCACGTGCATCACATTAAGTAAATGTTCCACTAACAAAGGTAGTAGCCCATGTGCCAGTCCGTAATTGATTAATCATAGTCCTTTCTAAGAAATCTAATGACAAGGAATAACTTGAAAGTTATTGTCACATATTTTTATCACTTAAGAATAAGACTATCATCAGGAAATCTAAGGGTGCATTCATAAGATTGATTGGAGAGGTATAAATGAAGATATAACCTTAAAATATGAAAACATATTTTATTATATTTGCAAGATTTACATCATTAGTCCCTTAATTAAACCTGTTAGATGTCATCTAAGTCTAGCAATAGGGCAAAAACACTAACAATCTCCCACTTGCACTAATGTTGATTTACAACTCACAGGTACCTATTCTAGAGTTGTCTAGTATCTAATACCCATCCTTTCCAAGTGGCAATCAAGGTGAGCTTGTGATAGTGCCTTAGTCATTGAGTCCATGACATTCTCTAATGACGCAATCTTTTGCAATTGCACGTCTCCACGTGCTATGATCTCTCAGATCAAATGGAAGCGTCACTCGATATTTTGGACTTTTGGTGTGATCTAGGTTCCCTTGCTTGTTCAATGGCTCCATTGTTGTCGCGATATAGGGATATCGACAACTCAATAAATAGGACCACTTCAAGTTTAGAAAGGAACTTCCTCATCCAAATAGCCTCTTTTGCAGCATCGCATCCCACAACATATTCAAATTTCATAGTGGAGTCCACAATTATTTCTTGCTTGGAACTCTTCCAACTAACTACCCTTCCATTACAGACAAATACAAACCCAAATGTAGACTTTCTATCATCCACATCGGATTGAAAATCTAAATTAGTGAACTCGTCAACACAAAGTTCACCCTCTCTATATACCAGAAATAAATCATTAGTCCTTCTTAAGTACTTGAGGATACATTTTACTATTGTCCAGTGTTCCAAACTTGGATTAGACACCTGCTCGTGACATTTACGACATATGCAATATTAGGTCTTGTACATAGCATAGCATACATAAAACTCCCTATAACCGAAGCATAGGGGATCTTTTCCATGCTCTCTCTCTCTCTCTCTCTAGGAGTCTTAAGAGACATCCCCTTAAAGAGAAGAATTCCATGCCTGAAAGGTATAAAACCCTTCTTGGAATTATCCATGCTAAATCTCTTTAGCATCTTTTCTATGTATAGACTCTGGGATAGAACCTATTAATCTTCTTGCTCTATCTCTATAGATGTAGATTCCCAAGATATAGGTCACATCTCTTAGATTTTTCATGGAGAATTTATTGGACAACCAAAGTTTTATTAACATTAACATGCCAACGTCGTTCCCCATTAAGAGGATGTCATCCACATACAAGATCAAGAAAGCTCATGCACTCCTACTGACTTTCTCGTATATACAAGGTTCATCTAGATTTCTAATGAAACCAAACTCTTTAATCTTACTGTCAAAATGAATGCTCCAAGATCTAGAGGCTTGCTTACAACCATAAATGGATCTCTTAAGCTTGCACACCTAATTAGCATTGGAAGACTCAAAACCACGAGGTTATTCCATGAATATATCTTCCTCAAGATAACCATTCAAGAACGTCGTTTTGACATCCATTTGTCATATTTCATAATCATAGTGTGTGGCTATGGCTATCATCATTTTGATAGATTTAAGCATCACGACTTGTAAAAATGTCTCCTCATAGTCAATACCATGTTTTTGACGATATCCTTTCTCCACCAATCATGCCTTTAAGGTTTGTACATTCCTATCAGAACCAATCTTCCTCCTGTAGATCCATTTGCACCCTATAGGAACTATTCCTTTAGGTGGATCCACTAGAGTCCAGACTTAGTTGCAATAGATAGATTTCATTTCAGACTGCATAGCCTCTAGCCATTTTTTAGAGTTGATGTCCGACATCGCCTCTTCGTAATTAGTAAGGTCAACATCTTGACCACTATCTCCATGTAGGAACACTTCCTGTATCTCCTCCATGATGAAACCATATCATTCTGGAGGATGAGATACTCTACTAGATCTATGAGTCTCATGAATGACACTACTTGGACCAACTAACTCTAGATCAGCTTCTTGACTAGGCATGATTTGAGGCACAAAAAACACTTCTTCTAGCTCTACTTTATTTTTGATGCCTCCCTCATGAAGAACCTCTTTCTCTAAGAATATGTCATCTCTACTGACCAACACTTTTTGATCATTAGGAAAGTAGAAGTAGTATCCCTTGTAATAAAGGGGATACCCTATAAATCTGCCTTTGTCAAATCTGGAGTCTAGCTTATTTGTCTTGAGATTCTTAAACGAAAGCAGGATAACCCCATATCTTAACGTGTTTAGGACTAGGTGGTCTCCCATACTATATCTCATATGGCATACTCTTGATAGTTTTTCTAAGGGCCCTATTAAGGAGATAAATGGCGGTGGATAATGCATAACCCCATCGTGATACTGGTAGATCAGTAAAGGTGATCATTGAGCGTACCATGTCTAACAAGGTATGGTTTCTTCTCTCAAAAACACCATTTAACTATGGAGTAGCAGGAGGAGATAATTGGGGTATAATGCCACTGGCCTTGAGGTAGTCATTAAACTCTATACTCAAGTATTCAGCACCTCGATCCGATTGAAGTACTTTAATACTCTTTTCAGTCTAATTCTCTATTTCAGCCTTAAACTCTTTGAACTTTTCAAAGGTTTCAGACTTGTACATCATCAAGTACACACAACCATACCATGACAAGTCATCGATAAAGGTTACGAAGTAGTTATAACCACCTCTTGCCATTACAAAGAATGACCCACATATATCTATGTGGATTAACCCTAACAATTCATTGGCTCTCCCACTTTATCCAACAAAGGGTAACTTAACCATTTTCTCAAGAAGGTAAGATTCACAAGTTGGCCCCGATTCAGAACCTACTGGATTAATCAATCCTCTTTTGGCCAATTCACTTATCCTCTTCTCATTTATATGGCCTAGTCTATGATGCCATAATTGTTTAAGGTCAACCTTGTCGCCACGAGAACACTTTCTTCTGCTACTGGATGCAACATTTACATCCCTCTATTTGATATTTTCATACAACTCCAAAATGTAAAGTCCATTTACCATAATACCCTTGCCAACAATCTCATTATGATAACGAATATGGCATTCTTTGCTTGAGAAAGAAAGTTCATAACCATCTTTTACAAGCCTTAGAATGGACACTACATTTTGAAATGCATTTGGTTGTTGTCCCATAGAATTCTCAAGCTTCCATCTAGGGGTATTTTGGTCATTAGATGCCTAAGGGTATTTTGGTCAATAAGCCCAAGGAGGGAGAATCTCAAAAGTGGTCTTAAGCTGGGACATGTTTCCTAAGAAGAAACTGTGGTCAAATAAGCAAAGAACTAAGCTAATGGTAAAAGGGTAAATAGGCTAAACTTGGAGGGCAAAATGGTCCAAGGCAAAATGAGCTATAAAAGGATCTTCTTCCTCAAAGAAGGGGGGGAAGGGGAAGGCTTCTAGAAAGTCTCAAGACTCCAATCTATCTCTTGGCTCTCATCAAGCCTCTTGGAGAGGCCCTTCCCCTCTCGACAATCCCTCTCGGGAAGGCAAGCCTTCCCTTTTGGTGGTAACAACATCTCCCTCAGCAATCCTTTTGGCAGCGATGGCAGGTTATCGCTCGAAAAGGATTTTTCCCCAGAGCCCTCTCGATGGTGGCTTCTATTCTCTTAGCAAGTAATCGTGCTTTCTTTTGGAAACTCCCCTTTCGAGAAGCTCTTCCCGGTCAGGCCTCCCCTTAGTGAGTCTCCTTTCGGAGGTGATTCCCCCCTTCAACAATGATCCCTTGGCAAGCCTTCTTGGCGAAGTCTCTTGGAGAGACCTCTTCCCTAGAGGATCTCTCCTTCTCTAGGGGAGAGGTCTCTTCCCAAGAGGCCTCTGCCCGCAAGCTTAGTTCAGGTGCCTTCTTGCGAGCTGGTTTCTCTCCCTGCAACTCATATATATATATAGTATGTACACTTGTGTTAATAACAGCTAAATAAATGGACTTATGAGTTGTGATATGGTGCAATGGCATCCCATGCTCTTATGATGTACCCTTAGGTCCCTATATCACATCATGTTCACATGACATAATATATATAATATAATGCTTATATGATATCCCTATAGGATGTAAGGTAGTATATTTACATCCATGGAGTTCGATATGTCCCCTAAGGGAATAGTGGTTAAGTAAGCATCACCTCGAGGCATCTCTCACTAAGCCCGGAGCTGCGCTCGGGTAGGCCCCCTAGGGGCCAAGAACCTACTTCGACAGAACGCCACAAGGCTCACCTTCTCCCGGAAGGCCCCCTAGGTTGTCCGGCCTTCCGGGGGAGATTCCTCTCAAGCCTACTCGATTGCTACTAACATGTAGGTCTATGTTGAATTCCTTGTAATAGTATCGAGATTGATCCTCTCTCATTGGGAAAGGTATAACTACTCTGTATTCAATGATAGCCCTTTACTCGTCTAAGGCGCCTTCGGTGGATATTCACTTTAAATCCATGGCTATGGTGAAAAAGATCAATAAGGAGTTATTGATTCACTTTCTATTAAGTGAGGATATCCAGAAGACCGATTAAAAGTCATGTGATGGTAGCCAAACAACACATAGCCAGACCTGAGATCATAGAAGATACATTGACGAGAGGATCGAATTACATTGTAACCATACTCGTGAAAGGTTGTTTACGAATTATGAATCCTTCTGAATAATTGGGTAAGTATGATGTCTTGTTAGAGGTCAATCTTGTCTTATGTGTTCATACCGACACATTGATAACATATTCGGAAGCCTAATGAGTCATATGCATGATTAACTGGGACACTTCGGCAAGAAGTTATGTCATCATAGGTTCTCACGGAAAAAGAACAAATAGGTGTAATGACATCAATGTGACAAGAGGTCGTCATAAAGGAAATAATTTCCTAAAATGACAATTGATTAAATTAGAAAGGGGTTTCTAATTTAATAATTTTCTACTTGTTGGAGTGGCAAATAGGAAAAAGAATATATTTGGACTTAAATTAATATTTGGGCTAAATAAATTATTTGGACCAAATATTAAATATTATATTTTGGCTAAATTAGATTTGGATCAAATATTAAATTAAATATTATATTTGGGCTTGAATTAGATTTGGGTCACTTAATTAAGTTTCTAGTTGGACTAGAATAAATCTATTTTATTAAGTTCTTAGTTGGAGTAGGATAAATGGGCCGGCCCACATCCATTAGGGTTTAAGAAACCCTAGAGCTTCTCTATAAATATCCCTTTATGGGTTGCCCAAAATTAATTAATGGTTATGTAATTTTTCAAGAGTTGAAAAATTGTTATACACTCTCTCCCGTTTCTATTCCGTATCAATTTGAAACTGGAGATTCTTTTCGGCCATACACAAGCCACGAAAAAGGAGAAGAAGCTAGCACTCCTATTCGGCTCTCTTCACCAAAGGACATATGCTGCGTATCACGAGTTAGAGGCCAGACACTTGGATGGCTCGGATCTACAAACGACTCAGAAATCTAAAGGTTAGATTTATTTTATTTGTATGTGAATGATTTAATTTCGACGTTGATCCAATCGTCGGGATCGGGATAACGTTAAAAATTTTTAAACTACATTGCTTGCCCCATAGCGGTCTAGCTTTACTTTCAGAACTCTTTCTTGCTCCTTCCCTTTGAGAAGGGCCTAGGCTGTTGTTAAACTCTTTAACAACTAGGGAAGTGTGCGCATATCCTTTTCAGAATGAACGAGGTGAATGAATCTAGAAGTGATTGGAGGATAAGGTCCATTTGCAGTTCATCATTCATGTAGAATCCCAAAGTGTCAACCTAATCAATCAAATTAATCATTTTGAGGACATGGTCTCCTACATCTGAGCACTCTACTATCATAGACCCGAATAGCTACCTAGATATATATCTCATATCTAGTTGTTCTGATATCCTCTCCATAGACCTCCCTCATTCACTCCCATGTGGCACACTCTCCCTCACTAAAGCCCTTAGGTACCGAAATAGGGATAACCATTTCCCTAAACCCACCATTATTCTTCTTATAAACATATTTTAAGTTTCTTAGCCAATCCTGATAGTTAGGTCCAGTTAAAACAATTTTGTCCAATGAGCGCGAGATAAGGTTTGTAAATTTTTCCATTTAAAATGTTGTAGAAATAAATAAACAATTGTTAGTTTGATTTAATCTTGTATATCCACTTAGTTTCGATCTCAAATCAAATGGTGTCTCTCACTCAATTTTTTGAATCCCACACTTCCCAAAGTGGAAAACACGAATCTCGGGAGCGACTCGTGGCAAGTGATTGAGTTCTCTCTTACATGAATACCCTATAATGCTATGGTGGTTTCTAAGGATACCCACATATTCGAGTAGGAAACTCTTGTCTATCACATCTCATGTGAGATTCTATCTTCTGCCCCCATGCCACCCATCTGCAACACTATGGTGGTTTCTAGGACGATGACATGTTTAGATTTGACCCATTGTCTCAGCCAGCAATTCACTTAAATGTCTATGACCGCAACACTATGGTGGTTTTGAGTCCATATCCTTGTGGGGTAACCAGCAACATCCCATGCTTAGATAGGCATCGATCTCCTCTCATGAAATGCACCCTCTCACCTATGGGTAGCTAGAGTGCACCCAATCGAGTTGATGATCACCTACGACGATGGAGGGCATCAATAAATCTTATTTATCATTATAATCTAATATTAGATTACACAATTTGGGAAGATTTCAGTCTTTATTTAAAGGTCTCACTTTGCACATACATTAAGTTTTCCCATTATGTATCTCATATAACCAACTCATGCATTGGAGGTTTCACTTTGCACATGCATTAAGTTTTCCATCATGTATCTCATACATAAATAAACTCATGCATTCATATGGGGTGATCTGGACTTTTATGCTTATTGATTAAATCCGAGCCTCTAGATTTAATCAATAGGATTATTTTGGGACACGCCATTAGCACCCATCTCATGGGCAAAGATATCTCTCTCGGCCTTCTTGCTCCTTGAAGTCACCAACTCTTGATGGCTTCATCTTCATTTTACATAGAATTTGTACTACACAATTTTTCTACGAAAAATGAAAAGTACAAGGAGACTTATGTCTCATTACAATCCCAAAAATAGAATGAAATTAATATTACAAACCATCAAATACCTGCAACATACATTCATTCATCCATACAATCACATTGCATCAAGTCCACAATCACCCATCCATTCAATCTCATCGAATGTTATGGCGTTTTAAAAATAAAATATGTGTTAATATAATATGCATCATTTTTTGGGCTACTGATATCTCATATCATGAGCATTAATCAATTTTGTATCATGGCAATCTCATTGCATTAAAACAAAAATCAAAAAATTACCCAAAACATTTAGCCAGTGCTTAAAACGGTTAATCATTTCTGGGTTTAGTTATGGTAGGTCGACAGTTTGCAAGAACACGTTGAAGGCCTCCATCTAAAACACCAAATGATTGACAGTCTCAAGGCATCTACCGACCATTTCTAGATTTAACTCCAATCCGTCGACAACTTTCTCAAAACTGTCAATCGCTCTCTATTGGAAGTCGACAAGTCTACCTGCAGTAGACAATTCTACAAGTCCAAGGCCAAGAACTGTCGATTGATGGCTGCACACTGTCGACTATTCCTATAAAATTCCTACAAAACAAAGAGTGATTTCCACCTGAAACACATACATATCACAAAAAACATATGCATAGACTTATAAAACCAAGACAAGGCTCTAATACGACTAAAGGGGAATGCCAACATTTGGTGTCTCAATGTAAGGGATTTTTAGTTTTGAAAACTTTTTCAAAAGTAAACATAAAATGCAGCGAAAATAAATCATAATATCACCTTGCAAGACTCGATTTCCAAATAACCATATGCATAATATGAAAACCATTCGAAAGGCTGATGAGGGATATACCTTATGCCAATTTCAAATCTGATGAAGAGGTGAAATCTCCTTCGGTGGTTGCAACTCTTGCCTCCAACAGCTCTCAAACAACTCCATCGGGCAGTCTCCTACAACCATAAATAGCAAACCAAATGACCAATCCATCTCCCTAAATTATAGGATACCTAGTTAGTCCACACTCCTAATGTGGATGAAGCCCACAGCGAGACCTATGTGCTAGCTAAGTCTCCTATGGGTGATTAAGCTGGATTTTGGGTTCAATGAAAATAGATTCCCAAATCCATTATAAACACTCTATATGGATTGGGTTGTAACAATAGCAACAAAGAAGAAAGGAGCAAAGGGAGTAATGGAATAGGGTTTAGAGGCTCTGAAAGAGGAAGAAGAAAATCTTAGTCAAGAAAGAATAGCTTGCATCAAAATGAAACAAAGGCCCTTAGCCATTTTCTTCCTTCTTACCTTATATATCGAATGCCCACAAAAACCCTAATCGCCCAATAATTAGACAAACAACTAAAGAGAAAGAGGAGACAAAGCAGATGTAACAACCCATTAGAGGGCCTAGATTTTTAATTGAAGTTTATTTTTATGTGTTTGGAATTTTGGTTTGAGTAGAATTTTAGATTATGTGAAAATTTTGAAAGAGCATAAGAAGGGCAATTTTTAGAATTAGGAAAAAAAAAAGGAATATGCATGTGATATGATAAGAGTGTATTTGGAAAGATAAATAATGGGCCGAATACGTGAGAGATTAGGATTTATGTACAAAAGCCAAACTAATATGGGATTATGATTTAAGTTGAAAGGCCAAAGTAAGATGGGATTAGGATTTATGTTGAAAAGTCAAAGTAAGATAGGATTATGATTTATGTTGTAAATCAAAGTAAGATCGGATTATGATTTATGTTAAAAAGCTAAGATAGGATGAGATTATGATTTGTGCTGAGGAATCAAAGTAAGATGGGATTATGATTTGTGTTGAAAAGGTATTTATATATATATGTTAGATGTTGGATGATAGTAAAATAAGGATTATTACATGTACGCATATTGGATAAGGATTAAGGTGTTAAGTAGAAGATTGGATTGGGAGAGGTGAATTACAATTGGAGTTGGAGAATGGACGATTATATATATTTTACATGTAAAATAGTGAGCAAGTAAGAATTTCAATTGGAGTAGGAGTTTGAATTGGACGAGGACTTGGGTGCATATAATTTTAAATTGTGAGGAAAGTATTAAATGAGATTTAGATTATGTGGAATTTTGGATTTTAGAAAATAATAAAAGGGAAGATAATTAGAAAAAAATAAGAGAATTTGAAGATAAATTTGTGCGAGAGGATATTAAGAGTTGAAATTGATAAAGGATTAGGAGTTTGAAAGTGTAAAAGGATTTGGACTTGTGAAGTTGTTAGAGGATTAGGAGTTGAAAGTGTAAAAGGAGTAGGACTTGTGATGTTGTTAAAGGATTAGGAGTTGAAAGTATAAAAGGATTAGGACTTATGGGTTTCTCCTCTATATATATACCCATAGAGCTTATATTTTTCTTCACACCATAAGAAGAAGAAGAGAGTCCAAGAAGTTAGAGCATTGTGAGGATTTCAGTAGGATAAGTTGCATTGCAAATTTTGAGTCCAGTCAAGAATTATAAGGCAAGTTCTCACTACCTCTTTTTCTTTTAGAGGCAATTCTTCCTCATCTTTTTTGTTTTAGAGATAAGTTTCAATACATTCATATATCCGTCTATCTTTTGGATTGCAAGTTCTATTACTCCTCCATTTTGGATTGCAAGTTTTATTACTCTTCCATTTTGGATTGCGAGTTCTATTACTCCTTCTCCCATTTAGAGTGCAAGTCATATTGTTTCTTCTTTCTTTTGGGTTACAAGTTCCTACTACCTTTTTTTCTTTTAGAGGCAAGTATCTCTCCCTGTAATCCTTCTTTACAAGTTTCATGTTTAACTTCGTTCTCAAATTTTATTCATAGTTAGTAGATATATATATATATATGTATATATGTCCAGTGAGTTCTCATTTTATTGGGCAGTCCTATATCTTTTTCCTTACAATGATTTCTTCCAATACGATCTTTAAATCATTCTTGAGATTGTTTCATATCAATTGGGATTTGTTTTCCCAAGTTTCTTTCATAATGGTATAGCCATGGTACGTTTGTATCAGAAAAAGAATACTGATATCGTATGTTTTATTTCATATAATGGTTCAGACATCCAGATGAAATCCCCCATATCCGGATGGTTTTGGTTGATGAATGTGGTCCTAACTATATCTGAATGCAAGTTATTATTTGAATACAAGGATAAATATTCATAAATAATGAAATATCATATCAGAATATAATGAGTCTAATATTCAAATGCTAGCATATGGTACCCTTATATTTAAAAACCTCATATTTGAATGCTTAATACGATATTCGAATGTGGTCCTAAGTATATCCAAATGCAAGTCATTATTTGAATGCAAGGATAAATATTCATAAATATTGAAATCCCACATCAGAATATAATAAATCTCTCATGCTTATGCCATTAATCAAGAGTCCTAATAGTTATATAATCTAATAGTTTGATGAAGGTTATATCTTGTGCCTAGCATTGTTATGTGGCATGCATGATTTTTTATGCATGCATCCTAGTATGAGCATAGAGCACGACTTTATGTGAAGCACTTCATATTGTGTGCGAGCATGTCTATGTGCATTGCATTGTATGAGGCGGCTTAGTTTGCAGGGCGCAAGGCCCACAATTCAGTTTCAGATTCTATTTCGCTCGCCTGGTGTCGGCCAGGGGGCTAGGGGCGCAAGGCCCATAGTATAGTTACAGTTTAGTTTCAGTTCTACTATACTATGGGCGCAAGGCCCATAGTATAGTATAATAAAGGTTAGATTTACTTTATTATGTTTGTGATTGTTTTGATTTCGACGTTGATCCAATCGCTAGGATCAGGGTAAGGTTCAAAATTTTTGAACTACACTGCTTACCCCATAGCGATCTTGCTTTACTTTCAGTGGGCCTATGGGCCGAAGTTTCTTACTTGCATTATATAGATTATGTACATTGATCCTTATCATATATGTGCAACTATACAGTTGATGAATAATCCCTCAATGCAAGATTAGTTAATACTTCATGAGTATCGATGTTCCTTTATTCAGTTACAATTTTATTTCATGATTTTTACTTGTTGAGCCTTATGGCTCACCTTGTATTCTTCACCATTCTAGGTCCTAGCGGGGCAGTTCCAGACGTTGGGTGTAGCAGTGTCAAGTAGTAGAGTGTGTACGAGGAGCTGTTCAAAAACAAAAGATGTCTAGGAGTTGTTTATGTGTTGAGATTTTTAGAGTATTTTTATATGTTTAGATGAGAGATTTCCTTTTTAGCCAGTATTTATTGTTTCAGGTTATGATAGTTCAGAGTTGTTATAGTACGACTGAGATGTTCTCAGTTAGGATGTGTTCAGTTAGTCAAATTTATTGATGATTCTAGATTTTAGGAATTTTATGAGTTTTTATTTTATCTCTTTCCCAGTAGCATCTCCTCCTAGGCAATTTTTGGAGAGGGGGTGCTACAGGAGAGACAGCCCTAGAGAATCAAGGATGCATGCCATTCTCTTGTTGTCCTCAAGCCATGCGTCATCCAAACGGTGGTAGAAACCACACAGAAATCATGTCGAATTGCAACCCTGGTTGTTGGAATCGATCGATAGTTCGAAGCAAACTATCGATCGATTCACAATGATAGATCGACAGATTCCTCAATCTGTCGACCGATTTTGACCACTAGACAATCAATAGCCTTCAAGGTCTATCAACTGTTTATGTCTCTTGGCACCAAGTTTCTATAAATTGCATCTAGGCCCATCATTAACTCTTAATGACCATTTCATCATCTCATGATGAAACCGAGGACCCCGTTAACTCTTAACGGCATGCATGTTAACTCTTGACAATTGCTCCAATTAATTTCAAACCCAATCCATTAACTCTTAATGGTGTCATCTTTAACTCTTAACAACGATCATTAATCACAGCTTTATATCGCTTAGTCAACCACACTTGCATATGTGTGTAACCTTTTAGGTTCACTACTAAGTAGCAATTAGGACATGTCAAACTCTGACGCTGACCAAATAATTTGGTCTGCAACGAGGATCTCTCCATATCCCTGATGTACCTCAAAAGACCCTGAGTGACAACTAGCATTATGTCAGGGCAATCCTACCAGTAATAAAATCATACTTCAAAGAGAACCTATTTGGACTTTTGATTTCCGTGTACTATAATCTCTCCATTGACTATGTAATGACCCGTTAATGGGTTCGGGTAATATGTATGATAATAGAATACCAAATTTGTTCGAGCAATAATTTTGTGAGATTATACACGTTGTTCTTACGTGATGTGGCAAAGGGGATAGAAATGTGGAAAAGTCAAAGGGTTGACTTAGGTGATGATGGGTCCCACGGTTATGCAAGGTATGTGTGTAAATATTCTATGAAAATGTGGAAATTGTGGTGTTGGAATAAGATGTGAATAATCATTATACACGTGTCTATCATCTAAGTGACTATGTAAATATGTGTATTATGGTAATTAATGAAATAAGAAAATATAAATATGTGTGTGTGTGTGTGTGTGTGTGTGTGTGTGTGTGTGTGAGGGTTAAATGGCCTTAGAAGTGAAATTAGAAGTCAAATAGAAGAAAGGAGAGGGACCTAATCAAGAGAGCAAAGGGAGGAGCTAGGGCTCACTTTCTTCTTCACTTCCTTGATCATTAAAGTTCCAAGAAGATTTGAGCTTGTTGGGTGTTGATTCTCCATCATCTTCTTATCCTCTTCCTTGTTGGTTGTCTTGATTTGGAGGGGCGTTTGTGAACTTCTTCCTTTATAGCAGTTCTTCAAGCTTTAATCAAAGAGAAGCTAGAAAAGGCAAGTTCTATTCCTCTATTCCTCTTCCAAACTCTTTAAATTTGGTATAGTGAGGATTAATTGTGAAAAAACCCCATGTATTTCAAAGGTTGCTCTTGGTTGATGTTTATGTAACAATCTTTGTAAATCTCTCTAAATTCTTGATTGTGTTGGTAGGAAATGTTTCGAAACTTTAAATAGGGTTTATTCCACCCTATATTTTGTTAGGAATGATGTATTTTAGGTTAGAATTGTGTATGAAAAGTTTTGGGATAATTTTGGTTTGTTTGTGTGTGTTTTTGGGTTCTAAGAGTCAACTAATTTGGTTATTAGTCGACTATTTTGGGTTATTAGTCAACTAATTTGACCCTAAAGTCAACTTAGCAGAACCCTAGTTTTGCAACCTCTCTTCCTAGTCGACTAGGCCTTACGCCGAGTAGACTCAGACTACGCACCCTGTACGGCTTTGGCCATAACTTTTTGTGCAGATATTAGATTTGTGAAGCATTTGTTGCGTTGTAAACTAGACTCGATATGATTCATTTTTGCATAGGATTTTAACTATTTGGAAAAGTTTTGAGGGTTGTCCATTTGGTTCCAATTCATGCTTTAATGGCCTCGAGTGTCAATGAGCGTTCCTTGGCATTTCATTGCTCGAGTTTTGGGTTGAATGGAACTTGTTATGGGATTCATGGTTGATTTTGGGCATGGTTACATTCATTATCTTATGTATGTTAAATGGGTATGTGATCTAAGGCATTGGGTGGAGAAGATTGCCTTAAGGGTGTATGTGATAGGTAGGCATGACCCTAGGAGTGAGCTATCGGGCCCTAATGACCTCATGGCTTATGATGAGGATTTGACCTTAGGTGTTAACTTGGAGTTGATCTATTTGGCCCCAAGTGTTAGTTGAGATGTATATAGATCTTGGGTGGAGCTGACTGGCCTTAGCATCTCCTTGGGAGTAGAGTTGTTTGGCCCATAGTGTTTGATATTATATGGGTATGTAGTGCATATTATATGGGTATATAATCCATATTATATAGGGATATGGTGTCGAGATATGGATGTGTGCATGTATCATCCTTTCTTGGATTTGGGTGCATGGTATGGTTGGGCTAGTGTTTGACCTTCTAGTAGGTGTACCTAGTATGGGGCCTTGTGGATACCCGTACTAGGTTATTTTTCTTTTATGACTTAATTTTTGTGGCTCATTCTTTTGCTTCACATCATTCCAAGTAAAGGAAAAGCTAAAGCTAGGGGCGAGATTAGCAAGGATGGATCTCCAGGGACTTAGATGTGTACAGAGCTCACTTAAGGATAAGGCCTTGGGAGTCTTTTGTTGTATTTTGATAGCTTGTTAGTCTCTTGTATTTTTGGTGGCCTATGTATATGTTGTGGTAGCCATGGTAGGGTGTAATGTACCCAATGGAATCTTAATATTCACATACTTATGTCAAGAGTGGTTGTACATATTTGATAATGTAAGGAGTGATTATGAATGTTTGATATTATGTCTCCCTTAATGATAGTTTGGGTTGGATGTTCTAGTTTAAGTCATTTCTGTACCATTACTCCTGATGACCTCCTCACGGATCCCTTATGTTAGCAGGGGCTCCGAGTAATAGGCCGTCACAGACTAACATCCTAATCGAGTGAAAGCCATGGACTAATCAAACTCACTAACTTAATAGTTATGCTAACATCTAGTGTGGTGTGATCGGGATAACCCATTGGAACTCCTTTTGACATTGGAAACACTTTCCAATCAAGTGTACTCTGGCCAGAGGTTCATACAACCACAACCACCACTGATTGTATAGGATGTTCACCTCACACTGGAGGTCGATGGATCCCATTAGCAATCACTTGCCTACATATGCCATTGCACAAAGACCACACAGTGCATCGGCCACCTGATAACTGAATGATTCTTATCAAAGGCAAATCTCAGGCACCGATATACAAGAAAATTATGTTTCCTTCAGTCTAAGAACCTGCAACACAATCGAAGCTTATGATAGATCATTGATCTTCTCAGCCATGTGATCTATCACATGCATCACATTAAGTAAATGTTCCACTAACATCTACCCACATGTCTATTATATCCATCTCATGGATTATAGCATGTGACTTCACCATCCTTTATCATTAGTATCTCATACTAATCAAAGGTAGTAGCCCATTTGGCAGTCTGTAATTGATTAATCATAGCCCCCGTTTGAGAAATTTAAGGGCTAGGAATAACCTTTAAGAAATCCTTAACCTAAAAGTCTTTGTCACATATTCTTAACACTTAAGAATAATACTATCATAAGGAAATCTAGGATTTCATTCATAAGATTAATTAGAGAGGTATGAATGAAGATATGACCTTAAAATATAAAAAATATATTATTATATTTACAAGATTTACATCATTAGTCCTTAATTACAACCGCAAGATGTCATCTAAATCTAGCGTTAGGGCATTAACACTAACAATCTTTTGGGAGACATGTGGAGGCTACCTGGAGCTTCTATATGAGGCAGAAAAGGTGATAGTGAGATTTTCAAAGACCCATCTTCTTCCTCTTAGCTTGTTCTTCTTTTCTTTGTTCCCTTTTGCTTTTGTTTCTTGTTGCAAGTGGCTTAATCATTGAGTTGGGAATTTATACATAGTCAGGAAGAGGCTAACAGGTGCGAGTGACTCAACGTCCTCTAGCTAGAACGAGACAAGGGTAACAAGTTGATATCAGAAGGCTTGCTAGGTTTGGACAGACTAGGCCCTCCATAGTTTGTGCTCTCTTGAGGAGAATGAGAAAAAAAAGAAACAAAAAGAAGAGCTAAGCTGAAAGCATTCCTTTGAGAGAAAAAGGGAGAGAGAGAGAGAAGTGTTTCCATTTCCTATCTTTTTATTTTCTCTATTTGTATTTAAAAATCCCTCTTAATCTTTCATTCATATTACTTTTGAGGGTTAATGCAAGGGTTTAACTAGATTTTCAAAACTTTCTCGAAAAACCAATAAAATGGTAGCGAAAACATAAACCAAAAAAGCCCTTACAAGACTCGTTTCGATGTCTATATGCTATCCAAAACTAAGCCATGCCACAGGGGCACTATAAAAAAACGGGTTTATTGCGGCGGTTTTTTTGCGGCGGTTTTGAAAACCGCCGCAAAACATGGAATTTTGTAGCGGTTTTTCAACCGCCGCAAAATAGGTTTTTTGCGGCGGTTTATCCAACATTTTGCGGCAGTTTTGAAAAATCGTCGCCAAATTAATTAATTTAACATAAAAAATTAAATTTAGCGGCGGTTTTGTCAAAACTGCTGCCAAATTCATTAATAAAAAAATTTTAAAAAATTGAATTTACCGGCGATTTTGACAAAACCGCCGCTAAATTCGTTAATAATAAAATTGAAAAATAAATTTTGCGACGGTTTTAAATAACCGCAGCAAAATTTAGAAATTTAAAAATAAAAAATTAAATTTAGCGGCGGTTTTGACAAAACCGTCGCCAAATTCATTAATAAAAAAATTCAAAAAAATTGAATTTAGCGACGGTTTTGACAAAATCGCCACTAAATTCGTTAATAATAAAATTAAAAAATAAATTTTGCAGCGGTTTTAAATAACCGCTGCAAAATTTAGAAATTAAAAAATAAAAAATTAAATTTAACAGCGGTTTTGACAAAACTGCTGCCAAATTCATTAATAAAAAAATTGAATTTAGCGGCGGTTTTGACAAAACCGCCGCAAAATTTAGAAATTAAAAAGTAAAAAATTAAATTTAGCGGCGATTTGGTCAAAAACTGCTGCCAAATTCAGAAAGTAAAAAAATCAAAAAATAAATTTCAAAAAAAATTAATAATTTAAAATTAAAATTAAATTAAATTTTGCAATATAATCTAAATTTTTTAATTTTTTAATCAATTAATTTATTTAATTTAATTCAATTAAATTAAATAATTTATTTATTTTAAATTTATCAATTAAATAATATATAAAATGTAAATTTATCAGTTAATTTATCAATTATTTTTTTTCCCTCTCAAATTTATAAAATGTAAAATTTTAAAATCTTAATTTATAAAATATAAATTTTTTATCTATAAATATAGAAATTAAATTCTAAATATATAAATTATTATATTTCATGTGCATAAAATATAAAATAAAATATATATACATGTAAACTATTTTATATAAAAATTTATAAATTAAAATATATATTAAATGTATAATAATTAACTATTTGTAATAGTTATTAAATATATACAAAATGGAAAAAAGGAGAGGAGAGAGAGAAAGGGGCGCTTTCATATTTTAAAAAAGAAATTAGTATATAAATTATATTTTTTTAATGGGAAAAAGTATATTAAAACTGAATTGAATAATATTTAGAGAATATATATATAAATACTATTTTTAGATTGATGATAGAGTCAAGAAAAATACATCAAATCTCAAAAAACTTGTTATATCACATAATTTTATAATAACTTTTTGAATTAAAAATAACAATACATCTAATATGATCAGAATGTACATTTCTCTATATAATATACAAGAATCTCTATATCTATAATATACATAAAACATGACTTTGATTAATAATATATTTAGTATTATCTTTATCTATATTGTGTGTTGATTAATTAATAAATGCAATGTATTGTGTTGTGTTTGATTAATTAAGCATTACAATGTTTGATTAATCATAAATATATATGAATTAATTTAAATTCAAATGGTCGAGACATGAAGTTTAAAAAAACACCAACAGTGTCAATGGTTGAGATCAAATACTCAACATATTTTCTCCCCAAAACCATCCCATCCCCCATCACCTCACAAGTATCATAACCACTATCAAAGAGACAGGCGGCGAGACAGACAGCTGGTCACTTCCCCAAATCCATGGCATGGTCACCTCCTTTTTGATTTTTTCTTTTAACTCCCTCTTTACTTCAAATGTCTCTTATCACAGCCATAGCCATAGCCACAGCCACTGAGTTTTTTGTAGTCAACACTCAGATGGCTTGCAATAGTGTAAGTTTTAAAAACTTAATTGGGCTTAATCCAAAAGAATTTGACCAGGCTTAATCCGTGAATTAAGCCCGATCTAGTTACTTCGCTTATTCATTTGTTGTGTCTTGGAGGTTATAAAATCAAATTAGGAATTAGCTTATTCATTTGTTATCTTTTCTTAAGAAAATTAATAAATTGATAAATAGATGATATTTTAAAAAATTAAAAATCTAATATTATGTCATAATGCCAAATTTGATGTCTATTTTAGGAGTATTCATTCGATTTAAACTGGTCCAGTTTGATCTTAACTAGTCCAAACTATTTTATTTTTTTTGTTTTTAATATATTTTTTTTTAAAAAATATACATATATATATATATCATCCAAACAAAAAATTTTATAAACAATATATGTACATCAGAATAGAGAAAGAAGAAAGGGATGGAATAGGAATTTTAATATTTATTATAAATGCATATTATTAATAAATAATTAATATTGTTTATTATGATAATTTAAAATAATATATATATATAAGATAATTATTAACAATAAATAACCCTAATTAGTTTTCAATCTTAATTATATAAGTGGCCAAATTAGATAAAAACTAATTACAGCCAACAAGGGAAGGGGATGGATAGAAGTTCGATAGATTTATAATATATTTTTAAATAAATATTAATTTGATATAATAATTTAAATTATTTTTTTATTATATTATTAATTATCATAATTATAAATTATTATATTTTTATCAATTAAATAATTAATAATATTATTTTTATAAATTATTTTATTATTATTTAACAAATAAATATTAAAAAAAACAAAAAAAAAACTGAAAATGTGGGCGGGAATTACTCCCGCTGTCTTTCTCTCCCTCTCTCCTCCCCTCCTCCCCCAAATCCCCAAATATAACCCTAACTCACCCCTCTCTGAGCTCTCTCCCATTCTCTCTCTCTCTCTCTCTCTCTCTTCTGTGAACTACTCCCCCCGTTGACCCATCCGCTGCCGCCTCCGCCTCCGCCTCCGCCTCCGCCGCTGCCTCCAGCTCGATCGGAGTCCGCCTTCGTCGCTGCCAGATCCGCCTCTGGTCGTCGCTGCTACGTCCATCGTCACCGCTGCCTCCACCTCTGGTCGTCGCAGCAGCCACCGCCTCCAGCTCGATCGGGCTTCGCCTCCGTCACTTCCAGATCTGCTTCCACCTTCATCGCTGCCAGATCCGCCTCAAAGGTATATATATTGTGTGTATATGTATTCTGCGTGTATGTATATTCTGTATGTGTATATGTTAACAGTTGGACTTTGAGTTGTATGTGGTTCAGTTTTTTAATACACAAATTTTACTACAAATATTATAAATAAAAGTAATAACATCTCAAATATATATAATCACTATCAAAATTGTCCCAGACATCTATACTTAGTTTAGTTTCAGCAATGGTGTGCATATCGTATGGCCATAAATCCACAAAATGGTAGTTTTCTTGAGTTTTCAGCAATGGTGTACATATCATATATATGCTTTTGTCAATTAAAAAATTTACTTGAAAGAAAGATGTTTTAAAGAGTATATCCATAGATTATTTAAGGGTAACACCGTCACAAAATTGTGACATGGCTTTAGAAGTGGGAGAATCAAATTGGTGTGTTCTCCCTTTCTCCAAACCTGCCAGTTAAATCTTTTGAGTTTCTATCAGTTAAAATCTTTTTAATTAATATCAACCACAAGACTTCACCAATTTTCCAAACCTAGAATTGAATAATTTACAATCCTTGGACTTATTACTGTTTTCATGCCCAACTGCTTTCATTTTGTTGTATTTCCTGTATGCTAAACAGTACTTATAATCCTTGGGTGGGTTATTTGTTATAAATACATTCAATATTTTATTTGCTATCTAATACATAGAGCATTTTCTCAAGTATATTGATGTTAGCAAGGAAGTAGGTACATTAGTAATCCTTCCAGATAGAACTATTGAGCACAGCTACTAAAGGTATCAACATTTGCTTGCTTTGGGCGGTTTAGTTGCTTGCAACATGGGTTGCCTGTTTTTGTTTTTGTTTTTGCTTTTTTTCCGAACTGAAATCACCTGCAGCAGAATTGGGCGTGGAAGTTGATGTTTTCTCTAGATGAATGTTGCATTTTTGCTATAGTTTTGGTGTACTCTGTTGGAGATTCTACAGAAGGTTCTTGGAAAATATTTCCCCTGGGTTGCTGAGTTTTTAGTTGGTAAGAGAATTGCCTTCACTTGCTTTCGTTACTTGAAAGTTTAATTATGTTGTCTTAGCATAGTATTCTTTAAGAAATTGGAAGTTTTATGGCTGTGACAATATGTTCCAATTATTATTCAAATATTATTTGATAGTTGATGTTATTTGTGTTATTGTGGCAAGTTAACATGCGAGATGTTACCTCTTTTGTTATGGTATAGCACCTCTTATCATAAATTAACTCTCTATTGAATACTATATCATGCTGACATAGTACACACCCTACTTTAATTTTACATGATACAATCCTGCCACTTAAATGTTGCACACTAGTACAAATTCGGCCTCTTAGATGAGTCCTGTGATTTTATTTTAATTCTTCAAATAGTGGAACAGTCATCATTGGAAACTTAATTTGCAGCTTCATGAATGTACAAAACTATTGGTACTTTGATTTACTTCATTGTTTTGTTGAAGTAAACAATGTTTCCTTTGTATGCAATAATAGGACTCTCTTCTGTTGTAATGGTGTATACTGAGATTTACAGTACCCATGGGAATTTGCATATTCTTATTTTTACTATTGTAGGGAACCAAGGCATTTTGCATGTTCATTTGTCTTATAAATGTAATTATTTATTTTAAATAATTAAACCCATAAGGGAACAAGGCCATCACCATGAATGAGTAACTGGCAGCATCACGATGGTTGGATTGCTATTTTGTTCATATATATATATATATATATATATATATTCTATTGGGAACATATAGATAAATATGTATCCTCATTGGAATGTCCATTGGCTATAAAATCACTGCATCAATAAGCATGGTGTAAGCTGCTAAGTAATTTGCATACATGGAACATATAGATATAGATTTATAGGTATAGATATATAGCAGACTTATGTTTACGCGGACAAAGTTATTAACATTGGGACAATTTTATTTATCATGTCATGCCACCCTCTATGCCTAATTCCACTAGAGGAAAGTCTGTTAAGAGGCAATCCTAATGAGATTGGGTCTTTTACCTCTATCCATATTCTTATCCGTTACAAAATTTGTTGTTGGTGAGATTCAACAATAACTTTTTTTTTTTTATAGAGCATATCAGCAACTTGTTCTGTATATGTTCTACTTTGGATTATCTATAAGTGTACACGAGAGAAGCTCTCTAACTCTTGAAATACAATGTTAATCCAGTTGTATATTCTTGATTGTATTATGAATTTTTATGAATTGCATTTAAGTGATTGGTGGGTCCATTGTGGGCTTTGTGAATTTATTTGGGATAAATGATTTGCTTTAGTGATGTCTAAATTTAAAAGGAGTATTGGAATTTTGTAGAATTCAAAAACAAGTATGAGAAAGCAAAGAAAAATTAGGTCTCAAATGTCGAGGGCAGTATGCTTACCTATGGTTCTATTCCCATGTCGAAGTATAAGAAAAAATTGGTAATATTTGATATTTTTTATTATTTTTATTTTACTTAATTATTTTTTAAGAAATAACAATTTTTGTATGAACATTTTTTTTTCCTTACAGTCGAAGCAATTTGTAAGTATACATTACTTATATCTTTTTATATTATTCTATTACGGTTAATTAATTTTCTAATATTACAACTTATTTCATGTATTTATGATGCTTACAGGCTAACTTTCAGGCGCTACAATAGGAGGCATCATCACACCATTGAAGGTAAGTTGCCACCATCGTTGAGCTCATTGGTAGAATAGATACAAGAAGCTATTAAGACAGCTATGAAATCCTTTCACAATCACTTGTCAGCCATTCAAGGTATATTGCCTCCCTCACCGTCGTCTTCATCATCACCACCCTTAGATCTTTCGGATTATTAAGAGGATTCGTTATTTGTATGGATGATAGAATTTATTATGTATTTTACTATTTATGAATGTGTAATTAGTATAGATAGATTTTACAATGTATTTTTAATATTTATGAATGATGTGTATTATTTTATGGATTTATTGTATTGTATGAATGATGTTTTTTAGTTCGTATATTGTGTTTATTAGGTTGAATGTTGAAATTTTAAAAAAATTATTATTTTTTAATTATATTTATATTTGAGACAGATGTAGAGATGGAAAAATTCGTTATAAAATCTTTATTAAATTATGGAAAAATTATTTTGTAGAAAAATTCGTCTTAAATTTGAGACGGATTTAGAGATAGAATTTTCTGTCTCCAAAATTTTTTTAAATTGAGACGAATTTTGAGACAAAAAAATTTGTCTCAAATTTAAGACAAAAAAATTATCTTAAAAATTCCTCGACGGATTTAGAGATAGAAATAGCAGCGGTTTTAAAATTGTTGCAAAAATTATAAAAATCGCTATTAAATTATTTTTTATAATTAAATTAAATAATTTAATATTAAATTTAATTAATTTTAGCGACGGTTTTAAAACAGTCTCATTGTTTTTCTTGGGTTGCTACTATAGTAATGTAGGGATAAGGAGCTTATAAAGGAAGGTCAATCAGAGAGGCTTTTAGCTCTCTAAAATGATAAGGATTCGAGCTAGGGTTTGGGAGAGAAAAACCAATACAACAGTTGCTTCTCATTTTTGGCTTATACATCATATACATAAACCTAGATGCCATAAACCCACCCAATCGGACAAAACCAATTAGGAGAGAGAGACAAGGGACCAAGGGACTACAAGAAAGACACACACCGACTCCTTTCTTGTCCTCTCGTGCCACATGCCCCAAAATTCATTGCATAAACCACAAACGAATTGTGGAATCGCTACCCTCTGTGACAGAAGCGGTCGATCACTCGCTAAGGGCTATCGACTGTTTCTCTTGAGGTTAGTCGACTGGTTCCCAAGGCTGTCGACCATTTTGGCCCTTTATCCAAAACTTTCACAAATTGCATGATCCACCTTAACTCTTAATAGCACTTTCATTATCTCATAATGACACTAAGACCCCCGTTAACTCTTAATGACATGCTCGTCAACTCTTGATGATTGCTCCTTATTAATTACTCATTTAACTCAATCCGTTAACTCTTAACGATAACGTCATTAACTCGTAATGACGATTTTAGCTTTAATCACTTAGTCAACCATCACACTCGGATATGCGTGTGACCTTTTAGGTTCACTACTAAATAGCAATCAGGACACGTCAACAATCTTGACATTGACCAAACACATTTGGTCTACAACGAGGATCTCTCTATCTCCTTGAAATACTTTGAAAGACCCTGAGTGATAACTACCATTATGTCAGGGCGATCCTACTAGTAATGAAATCTTACTTCAGAATATAACGTATTTAGGCTTTTGATTCTCGTGTAATATAATCCCTCCATCAATTATCATCCCGATTGAGTGAGAGTAATGGATCGATCAAACTCACTAACTCAATAACTATGCCAAAATTAGCGTGGTCAGATTGAGATGACACATCGAAACTCTTTCCGACATTGGAACACTTTCCAATCAAGTGGACCCTAGCCAAGGGTTTCCACAATCAAGACCACCACTGATTGCATAGGATGTTTACCTCACACGAGAGGTTGATGGATCCCATTGGTAATCACCTCCCTTCATATGCCACTACACAGGCACCACACAGTACATCTCCCACCCAATAACCAGATGGTTCTTAGCAATGGCAAATCCCTGGCACTGACACACAAGACAATTGTGTTACCTTCGGTCAAAGGACCAGTAACACAATCGAAACCTATGATAGACCATAGATCCTCTGAGCCATGTTATCTATCACATGCGTCACATTCAATAATGTTCCACTAACACCTACCCACATGTATAATATATCCATCTCATGGATTATGGCATGCGACTCACCATCCTTTATCATTAGCATCTCATACTAATCAAAGATAATGTCCCATGCGCCAGTCCGTACTCGACTAATCATAGTCCTCATTTGAGAAGTCTAAGGACTGAGAAACCATTAAGATATCCTTATTACAAAGGTCAATTATCACACATTCTTAATACTTAAGAAGAAGACCTTCAATAGGAAATCTAATGACTCATTCATATGTAATGATTGGAGAGCTATGAATGAAGATATAACCTTAAATATGAAAACATATTTTATTACATATTGCGATAATTACATCATTAGTCCCATAAATATAAATGCTAGATGCCATCTAAATCTAGCATTTGGGCACCAATACTAATGGAGCTTCTACTCATAAGTCCTTGAGAGAATGGCATTCTCGATAAGCTTTTACTCAATGCTTTTCTATCTCAATTTTCTAAAACGTTATAAATGACACCCACCTCCTAGAGATCCTACTACTAGGATAAATCAATGAAGTGGCTTGCCAAAGGAAAAAACACAAATACAAACTGAGTCAAAACATCACACATTCGCATTGCTCATTAGCAAGGCCACAAAATTGGTGACAAGATTCTATACACAATAATAGTTTCCTTAGGTTTTACCACCCATACATTTCAAAACAAAAAGGGCACAATATTTTAAATACAAAATAAGTTCTTTCCTCATGCCCTCAAAACCCCCATTGATCTTTGGTTGGGATGTCACTATACACATGCTACCCAAGACTCAAGCTTCACCACACTCAACCCTTCCCTTAGCCATTTTCCTCACCTAGAATGATGCAATGCAAGGGTGACTTACAAGACTCAGCAAATATATTCAACGCATGCTAGAAGTAATATGAATTATAAGCATGAATAAAGTAATGGAAACACAATAAGTAAGAAATACTCACAACATTCACATAACCCCCTTCCATACCTTGTCGCATCATATATTAACAATATTACCATATTATCGTAAGGACCAATGTCTTCCCACGCACTGGATTTACACCAAGCGAGCGTCAAGAGCCGAAGCTCCCCATTCACTAGATCACGCTAGGCAAGCATCATGAGCCAACGCTCCCCATGCACCAGATTACATTGGGCAAGCATGAGCAAACACTCCCTATGCACCAAATTACTCTAGGCAAGCATCACAAGCAAACGCTACGTGTACACACACATATTCCATTCCCAACACGTTTAATACAATCATGTCATAACACAACTTATGCACACCTTAATACTCAAGATTGTTCACAACCTTTCTTCCCCCCCCCCCCCCAAATGACAACCGATCACTATAATTGATAAAAGGGCGAATCAACAACTACCATGATGATTTGGGGGCAGAATAGAAGCATTAAAGGAAGAATCAAGCGACCATAGAGGTGGACCAATCAACATTTTGAAAGCATTTGTTGACCACTAGAAGCCTTTCCTCCCAATTAGTCAACAGTTGAAAGGTAATGGTTAATAGCCAAGGCCAAAATCGCCACAATGGTCGATAGCCCTGAGCTAAGCTGTCAACCAACAAAATGCAAACAATTCACGAATAGCACAAATTCACCAAACGATCGACAGTCTAGGCAAGGTCGTCAACAGACAACAACTAAAATAACACACACCAAGCCAAAATACACGCAAAATACACCAAACTCTTACATGTTCTCAACCCTAGCAAATAAAAGCATCATTCCCAAGAAATATAGGGTGACACAAGATCCTATTTGAGGCCCAAAAGGAGTTCAACTCAAACCAACAAGAAACAAGAGAGATTTACAAACTTTTTGCATAAACAACAAATACATGCCCCTTATACCAAAATAGGGATTTTCTTGCATCAAATCTCTTGAATATAGATATCATAGGATTATGGCAAGAAGTAGAAGTAAGAAATTGCATCTATAACCACAAGAAAAGATGAACTTGCCTCGAAAACAATCCAAATATAAGATCTTGCCTTTTCAACGAAAAGAAAGAAGAAGGGGAACTTGCATATGAAAGAAAAGAACAAGAGGAACTTGCCTCTAAAAGAAAAGAGGTAGTAAGAACTTGCATATGAAAGAAGAGAACAAAAGGAACTTTCCTCTAAAAAAAAGAGGTAGTAAGAATTTGTCTTGCTTTGGACAGCTGGATCGAAGAAAAGAAGTAACCCACTAGAAATATGGGAATCTCACCTTCTTGAAGCTTCCGAAATCAAGTGGAGAAGAAAGAAGGAAGAGAGGAAAAGAATGAAAGAAGAACAAGGAGAAGAAAAATGAGAAAAAGGAGGAGAAAATGAAGTAAAGAAGGCTTACACGCCAAGCTTCTGCTTTTACCAACTCCCCCAGACTTGAAATTGAAAGGAAAGCAAGATCGCTACTGGGCAAGCAGCGTAGTTCAAAATTTTGAACCTTACCCCGATTCCGACGATTGGATCAACGTCGAAATCAAATCATTCACAATCAAATAAATAAATCTAACCTTTAGATTATCGAGTCGTTCGCGGATTCGAGCCGTCCAAGCATTCGGCCTCTAACTTGTGATACGCGGCGCGCGTCCGTTGGCAAGGAGACAGAATAGGAGTGCTATCTCCTTCTCCTTTACACGGTGTTGTTGCCAAAATACAACAATCTATTTTTTTTTTATTGTGGACAGACGCAAGAGTCTGGGGAGTCATGTCTTCACTGATGAGAATCTTGACAAGCGATTAGATTTGTCAGAGTTCCAAGTCTGATAAACCAACAGAGCTGATGGTCTGATGAGCTGATAATCTTGTGGGCTGATGATCTGGTGGCCTCAAAGTGATCTGGTGGCCAAAAGTGATCTGGTGGCCTCGGGATGACGAGAGGCCTTAGAGTGACGAGAGGCCTCGGAGTGATGAGAGGCCTTGCTGGTGACGGGAGGCCTCGGAGTGACGAGAGGCGTTGCTAGTGGCGAGAGGCCTCAGAGTGATAAGAGGCCTTAAAGTGACGACAGGCCTCGGGGAGACGAGAGGCCTTGCTGATGTCGAGAGGCCTTGCTGGTGACGAGAGGCCTCGGAGTGACGAGAGGCCTTGGAGTGACAAGAGGCCTCGGAGTGACGAGAGGCCTTGCTGGTAACGGGAGGCCTCGGAGTGACGAGAGGCCTTAGAGTGACGAGAGGCCTCGGGGAGACGAGAGGCCTTGCTGATGTCGAGAGGCCTTGCTGGTGACGAGAGACCTCGGAGTGACGAGAGGCCTTGGAGTGACGAGAGGTCTCGGGATGACGGGAGGCCTCAAGATGACGAGAGGCCTTAAGATGACGGGAGGCCTTGATGGTGACGAGAGGCCTCGGGATGACGGGAGGCCTCAAGATGACGAGAGACCTACAAAACGAGAGCACCGTTAGGGCGCGGGTGGGGGTCCCCACGCAAACCCTCCGATGCTTAAATTAGCTCTCGAGAGAAAATACCAAATCGTACTTCAATTGCTCAAAATAGCGTACCTTGTGATGAAGGCATGATCTCGTATTTATAGCGGAGGAGAGAGAGAATATGTGCGAGAATCTCGCGGCCCATTTTGAGTGGTTCCCATACCTCAAATTCATGCCCGATTTTCATGATGATTGAACTCGAATCTCTTGAAAATCAAAACATAAAAGTTGTAGATAATTCTCTTATCTTTCCATAGAACTTTAAATTAGGTCAATTGGAGCTTGTATGAGAAAGTTATGGCCGAAAAACTAATGTAGTGTCATACCCACTCGGCATAACCGAGTGGGTCATAAATAACGAGTGGCCACTCGGTCATGACCGAGTGGGGACCACTCCCTCATGTCTTATTTTGCCTGACTGAGTGGGGGGCCACTCGGTTATGCCTTCTTTTTCCCTTTTGACTTGGTTCGAGTCCATCTTCCTTCAATACTTGACTCCGAGCCTTCATAGTGTAGGTGCATCAACTTCATACCCAATTTACCCCTTGATTAAGCCCGAATATATCAAAACTCAAAACATGAAAGTTGTAGATAATTCTCTTATATTTCCATAGGACTCTGAATCAGGTCAATCGGAGATCGTATGAGAAAGTTATGGCCAAAAAACTGAAGCAATGTCATACCCACTCGGCATAACCGAGTGGGTCATAAATAACGAGTGGCCACTCGGTCATGACCGAGTGGGGGCCACTCGGTCATGTCTTCTTTTGCCCGACCGAGTGGGGGGCCACTCGGTTATGCCTTCTTTTTCCCTTTTGACTTGGTTCGAGTCCATCTTCCTTCAATACTTAACTTCGAGCCTTCATAGTATAGGTGCATCAACTTCATACCCGATTTACCCCTTGATTAATCCATAATCTATCAAAACGTAAAACATTAAAGTTGTAGATAATTCCCTCATCTTTCCGTAGGATTTTGAATCAGCTTAATCGGAGCTCTTATAAGAAAGTTATGGCAAAAAAACTAAGGCAATGTCGTACCCACTCGGCATAACCGAGTGGGCCCTCCCCACTTGGTCTCGGCTCGACCTCTTGCTCCTTCGGCTTACTTCCTTGATCTCCTACAACCCGTTGGGCCTTTGGGCTCCATGTTCATGTCCCAAGACTGTTTTTTAGGTCTTGTGATTCTCCATGTTTACAGGGCATATCACACGGCTTGTGTATGGACAGAAAAGAACGCCCACGTTTCAAATTGATGTCAAAAAGAAACGGGGAAGAGTGAATGGTAATACATTTTTCAACTCTTGAAAAACGACACCAAAAACTCCTACTATTTTGGGTAACCCATAAAGAGATATTTATAGAGAAATATCCTAGGGTTTCTAAAACCCTAGCGGATTGGGCTAGCCAATTAATTCTAATTTAATTAGAATCTTAAGTGGGCTTATTCTAGTCCAACTAAAAATATAATTAAATGACTCAAATCCTTTTATAGGTTTAAATAAAATATTTTAGCCCAAATCTAATTCAAGCCCAAATATAATATTTAATATTTAGCACAAATCTAATTTGGTCCAAATATAATATTTAATATTTGGCTCAAATCCAATTTAGTCCAAATATAATATTTATTTTAATATTTGGCCCAAATTCAATTTAGTCCAAATATAATATTTAATTTAATACTTGGTCCAAATCTAATTTAGTCCAAATATTAACTTAAGTCCAAATATATTTTATTTCCTATTTGCTACTCCAACAAATAGAAAATTATTAAATTAGAAACTCCTTCCTAATTTAATCAATTACTATTTTAGAAAACTATTTCCATTATGAGGACTCCTCGTCATATCGACGTCATTACGTCTATTTGTTCTTTTTCCATGAGAATCTACGACGGCACAACTTCTTGCCGAAGTGTCCCACTTAACCATACGTCCACTCTCCTAGTTTAAGCCAGGGACCGTGCCTATTGCGTATGACTCATTAGGCTTTCGAATATGTTGGCAATGTATCGGTAAAAACACATAAGACAAGATTGGCCTCTAGCAAGGCATCATGCCTACTTAATTATTCAGAAGGATTCATAATCTGCAAATAACCTTTCACGAGCATGGTTACTGTGTAATACGATCCTCTCGTCAATGTATCTTATGTGATCTCAAGTATGGCGATATGTTGCTTGATAACGATCACATGAGTTTTCTTCGGTCTTCTGGATATCTTCACTTGATAGAAAGTGAATCAATAACTCCTTATTGATCTCTTTCACCATGGCCATAGATTTAAAGTGAATATCCACTAAAGGCGCCTTAGGTACATCATCTTCCATCAAGGGATAGACGAGTCTCATCTTGGTTATACACCCATCTCCATTAGCCTCACAATATGCCCAACGATCGCACACATGCAGCCTTTATCTAGTCCCATCGAAACGATGTCAAAGCATACTGGTCTTCTTATGAGATGATCGTGATAACCTTATGTCCAAGGATTAGTTACACCCATCTCCTATGAGAATACCATCAACATATAACCAAAATGAATTCTCATGGCGAGTCATGTCCAGTGACATGTTCTCCAATATTGGTCACCTATGTACTTATCTAGACATCCCCATGCCTATAGGTGTGAGACTCCCATTGCTATCACATAGCAAAAACATAGCACATACAAGTCTTACCGCAATTGTCAATGTCCATTCTTGACATTGCTACGACTTGGGAAGTTTAATGATGTCTTGAAACTGTGATGCATCATCTTACATCTTTATAGATTAATCACAGTATATATCATATGGACTTCTATCTAGTTTCATTCGGTTATTACAATAATAACATGAAACTAATAGAATGACTTCTTGTGAATTTGAACAACTCCTTATTCAAATAATAAACATGATTACAATTGTCAGTGTACAACATGCCCAATCTGATTGGGTCTAGAGCACCTACACTAACAGAAATTTCATTCCAATCCCATTTATAATACATAAACATCACACATATATACATATTTTCACAACCACCTGGTAGCAATCGGTTGACAACCTAGAAGGAAATGATCAACTGTTTACAACTGATTGACAATTCCTTGCCCAATTATCGACAATTGTTGCCTTCTACCATCATTTTCATATTTAGGCTATCACACCTTTATCTTAACCTATCACACTTATATCTTTTTAATCAAATTAACCATAACAAACAAAGCATAACACACACATATATCCATATCCATTTCCATCCTTCCAATTTTTACTTTTCAACTTCGTTTTATCGGCATTTTCAACATTCAACAATTTTTTCCTTTTGAACTTTTCCTGCTTACATCACTTACAATACATCGATCAAAATACTTAACAAAATATACCACCCATAGGGAAATTAATAGGGCATCCTAGACCCACTAACGGGTCATTACATTATAGTTAAGCCTTATAAAAGCTATTGTAAAAGTTGTAGGTAAGCTTATAAAAGCTACCAAAAGGTTCCAACTAATCTCGTAAAAGCTAATCGTTAAGGTTCCAATTGATTCCATAAAAGTAGATTGTAAGGTTCCAATTGATCCAGCAAAAACTGTGTAATGGTTCTAGTTGACCCCGCAAAAGCTGAATAGTAAGTTGTGAAAATCCTTAACAAGGAGTTAAGGTAGTGAAGTAAGCTAAGTTGTACTGAACCACTATAAATCTTATGTTTTGTCAGTTTTTGTAACATTCCAAAATTTTGGGAATAAATAATAATTATTGATTCTGATATTTGAAGTAATAATGGAATATTTGAAGATTTAGGGGAAAATAATAAATTATAATGTTTTGGGGAAATGGGCAATTATGATAATTTATTATTTTATTTGGGAATATTTATGGAAATAATGAAAGAATAGAATAAATTAAATTAGTTGAATTCTGGAAATTCTGGAGTGTAAGTGAAATAAGGAGAAATGAGGTGTAGGGGTGTGTGTGTGAATTTCAGAATATTTGGGGGCTATGGTGTTATTTTTAAAAAATGGACAGAGGGTCCCCTTAAATGAAAACACGCACGCATATAAGGTGAGGATGGTGGCTAACGTGGGTCGTCGCACGTGTGCATGTGCTAGGTGAGGTCATGGGTTCAATCCGCGAAGGGGGTCGTACGTTAAGGGAAAAAGGCTAATTTTTAATAAGCCTCAAGGAGCCCAAAACGACGCCATTTCAGGGAGGCTAGGTGCTGGCCTTGCGCAGCCTACCCGCGTTTTTCACCCATCCATTTTTGCCTACATTTCATCCCCTCATTGTTTGTCAAATTATAACCACATAGTAGGAGTAAAACCGAGACATTTATTAGCCTTAATTCAATGGGATAAATTCATGGGTTTGAGGATAAATAGTGGGTGTTAAAGGCTTATAAATAGGGAGAAGCAGCTTTGGCAAGTGAAATTAAAGGCAGAAGTAGAAACAGAAGCTCAACATTAATTGAAGAAAGGAACTCGGCAGTGAGGTAACAAAAATTAGTTTCAAAATGTAGTTTACTTGAATGGATGAATAGTTCACTTAATTAGTTAATTTATTAAGTAGTTAGTTTAATTAATAAATTAAATTGGTAGATAATGTTTGGAATTATCTGATACCAAACTGTATATACTTACATGCTAGCCTTCCCTACTCATATAGCTAGTCAGGCTCTGATACCAAACTGTAACGACCCGCTCCCACTTACGGGCGTCACCGATAAATAATCGACCGGATTACTCACCCAACGAACCACGACTGAAGGGTTGGACTATGTTTCAACAGGAAACGCCCTAGGTGGGAACTAGGCTTCGTCCTTCCCTTTGCTCCACTCAAGAATCGGTCCCAACTCAATCAAGAAAATACAACGGACCGAGACCCGAAACCCGAGTGAGCTTCACCTCTCTTCAGCTCGCCCCATAGCAAGCCAGAGGTGACCCAAGCACAAAACTAGCATACAAACACTTTGCTGAGTATTGGGGATTTATGAGAACGTACCTTGCTGATCTTTACTTGGTCTGAAACTCATCTGGGCCAACTAAGCCATATCCAAAAACAATCTCACAATCATTTATCACACTATGATGATTATAACAATTTAATACATCTAGTGCTCAATATCGCTTACACTCAATTACATGAATACGTATAAAAAATTACAAGGGATTACACAACAACACATCTCAGGCAACAAGTTAATTGCCACAACAACCTCCCGGCGCCATCCCTGCTTGCCTTTGGACTTGCAATATCTACACATGAGGTAAAACCTCATGAGTCATAAAGACTCAGTAAGGGTGCAATGCATGTAAATATGAATATAAAGATGATTATGTATGCCCAATGCATGCAAATGAGGCTAGGCCCACTTATCCTCACAACACACTAAGGTTTGAGGCATCAACCTATCAGCCCCCACCACACTAGTCCTCCATATGGCCATAGGTCCACTAGGTCTTGCATCACACAAGTTAACCACTAGATCTTGCATCCACAAGATAACCACTACATGCAAATGCAACATAAAATCATTACCAAACACATTTACCAACTTGCAAGGCCGCCTCCACATGGGGCCGTCCCTTACCTGGCTCGAAGCCTCATCCCTGCCTCGGCACAAATTCCAGCCTGAATCTCAAGTTCCTCTAGGGTCACGACCTTCCCGGTCGAACCTAGAGGCAAACACACAAAACCAACCCTACATCAGACATTAAACAATGTCCCACTTTTGCTTACCCCGCAAAAAACCCATCCATTAACAAAATTTCAAATAACCCCAACATAGGGTTTATACCCACCAACACTTCACGATACATTATCACCACAGCATCCCAATAACATGCTAATGCTTGGAAAGAAATTTAATAAATTTACCTCGACTAATCTGGAGAGAAATTCGAAAGCACCCACATCGACGTTGTCTCACGGGCTTCCATTTATGCCCAAAATCCCATTTTCGAACTTCCGACACACTCCTCAAGCCTCGATTTAATTTCCAGAACTTTCCACCATTTTCTGAAATTTTTTAGCTATTTTTCCAGATTTTCCTTCTTTCTTTTTATTTTCTTCTTTTTTTTCTTTCCATTTTTCTCTTCTTCTCTGGCTTCTCCCACGCAGCACTGTTCATTGTCTTCTTCCTCACGAACGGCCGCGCCTCCACGTATAGCCATCGCCGAACGCTGCCAGCCACCGCCTTGGCCAACCCCTTGCGTCGCCCGCTACTCCCAGACCATCGCGCGACCCTCGGCCGGCCACCATTGTCGCGGCTGGTTGCCCCTACGCGCACTCTGCCTGCTCGCTGAAGCTTCCATGGCCGACGCTCCCTTTGCTCCAGCCATCGCCAGCTTCTTCTGCCTCCGTTGGCCACCACAGGCCGCCTCCGCGCGAGCCACCGCTGCCATCGTCCACTTCCCGAGCTCCAGCACGCACGCCTGGCTGCTTTGCTCGATGCTGCCTCCTTCATCCATCATCGGCCATGGCAGTCACTGCCATGGCCGATCGGCCCCCCTCGCTCTCACTCGCACTCTCACTCTCACTCTCACTCTCTCGGACATGCTCTCCCTCTCGGCTTCTCGCGATCTTCGGCCAGGCTCCCCCTCTCTCTCTCTCATTCTCTGTTTCGGCCATCAAACGGCAGCCATGGTTGCTGCCTTCGGTTAGCACATCCGGCCAGAATCTCTCTCTCTCGCAAGCTCTCACTCGCGATTTCTTTCTCAATCGCTCAATCTCTCTCTACCGAGCTTTCTGTTCTTAAATTCAAAATTTGAATTTGAAATGGAAGCAGCAAGCAACTCACGCCTATGTATATATATACATATATATAATACACAATTTATATGAATTCTCCCAATTGCATATTTATTTCACTTGGGGATCTCATAATTCCACTTAAAAAATTTTGATAATTACATTTGGGCCCTCCAATGCCTTATTAATTATCATCGAGCCACCCAAAATCTTGATTTCTCGAAATTAATTACCGACCTTTACTTGGCAATATCGACTTCGTCCCTGTACCTACACGGGACATTTATTCCATCCGAAAATACTTAAGGGTTGCCTTATTCAGAAAACCGAACCACCCCTAGGATCCCCTCGACTTCCATGAGGCCCCATCCGACTATTCGGTATTGGCACCCACTCGTGTTTATACGGAATTTATTCCAAAAATTATTCCCGGTCGAACCGCCACCAGCGTCATTAGCCCCATCTAAAGACACTTACCAATCTCATGCCGTCTTCCCTGGACATCCAAGTCCCGAGACACTCCCCGCCGCCAACTCTGTAATTCTATTAATTAATTACTCGAAATTGACTCTTGGGCTTCCCGGACCACCCGAGGTCCTGCCAAAATAATCAAAATTTATTTATTTTCATTACCATGTAATACCGGGTATTACAAATATTTAAAAGGAATTTCACTAAGGCATCTCATAATTTGGACATTTTTGGGATCATTTAAAATAGATAAATTGTGCATTCAATACACTTACCATGGTCACGCTTGCATATTCTTATTTACTATCAGATTTGGCTTTGATTTGCTAAAAGAGTGTAAGCTTAAGGCAATTTGATTTCCAGAAGATCACCGTGCTAAGTTGTTATTTAATAGGTATATATATATATATATATATATGAGCATGTATAAAGTTCATTTGAATTTGGAGTGTGATATTCAAGGGCCAGCAAAGGTATTTGGATTTAAGGCATGGTATTCAAATACAATTGGGGTTATTCGTATGGTTATAAGGTACAAATGCAAGGGGTTTCAACTGAAACAGTGAGGCAATTCGAATGACGTATATAAATATAGGTGAGTATGATTTGAATTGGTTAAGAGGCATTCGGATGAGTTATATGCATATATGCAGATCAATTCGAATAGGGTTTGAAAGTATCATTCGGATAAGTCACGGGCATTCGAATGGGACAGTTGAAATTCGAATGGATCTTCAGGATTAAGGGCACACCATTCGAATGGCAGCCCATCCATTCGAATGGGCTTATGATATATATATATATATAGGCGATTCAAACAGTAAAATTTTTAGATTTTTATCCAAGAATGACGGGGCTATTACAAACTCAACTTAAATCCAAATAATATGAGTAATATATAAAAATGAAGCCTAGAATGTCTAGTTTATAACCCAACAAACGGATCTCAATTTGGAAATGGGAAGAGAAAGTTATAGGCCCAAGAACACTAGGTGGTCGGATTACACGAACAGAGAGTTACGAATTTCATGACAGGAATTAATCAGGTTGATACGGGCCCAAACCATAACCAAATCATTCAAATAATATATCAAATCGAAGCCTATGAAGTCTGGTTTCCAACGCATCAAATTTATCTTAAATCGGATATCATCACAGGAAGATATACCTAAAAGAATGAAGTATGGTCAGAACTGTTACAGCAAATCGCAAGTTTAAGAGGCACATTCGAATGACTTCTAACATATTCGAATAATAGGGAAATTCGTTCGAATGAGGGTACTGTTGCATTCGAATGTTAGGAAAAAATCAGAGCAATATGAACAGTAAATCATGAAATTCATTCGAATGAGGGAGGAACTCATTCGAATCTCATTCGAATGGGACTATTCTGGACAGATTTGACATTGCTTGGTAAACAGGGCATAACTTTCTCGTCTGAGCTCCGATTGAGCTGATTCAAGATGATATGGAAAGCGAAGAAAAATATCTACAACTTCCATGTTTTGAGTTTTAAGAGATTCGAGATTCATAAAGGTCGAAATTGGGTTTGAAGTTGCTGCTATTGCAATTTGTCCAGATATGGCTATCCTTGAATGTAGCATTTGATGGGTTTTATATATATTTAGATGAGGCTATCCACATTCTTTTACCCTTATACAAACTCGCTCGGATGAGACACACACTCTTCAGATGTTACTCACGTGACTTCTCAAGAATCATTCAAATAAGATCCACGTATATATATATATATATATGTACATGTAATACACTGTTCCTTCAAATGTAGAACGAACAAAGTTCATCATTCTTTTCTAGTTGTATAAATGCCATTTACAAAAGAAACTTGGGATGATTCAAACCCCAAAGAGACATCAGTGAGACCATGAGAAAACAAGTAGAGAATCCAAAGACACAACAACAAAAGGGGAATCACATACAGCAACAGACATTTATATATCTATCTATATATATAAGCATATATAATCACTCATAGTGACTAAATTAACAAGGCTGAGAGATGGGGACTCGCACGAGAACAAGAAATAACAAGAGAACTTGCACCGAAATAAAGGGTGAGTGTAAGAAGAACTTGTCTGATGGAGTCGCTCCAACAGAGGAGAAATTAGGACTCTGCCTTGAAGCTCCAGACGCAAACAGATAGTGGGAGAAGAAGATGAAGTGCTATGAAGAAATGTTAAATAAAAAGATGCAGATGAAGAATGAGATATGGCAGGTGAAAAAGCTAGACGTTGGCAGGTTACATGGAAGAGCAAAGCTTTGAGCGCAACAGAGGGAAAAATGAGAGGGTTACAGGCTTGCATGCTGCATCCTGCCAAATTACCAGATTGCCCCTCACCTTTACAGTAGTCAAAAGAAAGACCAAGGGCACTATTGGCATTTGATGCCCAATTTATTTTGTGATTATTTTCTTTCAAAAATTTCAAATCTCATTTCCTAATTGGGCTCAGCCCATACCGTGGGCTATTCCATGGCCCAACTCATTAACCCAAATAAATTATCATAATCTAAGCCAATTCATAATAAAATTAAAACTTTTGAACACATCACAATGGCCCAATCCACTTGGACTTTCCCCACATTTTTGGATCCCATTTAGATGGGCTACAAAATTCTCATTTCCTCTTACTCTTCATTCCATAAGCAAAGAAAAATATTTTCAACCCTCAATTAATTAAAACAAAAAAAAAAATTTGAACCCAAAATAAAATATCTAAAAACATCTAGACCCCCTAACAGGTCGTTACATCGGGACAATCCTTAATTCCAAGAAGGAACCCTGCAGCGACTTCAGTACCTCCAGCACCCTTCGAGATAGTTTTGCCCATGATTCCACTATCAAATTACGAGCAACTACAGAAGAACTTTGAAGAGCTAAAGCACCAGAATGATGAGCTCAAGACGAACAATGAAGAGAGCATGAGAAGGCTGCAGGGGATAACTGCTCTTTTACATGAATTGATGCTGGATATTAGAGATCCCAAGACAACCCTCAAAAGGCCCCATGGTAGGGGATAAGGATTGCGACTCCCAGGGTGAACTACCGAGTCTTGGAGACGACCCACTCAGGAATGGATTATGACAGAAGGCCGGGGAAAGCCCCTATGTATAAAGAGATAGGGGAGAGCACCCACTCAAGAGCTCTTTGCGTCTCGCCTCCTTGCAATAACGAAGTGGAGAAAGAAATGCTCAGGGTGTCTGATGTCAAATGCCTCATAGAGGAAATGTTAGAACAGAAGCAAGTGGTGATGACACCAAGGGAAATGCCCACGAAGGGATTCCCATTATCCAAAGAACTCTAGAGACAGCCAGTGCAACCGAGGTTCAAGCTACCGTGGCTCTCAGTGTATTTAGGGAAGGAGGACCCCGAGAGACACTTGCAACACTTCATCGCGATGGCAGTGTTACATGGGTGGAACGATGTCACCAAATGCAGGACTTTCCCACTCTTGCTGGCAAGACAGGCTCAACAGTGGTTCACTGAGTTACCGGCCAGGCATATTCGATCATTTGAGTAGCTAAAAAAAGAATTTCTAGAAGCATTCTCTGCCTATGTCCCGAAGAAGAAGAGTGCCATGTATTTGATGAACTTGCAAAAAGGCCAAATGAATCCCTAAAATAGTACATTGAGTGGTTCAAATCTATAACACAAGAAGTGAGGGACCTCCCAGTTGGTTTGGTTGCGTCGGCCTTACTCAACGGTACCATATATGCCACGCTCTGAAGATCGCTAGCCTTTTTCGAGCCAAATTCAATTACTGAGTTGTTGGCCCGGGCAGAGCAGTTTATTGTCCAAATGAAAATTCTAGAAGCATGGGAAGGAAAAAGAAAAGTAAGGCTGCATGATGGTGGATAAAACAGAGCAGCAAAAGTATAGAAAAGGGAAGAACCCCCAAAGAAGCAATTCCGGAGCTTCACCCCCCTTACGGAGCCAAGAGCTGCCATCTTTTCCTCAATCGCACATACTGGGCTCATAAACTACCCCTCACGCTCTAATCAGCCGATGGGCAGGAACATGGACTCTTTCTGTAAATTTCACGAATCCCTAGGACATACTACAGAGCAATGCCAAGAGCTATGAAATTAGATTAAACAATTAATCAAGGATGGGAAACTTGACCGATTCATACTAGATAAGCCAAAAAATTAGCAAAGTAAAGGAGAAGGGTTCAGGAGAGACAATCAGAGGAGGCCCCCTCGTTTGAGGAATGACGCCCCAAACAGATGGGAAAACAAATCACCTTTATAGAGAGAAGGAGGGAGAAACAACCGAAAGAGGGAAGAGGAAGGACCAAGTGTGGGAGAAATTGACAATAAGCTCGTTATGGAAAGAATACACATAATCTCAGGAGGGGAAAATTTGGCGAGCGATTCCTCTTCCGCTTGAAAGGCATATACACACAAGGCTCTACACGTGGACTCAGTGGCAAAGGTTCAAGAAGATAAGGACCCCAATATCTTCATGTCGAAAGACTAGGGGGATGTACGACTCCCTCACGATGACCCTATGGTTATCTCTATCGTCATTGCAAAACACCCCATTGAAAGAATACTAGTGGACAACGGAAGCTCTGTTAATTTGTTATACTGGAACTGCTTCGAGAAGATGCACATCACCCATGACTAGCTGAAAACAGTCACTTCCCCTCTGTACAGCTTCACGGGAGAAGTGGTGCCAGTGGTTGGAAACCGGGCAATCGTGAAGAGTAGATTCTACCTTGATTGATCCGTAGAGTCGCAAACACGAACTCCTCCAAGTCGGTCCACACGATCAGCTATTTCCACGAACGCCTTAAGTAATGCTAGTAACCCTAGGTGCCTATGAGAGATCCAAATTTTTTACTTTTTTTCCATCTTCTTAAGTGGTCTATTTATAGAGTTTAAAAACCCTAATTGTGCCTTTGGAAAGCCCTTAAACGTTTTAAGCCTGGCCCCTAATCATATTGGGCCGTACCTCTCTTTTAATTTGTGGAACGGGCTCGACCCAAGTGTGTGACCCCTTAGGTCCATCACTGGGCTAGATGTAGGGCTAATTCTATTGGGCTATATGAAGGCCCAACTCATTAGAATAATTAAACTCTTTAATTAAACTTATGGGTTTCATAATTAACTCATCTCATGGGCTTCTTAATTAAACTATTTAATTAATAGTTTTAGAATTAATCATATTAATTTTAAAACCCTACATATCATGGTTAACATCTAGCAACATGCAATGAATTCCTAGCCAACGATGAAAAATGGACCTTTTCGATTGCAATTACCGTACAGTAAAATCCTTTCATCAATCTATGTCCCGATTGAATTTAAGGTATGGCTTTATGACGAAACCCTAGTCATTCAACAACTATGTATCCATTCTAGATTTATGACTTGTTCGATGAAATCAAAACACCTTTTGATTTCCACCTCACCTTGGCCAAGGATTTCCTCAGTCATGAAATCATCGGAATACATAGGACATCTTCTCATCTTTTCGATAAGTGATGAATCCTATTTCGACATTCACAAGCCTTCATATGTGATAAGGTTACGCCCAGTGATAATTTGTTAATGACTCCATTGGAATCCAAAAAAGAACCAAAGCATAACCAGTCAAATATAAGACTACCATGATGTCTCAAGTCTAAGGACCAATCTGCACTATTGTAACACAGAAATTCCAATTCGACAATGAACAATTACCATTAGGAATTCTGTAGCGGGTTAGTTCAGTGTACTTATTCTTATAATAAGCACCCACATATATGCACTAGTGTCCACACACCAATCCATGAAACAAGACATTCTCCTAATTGAGCATGCATCATATATGCTAGTCTATCTAAGTTATTAGTGTCCAATCCTAATAACTCTACGACTAGGAACATTTAAGATCAAGGCTTATAAGGAATATGTTTCATGATCGTCATCTCTATGCACGACCATATTCCTCGAGCCTATCTGATCTATGGACTTTGTCAAATATGGAAATAATAAAGACAACCATCAATGACAAACAAAAAACATAATGCCTTCCAATAATAATTGATTGAAGATAAAGAGTCATAATATAAAATATGATCAATTACATGTAAATATAATTGGCTTGTGGGGAATATCTCTAACAATCTCCCACTTGCCCTAAAGCCAATTTCCCATGTATCTTAAGCCCATCTTCTCAAGATGACGTTCAAACACTTGTTGTGACAATGGTTTTGTAAGGGGATCTGTTACATTCTCCGCTGATGCAACCTTCTCCATTTTGATGTCACCACGGCCAATTATCTCACAGATTAAATGAAATCTCTACAATATGTGTTTGGATCTTTGATGGGAGCTTGGTTCCTTTGCTTGAGCAATTGCACCATTGTTATCACAGTAAACTAGAACTGGATCAACAATAATAGGAACCACTCCCAATACTGAGATAAAATTTCTCATCCAAACTGCTTCCTTTGCAGCATCTGATGCTGCAATATATTCAGCCTCAGTGGTAGAATCTGCAGTTGTTTCTTGTTTGGAACTCTTCCAAAAAACTGCTCCACCATTAAGGGTGAATACATAACCAGACACTGATTTTGAGTCATCTACATCAGACTGAAAACTTGAATCCGTAAAGCATTCCAGTTTCAGTTCACCTCCTCTATACACCATGAAAGTGTCTTTTGTCCTTCTCAAGTACTTAAGAACTCCTTTCACAACTATCCAATGCTCCTTACCTAGATTAGACTGATATCTGCTCGTGACACTCAGACCATGTGCGACATCAGGTCTAGTGCACAGCATAGCATACATTATGCTACCTATGGCAGAAGCATAGGGTATAGATGCCATTCTTTTCCTCTCCTCTAGAGTCTTTGGAGACATAGACTTGGAGAAAGAAATCCCATGGTGCATTGGAAGAAATCCTCTTTTAGATCCTTCCATGTTAAACCTTTTTAACATTTTATCTATATACAATGATTGGGACAAACCAAGCATCATTTTTTATCTATCTCTATAGATCTTAATCCCCAAAATGTAAGATGTTTCGCCCAAATCTTTCATGGAGAAATTAGTAGATAACCACACTTTTGTTGCTTGTAACATACCTACATCATTCCCAATGAGTAGTATGTCATCAACATATAGCACCAGAAAAGTGACTGCACTCCCACTAACCTTCTTGTACACACATGGTTCATCCAAGTTTCTGATGAAATCAAACAATTTGATTGTCTCATCAAAACGTATGTTCCAACTACGGGAAGATTGTTTTAGTCCATAAATGGACCTTTGAAGCTTGCAGGCTTTCTGCTCATTTCCATTAGATATGAATCCCTCTGGTTGTACCATATAAATATCCTCCTTAATGTCACCATTAAGGAAGGCTGTTTTCACATCCATTTGCCATATCTCATAGTCATAATATGTAGCTATGGCAAGTAAGATCCGAATGGACTTAAGCATCTCAACTGATGAAAAAGTTTCCTCAAAATCAATACCTTGAGTTTGAGTGTAACCCTTTTCCACCAAACGAGCTTTATAAGTCTCTACTTTTCCATCAACTCCAAGCTTTTGCTTGTAGAACCATTTACAACCAATAGATACAATACCCTTAGGAGGATCCACCAAAGTCCATACTTTGTTAGAGTACATGGAATCCATTTCGAATTTCATAGCTTCTTTCCATTTTCCCGAGTCGATATCAGATATCGCCTCCTTGTAGGTTCTTGGATCCTCATCCAATAAAAGGTTATCTTCATTACCCTCAACTAAGAAACCATACCTATCAGGAGGTCTCGTGATCCTTTGGGATCTATGAGGAGATTGTGTACTTTGAGGTTAAAAGTTTTTTTCTGCTTCCACCTGTGGGATAATAGTTTGTGATTCTTGAGTTTCTTCAAGATCTATCATATTGCCATTATTCCCATCTAATAGGAATTCCTTTTCTAGAAAAGTGGTATTCCTTGAAACAAACACCTTTTGTTCAAGGGGATGATAGAAATAATATCTAATTGATTCTTTTGGATATGCCACAAACTTACACTTAGTGGATCTAATATCCAACTTATCTCCCACTATTTTCTTAACATAGGTAGGACACCCCCATATTCTTAAATATTTGTAACTGGGTGTCTTACCAAACCACATCTCATATGGTGTCTTAGGCACTGATTTAGAGGGAACTCTATTCAGCAAATGGGCAATTGTCTCAAGAGCATAGCCCCAAAAGGATAAAGAAAGATCAGCGAAACTCATCATGGATCTCACCATATCTAATAGGGTTCGATTCCTACGTTCAGAAACTCCATTGAGTTGTGGTGTTCCTGGTGAAGTCCACTGGGAGAGAATCCCATTCTCTTTAAGATGATCAATGAATACAGTACTCAAGTATTCCCCCCCTCGATCAAATCGAATGACCTTAATACTTTTTCCTATTTGTTTTTCTACTTCATTCTTGAATTCTTTGAACTTTTCAAAGGCTTCTGACTTGTGCTTCATAAGGTATACATAGCCATACCGTGACAAATCATCGGTGAAAGTAATGAAATATGAAAAACCACCTCTTGCACTAACATTTAGTGGCCCACAGACATCTGAATGGATCAAATCCAATAGATTAGATGCACGCTCCACTTGTCCAACAAATGGTGATTTTGTCATCTTTCCTTTAAGACACAATTCACAAGTTGGAAGTGACTATAAGTCAAACAAGTTCAATAACCCATTTTTAACCAACTCATTTATCCTGTCTTTGGAAATATGACCTAATCTCATATGCCACATGTAAGCATAATTTTGATCATTAGCCTTTCTTTTGTTACTTTGTTGTAGACAAATCATGGAATCATTAGTTTGAACAGTATACAAATTATTTGATAATGCACCAGTACCATATAAGAAACCATTTTTGAAAATAGAACAAACTCCATTAGCAATTGAAAAATTAAAACCTTCCTTGTCCAAAACAGGAATAGAAATAATGTTCTTAATAATGTCTGGCACATAAAAACAATCATTCAAAACTAATTTTATTCCAGATTCTAAAACTAAATAAACTGTCCCTATGGCTATAGCAGCAACTCTTGCTCCATTCCCAAGCCTTAGAGAAGCCTCATCTTTATTTAGCCTCCTGCTTGTTGTCATCAACTACAAATCATTGCAAATATGACTACCACATCCGGTATCTAATACCCAAGAAGCATCATTAACTCAAAGATTAATTTCAACAAAGTACATACCTGAATCAGAACGCTTCTGTTTCAGTTCTGCAAGATAAGTCTTGACATTCCTTTTCCAGTGCCTAATCTTTCCATAATGGAAGCAATTTCCTTTCTCTAATTGACTTGGCTTTGCTTTCTTGACACCACCCTTAGGCTTTGTCTTCCCCTTTTGAGAACTCTTCTCTTTGCCTTTTAACCAATTCTTCTTTGGTTTTGAGGAATGTGAGGAACCAATGAGCATGATAGGTTTATCCTTTTTCATTGTCATTTCAGCAGTTTTCAACATGTTAAGCAGTTCAGGAAGAGTAGTCACAAGCTTATACATATTGAAAGTCATGACAAAATGATCAAATAAATCAGGAAGAGATTGTAAGATCAAATCTACATATAGATCATTATCCATAACAACATCCAAGGACGCAAGCTTTTTAATGAGGTTTATCATTCTCAATACATGAGTATTGACTGATTCACCTTCCGTCATACAAGCCCTGAAAAGCTCCTTTGAGATCTGATATCTCATATACCTAGTCTGTTCACCATACAACTCTTGTAGGTGCAAATGAATCTCTGCTGCATGCTTCATGTTCTCATGCTGTTTTTGCAGCTCATTGGACATCGAGGCCATCATATAACAACAAGCCTAAAGATCATCATCTTTTCACTTCTGCTAAGTGGTCAGTTCCTCTAGAGTGGAAGCCTCTGAAACTTTTTTAGGTGGGGTCTTATCTATCGCATAAGTAATTTTCTCGGAATCCAAAACAATTTTGAGATTCCTTAGCCAATCCAGATAATTGGGACCTGTTAACTTGTTAGTGTCTAGCAAATTTACAAGTGGATTCTTGGCCATTTTTGATTTCACAAATCTGCAAATATAAACATGATCATACATTTAAACACTCAATCAATTACATTACACATATGATTAAGGACTTTTTGTCATAAGTGATACTCCTACTATTTTAATCAAATCTTAGCACCCTCAAAATAAGATTTGGAAAGCTTAAAACATAGGCCTTCTAGTGGGCTTGAGACCCAATTAAAAATTATCATAAACTCGAATAATATCGTAGCTCTTATAGTAATTTAAAAAGGTAGGTAACTCTTACCAATTACATCTCATGTAACCCTGAAACTATTTTGCCTCATATTTGCATAAACTCAAATATCATTGACACTCTTATGCAAAACATGTTAAGTCAAACCATCATTAACCACAAGTGTGATAAATAGAGATACCCCCAAAGAATATTGACGATAGTATTTCTACATATCACCTAATGTACATCGACATGCATAACATATAATATAGATTGCCATACTTAGTATGCCCCAAATGATATTGGCGATACATATCAAACATGAAAACCTCATATTATATACCAATGATGGAAGGCCATGGAGAAATTAAACTCTTTTGATTTCCCTGTTAACGACTTAATATTCGTACTTTAAACAATTTTAAGCAAGGGGTTTTAATATTTCATCTAGATCAAAATACATGCATTTAACACATTGCATAACTAATATATCATAAGATGCATCTCATACACAATGATACTAACATGTTATTAGCATGTATCTTAAAAATAATTAAAACCATCTCATGCAATGAAGATAACAATTGAATACAAGTTAAAAGGACATGTAAACAAAGTAGATTTTCAGCTTTTGCATATCTAATGGACATAACAGATTATGTTTCTAATCAACACGGGGGTTCGGGGGCAACGCCCCCGACGGATAATTGCACGGATTAGATCATATCACAAACCCTTGCTATCAATGTGTATGTAAACATAATACTGTTCATTCAAGAACATATCACAAACTTAACAGCAAACTCTTTGAACATATACTCATCTTATTAAACGATAAACATAATACTGATCGCATCAACATTGTTGTTCGTTTAAACACTGATCATATCATTATTATTGTTTGATTTAGAACATATAAGGATGCTTATATTCGATCATATGATAATCTTGAATCGATCATATCAAAACAGATTATATATTGTTCGAACAGATAACAAAACAGTTCCTGTTTTTTATCCAACACTGATTTTCGATTTGATCATATCAAACCGATTCTTTTGGAACATGTTGTTCTATAAAACACGACCCCATAATCTAAATCGACTTTAATCTTATTGCAACTCGATTATAGATCCTTTTTAACCCTCGAAAATAGGCAGATTAGATGCATCACTGAAAACAGTAAACAATGGCAAATTTAAACCGTTTCTATATATCAGTTTCCTAACACATTAATGACTGATTATTAAACCTTTTAATCAACCATCTTAGCATGCTGTTTGATTTATAAATACATCATTTAGACATGGTAGAATCGATAATCATATCTGATTCGTTACTGCTATTCTAATTTAACAAAATAATAACAGATTTCAAAACGAAACCTTTTGATTACACTGCCAAAAAACAATGATAAAATCAGAATATATCTAACGAAATCATCAAAGATTTGAGATAACCTATCGCTCTGATACCACTGTTTGAAACCGGGCAACCGTGAAGAGTAGATTCTGCCTTGATTGATCCGTAGAGTCGCAAACACGAACTCCTCCAAGTCGGTCAACACGATCGGCCGTTTCCACGAACGCCTTGAGTAATACTAGTAACCCTAGGCGCCTATGAGAGATCCAAAATTTTTCCTTTTTTTCCATCTTCTTAAGTGGCCTATTTATAGAGTTTAAAAACCCTAATTGTGCCTTTGGAAAGCCCCTAAACGTTTTAGGCCCGGCCCCTAATCATATTGGGCCGTATCTCTCTTTTAATTTGTGGAACGGGCTCGACCCAAGTGTGTGAACCCTTAGGTCCATCACTGGACTAGATGTAGGGCTAATTCTATTGGGCTATATGAAGGCCCAACTCATTAGAATAATTAAACTCTTTAATTAAACTTATGGGCTTCATAATTAACTCATCTCATGGGCTTCTTAATTAAACTCTTTAATTAATAGTTTTAGAATTAATCATATTAATTCTAAAATCCTACATATCATGGTTAACATCTAGCAACATGCCATGAATTCCTAGCCAACAATGAAAAATGGACCTTTTCAATTGTAATTACCGTACAGTAAAATCCTTTCATCAATCTATGTCCCGATTGAATTTAGGGTATGGTTTTATGACGAAACCCTAGTCATTCAACAGCTATGTATCCATTCCAGATTTATGACTTATTCGATGAAATCAAAACATCTTTTGATTTCCACCTCACCTTGGCCAAGGATTTCCTCAGTCATGAAATCATCGGAATACATAGGACATCTTCTCATCTTTTCGATAAGTGATGAATCCTATTTCGACATTCACAAGCCTTCATACGTGATAAGGTTAAGCCCAGTGATAATTTGTTAATAACTCCATTGGAATCCAAAAAGAACCAAGGCGTATCTAATCAAATATAAGACTACCATGATGTCTCAAGTCTAAGGACCAATCTGCACTATTGCAACACAGAAATTTCAATTCGACAATGAACAATTACCATTAGGAATTCTGTAGCGAGTCAGTTTAGTGTACTTATTCTTATTATAAGCACCCACATATATGCACTAGTGTCCACACACCAATGTCCATGAAACAAGACATTCTCCTAATTGAGCATGCATCATATATGCTAGTCTATCCGAGTTATTAGTGTCCAATCCTAATAACTCTACGACTAGGAACATTTAAGATCAAGGCTTATAAGGAATATGTTTCATGATCGTCATCTCTATGCACGACCATATTCCACGAGCCTATATGATCTATGGACTTTGTCAAATATGGAAATAATAAAGACAACCATCAATGACAAACAAAAAACATAATGCCTTCCAATAATAATTGATTGAAGATAAAGAGTCACAATATAAAATATGATCAATTACATGTAAATATAATTGGCTTGTGGGGCATATCCCCTACCTACAACGTGATCCTAGGACATTCTCTCATTAATGATATGAGGGCCCCCATTTCCTCGGGGTATTTGCTGATGAAATTCCCCACACCACAAGGGGTAGGCCAAGTAAGGGGTAATCAAAAACAGGCCCGGGTGTGTTATGTGAGCTCTACGAAAGACGCCAAAGGGAAGGAAAAAACAATGGCTGAGGAGACCTTAATGATCAGTGAGCAAACTCTTGAAGCTAACAAGCCTCAACCCGTTGAATTACTTGAAGCCATACCTCTAAACCCTGACAATGGTAACAGACAGGTATGTGTGGGGAGCCAATTAGAAGGTCCAGAAAAAGAGGAGGTCATCAGGTGTTTGCAGTCTTATGCGGATCTATTCGCTTGGACTCCTACCAACATGCCTGGAATTGACCGAAAATCATATCCCATTAGCTGAATGTCCGCCCGGAGGCTCGGGTAGTTAAATAGAAGAAAAGACACATCACCCCAGAGAGATTAAGGCATTTAGAAGAAGAAATAGATAAACTCCTTAAGGTGGGATTCATCAGGGAAGTCCAATATCCCGAATGGCTAGTGAATGTTGTGATGGTACCTAAGACCAATGGGAAATGGCGAGTATGCATCGATTTTACCAACTTGAATAAGGCCTACCCAAAAGACTCCTACCCACTCCCTCGAATAGACAGGCTAGTGGATGATACCTCCGGATATGTTGTGTTGAGCTTCTTAGATGCCTTCTCGGGTTACCACCAGATCAATATGTATCCACCCGATGCTAAAAAAATGGCCTTCATCACAAAAAAAGGACACATTGCTACCAAGTAATGCCCTTTAGCTTAAAGAACGCAAGCGTCACCTATCAAACGATGGTCAATAAAGTATTCAAAGACCTACTGGAGAGGTAATGGAAGCTTATATGGATAACATCATAGGAAAAAGCAAGCAAGACGAGTCGCATGCCCGACAGCTTAGAAAGTTTTTGCTATGGTTAGGAAAAATAATATGCGTTTGAATCCGGAGAAGCGCGTGTTCGAGGTGAAGTTTGAAAAATTCCTAGAATACATGATCACTCACATGGGATAGAGGCTAACCCTGAAAAGGTGCAAGCAGTAATTGACATCCAGTCCCCCTTCTCAGTAAATGAGGTTCAGAGGTTAACCGGCCATTTGATGGCATTGGGCAGATTTCTCTCGAAATATGCCGAACGTAGCCTCCCTTTCTGCAAGGCCTTGAAGGGGGGTAAAAGTTTTCAGTGGACTCCTGAGTGTGGGAAAGCCTTCCAAGAATTGAAAGAGTACCTTAAGGAGATTCACCTATTGACCCGAGCAGAAACTGGGGAAAAGCTATGCTTCTATTTGGGAGTCAGTCATCAAGTTGTAAGCATAATTCTCGTCAGGCAGGTAGGTCAGATTAATAGCCCGGTCTATTATGTGAGCAGAGTATTGCAAGGAGTAGAGTCGCGGTACCCCTACTTTGAAAAAATAGCTTTGGCGTTGGTGAGAGTAGTAAGGAAATTAAGACCCTACTTTCAAGCCCACTCCATGGTAGTGTTAACTGACCAACCATTGAGATAGATTCTACAGAAGCCTGAATGTTCAGGAAGGCTAACCAAATGGGGGGTTGAACTCAATGAATATAATATCAGCTTCGAGCCTCGAAGAGTAATAAAAGGACAGGCGTTGGCAAACTTTATAGTGGAATGCACTCACTCACCAACAGTAGAAGAAGCTCACGGGCAAGAATGGATGTTATTTGTGGAAAGGGGGTCCAATGCCAAATGGAGTGGAGTGGGGGTAATATTAATTTCTCTCGAGAAGGAGTGTTGGAATACTCCCTACGCTTCACCTTCCCCAGCTCAAACAATGCAGCAGAATACGAGGCTTTATTGGCTGGGATAAAATTGCCAGAGAAATTAGAGGTAAAGAGCCTGATAGCCTACAACGATTCTCAGTTGGTAGTGCAACAGTTTCAGGGAACTTTCGAAGTATGGGAGTCGGTCTTGGCCCGTTATCTGCAAAAGGTAAAGGAACTAGCCCACAGGTTTGAGCACTTTGAACTTATTTAGATCAACAAGTCCCTCAACCAACATGTTGATGCACTGTCCAAATTGGCTTCCGCAAGAGATACCCCGAGCTGGTTGATTCACATGGAGATCTTGCAATGACCAAGCATAGAAGAAAATGAAGGGGATGTGCACTGCATCGCCATGGTTGATGATTGGAGGATGCCTATGCTTAAGTACCTGCTTCATCAAGAGCTTCAAACAACGCCTTCGGAGGCCAAGAGGCTAAAAACCAATCCAGCTTACTTCACTGTAATCAGTCAGGAGCTATACAAGAGGGGTTATTCCATGCCATTGCTCAAATGTTTGGGGCCCCAAGAGGCAGAACAAGCCCTGGAGGAAGTGCATGAAGGCAATTGTAGAGAACATCTCAAGGGGAGAGCATTAGCCGAAAAAATCCTACGAGTCAATTTCTTTTAGCCCACTCTGAGACAAAACGCAGCTCGAAAAGTGTAAACATGCAATCGATGCCAAAAGCACACCCCTTTGACAGCACGACCCCCTTCATTAATCCAACCGATATTCCATCCATCACTGTTTGCGCAGTGGGGGTTAGACATTTTGGGACTGTTTCCGATGGCATCAGCACAGAGAAATTTCTTATTGGTGGCCACTGATTACTTTACAAAGTGGGTCGAGGTCGAACCTCTAGCAACCATAACCGAGAAGAAGGTGGAAGGAATGATGTGGAAAGATATAATTTGTCGCTTTAGCGTTCCCCATATACTTAACAAAAACCATGGAACACAGTTCGATTCAGAAGTATTCAAAGCTTTTTTTCAGAGATGGGGAATTAGTTTGAGAATGGCATCCATAGCATACCCCCAAGCCAATGGGCAGGCAGAGGCAAGCAATAAAACCATCCTACACGAGTTGAAGACCCAATTAGAAAAGGCCAAAGGCAAATGGGCCGATGAGCTTTCTAGCATTTTATGGGCCTATCGTATGACCAGTCGTGTATCTACAGGGGAAACGCCTTTCAGTTTGGTGTATGGGGAAGATGCTCTTATTCCAATGGAGATAGACCTCATCTTGTCCCATGTCATGGCTTTCAGCGAAGAGGGGAATTCGGATTGTTTGAGAGATAACTTGGACCTATTAGATGAACTAAGAGAGAAGGCAACTATACAGCTTGAGCATATCATAGAAGGATTGCCGGCTATTACAATGCGAAGGTTTGCCCTTGAACATTTCAGGAGGGAGATTTGGTGCTCAGGAAGACAGTAATTACCAACACTCTCAAGGAAGAAGGAAAGCTCAGACCGAATTGGGAAAGGCCCTATAGGATACTAAAGATGCTGGGGCCCAACACTTGCTTATTGAAAATATTGCAAGGAGAGGTGATGGGCAAGATTTGGAATACCATGCACCTCAAGAGGTACTTTCCTGCTCCATCTATAGAAGTGGGCCAGGAAAGATCCAAAGCATAGGACATGGAGATGCACTCGTTGCAGAAGGCACTACTCGGCTCTCTTGGGAGTCGAAATTCCCTTTAATTTTTCCATGTAATAATTCCACATGAATAAAAGAATACGCCCTTGTATTCCTGTGGAGTAGGAAAAACTATAAGCCAAACCACATAAAATCCCTTGTGTCTCGAGCATTTGTATGTACGATAACATGTGATGCAGGTACAACTGCTCATAAAGGGTCCTCGAAGAAGTCAAGATCGCCTGGCGATCAAAGGGTGTATATGACCATGGGTCGGACTGGGATCACCAACTGCTCTGACACCTATGCCCGTAGACTCACCTAGATCCCTTGATTGAGTCAAGTGTTATACCCTCAAGTTAGACCTGACTCCTTGGTTGATCTGGCCCCTAAGTCTCCCGGCAAACTCGGACGCCCGGGAAGAATCCCGAACCGAACCATTAGTTAAACCTAGATTCACTAGTGAAAGATAGACTCTCAGAAGGGACTGGAGGCAATGAAGCCGACATACGGTAAGATGAAAAGGGCTTCACCACTTGAGGCTCAAGTCACCTAGTTGAGACCTGGTGCCTATGACCTAAGGCCGGGTTGGGATCATCGGATGCTCTGATGCGTATGCTCGCAAACTCACCTAGATTCCTCGATTAAGTCCAGTGTTATGCCCCCAAGCTAGACCTGACTCCTTGGTTGATCTGGCCCCTAGGTCTCCCGGCAAACTAGGACCCTTGAGGCACACTGGACCTCAAAAAAATAGTAGGCAAGAAGATGAAGGATAGGATTCTACCTTCAAGGGCTTTAATCACCTCGCTCTAATCCAGCACTTATGGCCATGGACCAGCCTGGGATCATCGAATGCTTTGACGTCAATACCCATAGACTCACCTAGATTCCTAGATCGAGTCCGGTGCTATGGCCTTGAGCTAGACCTGACTCCTTGGTTGATCTGGCGCCTAGGTCTACCGAAAAACTCAAACTCCCAAAGTGAATCCCGCGTTGGATCTTTGGCCCGATCTAGATTTCCTGGGACAGACGAACCTAAAGGAAGAATGGCAGACACCATCGAAAGGTGTCCCCTTTTAAAAGCTACACGAGCCTACCCCAAAAGTAGTAAGGCAATCCGTAATTTTAATTTTAAGATAGAAGCTTGATGAATGTTGCATGAGCCTCGAGATCACGCCAATGACGTGAGGCCCATCTCAAGTTTGCCATGGCTAGAGAACGTAGAACAGAAAATGCATACGTACACAGACAAAAAAAAAGAGAGAGAGAGAGAAGAAGAGAGAAATTTAAATCACTGAGATTAAAAAATAAAAACTCGAAGAGGCACAAATGTAAATTGCATAGCCAATGAACAAATGGAAAAGGCGGAATAAGATTGTGTGGCCACAAAAAGGAGGCAATTACATGAGACACGTTGGAACGACCGCAAAAATTTTGTTCATCCGAAATTAACAAAATAAAACGCAACAACTAAGGAAATATGTTAGAAACTCCAAAGAAAACGCCTTGAGAACTAAACTATTGAATTGATCGCTCCTTTCAACCCAGCTAGAAAATAATATAAACCATAAAGCCTATATTAATCTTCAGTTGGGGTTGATCCGTATGACCCGAGCCCTTTCCTGGGAGCAGACTCTAAGAGGCGTCAATAGGAAGGTCCAACTCTAGGCCCCTCTCGATCATCTGAACAGTGCTAGTCATGTCGGCACCCACTTCACCCTCATCAAAATCGAGGCCATAAGGACTCCAGGGACCCTCCAGGTTGCTGAAGTCATCTGCCAGAGCCTGTCTATACACTCCTCAGGCCCGGGATCATTCGGTTCATATTTCTACCAGTCAGGAGGAGTTCCAGCAGACATAGCATTATCAAAAGTCATTTCCAAGAAAGAATCCTCCGGGCGCCTAGACTCCAAGAAGTTGATGCCGAGGTAGAAGCAGAACTTTGAGAAACAGCTGGCATAATCATCCTTACGATGATAGCAATCCTTGGAAAGACGATACTACTTCACAACATCTTTCCTCGCCTCCTCAATCTCTTATTGCCGGCTCTCCTGCATCCTATCCATCTCCAGCCTAATGCATGTCGCCGTCTGAAGCGACGAAGCCACTCGCTCCTCGGCCCTAGCTAAGTCACTCTTCAGACGTGATACCTCCCCTTGAGCTTCTGCCAAAGAAAATGCCTTTTCTTCGAAAGCCCAGTTTCGGATCTCCAACTCTTTCCTCCATCTACGAGCGTTGTCCTCTTCCACCTGGTAGCTGAGGGAAAGGTTTTGAAGTTGAGACTGGAGGTTGACGTTGTCAGACTGAAGGATAACTTTATCTGATTCCAAATGATGGATCGTCATATTCAAGACCTGCTCGTCTTCTCTCCACTTAAAGGATTTTTGTGTCAAATCGTAAATTTAAGCATCCTAACTAGCCAAGCGGGCAAGGTTCATAGCGTTGGCCACAATTGTGCCCTAAGCACCTTATGGAAGAATAATTTCAAAAAATTAGTAAAATGAAATTTTGGGGGAAGAGCGGAAAGCAAAGGAGACTTACAATGGCAAGATGGCATTCGAACTCATCCATGTCTTTCGGAGAATTTTGGAAGTATCGATTTTCATCGCGCGGGAGGATGGAAGAGTAGAGGATACGGGCACCAACCCCTGGCATGTCAATTATGTCTGTGTCTAAAACCCCGGGTTACATGTCGAAACATTCCCCGCAGACCCAATAGTTGTCATCCAACCGTATAGTCCACTGATGCGAAGTCGATAATGCGAGTAGAATTGGGGCCAATCCTCGAGCCGTAGATCCTTCCTCCATTCGTAGAGTACGGCCGTCGCCCCTTTGAGGGTTGATCACAGCACGACGATACAATCCCCGACCCTCTGCCTGAATAGCATTAATGGCAGCCTGGTCAAAATGGGAGGTTACCTCACCCTCTGGAATGCCATAGAAACCCGAGCCCGTGTCATGCCTTACTGGCCCACGAGGAACCTGGTGAGGAGCCCCGCTCATAGCTGTCGATACATCCATCTCAAACAAAAAATGAGGCCCTGGGTCAGCTCTCGATGCCGCATGAAAGTTGGGAAAAGGCTCTGCCTGCGATTCAAGAAGATTGATATCCTCGGCAGGTTGGAAAATGGTGGGGTCCACCTCCGCCACTTGATGATGACTCCTCTTCTTCCTTCGGTGGTGGTGGCATGGAGGAGCCAAAGTCTCTCCAACCCCCTCACCTTGCTGGGTATTCTGAATCTCAAGGTAGGGAGTCCCGTCTTGGGGGTCAAGAGTGGGTGGCACTTCAGCCGGAACGACTCCATGGGTGACCCTTCGATTGGAAGACCTCATTAAATGATGCATGGCTGCGAAGAAAAGACATGACATGGTTAGATACCAGAAAATGACTTGAGTACCAAAAACTCAAACAAAGCAGGGCAAGCCAAAAAGGGAATGATTGTAAACAGCTAGGGGGTCCACAACCTCATGAGGGGGCTGCTCCTGGTGAAGGACGCCTCCTCCTCTCACCATGACAGCAGGCATTGGGTTAACTGGAAGGTCTAGATGTAATGACCCGGGCACCCCACGACGAGATGGTTAGCCACGCTCTGGGATCCAGCCTGCCCTTATTAATCTATCCACGATCAAGAGGTCAAGGAGATTTTCGGGACCACCCCGAGTAATAAAACGACGGTTATCCTCATATCACTCCCTGAGCTCAGGAATGGATGCACTCAATACTGGTTTCGCTACTCTCTCGGGGTCAGTACACCACTCACACGATGCATTCCATACATCGTTTGGAGGTTTGACCAAAAACCACCAAGAGTCGAACGAAGCCTCTCAGGGGAGGGATTCATAAAAGAGACTATCCTCTCGGGCACATTACAAGGTGTACATGTGGTGCGTTCCTTAACTAGGTATAAGTGGAAGAGACAATAAAGGAAGTTTATCGTGGGGTTTATGTTGTTCCCATGACAGATGAGGAAGAAACCAACCAATTGGGCCCAACCGTTGGGATGCAGTTGGCCCAGAGCTAGCCTACTAAGGCATAGAAACCTAAAACCGAAATTATGGAGGGGGAGGCGGAAACCTAGGCGAAAACTAGCCTCATGAATGCTCATCCACCTCTCTTCTACATCAACAGCACAATTTTCCTCGGGGCAGGGAAGCTTAGTGCGATAGTCCCCAGGGATGTTGTAGTTTTTATGGATAAGGGCCCCGTTGTTTTCAGTCATACGAGAACACTTACCCTTCAAGAAGAAGTGATCGACCCCGTGGGAATAAACATCATAGTGATATATTTTTCCACTAGCCATACTAGGAGGGGAAAAGTAGGAGAAAAAGGGAAAAAGACGCTGAAAGAAGACAAATTTTGTCCTAAAAGGCAGACTTCCTTCGGAAGGGCATCACTTTGGAAGGAAATGGCCCAGTTTAAAGAAACACTGCTTCGAAAAGAAGAGGTGGCTCTAATGGAATTTTCCTTCGGAAGGAAGAATCGATCCTAAGGAAGACACTTTGGAAGTGAGTTTCAAGGGCTACAGATGCTACAGAAAGAAGGGGATGAGGAAGAAAGTTTAACAGTTACCTAGTGTAATGAATCTTTCGAAAGGTGTTCCTTCGAAACGAGATAGTAAATCAGGGAGATTTCCTTCAGAAGAAAATCCCTTTGGAAGGAAATAGCGAAGGGAGTGAGAGTTCTCCTTAAGACAAAGCGTAAACATGAGGAAATCCCCGAAGCGTCTGACCTTATTTATAGTAGATGTTCAGAAGCCCAACCGTCTCGACAACCAAAATAGGCTCCGGAGAAGTACTTTGGAATGAGCCTTCGAAAGCACCTTTCGGGAAGAACCATTTCCGAATCTTGGCTCCATATTTTTAGAAAATACTCTTTATTTTGTATCTATGAAGAACAAAACAAAGAATGGGGGACAATTATTGTACCCCCAAGAATTGGGAGGAAGAAAGACCGAGCATGGTTGTGCAACAAGTTGCTTCGAAGGGGGCCTTCGGAAGGATCCTTCCGAAGCTTCCTTCGGAAAGAATCTCGGGAAAAGAGGTAGTTGCATCATGCGAGCCTTAAATAGCACCCTCAGAAATACCCTTCAAAATGGGCCTTTGTAAGCAAAAGTCTCCTTCGGAAAGGTCATTCGGAAGGACCTTGCAGAAACTTGCATTGAGATCTTCCAGAAACAAACACCTCACAACCACATGTCAATCACCACCATCCTTGAAACACAGGCCCTATAAAAGCCCAGCTACAGTTCTCAGGAGGGGGGAAGACATCGGTATATCACTATTACTTTCCTTTAGAAACATAGCCTATTTTTCCTTCCGTAAGATTGTTTTTCCTTCCATTACTGACTTAAGCATCGGAGGGCCTTCACTGGAGGAAAATTTACCCTTTACAGTTCCTTCAGAAGTATCACCCCCATTCCTTCGAAAGACAGTGCCAAGACAAGGCTCCTTGAAGACCCTGCCTTTTTCTTTCTAAAGTATCACTCTCTGGTTCCCCCGGAAACATTCCTTCGGAAGACTCCTAACAAAAGAGCCTTAATTCATACAAAAGACCCACACTTGTTACCGCGCCATTGGGGGAGATCTTCGAAAGGACCTTTCGGAAGTTTCAGACCAGCATTTCATTAACGCTCGCTTAGAGCCTTTTGTCAGCAAACCTTTGGGAGGATCCTTCGGAAGACCCATTTTGGAAGCACCCCTTCGAAAGGAACATTTCAGAAGCATCCTTTCGAAAGACCCCTAATAGATCGAACCTTGATTGAATCCCAAGACCATCGGCATCCCCAGGCATCCCACTTCTACAAATTCTAATTGTTGTATTTTGGCAACAACAGTTAGTCAAAATAAAGATAAAATTTTTCAAAGGAAAAAGAGTCCTCTGTTAACTGATCATAAATGATTTGTCGACTGACTCCTTATAATCTGTTAACCAATGCTTGCATCTGTCGACTTCTCAATTGTAAACTGTCGACCGACGGAATACATGTTATTGATAAATTAATGTTTTGCATTTGATATGATTTTCATAATGAAATTATTTTATTAATGTTTATTATCTTGGTGTTTTAAATTATTTTTATATGTTTATTAAGCATCAAAATAAAAAATTAATTTTATCATACAATTGAATGCCAAAAAAATTGTTATAGATTTCTTGATGACATTTGAAATATTATGTTTCTATTTGATCAAAATTGTTGAATGAAAATTAAAATCCATTGCCAAAATACCTTATGATAAATTTCTTAATGGCATTTGTAACAACTCGCTCCCACCCATGGGTGCCACCGGTGAATAATCGCCCAGATTACTCACACATAACAACCAAACTAATGAAGAGATAGACTATATTTCATCAAGAAATGCCCTAGGTGGGGACTAAGCTTCATCCTTCCCTTCGCTCCACTTGAGGAATCGGTCCCAACACAAAAAGAAACATAACGGAACGGGACCTGAAACCCTAGTGAGCTTCACCTTTCTTTAGCTCCCCTCACAACAAGCCAAACGTGACCCAGGCACAAAATAATAACACATTACAGATCTGCTGAGTACTGGGGATTTATGGGAATTACATTTTTCAATCCTTAATCTCAAACTTGGCTCAACCAAACCAAAGCCACTCATCACATGCAATCTCATAATTACCAATACACTAGACTGATTACAACCCATTAGATACCATCTAGTGTCCAACATCATATACAATCAACAATAAGAATACATATACAGGAATCATGCAACATACAACCTTGGGTAACACCGCTAGTGGCCACATCATCCTCCCGACATCATCCTTGCTTGCATCTAGACTTCCAACATCTACAACACGAGGTAAAATCTCATGAGTCATAAAAACTCCGTAAGGGTGCAAATGAATGTAAACAAGATAATATATGCGATGCAATGACAAGTAAGTATGCATGAATGGAGAGGAATCATTGCCCTCCGATCCCACCTGTTCAAGGCAATAACCTCCCAAATTACCCCTAGCATACATCTAGTCTCTCCTATGTAAACAGTATATATTCAACCATATTACCAAACATTCGCAAGGCCCCCCCACCCTAGGGGTCGTCCCTTACCTGATTTGAAGCCTCTCTCTACCATGAGTGAGAACATTCGCCTGAATTCTGAGCTCTACTAAGATTACCGCCTCCTCGATAGAACCTAGGCACAATCACATAGAAACCCCAAACATATCAGAAATTAAACTCAAGACTTCATTTTTTTTCCATACACCACAAAAGCCACCTAACAATAACTTCCAAACAACCCTAACTACAAGCATAATCCAATCATCACTTCACATTATATTATCTCACATGATGTAAATAACTTGAAAGAAATAATTTCATTTACCTTAGCCAATCTAGAAAAGAAATTCGGCCAAACGCTCACACCGACGTCGCCTCCTAGGCTGTCATCCTATGACCAAAATGTATTTTTAAGCCTCTAGCATGCCCCTCTAGCCCCAAATTACTTTCTAGAATTTTTTTCCCAATTTTTCTGGGATTTTCCAAAATTTTTCTCCTATTTTTCCCTTATTTTCTAGATTTTTTCTTTATTTTTCTCCTTTTCTTTTCCTTTTTCTTCTTCTTTTTCATCATCTTCCTTCATTTCTTCCTCCCGCGTGGCCGCCTCTACACACCAACTTTGTCGTACCCCACTGCCTGGCTTCCTCTGCAACCAGCGATTTTCTCTGCCTCCAGCCACCATCATTGCCTCTGAGTGCCATCTCACACTTGCTGCCACTGCCAATCGGCCATCCCGCGCACCACTAGCCATCACTAGCCCACGCACCCAGAGCCGATAAGGTCATCTCTAGCCAACCACCGACCACGTCTTCTAGCCAGCGCAATCACTTCAGGCCATCATCGCCTCTAGACACTACATCAGCACCATCGCAACCTCGCCTGCTCCTGCTCCTCCACTGACCTCCGCAGCTGCTCAACCTCCAAGCAGTCATGGTTGCTGCTCAACGTTGTCATTGCTGCGGGTCGCCCTAGCCGGCCACTGATCGGCCATCTCCCTCCTAATCTCTCCATTTCTCTGCTCCATCCCAAGCCTTCATCTCTCTCTCTTGCAATCTCTCTCTCCTCTACTCTAGCTCTTGGCCAAATGCCTCCATCAAAGACAAAATCAGATTCAAATTAAAGGCCACTGTTGAAGACTTAGAGAGCAAGCTATCGAGTACATATATATATACATAAATTACACATTTAACCCCTCTTACTCCCTTTAATTCTACTTAAGAATTTTGATAATTGCACTTGGACCCCCCAAGCTTGAAATTAAATACCACAAAGCCACACAATAATTTGATTTCTCAAAAATTAATTACTGACATTTACTCAGGAATATCGATTTCGCCCCTGCACCTGCACGGGACCTTTATTCCACCTGAAAACACCTCAGGGTTGCCTCACTCGCAAAATCGGACCACCCATAGGGTCTCTTCAGCTTCCCGAAGGTCCCCTATGACCATTCGATAATGGCATTCAGGCTTATACAGAATTTATTCTGAAAGTTATTCCCAACCAGATTGCTTCCAACGTCATTAGCCTTATCTCGAGATGCTCACCAATCTCATGCCTTCTTCCCTGGACATCCAAGTCCCTGGGCATTCTTTACCATCAATTCGATAATTTTATTAAGTAATTTCTCGAAACTCATTCCTTGGGCTCTCCGGACCACCCAACGTCCTTTAAAAATAACTGAAAATCTTATATTTTCCAATACCATGTAATACCGAGTATTACATCCAACCCCTCTTAAATGAATTTTATCCTCGAAATTCTCTTTACCTTACTTTTTTGCCCAAGACAACCACATTCTCGAGCTATTCACCAAACTCTCATACTCGAGAATCTCATAACATAGCCATTGCTCACCTTTCCCTTGGCTATCCCCACCTTGAGGTTTCACTTAGGCTACTAATCCTTTCACTCCTAAGGATATTCATCAATTGCTTCCACCTTGCCCTCCTGCCAAATCCCACCACTAGTCGCTGGTCATGACACGTGAATATGCCAATGATGTCCATCATCTTGATGGATTTCAACCGCCTCTATTCATCACTTTGCAGTCAACTTCCCATTTTTCCACATCAATCAAAACCAAACACGACAATGCCAATTAAACTCAACAACAATGCTTTACTGATCAGTAAACAATGATTTTACGTTGATCACACACTACAACATTTTCCTTGCCAATCACACACGGCCACTATTTTTACGCCGATCAAACACGGCAATGTCTTAGCATTGATTAACCATTGCAATGTCACTTTTAATACCCATTAGACACATTGACACCCAATTTCAACACGACTGACTAGATTGACTAATCTGATTGCGTCATTATTAGTTGACCTGTAATACCCAATATTTAATATTGAGAGTATTTTCATAAATTACGAGTCAAAATGGAATTTACAATAGTTTCGGGCCAAAGTGCAATATCCAAAACATAAACGAAAGGCGAGGGACTAAGTCAAAGTAAGCCAATTAAGGTGAAATGGCACAAATAGGCAATATTCGATAAAACCAAGAGGTTTGCAAAGGTTTGAGGTCGAAAACACGTGATTAGGGGCGTCCGGGCAAAAGTACAGATTTTGTAAAATGCTCGAGGGAGGTCAAAACAACGAATTTTTCAAAAATTCTTGACATAAATGAATTACTTGAAACTTGTGGGCAGTCAAGAAATTAACAAGAAGTCTAGGGGTATCAAGGAAAGGCAAAAAAAGTGCAAAAACTAAAATTTCAAAGTGGGAAAATGACCGGCCCCACTGTGGCTGCTAGCCAGCTGCACTGGGTGTCGAGAAGGTCGCTTGGAGGCTCGAAAGTAGCCTCCATGTGATGATGGTCGCGATGGGAGTGGCCATTGGTTGAGAACCACCGTGAGGTGACTGAAATTAATGGCGGATGGGATCGGCAGTTTTGACCGAATTTTTTGAGGCATTTTTCTCATGATTTAGGGCTATTTGATGGGATTAAAGGCTAGATTTGGGCTTAAGGGATAAGAACGAGCAAGATCTGGTGGGAAATCGCATAAAAAACGAGTATAAATAAAGGGAGAGAGCTGAGGGTTTCAAAAACAAGTCTATTGAAATTACTCTCGTTTTTGCTAGAATCGAGCCTTGCGGATAAGGGGCTTTTGATCTTTGGGTTGTGGGAAGTATTTCTGGAGAGTTTGGGATCGTTTGGCATAGAAATCACTAGGTTTTAGCAAGTTGGCAGGAAAGTCGGGCTCGCCGGAGTCGCAACCCGCAACTGGGTTTTAAACCCTCTTTCAGCTCATCGTGGTCACCTCATCGAGCTCTTCAAGGCTCCATAGTTGTTTTGGCCAAAGGAAGTCGCCGGAAACCTGCCATCACCTGAGAAGACGACCTGCACCAGCTGCGCGTGGGCTTCACTCGCCGAAGCCTTGGGTGGCGCGTGAGGGCGCGTGAGGTAGGTTTTTCTTCTGAAATTAATTTTATAATTTTTCTAAAATTATTTTAGTAATTTTCATGGAAAAGATTTGGTGAAATTTGATGTTAGGGATTTTTTTATGAGTTTTCGAAGGCAAGGAAGGTTTAAAAATAAAGAAAAATAGAGAAAATTGAGGAAAAATAGAAATATTGATTTCTAAGGTCTTAAATGGTAAATAGGAGACGATTGGGTTGTTAGAGGGAAGGATTACACGTTTTTTGAGACAAAAATCGGACATTTCTGAATTGAGGTGAGTGGTTTGATCCTGGCTTTACCTTGTCTTGGATGTGTGTTGGAGTGAGTGTAGTGGGTTCAGGTGAGTGGTTTTACCCTCTCGAGCTTATGATGCACGTGATTGAACAATTATAGTGAGCGATTATATGCTCCAGAACTTGAGTTGTTTTAAAAAGGCGTTTCACTTATGTACTTGTCGCATCATTTACATATTGAACATATGGTATATTGCATCAACTGTTTAAATTATAAAAGAGTCGGTGCATAGCGTGTGATTTTCATATCATTGGGGTGTTGGTTTTTGTGTCATTGTTATGTCTATGGGGACGGGATGGGGTCTACTTGAGAATGGGGCAATGTCAATCTAGGTGAACGAGAGACACGGTAGGGCACTGGAGGGATTAAGTATGTTGTGGCAAGGTCAACCCCAACGGTGTGTGGAATGGATTCTCCACGAGAGGTTGAGTATGTCAAGGAGATTTCTCAAGTTAAACATGTTACATGTTGTTGTTGTCTGTTTATGCCATGCTCATGTATCTTTCATGCATTCAGTAAACTGTTTCATGCCATCACTTAGATGTTTTATCATCCAACTTGGGTTATGCCCCTAGAACATTCAAAGTTCCAGCCAAGGACTGTTGCGAGGGCGAGGACGAGGACGTGGCCATTTGAGGGCCTATGGTGTTTAGGTTGATAGTCGTTGTATCTTTTGGGGGTGTTAGTATTTATTTTGCCATATGTATAAACGATTGTATGATAGTGCCGTCATCACTTGGTCATTTTGTAATTTGTATGTCCGTGTGGGAACATTATGTATGAAACTCGTGGTATGCCACAATATTTGATATTAACTATTCCGCTATGTTGTTTATATCTCGTTTAGTTTAAGATTATTGATCTTGATAGTTAAACGGGCAAGACTAGGGTTCTCGGGGTTTGTATCTGCATGTGAAGATTTTTCTTGAAATCACCGCAGGCGCCGACCATTGTATGTGACAGGTGTTTTATCTGCATGTGAAGATTGTTCTTACGGCACCGCGAGTGATGATCTTGGAAAAAAAGAAAGAAATCTTGAGAATTGTCTTATAGTGACGCACTCGTGTAAGGCAGGGTGTTACAATTGGTATCAGAGACAGGTTTAAACCCTAGGATGGTTAGACTAGGTTGTTGAACTTAGCATGGTTAGAATTGTTAACTTAGAATAGGGTTATGGATTCTATGTGACATATGGAAACTTTAGGAAACACATGTTTGAGGTTTTTGAGGAAAAATTTGTGTTATTAGCAAGCAATGGTGGATCAAGTGCTATTGTCACACTGGACGCATAGGATCGAAGCTCATGGAAACCCACAAGGGGAAGATATGGTTGTGTTTCTGAATGCAATGGAGGAAATCATAGACGATGTACCTTCGAGTTATCGACGGTTGGTGGATCTGCCGGAGTATCAAATCGATTTCCTTATCAACTAGATAATCGGAGAGTGGAAGACCTTTGCTCAGTGGTTATGGCAAGATTGGGCGTTCAAATCCTTACATGAATTCTACACAAGGATGTGGGATCAGCATGCAGAGCTATACGGGGAAGCTATGGATGAGGAAGACCAGGAAGATGGCGCTATAGATTCCAAAGTAGAAAACGATGTCATTGACATCAATTCCAATGAGGAGTCTCAGGGAGCTCAGGAGGATGACAAAGGAGCCTCGGTGGAGTCTGGCGATGACAAGGATCACAAGGAGTCGTGGATCTGAAGGCCAAAGAACTAAGTTGGAAGAGGTCGAAGAAACAGGTAGAGGAAGAACAAATATATAATATAATAAGATGTTATGCTTACTTTCTTTTCAGTTGTGCTAAGTTGTTATGTTTTGTGGGATACTATTAAGAAATAAAATTATCCCTCTTGTAAAGAAATGATCTTGTCTTGTGCATAATTCATTTTCGTGATTCACTCCAAATGGTGAACACACGAAGACTCCGAGATGCAACCCACAATGGAAATGGGAGAAGAGAGGAAAATAATCCCGGAGATCAAGGTGATCATAGAAATCACTCAGAAGGGAACAGGAGGTATGTTGGGGAATCGAGCTCTAGCGAGGATCGGTTCGAGCGGATGGAACGATTCCTAGAGAATATGCTAACTTACGTGAGTCGAGAGGAGCCTACTCGGCACACGACCACAACACTAGAACGATATCGACATTTAAGGCCGTCTGTGTTTAAGGGTAGGGTTGGCGATGATCCTAGCTCAGCTGAGTACTGGCTCAAGCAGATAGAGAAATTACTTCAACACCTCTAGTGCAGCGAAGAGGAGAAAGTGAAGTGTGTGACCTACACGCTGGAGGAAGAAGCAAGTCGGTGGTGGCAGTCTACCGAGTGTTCTATGATCAGATCCCAACAAGAACGTGAGGATGAAGATGAGGATGGGCCAATCTATACTTGGGCGGGATTCAAGGAAGAATTTAACGCCAAGTACTTCCCCAAGAGCTGGAAGGAAGAAAGGATTTGGGAGCTTATGAGGCTCAAGCAGACTGATGAGATGTCTGTGAACTAATACGACAACCGATTCACTCAACTGATTAAATACGTGCCCATGTACGAGACTGATGAGAGTCAGAAGGCACAGAAGTTCGTTTCAGGGTTGCAAGTGAGTCTCCAACAAGTCTTAAGCGGGTGGGACATTGATTCCTACAAAGAAGCGTTGCATCGAGCCCTAACCATTGAGAGGAACTTGACGCAGGTAAAGATAATCAAGACAGAGAAAGGGAGCAAGGGCGATAAGCCAGGAAGTTCAATGGCTCAACCTAAAGACGAGGGGAAATGCCCTCGATGTAAGAAGAAACACCCTGGGAAGAGGCGCGTCTTGATATGCTATGGATGTGGCGAAGAAGGTCACATTGGAAGAAACTGCCCAAAGAACAAAGGAACACCCCAAATTAGGTACCAAGGAAATGTGGTGTCTCACAACTACGGACAACCGGGGCATATCTCTCGAGAGTGCCCAAAGAGGCAGAAGATGGACTGCCGAGTGGAGGAGCACAGAATGTTCGTCCAGGCCGAGTGTATAATCTGACTTGTGAGGATGCTGAGGCCGATCCTACAGTTATTAAAGGTACACTGTTCTTTTCGAATATTCCAGTTCATGATTTAATAGATTCGGGTGCTACGCATTCGTTTGAGTCGCATGCATCAGTAGAAAGTCTAAAGCTAGAACCTAGGGAATTGGGTTATCAAATGGTAATAGCTACCCCTATGGTTTCGACCCTAGGAACGGAAGTGGGTTGCCAGGGATGTATTTTTAATATGGGAGGGGAAAGTCTCAAGATAAACTTAGCGGTATTGGATATTCAAGATTTCAATATAATTATAGGAATAGATTTCCTATCGGTACACAAGGCTAAGGTAGATTGTAAGAATAAGACGGTAAGCTTACTCAAACCTAGCGGAGAATCGATTATGTTCCAAGGCCAAGATAGAAAGAGTAAGAGAAAGCACGGCGTGACTTGCAAGCATTGCAATCAGCCAAACCCAAACCAAGTAAGAAAAGTCTTGAGTTGGAATCAGTGAGGGTTGTGAATGAGTATCCTGAGGTTTTTCCTGAAGAATTACCAGGACTACCTCCCCAAAGAGAAATCAAATTCTTGATAGACCTTGTACCAGGTACGCAACCTATATCTTTACCTCCGTACAAGATGGCCCTAGCTGAGATGAGAGAGTTGAAGAAGCAATTGCAGGACTTGTCCGACAAAGGATTCATTACACCAAGTGTATCACCTTGGGGAGCTACAATTCTTTTCATAAAAAAGAAAGATGGTACCTTACAGATGTGTACTGATTACTGGCAGTTGAATAAGGTAACCATAAAGAATAAGTACTCGCTACCTAGGATTGAGGAATTGTTTGACCAACTTCAAGGAGTTAGGGTATTTTCTAAGATAGACCTTCGGTCAGGGTACTATCAAATGAAGATCAAGTCGGAAGATGTACCTAAGACTGTTTTCCGTTCTCGGTATGGTCACTACGAATATCTAGTGATGTCGTTTAGACTAACAAATGCACCTGCTGCATTCATGGACTTAATGAACCGAACTTTTAGACCCTACTTAGACAAGTTCGTGATGGTGTTTATAGATGATATCTTGATATACTCTGTAAGCAAGAGTGCACACAAAGAACATTTGAGGATAGTGATGCAGACCTTAAAGGACCACAAGTTGTACGCCAAATTCTCAAAGTGTGAGTTCTAGCTTACTCAGGTAGCGTTTCTTGGACATATAATTTCTGCAAAAGGTATAGCTGTCGATCCAGTAATGATAGAAGCAGTTCAGAATTGGCAAGCACCCAAGACCGTCAAAGAAATTCGAAGTTTTCTTGGACTAGCTAGATATTACAGGAGATTCGTGGAAGGATTCTCGAAGATATTTGCTCCACTTACTCAATTAATGCAGAAGGAAGTCAAATTTGAGTGGGACGAAAAGTGTGAGCAAAGTTTTCAAGGCCTTAAGGCGCGATTGACTACGACACCAATTCTAGCAATGCCAACAGAGTCAGGAAAATATGTGGTGTACAGCGATGCTTCTGGAATAGGTTTGGGATGTGTTTTAATGCAAGATGAGAAGGTAATCGCTTACGGATCCCGACAACTAAGGAGACACGAGCAGAACTACCCAACCCACGACTTAGAGTTAGCGGCCATAATTTATGCTTTGAAATTGTGGAGACATTATCTTTACGGAGCACAGTTTGAAATTTTTACGGGTCACAAAAGTTTGAAGTACATATTTTCTCAGAAAGAGTTAAACATGCGACAAAGAAGATGGATGGAGTACCTAAAAGATTATGATTGCATCATTTCCTACCATCCAGGGAAGGTGAATGTAGTTGTAGACGCTCTTAGCCGAAGAAGCTCAAAAATTGTGGCTAGCATGATGATCAAGGAATGGAAAATGATTGAGGAATTCAGTCACTTGACGATAAGTGTCAAGCCTAAGCCAATAAAAGGGTATTTAGCGAATTTGACAATCCAACCTGATGTGGTAAATCAAATCAAGTCAACTCTTCAGACAAACGCACGAAGAAGTCAATGGATAGACAAGAATGATCAAATAAAGGCACCTGAATTCAGTTACTGTGATGGTATACTACAGTTTTGAGGAAGGACTTACGTGCCAAGAGATCAAGACCTAAGGCAAGTTATCTTAAGAGAAGCTCATCGAGCTAGGTACACCGTACATCTAGGGTCCATAAAGATGTATAAGGACTTAGAGAAATTTATTGATGGCCTGAAATGAAAAAGGATGTGGCACGGTACGTGGCACAGTGCGATACTTGTCAACGTATAAAAATTGAGCATTAGCGTCCGGGAGGGATGCTACAATCTCTGGACATTCCCGAGTGGAAGTGGGATCACATTGCCATGGATTTCATGACCAACCTACCTCGAAGTCCCAAAGGAAACGATGCTATTTGGGTGATAATGGATCGATTGACCAACTCGTCACATTTCTTACCTATTAAGATAGGGCAACCGACTCATGCTTTAGCTCAGCTATATATTAAGGAAATAGTTCGACTTCATGGAATCCCTGCAAGTATAGTATTAGATTGAGACCCACGATTTACGTCAAGATTTTGGGAAAGTTTCCACAAGTGTATGGGAACACAGTTGAAACTCAGCACAACATATCACCCCCAGACCAATGGACAGTTCGAGCGAACAATTCAAACGCTTGAGGACATGTTGAGGGCATGCATTTTAGATTTCTTAGGAAGTTGGGAGAAACATCTACCACTAGTGGAATTCGCTTACAACAACGGGCACCACAGTAGCATTGGAATGGCCCCATACGAGGCGTTGTAAGGGCAAAAATACATAACACCACTCTGCTGGGTAGAAACCGGAGAAACAAGATTAATTGGACCTGAGATTGTTCAAATTACGATAGAAAAGATTAAGAGAATTCAAGAGAAAATGAGATCAAGTTAAAATCGTCAGAAGTCGTACGCTGACTAAAGAAGACGAAAATGGGAATTCTCGATCGGTGATAAGGTATACTTGAAAGTCTCCCCATTCAAATCAATGATTCGACGGAAAAGGAAAGGGAAACTAAGTCCAAGATATATAGGTCCCTACAAAATTTTGGAGAAAATTAAGTTAGTGGCTTACAGAATAGCTTTACCTGTGGCATTATCAAACATCCACAACGTGTTTCACGTGTCTCAACTACGGAAACATAAGCCAGATTCTTCTCAAGTACTTTGAAATGAGACCATTGAGATTCGAGATGATCTAACTTACCCTGAAGAGCTTGTTTGAATCTTAGATCAAAGAAATTAAGTCTTAAGAAACAAGGTCATCCCATTGGTAAAGGTGATGTGGAGCAACCATGACGAAGAAGAAGCCACCTGGGAATGCAAAGAACAGATGAAAATTTCTTATCCGCATTTATTTAATGTTGTGAGTTAATGATTTCAAGGATGAAATTCCTTTTAGAGGGGGAGGATGTAATACCCATTATTTAATATTAAGAGTATTTTCGAAAATTACGGGTTAGAATGGAATTTACAATAGTTTCGAGCCAAAGTGCAATATCTAAAACATAAACGAAAGGCGAGGAACTAAATCAAAGTAAGCCAATTAAGGTGAAATGGCAGAAATAGGCGATATTCGATAAAACCAAGAGATTCGTGAAGGTTTGAGGTCGAAAACACGTGATTAGGGGCATTCGGGCAAAGGTGCAGATTTTGTAAAATGCCCGAGGGAGGTCGAAACAATGAGTTTTTTGAAAATTCTTGAGAGAAATGAATTAATTGAAACTTGTGGGCAGTCAAGGAATTAACAATAAGTCTAGGGGTATCAAGGAAAGGGAGAAAAATGAGGTTGGAAATTACTTAGGGGGTAAAAATGCAAAAACTAAAATTTCAAAGTGGGAAACCGACCGGTCGCCAGGCAGCCACCCTAGGCATCGGGAAGGTCGCCTGGAGGCTCGGAAGTAGCCTCTAGGTGATGATGGTTGCGATGGGAGTGGCCATTGGCCGAGAACCGTCGTGAAGTGACTAGAATTAATGGCGGATGGGATCGGCGATTTTGATCAGATTTTTTGAGGCATTTTTTTCTCATGATTTAGGGCTATTTGATGGGATTAAAGGCTAGATTTGGGCCTAAGGGATAAGAACGAGCAAGATTTGGTAGGAAATCGCATCAAAAACGAGTATAAATAAAGGGAGAGGGCCGAGGGTTTCAAAGACAAGTCGATTGAAATTGCTCTCGTTTTTGCTAGAATCGAGCCTTGGGGATAAGGGGCTTTTGATCTTTGGGTTGTGGGAAGTATTTCTGGAGAGTTTGGGATCGTTTGGCATAGAAATCACTAGGTTTTAGCAAGTTGGCTGGAAAGTCAGGCTCGCCGGAGCCGCGACCTGCAACTGGGTTTTAAACCCTCTTCTGGCGATTGTTTTAATCATTTGAAGGCACCATCATGGTCGCCTCATCGAGCTCTTCAAGGCTCCATAGTTGTTTTGGCCAAAGGAAGTCGTCGGAGACCCACCATCGTCGAAGAAGACAACCTACACCGATTGCGCTTGGGCTCCACTCGGCGAAGCCTTGGGTGGTGTGTGAGGGCGCGTGAGGTAGGTTTTGCCTCTGAAATTAATTCTATAATTTTTCTAAAATTATTTTAGTAATTTTCATGGAAAAAGATTTGGTGAAATTTGATGTTAGGGATTTTTTATGAATTTCTGAAGGCAATGAAGGTTTAAAAATAAAGAAAAATAGAGAAATTGAGGAAAAATAAAAATATTGATTTCTAGGGTCTTAAATGGTAAATAGGAGATGATTGGGTTGTTGGAGGGAAGGATTGCATGTTTTTCGAGATAACACATTTTTCGAGGCAAAAATTGGACTTTTCTGAATTGAGATAAGTGGTTTGATCCTAGCTTTATCTTGTCTTGGATGTGTGTTGGAGTGAGTGTAGTGGGTTCAGGTGAGCAATTTTACCCTCCCGAGCTTAGGATGCACGTGATTGAACCAGTTCTAATGAGCGATTATACCCTCCAGAACTTGAGTTTTTTTACAAAGGCGTTTCACTTATGTACTTGTGGCATTATTTGCATATTAAACATGTGGTATATTGCATCAACTGTTTAAATTATAAAAGAGTCAGTGCATGGCGTGTGATTTTCATATCATCGGGGTATTGGTATTCGTGTCATTGTTATATCCGTGGAGACGAGATGGGGTCTACTTGAGAATGGGGCAATGTTAATCTAGGTGAACGAGTGACATGGTAGGGCACTGGAAGGATTAAGTATGTCGCGGCAAAGTCAACCCCAACGGTGTGTGGAATGGATTTTCCATGGGAGGTTAAGTATGTCAGGGAGATTTCTCAAGTTAGACATGTTACATGTTATTGTCTATTTATGCTATGCTCGTGTATCTTTCATGCATTCAGTAAACTGTTTTATGCCATCACTTAGATGTTTTATCATCTAACATGGGTTATGCCCTTGGAACATTCAACGTTCCGGCCAGGGACTGTTGCGAGGGCGAGGACGTGGTCATTTGAGGGCCTATGATGTTTAGTTTGATAGTCACTGTATCTTTTTGGGGCGTTAGTATTTATTTTGCTATATGTATGAACGGTTATATGATAGTGCTGTCATCACTTGGTCGTTTTGTAATTTGTATTTCCATGTGGGAACACTATGTATGAAACTCGTGGTATGCCACGATATTTGATATTAACTATTCCGCTGTGTTGTTTATATCTCGTTTAGTTTAAGACTGGGGTTCTCGAGGTTTGTATCTACATGTGAAGATTGTTCTTGAAATCACCGCGGGCGCTAGCCATTGTATGTGACGAGTGTTTTATCTGCATGAGAAGATTGTTCTTACGGCACCGTGTGTGATGATCTTGGGAAAAAAAAAAAGAAATCCCGAGAATTGCCTTATAGTGACGCACCCGTGTAAGGTAAGGTGTTACATGACCCTCCATGATTCTCATCATTCCCTCCCTCTTCAAGACAATTCGCTCTTGAATCGTAAACTGGAATGATCAGCTTGTCAACATAGTCATGAATCTTGCCAAGCACTTGGAATGGTTCACCAAGTTCAAAGGTCACATCCTCGAAATCCTGCAACAAAGAATTAACCAAATTTGGGAGAGATTTGTTAGTTTCGTAGGGCTCCTCGTACTCATGTAAAATTATTTGTTGATTTTCCATAAGAGCCTTCTCAACCTCACTTTTTTCAACAATGAGACTCGTTTTTATCTCACCCTCGTCTTTTTCTTCAACCTCAATATTATGAATATTTTGATCACCAATATCATGCTCACTTTTTTCTGAACTCTCAATCTCATGTTTCTTCTCTTTTTCTAGATGTTTCAGTAACACTCCCATGAACTTTAATTCTTCCTCAAATTTAGCCCAAACATCGCGCCTATGTTGCCACTCATGATATTTTTGTAGTTGCCTCATTTCCAAACCTTCAAGCATCTTTCATGATATAAGAATAAAAAAAAAACAAAAACAAGAATAGATAAATACCTAATTTTAGAACCAAATCTCTAATACTAACTAATGTGAACTCGTGATGGAACGAAGCCAAAGGAACCCACAAAAGATTGAAATGAACCCAAAAAAGCCAAAATCGGATATAAGATAAAGAATTCCTGACCAGTTGATTCACGAACCAAGAACCTAGACTATATTAAAATCTAGACCCATTGGTGTGCAGAAACAAGAACCAAGAATTGTGTTATTGAACGCCACAAAGACTACCCAGATCTTTGATAAGTTCAAATCTTGAATGCCATAAAGAAATCCTTTGATAAGTTCGAAGTTTTGTTCATTGAAGAACAACATAGAAAAAGAGAAATCTCTCAAATTCAATTCATAATCTTCTTTTCTCTTACAATGGAAAAGCCTTTAAATAGGCAAAAATAATTAAATCCTAATTCTACTTGAAAACTAATAAAAATCCTAAACTTAGTCATAAACTAAATCCTAAATCTAATGGGTTTAAGTTAGCCCAATCTAAATAGAAGTAGAAATAACAAAAATAATCCAATCCAACTACAAGTTGGAATAACAAAACTAACCTAATCCAACTACAAAGTTGGAATAATAAAACTAGTCCAATCCTAAATTACATAGGAAATAAGTAAATAACTTGCTAAACAAGAATCCTAATCAAAAATGAATTAATATTCATCCAATTCCAACACGACTAACTGGATTGACTAATCTGATTGCGTCATTATTAGTTGACCTTCCATGATTCTCATCACTCTTTATGACTAAGAAGACTTTCAAGACGAACAACTGGTTAGGGGAACAGGTGGATGTCCCCCCGCAAACTCTCCGATACTTAAGTTAGTCTTCTGGTGCTTGAGTGTAAGAATTGGAGTCAGAGTGGCAGAGTGAACTTACCTAAGAAAGAAGGTGTAGAAATGTAGTTCTAGAGCACACATCAAGAAGTGGGTGAATTGGTTATTTTGAAATTAATGACTTTCAAAAATTTTAAACAACGTAAAATATTTTATAGTGAAAGAATGAATTAAGAAGTAAGTGAGGAATGGATAACTACAAGAAGAGAAAATAAATAATGTAAGTACACAAGAACACAAAGATTTATAGTGGTTTGGCTTACCCAATTCTAATCCACTACCTTAGCTCCTCACCAAGGATTTTCAAAAACAAATCCACTAAAACACCTACTTAAACTAAGTAGGTCCTTTAGTCCAAAGACTAAGAAGATACAACCTCCTATCAAATAGATAGGCCCTCAAACTCTACAAGCTTGGAAACAAATGAATCACAATAGAACAGAGGTCCTAAGAGTTTGACCTCTTAGTTACAAGTTCTCTCAATGAAAAATAAGGCTTGAAAAGAATTAAGCAATAAATAAATTACAAGTCTTTACAATGAATAAGTAAGAGAAAATAATGTAAGCTTAATAAATTGTTCTTGAACACTTGCTAGCTTGGTAGTTGAATCCACTAAGAGCTTTAAATGAAATCCCAACCACCTGTATAAACTTGATGGTGCTAACTTCCAAAAATCTGACTGTTTGAAGGAGTTGGAGAGCATTAAATGCGGTAAAAACTAGCTGTTATTTGAAATCTATGAAAAAATCAATCGACTGATACAAAGTATCTGTCGACAGATTAAAGAACTAATTCAAAAAACAGACGACCGATGAGAATGGTTAGTCGACATATCAGTTATATATAGAAAAGATTAACACATGCATACATATTACCAGGCAACAGGTGAAAACAATCAAACGCATGATACAAGCTATACAGCAATCATTTAAGAGATGCAAGCAATCTGTCATGCGACATATTAAAACTGGATAGTCGACCGATTTAAGTTAAAAATTTTAAGACATAGATGTATACCATACTGTTAGTCGACAGATGACAAGGAGTCTATCAACAGATATAAGCCATTTTGATTCAATTAGTCGCCTGATCACAAAGGATCAATCGACCAACAGAAAATGTATTTGCCCACCAGGCGACAGATCTAAATACTTAGACAACTAACACTCTTAACATTTTTAAGACTCATTTTTTACTTATCCCTCAAACAAACTCAAAACATTTTGAATAAGGTTTTCTTGCCATTATCTTGGCATATGTCCTCTAATTTCATTTGATGATTTTCCCTTATTTTGAATATGAATCTTATCCAAAATTGATTTGAACTTTGAAATATAAGAATATACATTTTACCACTAGAATAGTAAAAAGCTTAATTTTGGTTTTCATCATCAAAACTTTAAAACCAATATCATTATATCATTAGTCCTCCTATTTATAGAGGAGGGAAATGAGGACACATGGCTGGCATCCCACACTTCTGAGGTGGTATATTCTGAGTATTTTCCCAACATATTTTGTGAAATCTTGGCATATTCTATAGAATCTTAAAATATTCCTGTGGGTCCCTAGGAAGGTCTTGGAAAAAGGCTCTTGAGTTTGGTTTGAAGAACATCCCGAGAAGGTCTTTTTAGCTACAAGAGCGGCTTCCAGGGGTGATGGATGGCTTGATCAAATTTGGGAACGAAACGAGCATATGGCATGTAACCATAACCAAGTGGGGTGCACCCCACTCGATCATAACTGAGTGGTGAGATCTCTTTGGCTTTCCCTAGGCTTTTGCTCTTTTCTTTGCTTGATTTGCTTTGTTTTTGCTTGTTACTCTTCAATAGGGATCCTTCTTCATAACTCGATCCTTCTTGACTGAGTGAGGGGAACTCCACTGGGTTATTGCCTTATTCTCTCTTTTCCTTGATCAATTGTGCATTTACTTAACAAGTTGTGCTTCATGCTTCATCAACGGATCAATAGAAAGTCTCCAATCGGGCTATGTCATCCATGGCCCCGAGAGGGGGGGTACCCACCCTACTTGGCCTTGGTTTAACCTTCAATTTTGTTTTGCTCTTTTCTTGCTCCTTTTGCTTTTGAGTTGTAGGTTCTCGACCCATTTAGGTATGTACTTGACCTAAATAACCATTTGTAGATTTGACCCAGATTTGCCACTTGAGTCTACTCCATATCTAAATTGTCTACTGTTTGCAAGGCATATCAACGTAGCACTATCATTAATCTAACATAACATGATAGGCATTGTCATTAATCTAACATAACATTTTCAATAACTTGCTAAAGCACGTGCACACCAACCGCTAGCGCTTTATTAACCAAATGACTAAAAGGAATGAAAACAAATAAATGAAGGATAGAATATGACAAAATTTTAGTTGAAAGACTAAAAACTACATTTCTTAATAGTTTAAGGATGGGGATATGGATTAAACCAACTAAAAATCACAATGGAGTGACATTAAATGGAACAATTCTCCTAGCAAAAGAGAAGAGGAACTTTGTTATGATAGTTAATATGGGCTAGAATTCCACTATAAATCAGTAGGAATGATTGACAAACCGCAATTCATAAAACCCACCTTTGTGTAAAATAAGATTGAAGCTTTTCCCCTGTCGTTTAGTTTTGCAGTCTTGAAAAGGAAGAAAGAGTGAGCAAAGGAAAAGGGGCACTGATTATTCAATCAAGGAGTAGAATCTCAATGCTAGTCGTCGTTTTGCAGAGAGTCAGAGAATCATCTTTACTACAAACTTAAACATATAAAGTTTGTTCTTATAATTCGAACTTCTAATGCAACGATTTGAACAATACGTTTGTAAAGTGTCTGCCGGCCCATCTCAGCCGGCGTTTTTACCATTAACCGAACTAAGACTCTTTGGTCGCCCAGTTCGCAGAACCCTTGGAAAAACAAACAAATTTGCTAGAGAAGAAATTCATTTCTTCAAGAAAGCTGCTAATATACCTAAAAGATTTAGCTTACATGGCACCTGATCAACATGTTACATCTACATGTCTGCATCCCAGATCATGATGTAAATTACACATTATGAACTCAGGAACTGCAGGGGCAAAGAACATCAGAAACAGAAACAGAAACAGGAGGAGCTGATCAGAATGGGCTTTTCTACAAGGCTGATTGCAACATGTTTTTGTACTTGACACCAACCTTTAACATTTCTTAGTCTGCTGCAAGCTTCTTTTTCCAATTCCTTTTCTTTTCTTTTCACAAAAGTAGTAGTGCAGTTAGTCAAATGAGAAGCATACCCATCCATACTTTGGAACATGGCGGCAAGCGAAGCATGTAAAATCAAGAACTGCTTGGCAGGCGGCCAACTGGCCCTTGATCATCTTTGAGGTTGATCGGCGGAACCTGAGGCTCCGACTGAAGGTGTAGCCGGCACACTGCTTGCTGACCCATTCTCAACTGGTGGAGGCACTCCCCATTTTCCTTCGGATTCAAGAGGCTCAAAGACGTAAACTCCACCATCTGATAGACCTAATGCAAACTGATTTGCTTCCTGTGGATGTGCTGCAATCACTAGCGGATGGACATTCGAGTTGCTGCAGAGAAAATCGACTTTAGAATTGAAAATGGGTAAAGAAACATCCACAAATTATCCTGGTAAGATGTCTCTAGACTCATTTTAACTACCCCACGTTCAGAATATAAGGGAATACCAGAGACTGGGTGAAAGATAAGCTGCAGGGCTTATACGACATCGGAGTCTGAGATTGGCGGCCGTAAATACACACACAGTTGCATCCAAGAAGCTGGCATATACCAGCTGGCTATCGCACGAGAATGTTGCATGAGAGATTGGAGCAGCAGATTCCCGGGGGACCCACTGTCAAAAATAAGGAATGGCATCAATCACCTCTAACATACAGTTACTTGCTGACAAAAAGCCAGTTGGAGAGAGAGAGAGAGAGAGAGAGAGAGAGAGAGACCTGCTTGACACATTCTAATTTTGTTGCTTCATAGATCGCAAGCTGTGTCTCATGTACAACAAGGAAGTGTGTCTGGTCCTGGTGAAACTGTACACGAGTGTCTGATTGTGCCGTTGGTGTCCTCCCAGCTGGAATCGGCAGGAATCTGGTTTTCTGCTTTTCCCATCCATCAGAGTTCCAAACACAAAGCTGGATCAAAAGAAAAGCAGGTCATAAGTCGATTCACTATCTTATCCAGAGACATTAACCCCTGTATGCTGGATCATCAATCAACAACATCAAACTGCTATGAGTCACCATAGGTCAAAAGAATATGCACCTCTTAATGCTTCATTAACTACATGACAAGCGCACCTTAGCTATCTAGCCAGAGCCATTCTTATTAATCAATTGGAGAACTGATAAATTCCTTAGCAATTCTCTCTCTCTCTCTCTCTCTCTCTATATATATATATATATATATATAAGTCCAGGAAGCTAACAGCATTGAAATAAAAATTGCAGTCAAACACACATCAACTAAACAACAACATATCCAGCCGTTATCCCACTGTGTGGGGTTGGCTATATGAATTCTAGACTTCTATGTGGATTACATCCCAACAGATAGTTTGTCTAGAATTCATATTTGGATCCGACTAGGTTTTACGCTGGCTGTCGGCTACCTAACGCAACCCTCCTCCTTTATCCGGGCTTGGGACCGGCAGTGGATAATATCCCCTGGCGGAGTAATGATGAAATGAAGTTTGAACACCATCTTCACATGGAGAAATTTCATGAGATGGTGGTGAATGAAGATAATTGATATAGTTGTGTTCCATAACTTAGTTGACATGGTGAAACCAACAAGTACAATATGGAAACACAACACAAACACACATCAACTAAATTTGTTAAAATCTGCTAAACTTCAAATTTGTTCATATACATACGTGTATAACTGAATTCTATTTGTTCATATACATACGTGTATAACTGAATTCTATTTGTTCATATTTAAAGATCCTGTTTGGCCAGAGTAGGACTTACATTGCTTAAGTGTGCTTGTTTCTTTACAAATGTCTAATAAGGACATGACTCCAGATTCTAATAACCATGTAAAAAATGGTGTCCGTGACTTACTAGAGAAGTCGCAGCCCTGATAAATTCATGACCAAAGGAAAAGGGTGTAGAGCCAAAGGAAAAATAGAGGCTTGTGTCAAGGAAGAAAATTATTCTCATGTTTCCTAGTTAATCAAAGGAACTTGAGCACTAATTTCTTGGTTGGAGAATGATTACTGCCAGCCAGATTGCAATATTCTTGAATTAGTGATCCATAAAGGCATATCTTGAAAAAACAGATGATCTGAGTCTTCCCATTTTCTAGTCAAAGAACTGGGAGGACCCCTATTAGCGTAAAAATATCATGCCTACAAGATATATAGGAGGCACAAGGCCCATTACAACTCTCTGCATGCATAAAAATTGAAAACCCTTCTAACCTGGGCATCTGCTCCTGATGAAACAAGCACATTAAGCACATGAGAGAAGGCCAACCCAGTAACTCTTTTAGAGTGACCTTTAAGCTTGCTTTTGACCTGCAATGATGAAATGTCATGGTAATTACATAATAAGAAGGGTTGGTTACCATCCAACTCCCTACCCAGAATATCATTAACCATACCTCATCCACACGGACATTGTATATCTGGATTGTTGAATCATCCATACCAATAGCAATTATATTATTATCTTGAGGATGGAATGCAAGAAATGTTGCCGCAGGTGGTGGAGGCATGAAAGTAGTCATTGTCTGTACTTGTCCAGAAAGTTAGGTTTAGTCAACTGATTCATTATCAAACAGCATAATTTGACTTGAGCAGATAATAATTATTTTATCAGTCACCTTAAAGGTCATCATATTGAAGAGAGAGATCTTCCCTCCTGACGCAGACATCACATAAGAATCATTCTTGGATAAAGCAAAACAGGGTACACCATCCTCAGGGTTAGAGTCAGCAACATCATTGGTCATCAAAATGCCACTAGATGGTTGCCATAGTTGAGGTGATATACTGGCTGTTGCCTAAAGAATGAAGAATTCACTCTAAAATTGAGCTCATCTCCAAATAAAAATAATAACCAGTAAGGAAATGAAAATTTAGCATCCAGACAATCTAGCATACCTTGCCACTTGAATTACGTTCATTTCGTGGCCATTTCCAAAGCAGATGAATGGCATTTGATGCTAGTGCCAGGATAGCATTGCCTGCATTTGTATAGATCAACCTTGATATCTGCAGGATATAAAGGAGAAACTGAGACTTGTATTGATAGACACATGGTGAAGAGCCTTAAGACAAAAGATAGATAGACTAACACCATGTTACTTTCTTCAAAATAGTGACAAATTCCTACAAAAACAACATAAACCAGTTTGATTTCTACAAAAGAACTACTAAAGAAATGCGATAAGAAGTGAAAAGAACAAAAAAGGGCTTGCACTTTAGTTTCAACTATTGGATGTGTCCCCAAAAGTGAGCATTATGCATAAAGGACAGACAGTCATATTCAGTGAGAGAATTGCCTACATATTTATGTTGTTTATCTTCATATTTCCTCATTTTCTTGCATTAGATATTTTGCTCTACAGATTACAAAACCTTCTATGTGATTTAGTACAATCATAACAAAAATCAGCTCAAATTCTTATCTCTTACAGTCTTAGTGATGCAGGAACCTGAACCCAAAAGAAACGAGAGTAATCCTGATTACTCAAAACCAATATCAATATTCAATATTATTCATCAAAATCTATTCTTCAATACATCCTTGAAGGATTATTTATAGACAATTAATAGATATAAACTTAGTCTAACTTTCTAGTTGGTTTTTAAGCTAATAAAGGTAATCCTAATCTAATTAGGATTCTAGGACATTAAAGAAAATAAAAGAAACTAGGAAACAAATTAAAATAAAGAAATTAATAAAACAATATTAATTTCTATTTTTACGCCTAAAGTATTATTTCCTGAAATATTCGTCTCTATGATCTTCATCACTTAGGTTTAATCAACTTTCACCTCATTATATATGGCAGTTTTCTAATATGTGGCACAGAATCTGAGCATTAGACCTTATATACTCCCATTATCAACCTTCTATATGATTTAATAACAGAAACAAAAATCAGCTCAAATTCTTATCTCTTACAGTCTTAGGTTTTAATCAACTTTCACCTCATCGTGTATATCCTACTAGCAACCACTTCCTTCCACAGAGGATTATATTTCAATTAACTGGATTCTAACAAATCAGAGATTTACTTTCCAACCTTTTGACTCAATTATCCTTCTTGAAGTGAGGAAATAAATGGCATGTCACTCGGTCGTTATGAACTGTTGTTGCTTATCATAGTAACTGTCAGTCAAAAGATTATTTAAAATTTTCATAGTATATATTTGAGGTTTTGGTTCTTTGAATTCTTAAAAGTTGATCTGGTCTATTTAACTGCTCAAGAATTTGCTAAAAGCTGTCTCACTTTGCCTAATTCAGCCAATAGAAAGTTGGCATCAATGAATCGGGTGGAAGAAATATAAAAATTGTGATTTAGACTACAGAAACATTGGCCACAGGCATACACAACATATCAAGCCTTTATCCCATCATGTGAAGTGGGTTATGCAAATTCCAGTTCATCAATCATTCCTATCTACTCTCCTCACAAGGGCGTTTGTTGGTTTCTTCTCATATGACCCAATATTCTTAATTGTGTTATTATCTTCAATAGAAACCACTCCAATTTTATTACAAATAACCTCATTTCTAATTTTTTCTTTTCTTGCATCTCTACACATCCATCTCTCATCTCCATTATGTTCATATTTTATACATTCTAGTGTTTTGCTACCCAACATTCTGGCCAAATGATGTAATTTTGTACAAATAAAATTTCTGATTTTATACTCTAATGTGTTCATCTTATTAATTCACCTAAATTAGCAACCCCCCCAACAAGGGGAGTGCTTATTAGAGTGAACTAAAAAAGTTGAGTTGAGGTTATGATCTGATATGGAACAAGAGTCAAAGTGCATGAGAACGTATTAAGCCTCATAATAAAAAAAAAGTTGGTCCAGTGCATATGGTGCATGATCTGTCCTTGAGTAACTATGATACAAATGGGAGAATCCTTAAGGCCAGGCCAGGCCAAGCCATAATCAGGTGATCTGATTTATTGTTTGTAGAGTGCCAGCTTTCTGCTCATGACAATACTGGAGCTTTTCCAGTCCAAGGCTGATTAATCTTACCTAATGACTAAGATCTTATCACTTTTAAGAGGCTTCATGGAAAAAAAAAACATACTAAAAACAGATCAGGATAATTCAACTGAAAAAATGGTGAAGAGGCACATATTCCATGTGTGAAGCATAGGTAGCTTACTGGAACTGGCTCTAGTTAGCATGTGTCAAAGAAGAAATTTAAAGTCACAACCAAAAGATTGAACATATATCAGTAAAATGTTTAATTGAAAAAATTTTGCAGCTTGTAAGCATCAATGGATCAATATAAGCAATGACTAAACAATCAAACTGCTCATAGGTGCACATCGCTCTTAAAATATTAGTAAAAATGTATACCTTTGTTACTCTCAGGTTTTCAGGGAGCTTCAATGAACGGCACTGGGACAGATCACTAATTTCAGTTAGCTTCCAGATCTTTGATTTGTCATTGGTTTCTTCAGTAATTCTGGGTTTCACATCCCCAAAACCTCTAGCATCCCCATTCTGATATAACTAATGATATGTTAACATGTGTAAGTAATAATATGTGACTGCTGCTTAAAGGTCTATTCTACCGAATGGATGAAAAACAAGATAAAGATTTAGGAAAGGTAATTGTTGTTGTAACTCATGATGTTCGGAGGACAAAAAAATAAAACAAAGGCCCAACAAACCATTCCAGGGATAGTGACAACAGAAGCAACTCTATCTGCAAGTCCAGCACTAGCAGTAGCAGTAGAAGCAGCAGCAGATATTGCACTTATTATAGGCTGCATGGGAAAAAAATCCATTAGGCAAGGCCATTTCAGATAGGGTTGATCTGACATAAGAAGATTCACTTATTTTGCTCAGCCACCTTGGTCACAGCATCAGATGCTCTCGAAGCGTCATGAGAAATATTTTCAAATGCACGCAGCAAGCGAAGACCATCAGAATTTGCTAATATCTTTATCCCATTTTCATTAGCAGAAACAGCCAAGAGAGTTCCATCCTTGTTGAAGCGGATTCGTGGGAGTGCCTTGATTTAGCATGGTAGAACAGCACTTAGTCCATCACAGAGTATTGAGATTTCTTTTTCTTAGTATTAACACCAAAAATTAATGAACTTACTGGAAGATTTTCAGCATCAATACTTGTCAAAAGTTGGACATTGTCCATATCCCAGAACTTTATGGAGAAGTCATCGCCAGCTGCTAAATATCGGTTTTTAGTTGTATCAAATTGTACAACACCCAAAGATCGTTTTCGGAACCCTTGATAGGTCCTCTTAACAGCACCTTCACTTTCATTCCATTCAACAATATGTGATTCCCCCTCTTTGCTGGTACCACATGAAAATAGCCTAGAGTGCCACACCATTCAAAAAGAAAAAAAAAATTATGTCTGACCCTGCACCAAGTGATAGTAGCTATCATTTGCATAACAGGGTTGGTGAACCAACCTTGTTCCGTCAGCACTATAAGCCATTGTTGTACAATAGCGACCAGGAGCATCATAGTCAACTCTAGATCCCAAATTGTCATAAAGCCAAGCTTTTATCTTCCCATCTAGGGCTGTTGAGAAAATAAACTGAAAGATAAAAGGACAGGGACAACAGTAAGGAGCAAGGGACAGTTAGGGGAAAATCCATCCACAGTGAAAACATGAAACCATGCAAACATGAAAACAATAAGAGGCAAGACAAGACAGGAGCAGTTAATGTGTTGGGAGTTCTTACCTGAATGTTTTCCTTGAAGTGCGGGCAAACAGAATATACAGGAGCCTCGTGACCTTCAAAAGTATACTGTTTTGTACCAGTGACAGCATCCCAAACCTGAGATGTTGTGTCAGAAAATGGAAAAAGTTATATGATCAAAGATTTATTGTTTCATGGGGGCATCTAATGATCTGACATGTTCTACAGCAATGTAACAAACTAAATTACTTTGCTTTATGATAACCTACCTTGATGGTCTTATCATCACCACAAGTTATCACGCAAAGTTGCTTATTGGGGTGAGAGAATGCTAAATCATTTACACCTCCATCATGAGCATCAATCTGGAAAGAAACAAATCACCTTGAGAAATAGTAAAATATATTATGCAATTTCTTTTTGTATTTTTGGTTGGGGGAAGAGGGGGACTCTGAATTCAGAAGGCTTGGAACTGAGCATACCTCCAAATGTTCCTGGACATCATTGCCTACATTATAAGAATATATTTGTACAATTTGCCTTGAAAATGCAACTCCTGTTTAACAGAAAAGATGGAAAATATTGAAGTAGGCCCCTACACAAAGTATATGGTAGCATGCATACATATGAAACCACATATGAGAATACAGGACACACTATACTATTGAAGCATCAAATATGAATCAGAGATAGTACTCACCAAATAAAGAACCATCAGGACTCCATATAATGCGGTTGACAGATACTCCAGGATCTTTGAGTAGAGAAGACTGAAAATCAATTAGAAAAAGTTAAGAATTCAAAAAAAAAAAAAAACTGATAAGAGGACAAAGTATGAGTATGTCGAACAAAATAATTCGTGTAAATTTTTCTGGAGTATAAGAATGGTCAGACCTGCAGAGACATTGAACATGAACCAAGGTTCCAAACTTTGAAGTTCCTTAAAACCAATCTCTCCCTAGAACCAACTTCCCATAGTGTGATGTCCCCCACATTGGTTCCAACTGAATAGTAGATAGTAAATGCTCAAATCAGTGTCCAGCTTAAATGTGGAAAAGCATAATAAAAATTACAAAGAAAATTACATGTAGAATATTCCTGCATAAAAATTTAAGTACAGAACTACAGACCTAAAAGTAGAGTCTGTTGGATAGGATGAAAATCCATGCTCATAGGAGATGACCCTTGATTCAAAGTTCTTGCAACATTCTTTGGCAGGTCATCTGGGGCACTAAAAGCTTGACTATGGCCATGACCAGGAAATGCTGCAGGCAACACATTAACAGGGAGATTTACCTGTATTTGACAAACAAACATCAAGAAACAGGGAAGAAACAAGAAAGTAGCAATATACATAATAGCCTAAGTTCAAAAGTCAAAAAGGAAAAGTTTTCATGCTAGAGGTAAATTTAGAGCAGAGTCAAATCACAGAACCTCATCTGATATGCCCATGGCCCTTCTTTTGGATGCATGCTCTAAATCCCCAGATGGATAATCCATGGAAGGATTAGTTGGTGGAGTCCTTGGATGCTTCAAAGTAGCTGAATTGTGAAATGAAGCAACTTCAGAGTTAGAAGGCAGCTGATAGCATAGTGAACAAAGTTTTAAAGCAGAAAAATTGGAAATGTATGCCAAGTTACTTCAAAGTGATACCAGGAATAGGCGGACCACCAAGACCAATACCTCCACCAGAAACTGCTGGATGAGTTACTGCTGGTGGATTTGACATCCAACCAGCAAGTGAAGCTGGAACTGGCGCCGGTGTAGGTTGGAAGGGCTGAACCCATTAATTATATACAATAAGATAAACAGAGAAAGGTGGTATTATAGAGTTTGTAAGGCAGACATTGCACTAAAAACCTACCCCATGTGCACCCAAGGGAGGGAAGCCTCCAGCCTTCGGTAAGGATCCTAGCAGTGGATTGTTTGCTGGTGATGGAGCACGGGCACCATTTGGCTGTCCACATGAATGATCGATAAAAAGCGTTTTTATATCTGGATTTGGCCTTGGATTTTTGCAAAGTTGATGTTGCCAATTTAAGCTGCAGTATTTAATAAATTGTCAATTCTCTCTTTTCATTCAAAAACACATAGCCAAGAGACTGTGATGATTACAAATGCCAACATAAGCTACTTAATACGATTAGGTTTACTGAAATTCACTATTCTGCCCCCAGACAATGAAGTATATGCATTGGCAATCAAAACAGAGTGATGGATAATTGTGTTTCCAGATAACTGAGAAATGAAAATACGTTCTCCAAAGCTCATGAAGGTACAAGTCAGACTTAAAGGGAAACTAATCTTAAAATGGTCTGACAGAATGCCCATAGTTGTCAAAGGCTCATGGCGCACTAAGGCACAAGAGTGCTTGGATCATAGGCACAAGGTGCAAGGTGTAGGCATGAGCCTTTTGGATGTGAGGCACAGATTTAATAGATAGCCAATAGGGTATTTTTATTGTTTCTAAAAATTTCTTTAATTTTTTCTTAGTTAATATTGGTTAGATTTTAACAAGTCCGTCAAAAAATAAAAAAAAATAAAAAAAATTCCAACATGGGCAGAAAAGGCGTGCACCTTGCTCCTCCGGCTGAGGCATGGACTTTAGAGCCTAGGTGCATGCCTTCCACAGCTCAGCCTTGAGCTGAGCCATGCTTTTAACAACTATGTGAATGTTTAAAAAACAACTTTCTAAACAAAGCTAGGAGCTTTTTTTTATAATGAACAAAGGAAGGAACTAAAATAATAAGTTTGTGAAATTTTAATACTCATTTCAGTGCCAAGGAGATTGATGCACCCATTACAAATGGTTGCAGTAGAGCACAATGGAATGGTTTTAATTTTGCCAAGGAGATTGGTGCACCCATTTCAAATGTTTAAGATTACCTTTGGTTAATGAGCGTCCGTAACCTCGAACTTTTGAGGTTAGGAAATTGCAATTTATCCCGGAACAAGGGGTTTGCTTCAATGAGCTTCTTGAGCTCAACCAACATAATCACTCTTGCAGATTTTGTGTCGCCATACTTGGAGAGTTGTTCATTTTCCCTGTAACACAATGCATCCAAGTAAAACCCAATTCTATAGATTCAATACTTTTAGCTGTCTTAAAATAAAAAATTTTATGACTTCACATCTCATACCTGAAATTCTCTAGTGTCAGGAGTTGAGTTATCTCCTTAAAGAGCTCTTCATTAAATGATGCAAAAACTTTAAGATCCTTCACAAGGATATCCACAGCCTTGGACCTATCCAGCCTGAAAAAAATTCCAATGCCCCATTTGAATTTTTATGCACCAAGAAACTAAGAGGTTGTTCAATTGTGGAAAACTACCCTAGTTTTTCACAAAATTACTCCACAAAAAATGGAAAACTAGAAAACTTGTTCAAATACAAAAATTTTGCAAACAGAAAATGGAGATTTGGAGAATGTTGTTTTCCAAAATTGCACTAAACTTGGAAGACTACTAAAATGAACTTTCTAAGTCTTCCTTGTTAATTTGGAGATTTGGAAAATGTGGTTTTCCAAAACTTTTCCACAAATCATCTTCTTCTCATTTTCCACAACTAAACAGCCCCTGAATTTGTGCACTGCCAACTACATAATGTATGTAATTTTAGTGTTAAACAAGGCATCTTCAATTTTGTGACAAACTTACTTATCCAATGCCTCAAGATACTTCTGCTTCCTTATCTCAAAAAATATCTTCATCGAGTAGCGATTATCATCCACTTTTGTGAAACCAGAGAGGTACCTCTCAACCTCGTCCCAGTTCCCATTATGCACCTCATCCTCAAAATACTTCATGTTGAAGAAAAACCCAGATTCTTGTTCAAGCCTAGCATTGAATGTGTAATATAACTGAATAATCACCAGAAAAGGACAACAAAACTTGGGCAAATAAATAAACATGTATAGATGAGTTCAATAAAAAAATTCACCCACTTGTGAACAGTCTCTTTGAACTTTTCCTCATCTAGGAACTGTAAGATCAAGAACACAAGCTCTCTGCTGAGAGATGACATTCTAACTTCGCCGTCAGTGAATCCGCTTGAGCAAAAATCCACTTAAATATAACCAGATCTACAACTCTTATTCGCCCAACAAAATAAAAAAATAAAAACACATAAAAGGATAAAAGTAATTAGTTCACAAACATATGTAATAACGAAAAGGGTTAAAAAACAGGTCAGCAACCACTTTATTCATTTATTAACTCATTTCTTTCGCAACTTGGGATTTAAGTTAACGAACGAAAAAAGAATCAAGGCTAAAAAATTGAGGGGAAAAAACACCAAAATTTGAAAGCCCTACCAGAACTAGATCATTTGACTGATCCTCAGATTAACACAGAGAGGACCCTCTTTTGCATAGGATCAAGACACAGTCAAGCATTCACCGACACCAAAGAGACCCATAATCAGGTGGGGGGGAAAGTAGAAGATTTTAGGGTTTTTTGGAAGATCAAAGACACCAAAGCAGCTTTATCCCAGCGGAGCCGGAGATGCAAAGAAAAGGGATAAAGAAACAGATATGTGTGTACACACACAGAGATAGAGATAGAGATAGAGGACAAAGAAAAGCAAACAGTGGAAAGTAAAATATTCCAGAAGAGAGAGAAGTGTAAGGAAAGCATACCTTGAAAATGAACACAGAGATCTATTTGCGAGAGAGAACACAAATACACAGAGAAGAGAAGGCAGAAGATAGAGAAATGAGGTGGAAAAAGAAAGAAAAGTCTCTCTCTCTCTCTCTCTGTATCTATATATATACATATATAGCTTTGTTTTTCTCCCTACCCTATCGTGCGGAGAAAATAATATAAACAGCAGATTGCGTGATTTTTATAGGAAGAGGCGATAGATTGGCTTATATAAGCCGTCGGACTTATACCCTTGATAAGTCAATTTACTTATCGATAAGCCATGAAGAATTTTATAAGTCCAGGTGGCGAAGGGCCCGCCGAGCCGGCTAACTTGTTGTCTGGGTTCATCGGCGCGGAATCTCCAGTTGACAGCTGTCCTTCGGACGAGAAGAAGAGGAGTGGTCCTGTGTAGGCGCGGTGTACGTCGATAGCATAGTCTAGCAGTCGGATGAGTCCAGGATGACGTGGGATTTGGAGGGAGGGCTGAGAGTGGTGGGGAGAGAACCGCTTAGGAATTGCCCGAGAAAGTTGAGACAGCGATGTTTACTGCTTTCGGATCCCCGAAAGACGACAAGATTGCCGAGGCACACACCTCGTAGACTTGGGGCTCGATTTTCGCGGTTATTACGGAACTTGCCATCGGATGGGATGAGGGCCAGAGAAAGCGACAGCTGTCGGCGAGAAGCAACAAATCGGCGATATATCGCGGCGGGTTTTTGGGATTCAGTGAGGCGAGTGAATGAACCATTTGATAACTCAAATCGGGTTTTGTCCTCTCGGGTTCAGGGTACCTGCAAGTTACGACTCAGGAGTACGTACGCCCCTTTCTATTTCCATTTATTTATGATAATATATTAAACCATTCTTCCAATCATTAAATATATATATATATATTCTCTATTATTTTCAAATAACGTATACTTAAATGCTCTTTAATTTTTAATTAATGGCAATAATATTGGGTAGTATTATCTTTTCGATATGATTATTTTTAATTTTTTGGTAATGATCTTTTAATTGGTTTTTCTATTTTGTATAATTTTTATTAATTACTTTTTAATGAGAAGCCCAACACATTTTTAGGATTCTAATACTAATTTACATTAGGCTTTTGACTTTCAAGTGTTTTTTCAAAAAATAATTTTTTATATTAACACTTAAATAGCTTTCCATAATTTTTCTTAAAAAATATTCATAATTAAGCTTAAGCCAATGTATTAAAAGTTATTATAAGAGTAAGAAAAAAAATTTATTATTTGTACCAACAACATACATAAAATTTATTCGACAGATAAATTGAGAGGAGGGTGTGAACTCCATACACCCACCCTTATAAGCCCACGTCAAGCTTCATATTAATACTTGATGTAGGCATCATCACAGACTTATATAAGAATAATATTAATTATTGTTTAAAGATAATAATTAAGATATAATAAATATATATTATTTTTAAATAAAATATTTATTACACATTATTTATAATTCAGAAAAAATCATATTATTTGATAACAAGTATTTTATAATACTTTATTAATTAATAAAAAATATTTTAAAATATAATAAATATTTGTTATCTTAAATAATATATACATTTGCTGTTATGTATGACAATAATTAATATTAAATATTTTTATAATACATGAAAATTGGCGCTGGGCACGTTGGTATTAATTAACTTTTCTTAGATTGAGTGAAACGGTGGACTTATCTTCTCGAAGGCTGGCGTTTGGTCCATACAATACAATACAGTACAGTACAAACAACTCCACCAAAAGCGCACATTAATGTGCCCTGGTACATCCTACTTTTCAAACCGTCTATTTATCTATCCATATCTATAATATATATTTAATAAGTTATATTTGACACACTTAATATTTCACCAAATATTCCTTCGTTTACAGATAGGAATAGCAATGGAGGGAGTATGGGTAAAAGGCCCTTTGACCTGTTTTTTATTTATATTTGTAATTAATGTTTTTCGAATACTCTTATACTTAATTTAAAGAATATAAGGTAATTTTTTTATAAATACTTTGATATTTAATTCAGATACAAAAAATTTAAATATCATATTAAAATTAATATCAAAGATAATCTCTTTTAGAATGAGAATTCATCAATTTATAAAAGAATATAGAATTTTTCGAGATCTATTTGGATTATTAAAGATAATGTTTATCTTGAAATTTCGAGATCCATTATAATTAAAATTTTTATGGATAATATTTATCTTGATATTCAAATATCTACTAATATTAAAATTTTTATAAATAATGTCTATCATTTTACAAAATTGTCAAATAAATTTTTGAATATTAAAGTTATCTTTTTTACATTTTATTTGAGACCCCCAATCAAGAAAAATTTTACACATCTTTAGGTCAAAAAATTATTTTACGCTTTTGAACTTTTTTAATCTTTTAATAAACATTTGTCTATGACACCTCAATATTTTTATGCTTATTTCTTTATTTATATTTTTGAAACATTTTGTTTAACGCCTGTCTTTGTATTCAATATGTATCTAATATATTTTTTTCTAAATTTATATTTATATTTAAATAATTCCATAACAATTAGATAATAAAAATAATTTACATTGATGCAAGTAAAAGTTAAAACGCAACAATTGCAATGTTTTAGATTATTTAATACATTAAATAATAAAAAATACTACATATATTTGTTAATGGTGAGTGGGAGAGACGAGAGTAAAGAAGGCTGGTCATAACTATATTAGATTTTAAATTTGTGAGAATGTATCTAAATTGAGTTTTTTTAATACATGAATCATAATTAATATATAATTAAATAAAAAATATAATAATTATATTAGAATAAGATATGAGTAAAAAAATATTATTTTGTCAACTTACACATATCTGATAAGTATTTAAATAACCCCTAAAACATAAATCGAATGATTAGACAAGCGATGTATCAAGTTTACATCGGTGAATTGTGAGTTCGATTCATACTCTGCACAGTGAGATAAAATTTCAAATATGTGATTTATCTTTTTTGTTAAATTCGAAAGCACGAACAAGTATCACGCAAAAATAGTCATTTCAAATATTTAAATATTTCATCTTTTACCCTTTTTTTGAATAACTTTTGAATAAATTACACTATTGGTTTTTGTGCTTTATATTTTACGGCAACCTAATTATTGTACTTTAACTTTTATCATTGTCACTATTAAATTTTAATTTTTATTATAATTTAACCCCCTCTTTTACGTGATATACAATAAAATAAATCTTCAAATCACTTTATTGGGGAATTCGTGTTAATTTTATTATTAAGTAATTTTTAAATTTATATTAATACATATTATGTAAGTCTTCATTATTATAATTTGTTAAAAAATTAAAAGACGAGTGATTATTGTGATAAAAATTGAAATACAATGAACAATTTATTATGGAATGAAAAAGCTAAGAATTGATAATATAATTTAATTAGGGGGTGTTTGTTAATCAAGATAAGAGAGAGAAAATGTCAAATATGAAGAGCAGTCCGAATATTTGATATTTCTAACGTTTTTATTAAGTTTATTTGATCATTTTTAGAAAAGTCTTACGTAACCTCTTATCTCTCCATTTCAAGATAAATTTATCTGACTTTCCTCTTCAGATAAATTTATCTGATTCTTTCAAGATAAGATTCAATTACTTAGATGGCCCTTGTAGAATAGTTAATGCCATTTAATGCATTTTAAATATTTAAATTTATTAAAAAATCTTATTTATTTAAATCTTATAATTAATATTATTTAATACAATTTTAAATTATTATATATTTTGACAATTTTTAAAATTTAAATAACATTATTCATTTCATTGATTTTTAAAATTTAAATTTCTCTCTCTATATATATACATATTTTATTAACTAATATAATTCCTTTCACCAATTTTTAAATTATTTTATTTAATTTTATATTTTATTATCTATTATAAAAATATGTTTCGGCCATTTTTAATTATCTAGGTGGAATTATTGTAATTCTAATAATAATTATTTATACTTTTCAACTCTTTTTAAATTTATTTTTGAACATGAATTTAGAAAATAAAATATTATTTTTATTTGTTGATAATTCATATTAATCATAAAATAATATTTTAATCATAAATTTAATAATAGAAATATTTCGGTAAAAAAACTCTTATCTTGATACTTACCATATGTATTAACAAATACATAAAAAGAAAAAATACAATTATTAGTAAATTTTAAAAAATTTAACAAACACTCTGATACAAATCTTGAAATGATTTCTATATTTATCTTGATCATTTCATATTTTAATTCGGAATGCATTATAATCTTATCTTGATAACTCTTATCTTGTTCATTTTAATAAATGTCCCCTCAATATATATATTTTTTTCTGCTTGAGTATCCACAAGAAAGAGTACCCATTACTATTTCTAAATATGTTAAACGTTTTAATCTAAGTAAATTTAATTTTAAAAATAATTTAATATAATTTTTAAATAAAATGAGAGATACTATCTATTGGAAATGAATATGGATGCCTTATAAAAGAGTTGATAAATGAGGGAACATAATAGCTTATATATATATATAAATAGCCAAGTTGTTAGTCGAGGTTGGAGACGTGGAGGGGTTGGGTGGGGTTTGTGGTATAGAATGGGGGCGGGGGGGAACCTTTGAATGCGTTGGGTCACAAAAAAGGACAGGTGCTGGTGCTTGCACACGTGGCAAGAGGGATGGATGGAATAACATTAGGGGGATATTGAAGTTGATGATTAATGTATTCATTGGATTCATCAACTGGGATAATTATATATATATAATTTATTTATTATAAATTACTTAAAAACTCGCTGCTTTGCGATGAATGGATCATAGGATCATTTTCAGTCGTTATCATGATTTGTGACAGGGTTGTGCCGTTAGTTAAATTAAGAAATAATAATATGGGGGAGGACTGGGGTGGGGTCCACACATTCACTTCATTATTATATACGTACGCCCTCTTTTTAACCACCCCCCCCCCCAAAATAATTTTTATGTATTTTTTTATACAATCTGACATGTGGCACCAATATGTAAGTCAAATTTATTAAATTTGAATTATTATTAATTTAATTTATTTATAACTAAAGTGTCCGAATTTTGTCCATTTAATTTTGAAGGAGATTAATTTTTTCTTAATTTAATTTTTAAATAAATTAAATATAGTCATAAATTTATATACTCTTAAATAAATATCGAACAATATCTAATAAATAAAATATTTTTATTTTTATTAAAAATCAAATTTTTATCACTTTTAAAAAGTTTTGAAAACTTTATCAATTACGCTATGTCTGAGTAGACCATTGATTTAATTTTAATTTCAAATTTATCTTTCCATACCTAAGTCAATATATAATAAAAATGTCACATCTCCACGTATGACCCTAAAGTCTTTCTTATATATCTTCTAAATTTGTGATACTGGCCTCCTATTGGTTTTTCCTTAATTTACAAGAAATCTCTTACAAATTATATCTTAAGTGCCGATGTGACGGATTTATTATCCTTTCTTGATTTATTTTTAAATTATTTAAAAAATAATTAATTTTTATTTTTCCAATTTTAAATTTACTTTTACTTTTATTAATCATAAAAAACTTTTTAATTTTATTAATAGTAACATTCAATTATAATTTTAGATTAAAAATGTTGATATGAACTAAGTAAATATATTTTAACGAAATATATAAAATAAATAATATATATAAATTAAAAACAATACACTAGTGGTAGTTGCAGCGATGGGGTTGCTGCCGATGAGATGATGTCACTGATGTGTTTTTTAATTTATATATATATAATTTGCCCATATATTTAATTTATATTTGTTGTTAAAAATATATTATATATTTAGTACTTATTTAATCAGATTACCATCTTTAATATGAGGGGGCAATCAAATAATTTAACTTCACATGCTATCTCAAGATTTAACAATTTTTGTTAATTAAAAGATGACAACTTAAAATTAAATTATAGGTTATTATTGATAAAATTAAAAGTTTGATTTAAAATTAAAATTAGATATAATAATTTAAAAAAACTAAAAATTGATCTTGTTGAGTTTGCTATTATAATAATGAGAATAGAAAATTTATTTCCCTAAACTCGTGTTGTTTTAACTTTTACCAGATTAAATAAATTTGTTTATCTAGAATTATTTTTTTCAAGAATTTATATTAAAATTAACCCTATAAATCTTAATATTTGGTGTGCTAATGAAGTTTGAAAACAAGACCTAACCTGATCTTTGTCAAATGGAATTAGTTGAGTTAGTTCATTTCGATTTATTATTTATTTAATTCTAAATCCAAATTTCGTACTTTGACTATGATTGCATGAAGTTTAAATTTATATAAAACTCAAATTAATCTTACTCACAAACACTTGTAGATACGACAATGTAAATCAATACATGGTATTCGTATTACATTCAAATTTCCTGTGCACTTTGTTAATTTATATATCTAATTTAAGTTTTATTATGACCCGCTTGAATCTCTAATATGAGTAACAAAAATAAGAGTCGCTTTTAAGTTATTGGCCCAATTCACTTTAAATAGTATTTATTAATCAAGATATAAATTAAAAAAATAAAATATAAAAAATATTTCAAAATTTTGTCATTTTCAATATGTTTATTAAACTTATCAGGCAATATTTGAAAAAGAAATCTATGACTTCTTATCCAACAATTTTCATATATGTTTATCTCTCTCTTCCTTCTAGATAAGTATATTTTAGATCTTAGAGTGTGTTTGATTGCACACATTTTCCATAGAAAATGTGTAATGATTACACATTTTCTATGGAAAGCAATCAAACACTTTTAATTTTTCTATAGAAAAATGTGTAAGGTACAAGCATTTAAATTTTTTTCCATAGAATTCATTTTCCAAGGGGGTGGGATGGATTTTGTTTTCTAGCCAATATTACTTAAATTAAATTTTAGGTAATGCAATTAAACACACCCTTAGAGTGTGTTTGATTACATAGATTTATCATAAAAAATGTGTAATTATTATAAAAATTTTCTATAGAAGCAATCAAACACTCTTAAGTTTTCTATAGAAAATATGTATATGTACAACCATTTAAAATTTCTTTTCATGGAATTCATTTTCCAAGGAAATGGGGTGGTTTTGTTTTCTAGGCAATCATTACCTAGAATTAAATTAGAGTGTGTTTGATAACATTTAGTTAGAAAAAAATATTTTTCTACTTGCATGAAAAATAAAAACTACCTCCCCTTAGATAGAATTTTTCATGAAAAATAGGCCAAAACATTTTTAAATGGTTGTATTATGAAATTCAATTTCATGAAAAATGCAGTGTGTCAAATAGTAAAAATGAAATTCAATTACTTGAATATAACATTTTTTATGCAATTTTCATACTATCAAACACACCCTTACGATAAGAACAAATGATGCATAAGTCCTCTAGTATATTTCAAAAAAATTAACAGACAGTTTAATAAAAATTTTGGAATATTTTTCAGACTTTTTTTGATCATTTCATATCTTGGTGTGGATAAAGTTGTATCAAGATATAGTTAGAATATTTTCTGAATCAAGATATGGAATGATCAAGATAAAACTGATAAATATTTTAATATTTTTATCAAACTATTTATTAAATTTTTTGTAATGTACTGAATGACACATGCATAATTTTTTCTTATAAGATAAATTTATTTGAAAATATCTAAATAAGAAATTACGTGATTTCTTTTCCAAAGATCACTGGATAAATTTAATAAAAATTACTTTTATTTTTAAATATTTTTCATATTCTATTTTTTATCTATATTTATCTTAATTAATAAATTCTATTTTAATAAATAACACTTTGTACGAAGACGATATTAAGGAGATAATATTTTATACTTTCAAAGGTATTATCTTAATGTGTCTTAAATCAGTCACATCTTATTATTAGATGCCTGTGATAAATATATACTGTGAAAAGTACAAAATAATAGTTTTGCAATTGCGGACCTGTCAGGGGGAAGCTCATCAAAACCGAAAGAGAACCCTTTTCTAGTTATTCTAAGCTAAGAAAGCATTGGAGATAGATATACTTATTTCCCCAGTAGTTGTATGCTGAGGTGGAGCGGTTGGGGGAGGCATATTATTTATTAATGGGGCCCTTAAGGCCAACAAATATATTTTCTCATTAAAAAGATGAAAAAATGTTTGATGTATTTGATCCAATGTTAATTATTATTTTAAGGATAATAGTTAATATAATAAATAGATTTTATTTTTAGATAATAATTCATTTATTATACCTTATTTTGAGTTACAAAATACTCTTATCAATTTATAATAAATGCATCATGTATTTTGTAATTAAAAATAAAATGTAATAAATGAATATACTTGAAAATAAGATGCATTTATTTGATTTTAACTATTGCCCTTAACACTAACCCTATTTTAACTTAGTGCACATCTCTAAGCTTAATTGAATATACAAAAAATGAAATTAATATGTTGTCCGATAATCTTATGTTACTCGATACAGACCCCACCCTCACCCTAACACTCCCTTCCACTATGTAGTCACCCTACTCGTCTGCATCGCCCCACCTTGTGCAACCCCTCCCCGTAAGGCTTGCATTGGGTTTAAAGTTTGGCAAAATGACAAGAACACCTGTTATATATCAAAAATAATAAAAGGACACTTTATACAATTTCTCTTCAAGAGGTTCAATTTACTAGGTTCTTCACAAATCTAAAACGAGCAATAGAGAGAGGAACCCAAGTTGGTTGATTTTCTCCTCACTTTTTCCTCAATAAGCTTGGTTGTTTTCTCCCATACTTTTTCTCAAAAAAACTCACTTTTTAGAGGATTCCAAATCTATGTTTCTCTATTTTTTTATTTCTTATTAATATGTAATTGCAAAAATTTAATAGTTGTTTTCTCACGGTAGGAGAAGTGATACATAGTCAATAAGCTCAAATAAATAAAGTAATTATAGACTTCTAATAATATTTTAAAGGTACAAATATATACTCTTAAAAAGGGATCTAATGAGTTTCCATGAATAATTGTTTCACAATTAACATCATTAACCATACATTTAAAGGAAAATTACATGCAATACCATTAAGATTTAGAATAATTAAAAAAACTACTCTTGATGTTTGAAAAAATATTAATACTCTTGAGATTTCATGCTATGTTGCAATTTTTCCTAATTGTTAGTTAATCATAGTTAAGGATTAAAATAAAAAAATACCTTTATATTAAAAATTTTCTCCTCCCCTCTTTTCTCTCTCTCTTACTTTACTATAAATCTTCACACTTTCAACGATGGTGACTATTCACGGTGACAATGATGACAGAGACATCTATTCTCTCTCTCTCTCAGTCAGCCATGGATTTTTTTTTTCTATAAATAAGGATTTCATTAAAAAATTCAAAAACATTTACAGCTTTATTCTAAGGCATATCTCGAGCATCACAATGAAAAAAAAATGAATAAGACTAAACTAGCAAATAAAGAACATTCATCCTAACAAAACAAAAAAACTATATACAAGTGTTAGGGAAAGTCTTCAAATGGCTACCTTTAGAAAAACAAATTCCCAATCATCATTTATAGAATCTCTCTAAGCACTTAAAAGGCTTTTGACATGAATGTTGACATTTGTGATACTAACACTTAGTTACTCCTCTAAAAATACTTGGAGAAGGCATGAACATTTTCTAAAACTGTTAATTCATTTACATCCCTAAGCATTATAAGATACATTCACGCGAATGTTGACATTTGTGATGAAGACACTTGGCTACTCCCCAAAAAATAACTTAAGAGTGCATAAAACATACTCATGAATTAAACCATCATTTTACGTGAAAGTTGACATTTGTGATACCAACTCCTATTTACCAAGTAGTTCAAAATAATAGAGTAATAGAATTTTGGCGAGGTAGAAGCTGCCAAACATGGCAATGACTGTTTATAATGGTAACATTTGTTCTCTCTCTCTCTCTCCCCCTCCTTGCAGTGAACCTATCTATTCATTCCTAACCAAAAAGGGGGTGATCGGAGGTGAGGTCGCAATAACAGGGTATGGGCTTTGGTAACAGGTCCGTCCAGAGAGCGGCTGGCACCTGTAAGTACTTAGATGCTCGAGTGAGTAAAAGTAAGAAAAATGGTAGTGTATCAGTAGGTCAGAGGACAGAACATACCTTGGCTCTAAAAAGAACTGGCTGATATAAAAGAATGAGACATCCTCCAGCATGCATGCGTCGTGCATCTATAGGTGATGAGACTGACTATCCGGTGCCGGTGGAGGTTCCTAGGTAGTAGCATGGTGGCGACGGGACCTTCATTAATGTGAATGGGATCCACCATTAATGAAGATGGGATTTGAGGCAGTCGCGTGGATACCCAGTTGGGGGTTGCAATGATGTTGCGGCAAGCTGGCACCAGATCCAGAGATGGGCCGAGAGAAAGGGCCAAGATTGGGCCCAGAGACGAGCCCAGAGAAAAGGCCAAGATTGGGCCCAGACGGCCCACAACCCTCTAGGTCGGATGCTCGAGAAGTGAGTGGTCGAGCTAGAGAAGGGAGGCCTGGGAAATTTTGCTGCATATGTGATCGGTGCTGTCGAACAACGATAGATTAGATGAAATATAGATTCGGATTTGCAGTAAGGGTGCACCCCAAAGTCGTCTCCCAACGAACCTCAAACGGATCTGTCAAAACAAGATTAAACGAGGGGGTTTGTGATGAAAATCGGAATTAAAAACGTTCAAGAATGAAACAAAGATAAAGTAAAACGTAACCTGCTACAAACCCTCCTCCTTACCACGGTAATCATCGTCTTATTTATGAAAATAATCTGTTTTGGTTTGATTTTCTTTTGATTTGAAAAACTCTTCTACAACCGTAAAAGATTAAATCCAATCGAGCAATCGCTCATACAAATATACCGTTTCTTTCTAATCAAAGCCTCAATCGAGTACGTCAATTAACACCATCCAAAGATCATGCATGCATTCACACAATCACATAAAAGAAACATACATAAACTTAGAGAAGGAAAAGAAACAAAATCAACCATAAAAACATGAAAATCGAGTTCCAAACCGGATTCAACAATATAACCGAGACTCAAACCGGGCAAGGGGTACGAGAGTATAGCGAATCACAAGCGAATTAGCCTTCCATCTTCTTGGTTGAAATCATGAGAATTCTTCCAAAATCGGCCACCCCTCAATACCTCTTAGCTCGCTCTTATTTATAGGGTTTTGCAAAAGAAAACCTAGGCTAAATGGGCTTAGGGAGGAAACCCTAGGTTACCGCAACTTCACAGCCGATTTAGAATAGGATAAAGTGAGTTCTGGGCTTTGGCCCCTTCATCAAGATTGTAGATCAGGAAGAGTAGATGAATTTGGGATTTTAAATCACTTGATTTGGATATCGGACGCCCAAGTTATGGCCTTTTAAGGATTCAGTATCTGTGCAACTTTCCTAATTTAACCCTGCTTTCTGGTCCCGACTTTGAAGCGATGTTTGGAGGCCCAAAAGAACTCGGATTTGGACAAACCATACCATTCCAGAAATCCCAAGAAGTCCTATACAATATCTCTGAAGACATCATTCACAATCTCATATTGTAACTTGGCCAAAAACTTGAAAGAGGAACAGAAGGTCGAATCTGTGAGCACACTTTTGCTTCTTTGTCTCCAATCTCCAATGTCCTTGTTTCCCTTCTTGCCATCAAAATTCCTCATGACCCAGGAAGCCCAAATCTGTCCAAAATAAGATAAAACAGTGTGAAGCCCAATTCCTATAAGATAAAATAAAACAAAATCAAGATGAATAAAATGACACAACTAACGTGCAAAAAGACTAAATATGAGGGCTAAATAATATGAAAATATGTGCTCTATCAAATTCCCCCACACTTAGACTTTTGCACTCCTGGGCAAAACACTAAATGCTAACATTCACTCTTTCAAACAAAAAGGATGCGAAGAATGTAAAATGAGAGGCATGGCAAGTTTTATAGGAATTCAACACTCAAAGATCATATTTCTTACACTTCCCAGACAAACAAGACGAGTCAAAATAAGCAGAACCTTGGCAATTTTACTTGGCAAGACGAGTCAAAATAAGCAGAACCTTATAAGAACATGCTGTCAAGTTCCTCACATGCTATGCCTAACTCCACCCAATCATAATTCCACTACCAGATATGCTCATCTTCTAAATCTCCACTCTCAATGCTTTATGCATGCAAATCAAAAGGACTTTTATTCATGGCTCTAACATGGTAAGGGGAAAGGGATAGGAAGATGACAATGAAAGTAAACCTTAGGAAGAAAGAAAACATTCAAGACAACCCAAGATCAATGAAGAACTATTAAGCAAGCAGAAAATAGATCTTTTTTTTTTTTTGAATGGTGGGTGCGTTTTACGCTCCATCCCAACCTTGGTGAGTGCGTTTTACGCTCCGTCTCACCTTGGCCTTTGGCCTTTCTATCTATTTTCTTTTGATTTCAAAGGACTTGCTTAATATTTTTGCCATAATCAAGGGATGCAATGAATGTTCTTCAACCTAAAGAAGGGAAATGATCTTTTTTTTTTTTTTTTGAGAAGTATGGCGAGTAAAATGAAATAATGCCTTAATCATCTTTTCACATGCATGAGCACTGATAGCTTCAATAAAGATTCAAAACAAGCTCTAGAGTGATACCCATAATTAGTGAATGCACGCATGGCATAAGAAAGAACATACACAACTATCCTCACAAAGACTACCTCAATCAACTCACCAAGCCAAACTCATTGCCAATTTACTTGAAAGCCCAAAAAGATAAGATCGACTTTCTAATCATGCTAAATTCTTTCAAACTCAATTTGCCTCATTTTGCCTTTTTTTTTTCTTTTTTTTTTGAAAAGAAACTTCTATTTTAAAACTCCCCCCCACACTCAAACATTACATTGTCCTTAATGTAAGCATGCGGCAAGAATCAGGTATAGGACAAGTAAGAAAAATAAGGAGAGAGAAACAGCCTGGTGGTATCAAGTCGAGGGAAGGTCCAAGAGAGATAGCTCATCCACTGTGTGTTTTGTAAAGCCCTCATAGAAATGCTTAAGCCTCTACCCATTAACTGTGAATTTCTTCATAGTCGACTCGTCCATAATCTCAACTGCACCATAGGAAAAAACATGAGTAACCACAAAAGGACCAACCCATCTAGAACGCAACTTACCAGGCATCAACTTTAGGCGTGAATTGTAGAGGATGACTTTATTGCCAACATTGAACTCCTTCTTGGCAATCAATTTGTCGTGTGCAGCTTTGGTCTTTTCCTTGTAGATCCTGGAGTTCTCATATGCCTTTAACCTCAATTCCTCAAGCTCTTGCAATTGAAGCTTCCGTTGGGAACCAGCTTCTTTCATGTCCATGTTGCATTGCTTCACCGCCCAATAGGCCTTATGCTCGATCTCTACTGGCAGATGACATGCTTTTCCAAAGACCAGTCGATATGGGGACATGTCGATCAGGGTCTTGTAGGCCGTGCGGTAGGCCCAAAGTGCATCTTCCAACCTTTGGCTCCAGTCTTTCCTATTGGGCTGGACTGTCTTCTCTAGAATCTGCTTGATCTCTCTGTTTGAAACCTCAGCCTGCCCATTGGTCTGTGGATGGTAGGGCGTCGCCATTTTATGTAAAACTCCATACTTTCGGAGCATGGATTGCATCTTTCTGTTGCAGAAGTGGGATCCTTGATCACTGATGATGGCCCTGGGAATGTCAAACCTGCAGAAAATATGAGATCTAACAAAATCTGCAACCACAGAAGAATCATCAGTACGGGTGGCTTTAGCTTCCACCCATTTCGAAACATAATCCATAGCCAAAAGAATGTACACAAAACCAAAAGAAACAGGAAAAGGACCCATGAAATCAATGCCCCATACATCAAATATCTCACAGAATAATAAAGGTTTCTGAGGCATTTCATTTCTACGTGAAATTGAACCTGTGTGTTGGCAACGTGTATAGTTCTTACAGAATCCATATGCATCTTTGAAAAGGGATGGCCAATATAACCCTGCATTTAAGACTTTTCTAGCAGTACGTTGTGGACCAAAATGACCACCATATGCAAGAGTGTGACAGAAATGTAGGACAGATGCAAATTCATGATCAGGGACACACCTCCTAAGGACTTGGTCACTACACAAGCGCCACAAATATGGATCATCCCATACATAGTACTTGGCTTCGCTTTTAAATTTATTTAATTGTGCTTTCTTAAAATGTGCAGGTAATTCAGAAGCAACCAGGAAATTTACCATGTCAGCATACCAAGGTTCAATACCATGTAAGTGATAAAGCAACTCATCTAGAAAATTATCTCTGATAGGTGGATGATCCATGTCAGACGAGTCAGGAGAAGCAGGTGTCTGGCTCAGGTGGTCGGCTACCAAGTTTTCAGCTCCATTTTTGTCTTTGATCTCAATATCAAATTCTTGGAGTAGCAACATCCACCGGATAAGCCTAGGTTTTGCATCGGGCTTCTTCAGAAGGAACTTCAGGGCTGCATGATCAGAAAACACAATAACTTTAGATCCCAATAAATATGATCGAAATTTATCTAAAGCAAAGACAATAGCTAAGAGCTATTTTTCAGTCGTGGTGTAATTGGCTTGAGCACTGTCCAGGGTACGTGAGGCGTAGGCAATGACATGTGACTTCTTATTCACCCGTTGAGAGAGAATGACACCCACTGCAAAGTTGGAAGCATCACACATGAGCTCGAAGGGCAACTCCCAGTTGGGTGGCTAGATGATTGGTGGAGAAGTCAATCGCCTCTTAAGTTCCTCGAAGGCTTGCTTGCATTGTTCATCAAAGTTACAATCCACATCCTTTCGGAGGAGGTGGGATAATGGAATTGCAATCTTACTGAAATCTTGGATGAATCTCCTGTAAAACCCTGCATGGCCAAGGAAAGAGCGAAGTTCCCACATAGACGCGGGGTAAGGTAAAGAAGCAATGATATCCACCTTAGCACTATCGACTGCTATACCCTGTTTGGAGATCACATGACCTAAGACTATGCCCTGCTCAACCATGAAGTGACATTTTTCATAATTCAAAACAAGGTTTTTCTCAACACACCTTTCCAAAACTTTACCCAAGCTAACCAAGCAGTCATCAAATGAGGTGCCATAAACAGAAAAGTCATCCATGAATACTTCCATACAATGCTCAAGAAATTCAGAAAATAAACTCATCATGCACCATTGGAACGTACCTAGAGCATTACATAGGCCAAATGGCATCCTTCGATAGGCAAAAGTGTCGAAAGGACAAGTGAAGGTGGTCTTCTCCTGATCCTCTGGTGCTATGCATATCTGAAAATAACCAGAAAAGCCATCAAGAAAACAATAATGAGATTTACCTGCTAACCTCTCCAACATTTGGTCGATGAATGGAAGGGGAACATGATCTTTTCTGGTTGCTTGGTTGAGCTTCCTATAGTCGATGCAGACCCTCCAGCTGTTCTGCACTCTCATGGGCACTAGCTCATTTCTTTCATTAGCCACCACTGTGAAACCTGTCTTCTTGGGGACAACCTGCACTGGACTCACCCACTTGCTATCAGATATAGGATAAATGATACCAACCGAAAGTAACTTACTTACCTCTTTCTTGACCACATCTAGGATGGTGGGATTGAGTCTCCTCTGTGGCTGCCTCATTGGTCGGGCTCCTTCCTCTAAATGAATCCTGTGCATGCACAAAGAAGGACTAATACCTGGTATGTCCGCCAAGGTCTAGCCTATTGCTCGTTTGTTCCTCCTGAGTAGATCCAGCAATCTTTTCTCTTGGTCAGGCTGCAAGTTATTGGAGATGATGACTGGAAGCTTCTCGCCATCCTCCAAGAAGGCATACTTGAGATGCTTGGGCAAAGGCTTGCACTCAAGGGATGGTGGCTGCTGCAATGAAGGGACTAACTTGCTTGCCTTTATCTCAAGGGTACTGTCTACCTGTTCAACATGGTTAGTAGAAACACTATTCTCCCCAGGAAAAGTATAAGAATCAGATTGTGCATGCTCAATTTGAATATTAGAATCATGATTATCTAGAAATGCAGCAATCTCAGAACATGCATCACATGGATCACTCTCATTACTACAATCAGGACAGATGAAAGAGTCCGGAAGGTCATGAATAGTGGGGAATGCATCAATCAAATCACAAGACTTAGTGCATGCTTCATCAACCAACAATTGAATTAAGTTAACTTGCAAAGTGGAATGATCTTCAGGGGGACATTTTATGGCATCAAGTATGTTAAAATGAATTGTGCTACCAGCAAATTCCATGGAAAGTGTACCCTCATGCACATTGATGATAGTCCTTACAGTTTTTAAAAATGGTCTACCTAGGATGAGAGGTGCATGCTCATGCAAATTGTCATCTTCCATATTTAAAACATAAAAATCAGCAGGGAAGATACAATCCTTAACCTTAACCAGGACATCCTCCAAGACTCCAGAGGGGTAGGCTGTGCTTCTATTAGCTAGCTGGACAACCACTCCTGTTGGCTTCAAAGGACCACACTGCAAAGAAGCATAGATAGAGTTAGGCATAACATTAATGGATGCACCTAAATCTAGCAAAGCATTACTAAATTGCATGTCTCCTATAGTACAAGGAATGGAAAACGTCCCTGGATCTTTGCACTTCCTTGGCATGGTAGGTTGTATGAGAGCTGAAACATTCCTCCCAAGGTTGACTTGTTTGTTCCCTCTTAATCTCCTCTTGTGCGTACACAAATCTTTGAGAAATTTTGCATACTTGGGGATCTGTTTGATGGCTTCAAGGAGGGGTATATTGACTTCCACTTTCTGGAATGTCTCCAGAATCTCTTTGTCTAATTCGGCCTCTGCTATTTTCTTGTTTTGTGTTGCTCGATGTGAAAATGGCAGGGGCTGGTTGTTGGAAGACTCTCCTTGTTCTTAATAGCTGGAATTTGGCTGCTTGGCTTCTTGGATTGAGGAGGGCTGCTGCAATTCTTTTCTACCAGTTTCTTCTTGTGCCTTCTTTGGAACATCCACTTCTTTACCACTATGCAACATGATCGCACTCACATTCCCTTTTTGATTGGATATTGACTGTGAAGGTAGCTGACCCGAGCCTTGACTCCTTAGCTCATTTATGTTAGTTGCTAACTGCCCAATCTGTGTCTCCAAATTCTGTATGGTGGTGTCAGTCCGTTGTTGGAATTTGAGAGTATTGGCAGCCAATTGCTGCACTATGTCATTCAAGCTCGGTTCTGTCTTGGGTAATGTCTGTGCTTGTTGCTTCATTGGTGTGGCATTACTCTGACCCGGTGCATTGAACCTTTGTTGGAATGGTTGAGTTGAAGCACCCCCATATCTGAAGTTGGGATGGTCTCTCCAGCCCGGATTGTAGGTGGGAGCATAAGGATCATACCTATTCTGTTGTGGCTGTTGCTGAAATGGTCTTCCAGGGAAGATTCCATTGCATGATTTTGTGTTATCCTGCAATTGTGGACACTGATTAGTCACATGTGAAGATAATGAACAAATGCCACATGCCTGCTAGGGCTGGTTTCGATCAAGGGCTAACTGGCGAACCATTGAAGTGAGTTCCTCCAGCGTATTTTCTATTCTCCTTTGGTCCATAGGTGCAACAAAACCAACCTCATTGACAGTCTTCATGGGAGTGTTCAACCTGGTACCAAATTGTTGTGCATTTTGAGCCATATTTGAAATTAAATCCCGAGCTGCAACTGGTGTCTTTTCCACTAAGGCTCCTCCAGATGCAGCATCCACTAAGTACCTGTCCATGGGAAGCAAACCTTCATAAAAATATTGAATGAGGAGCTGGTCACTTATCGATGATGAGGGCAACTAGCACACAGCTTCTTGAATCTCTCCCAATACTCATGCAAGCTTTCTCCATCTATCTGTCGAATGCCACAAATGTCCTTCCGGATGGCTGCTGTCCTGGAAGCAGGGAAGAACTTCTCCAGAAATATTCTCCTCAGGCCATCCCAATTGGTAATGGCAGCAGGTGGCAAGTAATAGAGCCAGTCTTTGGCAGCTCCATCAAGAGAGAAAGGGAATACCCTTAGCTTGATTTGTTCTTCATCAACCCCTTGCGGCCTCATGGTGGAGCATACCACATGAAACTCCTTCAAATGCTTGTGTGGATCTTCACCTGCAAGACCATGAAACTTAGGAAGTAAATGTATCAATCCAGATTTCAGTTCAAAGTTTGCCTCCAATTGGGGATACTGAATACACAAGGGTTGATAATGCACATCAGGGCAGCCAATTCTCTAATAGTTCTGTTAGCATTATTCCCATTATTACCATTCTCATTGCCATTGTTTTCATTGGCAGCCATATTGATCAGTTTAGGTTGGAACTCAAACACAATATCAGAAACAATGGGAAAGACACTATTAGTCACTGCCCTATCTTGGGATCTAAGTTCTCTTGCTTGTCGCCTAAGGGTTCTATCAATTTCTGGATCTAAATCAATTAGGTCACCCTTAGATGATCTGGTCATGCATTAAATATCAACAAGAACAAAAACAAAACAAAACACACAAGAAAAAATCACATAAACACACCAAGAAAACACAAAATGGCCCCAAAAGTGGTCTAAACGTTGGAATTTGGCCAAAATACGCCCTTCTCATTGCAAATCAGTGACTATTTCTCCCCACACCCCCATTCCTTTGGACACCAAAAATCAGGGCATTCCGAGATAGTCGTCGGCAGTGAACAGTACTATTTATGGCAAAAAAAAAAAAAAACAAATAAACCAAAAAGAAAAACACAAAGAATCAACAAAGAAACAAAAGAAAAGAGAAACCAATGAGCAAGACACAAAGAAGCAACAAAATAAAGCAACAAAGAATGAAAGAGAATTAAAAAGAAAAAGAAAGACAGAAAACAAATTTTGTTATGGCATAAAAGATTGACGGTTCCCCGGCAACGGCGCCAAAATCTGATCGGTGCTGTCGAACAACGATAGATTAGATGAAATATAGATTCGGATTTGCAGTAAGGGTGCAACCCAAAGTCGTCTCCCAACGAACCTCAAACGGATCTGTCAAAACAAGATTAAACGAGGGGGTTTGTGATGAAAACCGGAATTAAAAACGTTCAAGAATGAAACAAAGATAAAGTAAAACGTAACCCGCTACAAACCCTACCTCCTTACCACGGTAATCCTCGTCTTATTTATGAAAACAATCTGTTTTGGTTTAATTTTCTTTTGATTTGAAAAACTCTTCTACAACCGTAAAAGATTAAATCCAATCGAGCAATCGCTCATACAAATATATCGTTTCTTTCTAATCAAAGCCTCAACCGAGTACGTCAATTAACACCATCCAAAGATCATGCATGCATTCACACAATCGCATAAAAGAAACATACATAAACTTAGAGAAGGAAAAGAAACAAAATCATCCATAAAAACATGAAAATCGAGTTCCAAACCGGATTCAACAATATAACCAAGACTCAAACCGGGCAAGGGGTACGAGAGTGTAGCGAATCACAAGCGAATTAGCCTTCCATCTTCTTGGTTGAAATCATGAGAATTCTTCCAAAATTGGCCACCCCTCAATACCTCTTAGCTCACTCTTATTTATAGGGTTTTGCAAAAGAAAATCTAGGCTAAATGGGCTTAGGGAGGAAACCCTAGGTTACTGCAACTTCACAGCCGATTTCGAATAGGATAAAGTGCGTTATGGGCTTCGGCCCCTTCATCAATATTGTAGATCAGGAAGACTAGATGAATTTGGGCTTTTAAATAACTTGATTTGGATATCGGACGCCTAAGTTATGGCCTTTTAAGGATTCAACATCTGTGCAGCTTTCCTAATTTAACCCTGCTTTCTGGTCCTGACTTTGAAGCGATGTTTGGAGGCCCAAACGAACTCAGATTTGGACAAATAATACCATTACAGAAATACCAAGAAGTTCTCTACAATATCTCTGAAGACATCATTCACGTTCTCAGATTGTAACTTGGCCAAAAACTTGAAAGAGGCACAGAAGGTCGAATCTGTGAGCACACTTTTGCTTCTTTGTCTCCAATCTCCAATCTCCTTGTTTCCCTTCTTGCCATCAAAATTCCTCATGACCCAAGAAGCCCAAATCTTTCCAAAATAAGATAAAACAGTGTGAAGCCCAACTCCTATAAGATAAAATAAAACAAAATCAAGATGAATAAAATGACACAACTAACGTGCAAAAAGACTAAATATGAGGGCTAAATAATATGAAAATATGTGCTCTATCAATATGCTAGTTTTGGAGAGTTGGATTGTCATTAAAATTTGACTGAGGCGGATGAACGAGTTGACTTTGATTTTGTTTGAATAAATGTTAGCTCTAGAGTCGTTTGAGGTCAGCTTGACCTCCAAGGCAAAGTGGTTTTCTTCGTGTGCTGACCCGTAATATGCGTGGCTTTGGGATTCGAAGTGTTTTACTTGGGAGATGGGGGTGCTATCTGGGTGGTAACTAATGATTCTTTAGATGTGTGATAGGTGGAAATTTCATGATGGTAGATCCTTGGGATGTGTCGCAGGCGCTCTTCAACGATCTTTATAAGGATTCCCTTTGGCCCAGGGTTTTCTTCATTTCTCAGTGATAGGAAGAAAAAGATAGGTACGAGGGTTTTTGGCAAACCTTGTTAGCGATAACTTATTCAATTGCTCTTACGCTTGTGTGCTTTGTAGGGTGAATGGCTTCCGCATATCGTAAGAAATATATCAGGGAAGAGATGGACATGTTTCGCAAGGAGAGAGGTAAAGTTGCGTCTGGTTCTGCTCCGGCGGATAAGGTAGCTGGAAAGGCCTTAACTGCCCGGTACCAGCTATTCCTACCATGCAACCCGTTGCTATGGTTGCTTCTACCACGGCTCCAAGCCCTAGCTCTGGGGAACCTATAATTTTTGAGGAGCTGGGCCCGGCATAAGAAGCGTCAGAAGGGTCCTGATGGGGAGGTTTGATCACCTAGTGGTTTGAATCTTGCCGGGAGTGGCGGCCACTTGGTTTCATTTCAAGACCCAGAGTTTCAAAGTGACTTCTTCATCATCACCTATCTTGATCCGCTATCGAATCAAGGGGGGCTACCAGGTGTTGGTTCGCTGGCTGCATTTCATCAGGTGGAGCACTAGGTGCTCCAACTTGTCACGGATTGTCGTTTGCTCGAAGCAGGTGTGGCAACTCGTCTTTCTAAGATGAAGATGAACTACGAAGAGGAATTGCATCGGGCTCGACGGTCAATAAGATGAGAGGTTAAGAAGGCTATGGAGGTGATCACCATCGAGGCAAAGAAGCAAGTTGATGAGGCCAATCATTCAGTCAGCGTTCTCCAAGTTTAGTTGGATGCTGCCGATGCGAAGTTGAAGAAGTTGGAGACAGAGGTGGCATTAGCCAAATCTGAGGTGACCGCAACAAAGATGAGGGCGAGGGCCAAGGTGGCTGTTACTAAGTCCGAGATAGAAAAAACGAGGATGGAAGTGTAGGAGTCGAGAAAGAAGGGGTATGAAGTGGCCCTATCCCATGTCCGAGTTATTTTCTCGGAATTAGATCATTCGGTTGTCTAATAAACCCGTTGGAGGAAAGCTGAGCCGAGTCGTGATTTTGTGTGGTAAGACAGGTTTTTAGCGTGCGTCTTGTAATCTTGTTAGGTACTTCTTGCTTAATAACAGTTTGCGTCTCTTTTCCTATCGTGATGATCTATTTCTATCTTTCTCTTCGTGTGTATCTTGCTTGATCCCTGTGGTTTTGGTGTCCTGATAGGTTTGTCATGCCTGAGATTTTGGTCTGTGGGGTGGGGCCGAGCTGTCATTCCTTTAAGGGATTTGGTGCTTCGACTTTGGGTTTTTGTTTTAGCTCCCTTATTTGATTGTGCGGGGCTCCATGAGTTCCAGGAATCGGCTCGTTTGTTCAAGGGAGTAAGGCATCCCTTGTAGGCATGGAGTGGCTCGCTGGCCTAGGTGCGACAGGTCTGTTAGGGTACTCATTGTGTGACACATGGAAAAATCTTATTGGCCATTGGTCGTCTGTTAGGCACCTCGTGCGATGCCTATTTATATGCGTCACCCTCATGTGTGCACGTCTTTTATTTTTATTCTTAAATCGATCCTCTGTCTTGGGATCCTTATTTTGACGTTCGATTGCTCCGGCTAATCGGCCTTTGGATCAATCGAGGTGGTGTGCTAGTCTGCTCATCGATGGCTATCTCCACTTCGAGTTCTGTTCGCGCGTACGATTGGGTAAACGAGGAGGTTGCTCGGATCACGTCGAAGTTTTCTATGGATTCGTCTTTGGGGGTGGTGAGGGAGAAGATTACCTCCTAGAGCGGGGAGGGGAAGGAGAAGGATGGGGAAAGGAAAACTCAGGAGGAAAAGTTCATTTGTCGTCCTTGTGACAAGGAAGAGCGTGTTTGTCATTCAACCCCAGACTTCAGGTTTCTTTATATGTACGAGGTACTATTTACGAGGCTATGGTTGTGGCTTCCTTTGACAGAGTTTCAGGGTTTGGTTTTGGAGGTGATGAACATTGCCCCAACGCAGCTGCACCCAAACAATTGGGGCTTCATCTGCGGCTTCAAAGTGCTAGTTGAGTTTATTGGCCGCAAACCTAACAAGGTGGTCTTCTTCCATTGCTATCACTGGAAAGGGGTCTACCAAGGTGGTTGGATTTATCTAACCAGTCATACGAAGAAATCGGTGTTGAAGGCCTTTACACCCTTTAAACATTTTAAGGATGGCTTCTTCATGGTGGGCTCGAACGAGGAAGAGCTAATTTTTTTTCCTGGATGAGGGAGGCAAGGAGAAATACTCTTTGTACTAGCAGTCAGAACCAAATCCTCCTGTGGAGGTAGAGTATGGAAGCCTCGATCAGGAGGACCAAGCCTTAGCGGATGCCTATACGTTCTCCCCCCAGTTCGAATCTGCAAAGCACATGGAATTGGGGGGGAGGGATCCTCGGGCTTTGGCTGAGTATATGGGTACGTTGTTAGATATAAGCCCTTAAGACCAATTCTAGTAACACAATAGGGATTGATCTTGTAATTCTTTAAATTATATTTAACGACAAGTTTATGTTTAATTTAAATTGAAATATGGTTTGAATTGAACATACAAATATCCTTTAGTATAATAAGGAGTGGATACTATTCTTAATTGTTAAGAATAATCGAGATGGATAATCCACAATATGTTATACTATAAATATGGTCCTGGCCATGGAGTTTCTAACCCGGATAATTAGCAACTTGCAAAGGCTGGCACATCGTCTTCCTCTTTGTTTGGTATAAGATACCAAAAGATAAGATTGGTGGGTCTCATACCACTCTGTATGAGATACAGAAGGAAGACGAGTGGGTGCTTGTTATAGGAACGAGTTCACTGAATAGGGCTGTTAATATTGAATCACATGGGTTTTATCTCACGGGTCAATGATTCAATATTAACTACGGATTTGCATTAGTCCTTAGACCTGAAATGACATGGATATCTGTGTGTTGATGGATTAGGATATCAGCGATATTATATGGTTGTCCTAATCAGGGATAGTCATACATATCTATATGCCTAGTTCAGTGACACACGAGGTATGCGTGCATCAGACATGGAATCTATCACCTCGAGATATACGAGAAAGATATGCTATGCGATCCAATGGTTACTTGACGATAAATCCTTGGCCGAGAAAATATGACATCGAAATTTGGATTCCGTAGAGGTTGTGTCATACTAGTCAAGTTTGATTATTAGATTTGGGCATATGATGAGATTTAGAGGTTTGACCTGTTGACTGTGATCTCATATCTCGTCGAGATATAGAATGATAGAGGGACTGTATTGCAGGGCACTGTAGTGTAAGGTTCACATTCCTGCTTCACATTAAATTAGATAATCATGACATATTGCTAGATGTCACTTATGATTTACAAGAATTAATAATTGATTAATTCTCGTTGCCAATTTAATTGTGAACCTAGAAAGTCCTCACAATAGAAATCGTTTTAAAAGAAAAAGGGGCAAATTTAGTAATTATGGAATTACTAAATTATAAGTGTAATTATTTATTAAATAAATAAGGATAATTAAATAATTAATATGATTATTTATTTAATTATCAAGTTGGATTGGGCTTTTCGCTTGCACCTAAAGCTCGGTCCAATAGCACTTAGGGTTTTAGGGTTTTGTCTGTAAATATGACATTAAACCCAAAATCCAAAAATCAATCAGTTGAATCAAAACGAAAATTTTAGTGAAAATTTTCGTGTCCTTTTTCTCTCAAGTTTTTGGAGTCTTGACGGTTTTGGGTGGACTGATTCGGCATCTCACACGTGGGAGATATCAGGCGGGTTATTGGTTACGAAATCAAATTTCATTTCGAGGTAACTTTTTTGTTTTGTGTCTTGGATTTAAACCGTAAGATTTGAAAAACATGATACCTTAAAAATCATATTTTTGTTTCCGCTGCGTATGATCCAATCATATTTTCTAACATACGTTGCCACTATGTGCCTACGTTTTACTTTATTTTAAGGATGACTCTTATTGGGACCTTATGTTCTAAGGCAAAGGGTGCCGAGTTTAATGGTGGAAGAAGTGGCGAGGTGCATGACAGAAGAAAGTGTTGGGGTGTCGTCTGGGGTGCTTGTAAGTAAGAGGAAAGCCACTGCTGTTAAGCCGAGGGGTCTCATTCACACCCGACCGATTGCTACAGTTGCCATTGGCACCTCTTCCCCGCCAAAGGTTGAGGAGATGCCTCTCCAGCAAAAGAGATGCAGGGTAGCTGTCAAACCGGGGTCCTCTAATCAAGCTCCTAATGTGTTGGGCTCTTTGAGCCAAGCTGCTGATGCGCCAAGCTCTTTGGGTCTTGGGCCGACTATTGACATTGTAGGCCCATCGAGTTCAAATCCACTTACTGATGCCTTGAGCTTGTCGAGGTCAGATCGGGTTGATAGCGAGTCGACACCTCCCTAATTGATGCGTGCTCCGAGGCCGGGCTTGTGGGGTTGCGATGACGACGAGGATAATCCTTGGAGTCTTTGGAGTCATGCCTTTCAATCGGGGAAGTTTGTCTAGGACCAGCTCCTCATGGAGGCCGATCAGAAGAGGCTCGCCTCTCTTGGGGAGGAAGGGTTATATCGATGGGTGGAGATGTTGCAATTGCACGCTGTCAGTGCCACTCATTTGTTATTCATGGAGTCAAAGCTAAGGAAACCTAAGGCTAAGGCTGACTCTGACAACCTTTACAGGCCGGTTGTTAGAGCTATGCCCCACAAGCCAATTATATTTTTATGTAATTGATCATACTTTACATTGAGATTCTTTATCTTCAATCAATTATTATTGCAAGGTATTATGTTTTTTATTTGTCATTGATAGTTGCCGTTATTATTTATTGCAATCCATACTTGACAAAGTCCATAGATCAAATAGGCTCATGGAATATGGTCGTGTATAGAGATGACGATCATGAAACTGAAAGTAAAGTAAGATCGCTACGGGACAAGTAGCGTAGTTCAAAAATTTTGAACATTACTCCAATCCTGGCGATTGGATCAACGTAGAAATCAAATCATTCACATACAAATAAAATAAATCTAATCTTTAGATTTTCGAGTCATTTGCGGATTCGAGCCGTCCAAGCGTTCGGCCTCTAACTCGTGATATGCGGCACACGTCCATTGGCAAGGAGAGCAGAATATGAGTGCTAGCTTCTTCTCCTTTTCGCGACTTGTGTATGGACGGAAAAGAACGCCCATGTTTCAAATTGATGCCACAAAGAAACGAGGAAGAGTGAACGACAATACGTTTTTCAACTCTTGAAAAACTACACCAAAAACTCTCTTAAATTTTGGACAACTCATAAAGGGATATTTATAGAGAAATATCCTAGGGTTTCTCAAATCCTAATGGATTTGGCTAGCCCATTAATTCTAATTCAATTAGAATCTTAAGTGGGCTTATCCTAATCCAACTAAAAATATAATTAAGTAACCCAAATCCAATTATAGGTTTAAATAAAATATTTTGGCCCAAATCTAATTCAAGTCTAAATATAATATTTAATTTAATATTTGACCAAAATCTAATTTAGTCAAAATATAATATTTAATATTTAATATTTAGCCCAAATCTAATTTAGTCCAAATATTAACTTAAGCCAAAATATATTTTATTTTCTATTTTCCACTCTAACAAATAGAAAATTATTAAATTAGAAATTCCGTCCTAATTTAATTAATTGTCATTTTAGGAAACTATTTCCTTTATGACGACCCCTTGTCATATCGACGTCATTACGTCTATTTGTTCTTTTTCTGTGAAAACCTACGACGGCATAACTTCTTGCCAAAGTATCCCACTTAACCATACGTCCGCTCTCTTGGTTTAAGCCAGGGACAATGCCTATTGCGTATGACTCATTAGACTTCCGAATATGTTGGCAATATGTCGGTACGAACACATAAGACAAGATTGGCCTCTAGCAAGGCATTATGCCTACCCAATTATTCAGAAGGATTCATAATTCGCAAATAACCTTTCACGAGCATTGTTACCGTGTAATTCGATCCTCTCGTCAATGTATCCTGTGTTATCTCAAGTTGGCAATGTGTTGCTTGATTATGATCACATAAATTTTTCTTCGGTCATTCGGATATCTTCACTTAATAGAAAGTGAATCAATAACTCCTTATTGATCTCTTTCACCATGACCATGGATTTAAAGTGAATATCGACCTAAGGCACCTTAGATACATCATCCTCTATCAAGGGATAGACGAGTCCCATCTTGGTTTGCACCCATCTCCATAAGCCTCACGATATGCCCAATGATCGTACACGTGCAACCTTTGTCTAGGCCCATCGAAACGATGTCAAAGCATACGGTCTTCTTATGAGATGACCGTGACAACCTCAGGTCCAAGGATTAGTTACACCCATCTCGTATGAGAATACCATCAACATATAATCAAAATGGATTCTCATGGCGAGTCATGTCCAGTGACACGTTCTCCAACATTGGTCACCTATGTACTTGTCTAGGCATCCCCATACCTATGGGTGTGAGACCCCTATTGCTATCACATAACAAAAACATAGCACATACAAGTCTTACCGCAATTGTCAATGTCTATTCTTGACATTGCTACGACTTGGGACGTTTAATGATGTCTAGAAACTGTGATGCATCATCTCACATCTTTATAGATTAATCACAGTATACATCATATGGACTTCTATCTAGTTTCATTCGGTTATTACAATAATAACAAGAAACTAATAGAATGACTTCTTATGAATTTGAACAACTCCTTATTCAAATAATAAACATGATTACAATTGTCAGTGTACAATATGTCTAATTTGATTGGGTCTAGAGCACATACACTAACAATCTCCCACTTGCACTAAAGCCAATCAATCATGTATCTTATACCTTATGATCGAACATGACTTTCATGTTTCTCTTGTGACAAAGCTTTAGTCAAGGGATCTATGACGTTGTCATCCATCGACACTTTCTCTATATATGTCACCTCAACTGATAATCTCTATTATCAGATGGTGATATCGCAATACAAGTTTAGTCCGTTGATAAGACCGTGGTTCCTTCGCTTACGCGATGGCTCCATTGTTGTCCCAATAACTGTTATTGGATCAACAATACTGGACACCACTTTAACTTTATCAATGAACTTACGGATCCATACAACCTTCTAAGCTGCTTCAGAGGCTGTTATGTATTCAGATTCAGTTGTTGAATCTGTTACTATCTTTTGTTGGAATTCTTCCAACTCATAGCCTCGCCATATAGGCAAAATATTAATCTCGACTGTACGTGATTCAAAATCATCATAGTCATATTAGAAACTGACATCCGTGAACCCCTTCACGGTATGCTCTCTTTCTCCATATACAAAGAACATCTCTTCAATCCTTCTCAAGTATTTAAGGATGTTCTTAATTGCAATACAATGTTTCTCACCTGGATCAGCCTGATATCTACTACATATGCTCAAAGCATATGCAACATCAGGGCTCGTACATAACATTGCATACATGATCGAGCAAATAGCCAAGACATATGGTGCTCGACTCATCCTATCTCTCTCATCTTGTGTCTTTGCACACATAGTCTTGGAGAGATGTATTCCATGTGACATGGGAAGATTTCCCTCCTAGAATCTTCCATGCTAAACCTCTTTAGCACCTTGTCAATGTACGTGCTTTGGGAGAGTGCTAGCAACCTATTGGATCTATCTCTATAGATCCTTATTCCCAAAATATAGGTTGCTTCTCCCAAATGCTTCATGGAGAAAATATTTTGAAAGCCATCTTTTACCTGATTGCAGCATGGGAACACCATTCCCTATGAGCAATATATCGTCCACATATAAGACTAAAAAGACTACCACGCTCCCACTAATCTTCTTGTAAACACAAGGATCAACTTCCCTTTTGTGAAAAATCAAACCTTTTGATCTTTTCATCAAAACATCGATTCTAACTCCGGGATGCTTGCTTTAGTCCATAAATGGACTTTTGTAACTTGCAAATCTTATTTGCATGTTCATGGGTAACAAAACCGTTAGATTGTGTCATATACACATCCTCGACCAGGTTTCCTTTAAGGAAAGCAATTTTGTCATCCAACTACCATAACCCAGAGTCAATGTCAGACATTGCCTCATCATAAGTAGTAGGCTCATCGTTCACAACTAGAAGCACATCTCCATATGCCGAGATGAGAAATCCATATCTCTCTTGCTCACGACGAACCCTCGTCGACCTACGAGGTTCTTGTGTAGAAGGTTGGAGAATTGACACAACATCTTGTGTCTAGTCTTCCTCGGGTTCTTGGAGGGGAGTATTTGTTTGTGGTTCGTCTCGAATCTCTTCGAGTTTAACATTCCTCCCACTAGCCACAACATTTAAGAATTCCTTCTCAAGGAATACAACATGCTTGGCAACAAAACACCTTTTGTTCATATGGGTGGTAAAAGTAATATCCATTTGTTTCCTTTGGATATCCCACAAACAGACATCTCATCGATTTGGGTTGTAGCTTATTACTGTCAACACGTTTGACATAAATTTGACAACCTCAAATCCTAAGGAAAGACAGATTTGGCTTTTTTCCTTTCCATATCTCATATGGAGTCTGAGTAACTGACTTACTTAGAACCCTGTTCAAAACAAAGATCGCGGTGTGGAGTGCGTATCCCTAAAATGAAATGGGGAGTTCAGTGCGACTCATTATGGACCAGACCATGTTTAACAAGGTCCTATTCCTCCTTTTAGACACACCATTCATAACCGGTGTTCCAGGTGGAGTCCATTGTGAGAATCTCATTCTGCTTTAGATGATCTAGATACTCACTGTTCAAGTATTCACCACCTCGATCTGATCAAAGTACTTTGATACTTTTCTCAGTTTGTTTCTCTACTTCAAATCTGAATTCTTTGAACTTTTCAAAAGCCTCATATTTGTGTCTCATGAGATACACATAACCAAAACATGATCTATCATCAGTAAAGGTTATGAAGTAAACATACCCACCTCAAGCTTGGGTGGATATGGGCCCACATGCATCAGTGTTCACAAGCCTTAGCACTTATGTAGCCTTCACTCCCTTTACTTTAAAAGGAGATCTAGTCATTTTGCCAACCAAGTAAGATTCCTAAGCCCCTTATGATTCATAATCAAATGTGCCAATATATCCAGCTTTATACAAGTTGGATGTGCGAGTCTCATTTATATGGCTAAGGCGACGATGCCATAAATAAGTGCTATTTAAATCACCTGATTTAAGTCGCTTAATATTTATGTTATTGATAGGAGTATCAACATCAAGGACATACAAACCGTTATGTACTATTGTTTTACCATAAAATAACTCATTTTTATAAAACGAACAACTATTGTCCTTAAATAAAAATGAATATCTATCCTTGTCAAACTAGAATTTAGAAATTATATTTCTAGTCAAACTAGGATTGTAGTAACAGTTATGTAACTCCAATACAAACCTTGTGGGCAATGTTAATAAATAGGTCCTTACAACTAATAGAACAACTTTTGATCCATTTCCCACGTGTAGGTACACTTCTCATATTATTAATCTCCTCGTACTCGTAAGCCCATACACAAAAGTGCAAATATGAGCACTAGATCCAGTATCTAATACCCATGTGGACTGATCAGAAGTAGATAGATTAATTCCAATAACATAAACACCTAAAGTGCCCTGAGTAGAACTCTTCTTACTCTACACCTCCTGATTTATCATAGTGGAGATAGATTGCATCCTCCTTGCCCTTTCGGGTTTTGGTCTTTTGGACTCTTCCAAATGGCGCTATAGGAAAAATTTTCTTCCTTTTTGCTTTCTTACTCTTAGGCTTGCCCCTATGCGCCTTGGGCCCTTCAATTAAGAGAACACTTCTCTTGGCCTTTATACAATTTTAGGCTCAACGTCCCTTAGTATAGACAAAACTCTCCAAGAGTCTTTTCCATAACCGTTAGGAAGGGACTGTAACACTAAGTCCAGGGAAAGTTTCGGCATCCATACCCAAGTTCAGCTCTAGCAACCTATTGCTAAAACGTATCATCTCTATGACATGCTTCTTAATAGATGATCCTTGAGCCTAGTCATGATCTCATAGGCATCATAACTCTTATGTTGCGACCTATGTTTAGGGGTCATGGTAGCCAAGATGATATACCAAGCGATGATCATATCACCCTTGTGCATCGTCCAGGCCTTATGTGCTACTATTTCCTCAACTGGTGGCTTCTCAAGAAGAGATATCCCTATCGCATAGAGAATCTTATCATACTTGAGGACTATCCTCAAGATGATCTGACAGTTATAGAAATTAGTCTCGTTGAAAGTATTATTGCCCTCGAGTATTGATCTTATCGACATGTTTTTGAACATTCTGGATCAACAACCGAAATAGAGATATTATTATAATCATATTGAATTACGAAATCATAAATTGCAAGAAGTAACATTTTATGATTGCTCCCACTATTTTCTACGAGTTTGTCACCCTTAAGATATAACTCGGGAAATCCTGTTGGAAGATTTCCTAATGGGTTAGGATCCCATCTCCCCTCGCACAACCTTGAGTGACTCAACAAATTGTGCTAGGTTCGATTAGGTAGGTGCTTGCTACCAATTGCATCTCCATGCAACTCCTAGATTCATTGGGTTAACAACTCCTTGTCAAGCACATCTTATATGACTCTCAATCTTTGCCTTTATACTCAGTAAGGCCTTAAGTGACTCAACAAAGCCCACCTTTCTAGTTAAGTCGGACCCATTATTTAAGGACATCTCATGGACTATGAAACGTAGGAATCATAGGTGACACATGACCTTGAGTGACTCAACAAATCAAGTGCCAGTTAGAAAACTAATGCTTCATAATGATGGAAGGCAAGTTGGCTTATTATTAATGAGGGATTTATTATTTATTTATTTAGGTCTCTTCACATGCAATTAATCAAATTAATCATGCATAATAAACAACTCAAATCGGTGTATGGTATGGATAACTACGGCTAGCCCCCTCGAGCCATAGAAGGGAAGCTAGCGGGTCAAACCTAGGTGAAGATCACAACTTGCTTCTCAAGCACATTCTTCAAGCCTTCATTGGTCTTCGAATTTTGTCTTCAATTTGGCTCCATCTTTTGCTCTTCATACAAACTACAACTATCACTACTCTATTTTATTCTACATATATTACATAGAATCAAAAACCTTGAGTTACATTCAAGGGGAGTGAGATGAGAAGAGAATGTACATTAGAGTATAAGAGAGGCAGGATACGTAGGTCCTATTTCAGAAACCAAATTTACAAGCATTCATTCTCAATATAAAATAAATGGTCGACTCGATCCATACCATACACCCATGCAATCAATCACATTGATACATTCACAATTATGTTAATTAATTGTCGCATCTATTTCAATCTTAATGAAATGCTTTCAATAAATTGAAATTTTGTATAATTTTGAAAAAAAAAAATTGTTATAATTGTGTTGGGCATGGGCTTCATCCATTAGTCTAACTAACAAGGCTCAACAGGCCTTGGATCAACCAATGCATGTCAAACATACATTAGTAGCCCAATAATTAATAAAGAATCCAATTAATAGCCCTGACCCATTTTTAATCATGGTCCATAGGTGTCATACACTCATGGATCAGATAAAAATAATAAAAATATTGTCAAACAATTTGGCCGAGCCCCACTTGAGGGAACGGAACGCACTGGGCCACTGAAGGGTCAGTCCGGGTGCTTCACGTGAACCCCGGGGAAGGGTCAAACCAAGATCCAAGGTAGTAGGAGGGGTCGGGAGGTGGTTGGGCAGCATGTTGCACATGCTGCCAAGCTAAAAGGGCCAATGGACGTAGCTGGGGGCATGCTGCGCACGCATGGGCCTAGCCAGGCGCGCTGGGATGCAACAAGTGAGCGCACAGACCTGCTTGGCCGCGCCCTGCGCGTGCATGGGCTGCCCTTGGCTGTGCAAAATGTGTGCGGGCCCCGCTTGGCTGCGTCTTTTGACCCCCCGGTGCATCCGTATGCACCCCGAACCCAATTTCGCCCTCTTCGTGTCACATATGACCTTTTTCCCTTTCACCAAAAACGTTTTGCAATCCAAAAAAAAAAAAAAATATACAAACGCAATAATTATTTAATTATTTCACAAATAACAACATAATCGAATCCACACGTAAGGAATTGAAATATTTCGACGATGACTCTGACACCACTGAAAGTAAGGCAAGATCGCTACGGGGCAAGTAATGTAGTTCAAAAATTTTGAACATTACCCCAATCCCGGTGATTGGATCAATGTCGAAATCAAATCATTCACATACAAATAAAATAAATCTAACCTTTAGATTTTCGAGTCGTTTGCGGATTTGACCCGTCCAAGCGTCCAGCCTCTAACTCGTGATACGCAGCACACGTCTGTTGGCAAGGAGAGCGGAATATGAGTGCTAACTCCTTCTCCTTTTTGTGACTTGTGTATAGATGAAAAAAAATGCCCACGTTTCAAATCGATGCCAAAAAGAAACGGGGAAGAGTGAACGGCAATACGTTTTTCAACTCTTGAAAAACTATAGAAAAAAACTTTCTTAAATTTTGGGTAACCTATAAAGGGATATTTATAGAGAAATATCCTAGGGTTTCTCAAACCCTAATGGATTTGGCTAGCCCATTAATTCTAATTCAATTAGAATCTTAAGTGGGTTTATCCTAATTCAACTAGAAATATAATTAAGTAACCCAAATCCAATTTAGGTTTAAATAAAATATTTTAGCCCAAATCTAATTCAAGCCCAAATATAATATTTAATTTAATATTTGGCCCAAATCTAATTTAGTCCAAATATTAACTTAAGCCAAAATATATTTTATTTTCTATTTGCCACTCTAACAAATAGAAAATTATTAAATTAGAAATTCCTTCCTAATTTAATCAATTGTCATTTTAGGAAAGTATTTCCTTTATGACGACCCCTCGTCATATCTACGTCATTATGTCTATTTGTTCTTTTTCTGTGAGAACCTACGATGGCATAACTTCTTGTCAAAGTATCCCACTTAACCATACGTCTGCTCTCCTGGTTTAAGCCAGGGACCGTGCCTATTGCATATGACTCATTAGGCTTCCGAATATGTTGGCAATGTGTCGGTACGAACACATAAGACAAGATTGGCCTCTAGCAAAGCATCATTCCTACCTAATTATTCAGAAGGATTCATAATCCGCAAATAACCTTTCATGGGTATGGTTACCATGTAATTCGATCCTCTCGTCAATGTATCCTATGTGATCTCAAGTTGGCAATGTGTTGCTTAATTATGATTACATAAGTTTTTCTTCGGTCATCCGGATATCTTCACTTAATAGAAAGCGAATCAATAACTCCTTATTGATCTCTTTTACCATGGCCATGGATTTAAAGTGAATATCCACCAAAGGCGCCTTAGATACATCATCCTCTATCAAGGGATAGATGAGTCCCATCTTGGTTATGCACCCATCTCCATAAGCCTCATGATATGCCCATCGATCGCCCACGTGCAGCCTTTGTCTAGGCCCATTGAAATGATGTCAAATCATACCGGTCTTCTTATGAGATGACCGCGACAACCTTAGGTCCAAGGATTAGTTACACCCATCTCGTATGAGAATACCATCAACATATAACCAAAATGAATTCTCATAGCGAGTCATGTCCAGTGACACGTTCTCCAACATTGATCACCTATGTACTTGTTTAGGCATCCCCATGCCTATGGGTGTGAGACCCCCATTGCTATCACATAGTAAAAATATAGCACATACAAGTCTTGCCGCAATTGTCAATGTCCATTCTTGACATTGTTACGACTTGGGACGTTTAATGATGTCTAGAAACTATGATGCATCATCTCACATCTTTATAGATTAATCACAGTATACATCATATGGACTTCTATCTAGTTTCATTCGGTTATTACAATAATAACAAGAAACTAATAGAATGACTTCTTGTGAATTTGAACAACTCCTTATTCAAATAATAAACATGATTACAATTGTCAGTGTACAATATGCCCAATCTGATTGGGTCTAGAACACCTACACTAACAGAAACATATTTCTTATAAGCCTTGATCTTACATTTTCCTAGTCATAGAGTTATTAGGAATGGACACTAATAACTCGAATAGACTAGCACATATGATGTATGCTCAATCAGGAGAATGTCTTGTTTCACGGACATTGGTGTGAGGACAGTGGTGCATATATGTGGGTGCTTATTATAAGAATAAGTACACTGAACTGATCTACTACAGAATTCATAATGGTTATTGTTCAATGTCGAATTGGAATTCTTGTGTTGAAATAGTGCAAATTGATCCTTAGACTTGAGACATCATGGTAGTCTTATATTTGACTGGTTACGCCTTGGTGCTTTTTTGGATTCTAATGGAGTCATTGATAAACTATCACTGAGCGTGACCTTATCACTTATGAAGGCTTGTGAACGTCGAAATATAATTCATCACTTATCATCAAGATGAGAGGATGTCCTATGTATTCTGATGATTTCATAACTGAGGAAATCCTTAGCAAAGGTGAGGTGGAAATCAAAAGGTGTTTCGATTTCATCTATCAAGTCATAAATATGGAATGAATACATAGTTATTGAATGATTAGGGTTTCGTCATAAAACCATACCCTAAATTCAATCGGGACATAGATTGATGAAAGAATTTTACTGCATGGTAATTGCAATTGAAAAGGTCTGTGTTTTTTCATCGTTGGCTAGGTATTCATGGCATGTTGCTAGACATTGGGGTTGATCTTGCCGCGACATACTTAATCCCTCGAGTGCCCACCGTGACACCCGTTCACCTGGATTAACATTGTCCCATTCTCAAGTAGACCCCATCCCGTCCCACACGGATACAACACCGACACGAATATCAATACCCCGATGATATAAAAATCACATGCCATGCACCGACTCTTTTATAAGTAAAAACAGTTGATGCAATATAAGACATGATCAATATGCAAATGATGCCATATATACATAAATAAAATGCAAAAGCATAGCATCCCGAGTTTTGGTGAGACCGCTCACCTGAACCCACTACACTCACACCAAGACATTTCCAAACAAGGGTAAAAACTAGAGTCAAACCACTCACCTCATTCGATAAGTTAATTTTTACCTCGTAATGCGTGTTAAGCCTCGAAATGCACGTCCGAGTAATTTCCTGGCTTTGGCATGCTCCTATAGCTTCAAATTAATCCTCAGAATTCTATGGGATTTTTCCAAGAATTTTCCCCAATTTTTCCTATTTTTCTTTCCTTTTTCTTCTTTTTCTTTTCTTTCTTTTCTTTTTCTTTCTTTTTTTTCCTTTCACCTTCTTCCTCTAGCCTTCTTCTTCCCTGCGCCCGCCATGCGTGCACGACCAGCTCCGCCCAGCCGCGACACCGCTGCATTTCCGGCCTTACCGCCGCCCACACTAGCCTTGCCGGCCTTGCCCAACCTTGCTGGTGGCCGTCACGAGCTCCTGCAGCCACCATCGCGGCTTCTCCAGCTGCTGTTGATGCTGCCCAGTCGCAGCGAGCTTGCGGCTATGGCTGCAACTTGCTATGCAGCTAACACTGGCTACCTCGGATGCTCGCCGTGACCACTTCCGACAGCTCCAGACTCCACGCAACCACTGGCTGGCCTTCCCCTCGACACTGCTTGTCTTCTGTTCGAGTTGCCATGGCCGCAACTTGCGGCCATGGTTGCTGTCCACACGTTGTGGCTAGCCACAGCCATATCCAATCACCTCTACTTCAGCCCGTGCCTCCTCTCGATCCACCACCAGCTTACGCACAGCCCGTTCCCCTCGGCCACCACCAGCTTACTCTGTTTCAGCCATCATTGCTTGCTGCCATTTCTTCATTTCCATTCCTGCCATTTGCTCTTAATTTGCTCCCTATTTATAGGCTCTCCACCGACTTAACTGCCTTGGACTCCACTCTAGCATCCACTTGTATCAAAACTTGGCCATTACTCTAAGAAATTTCAGCCATGAAGCTTCCCAGAAGCTTCGCAGAAACCAGCCACCACGCACACACATACATGCGTCTATATATATATAACTATATATTACACTATTAATAAACAAATTACACATTAACCCCCCTAATTTCCATCTTAATTTCACTTGGGTAAATCTCTAATCACATTTAGATCCTTAATCCTCAATTTAATTTGCATTACAATACTAAAAGTGCAAAATTAATAACTTTAAAGCTACTCAATAATGGCGATTTCGCCCCAGTGTCCTCATCGGGCTATTGTTTCAACCCGAAACCACTGAAGTATTGTTCCTTACGAAAAATCGAAGCCCCCTCAGGCTTCTGTTGACTTCCCGGACGTCCCCTATAATAATTCGGTAATTTAGGCTAAACCAAAGCTGTACCGAAAACTGTTTCTGAGCCAACTTTTTTCATCACCTAAAATCATAATTCGTATTACTTGTCGATACCATTATATTTTCCTTGTCTATCTAAGATCCAGAGTACTCCTGATCGATTCGGTCGCCTAAAGCTGCGTTAGTACACCCTATAGCCTTATTTTTCTGTAAATTCCATTTATGCCCTTCATCAAATACCTCAAATAATTTCCTAGGTATTATAATATATTTGATAAATATAATAAATGATGTTTGAGATTGATAATAAATATAAGTCACAAAATATAGTAAGAATAAATAAAATAAGGCAATAAGCAATTTTAAGTAGTTTGCTGTCTTCATACACGCCTAGTCTACTTTCCCAAGATCTTACCATCCTTGGGGTTCCATTAAACCAATCTCACTAATGTTTCCACACTTGCTCACCTTCGACACTAGATACACACCTAGATTATAACGGGTTCTAGGTAACCACTACATCAAGGTTTCCATCCTAGATTACATTGGAAACTAGATTCACTCATAGATTACAATAAATTCTGGAAAAACCGCCACCAAGGTTTTCTCCTTAGCTTATCTTGAAAACTAGATACACCTAGATTTTAACGATTCTAGGAAACCAATATAATCCACAACAAGTTTTTACAAATACAAATATTTGTCAACTTTTGGACACAAATAAATCTACAATTAAGTACAAATATACAAGGCAATGAAATATAAATAAATAAATAATCAATGACCTTGGATGGAGAAATTCAGATTTATTGTGGTAGACTTGAAACACTTTTCTCCTCTTGCTTGTGGCTCTTTGGTGAATGGACAATGTCACTTTGAAAGCCTCAGATTTCTTGGATTTTTTCTTGAGAGTGCTTGAGAGCTTGTTGGGTGCTTTGGATATAAAATATGTGCAATGAATGATCTTCAAAATGAGTTTGGAGATATTTATAAGCATTTTCAAAAAATCACTGTTCACAAAGGTCTGATTACTCTTCACAATAGTTGGATCACTATTAACTATTCATTGTTTACTATTCCCTATTCACCATAGCATCTTGAAAAAAATATATTTTTATATAATTTTTTTATGAATTTTAAAATTACTTGAAAAATAATTTTAATGAAAAATAATAGTTTTGGTAATACATATATTATGCCAAAATATTTTATAAATTAATAAAAAATAATTAGGTACAAAATATCATTTTTGTTAATCATAAAAACTTAATTGAAAATTAAATAGAGCAAGTTGGTTCAACAGGGCCCATGTCTTTGATGAGAAACTCTAACTATTGGAGTATCAATGCAAGGGTTTAACTGGATTTTCAAAACTTTTTTAAACCAGTGAAATGGCAGCGGAAACATAAACAAAAAACGCCCTTGCAAGGCCCGTTTTGATGTCCACATGCTATTCAAAACTAAACCATGCCATAGGTGGTTTAGTAGGTATACGTTTCAACTCTTGAAGGCCGATGAAGAGGTTGAAATACTCCTGGTGGCAGCAACTCCTTGCTCCAAACAGCTCCCAAATAGATTTTGGTTAGATCGAACTGACTCCTGAAAACACGGGAGGCCTAGTTAGTCCACGATCAAGCGAATGGTCAAGTCCTTCAACTCACTCTATGTGCTAGACAGAGAGAGTGAGGGAGATTAGGTTGATATTGGGTTCAAAGGAATAGACCCAAGCACAAAACAATCTCACTATTTTTGCTTGGGTTGCTACTATAGCAATGGGAAACAATGAGCTTAGGAAAAAGAGCAATCAGAGAGGGTTTTTACTCTCTGGAATGAATAGGATTCGGGCTAGGGTTTTTGGGAGAAAAACCTTGTTGTTGCTCCTTTTTGTATATTAGTTTTGATGATGAAAAACATCTATTGGCTTAATCCCTAAATCATGAGTCAAGCCTATGGTTTTCATCATATATTAATTTCAATATCAAGTATTATTTTGTTCAAATGAAAACCAAGTTCATTTTTATACATATGTAGATTTGCAAAAGCAAGTATTATGATTTAAAAAAATCTCTTAAAGTGTTTTTCAAAATTAGCCTTGGAATCGTTGGTCAAAATAATTCTAAGGTAAAAGACCAACTAGAACATGTTTTTGAAAATGTGTTCATTTTGAAAAACTATCTTCCGAGATTTTGATATCTAATATCTATTAGTGATAAAATAATTTTTAACGAATTTTTCATGAAATAGAAAGTATATACTTTGGAGGTGGTAATATTGCTAAATCTTGAGTTTGTTTTAAAACCAAAATTCTACTTTCTTATAGTTATGGATTTTGATTTTTTGGATATTTTTATTGAATCCAAATAGGAGTACTTTCTTATTTATATTTATGTATTAAAGTAAATAGAAGATAAAATATAAATAAAAGAAAATGTGGACATTTACTTTCTATTTAATGGAAAATGTAAATAAGTTGTGATGTATACATGCTATGAATTGTGCCTTCAAGTAAATCCTTCTGAAAATCTGTCATGTTTCTATGCATGTTTGGAAACTCCTTTGAAAAGGTTTTCAATGTTTTCAAGTGTATATGCTATTTCGAAACATCTATGAATGCATATGTTTTGAATTCAGGTTTTGGACTATGTTTCGAAACCTGTATGTATATGTTTCGAAACCAGTTTTTGAAGTATGTTTCGAAACCTTTATATCATGTTTCAAAATCTTTAACATTCTGTCAGTAGATTATTCAAAACCGAGATGCACGAGTGCTATAATTTTCAATCATTTGATTAATGCATTCTCCATGCTATGAGATTCAAATTTGAATTTGAATGTGAGTGCTTTTAATTAATCATAGTGGGAATAGATTATGTCTCCCACTCAATGCTGTCTTTAAGAGCAAGTCCAATTGGAAAGGTTGTATGTTTTGAAACATGAGAAGTATATTTCGAAACCTAAGTGTAAAATTGTTATGTTTTGAAACCTGAATGCTATGTTTCGAAATCTATTTCTCTGACTTGTCTCTAACAACTAAATTTCTATCTCTTGATATAAATAGTAGGTGTTTGAAGACAAGAACAAGCGTGTAATGCCCCGCTCCCACCTACGGGTGTTACTCACGAATAATCAGCTTATTACTCACACGCTAGGGTAAAGATGAAGAGACGGCTACGTTTCGAGGAGAAACGACCTAGGTGGGAACTAGGTTTTGCCCTCTCTTCGCTCCACTCAAGGATTCGGGAAAATATCGAAACAACCCCACGAAAATAAAACCCGAAACCTCAAGGAGTGCCACCCCTTCTCAAGCTCTTAATGAAGAGCTACGGGTGACCTCCCAGGATCAAAAGACATAAACTACATCACTTGCTTCAAATAAATTATGGCATAAGCCTTAATTATAAGAAAATAATTTTTCTTTTCTTTGCCCCAACTATTAACCCATTTATCTCACTTCCAATTCCTTTGGAAAATATTTGGATTAGTGTTTCTTTGGAAAAATTTAATAAAATTTTCCTTATCAAATCTCTATTGATTTTTCCCTTTTAATTATTTCAAAATACCTCAAATTTCCAACACTTAGGAAATAAATTTTGGAATACAACATCAAGGCATCCTCATTCATCTTCCAAATTTAAGGAAAATACTCAATTATTTAATTTCCAAAATATAGGAATTTTTCCACAATTGCCTCATTTTTTAATATTAATTTAATAATTAATTTGGAGGCTAAAATACTCCTATATTTATTTATTTTAAAATAATTTATTTCATAATTTCTCAAAATGTCAAAAACAATTAATTAAACAAAAAATAAAAGAAAAGATACATCACAGTAGCCACAAGAGGGGGCGGGCAGCAGCAGCCACGCCCCCAGCGCGCGTAGGCCGCGCGGGTCTCGCGCGGGCGTGCTGGCTTTCTGCGCGCGCCTGCTGCGCGTGGCCGAGCCAGTCGCGCCCAGGCGCGTCCCTGGCCACGCACAGCACACTGCCTTTTCATTTTTTTTTTGAATTAAAATCCACATTTTCCAGAATGCATTTTCATATTAAAGGGCTTCCAAAACACTCAAATTTGCCCCCTTTTTCACCCACATTTAGCATTCATTACATATATAACAAATAATTACAACATTAATCCACAAAATTACATAAACCACTACACATGCTTTTCTTCTTTGCTTCAAACCCTTAGCCTTGTAAAATTCCCTTTCCTTTTGATGGCTCTCCACCTACATAGAGGTCAAAGGACCTTATGAGCCAATGCTCAGTGAGGGTGCTATGCAAATGTAAATGTAACATGAGAATATAAGCATGTAATGCAAATGCAATGCATATAATGGGTAGTCCTCCATGCCCTCATAACCACTTAGGTTAAGGCACCAACCAACCCTTCTCTCATCACTAGTCCTCCTTATGGCTATAGGTCCACTAGAACACAAAACATGCATTAAGACCATTACATGCAACTCATTCAAAACATGTACAAATGCAAGCAAAACCCCACCACTTGGGGTTATCCCTTACCTTGTTTTCTTTGAAGCTTCAACATTTCCACAAGCCAAGACTCTCTCTTAGACTTTAATCACCCTTAAGAAAAATAATAAAGGAATTTTTGTTTTAGCTCTTATACATAAGCATTTAAACTATTTCAAGAGAGGGAACTAGGTTTACCTTTGCTAGCCTTTCTCTTCCTTCTCTTAGTCTTGATTTCCTTCTTGCTTCTTTCACTTCACATGTGGGGGGAAAACTTTGAACCGTTTTCCCCACTCCCTATTTATAGAACTTTTCTTCTCAATCCATGCCAAATCTCAAGATTGCATCCTAGCCATAGATTTCTTCTTAATTCAAGAGACTAAATCTCCACCTTTAAACACTAGCACAATCCTTGTGCTTCTCCCAAATTTAATCCTAGCCATTGATTTTAGGAGAACATTTCTCTTGACTCAAAGAAAACACAAATCCAAGAGACTTTGTCTCCTTGAATCTCATCCATTGATCTTTCTTTGGAGATTAAATCTCATCCCTTGGATCAATCCCAATTTCTCATAATTCTCCTATTTTTTAAATAATTAAATAATAACTAATTTCAAGATTGACTAATTTCTCAATTTTTTCATTTAATTTAAATTCACCACTTTTCAAGCATTTAATGGAGACTAAAATAATTTCTTTTTGATTTAAATTTAAAGGCTCTTGAAAGACATAATCCATTTACTTTAGCATTTATTTAAATCTACCATTTTCCAACATTAATGCTTGACACATTTCTTTTTAATATGGATTTTCTTTTAATTCCCTCCATCATGACTCTCATTTAATGTTTGAGAGACTAATTTATTTTCTCTTTTTTGCATTTATTTTAAACATCACTCTTGATTCATAAGATCATGCCATGTGTCACCAAATTCTCTTAATCAAATAAATCCTTATTCCCAAATTTAATTAAATCTCATTCCACGAGATTTTGCCAAGTGTCACAAATCTAACCATACTTGGCTTCCAATTTAATTTCCTAATATCCATACACTTAATCAAGAATTAAATTCTCCAAAAATCAATTCTCCAATATAAATAATTTCTCCAAAAAATAATTTATCTTTTTATGGGACGGAACTCTAAATTATCGTTTTGCCCCTCCTAAGGCATCATATATATTATGTGCCTTCTCTTTGGTTCAAGGGAAATTTTGAAAATTTCCATATACCATTTTCCCCTTAATTGATAATTTTATCATGACTTATCAAGGGTATTACATTCCACCCCCCTTAAAAGAATTTCGTTCTCGAAATTCATTTTATCACAATCACTTACCTAAGATAATCCTATTCTCGGGCTACATGGCAAATTCTCGTGCTCGAGAATCTCATAGCCTATCCATTCCTCACATTTACCTTGGGCAATACCCACCTCAAGGCTTCGCTTAGACTTTTGGTCGTCCAGCCAAACTGCACCATTGGTCGTTGGTCGTGCTTACTGCAACGATGTCCATCATCGAATGGATTTTCTCTGTTTCGAAGCATCGCTTTGCTATCCACTTCCCATTCTCCCCTCGATCGAACAGACTCTCACTAACATTGCGTCACTGATCAGTCTACCACGATTTTACGCCGATCACACACGGCAACGTTTTTCATTGCCAATCACACATGGCCACGATTTTACGCTGGTCCAACCAGCAACGTCTTAGCACTGATCATCCACCGCAATGTCCCTTCTAGTGCCCACAAGACACTTTGACATCCATTCATCATGGCATACCGCCATTCATCACATGCATGCGCGTAGCTTAAGTTGATCCTCATGGCAACTTCTTATTACCGATCAACTAACCAGGCTAGCATTTCATGGGAAGCAACCATTTGGCCCACCCAGCCAACTTCGACCATTTCATACATGGTCTCCTACTTGACTAGCCGACTCTCATTTATTGATACGATTACGCATACTCGACATACCCAACACCATGCCAGGCTATTCTCATTTCAACCATACGTGCACTGCCTGAGTTCACCTCGAGCCTGGCGATGCACACACCATTACAATCTTATCTCGAGCTTAACCATGCTCGGGCCACAACCTTCTCCCCACCAGGAGTTCTTCGCATTAAGCACACAAAGACACTTAGGCCTTTCTTACAAGCTGATATCACACGCCAGTAGGGGTCTCATACCCATACAAGGGAACTCTTCACTGAGCAACCCCTCTTCAATTCTTCACCCCACTTCAGCTTTTACAAGCCCTCTTCAATTTCTTACAAGCCCTTTATACAAAATTTCTAGAAATTGCATCTAGGCCCACTATTAACTCTTAATAACACTTTTATTATCTCATAATGACACTATGGCCCCTGTTAACTCTTAACAGCATGCCCATCAACTCTTGATGATTGCTCCTTATTAATTAAATCATTGAACCCGATTTGTTAACTCTTAACGGTAACGTCATTAACTCTTAATGACAGTTTCAGCCTTAATCGTTTAGTTAACCATCACACTTGGATATGCGTGTGACCTTTTTGGTTCACTACTAAGTAGCAATCAGGACATGTCAAACTTTTTGACATTGACTCATCACTTTTGGTCTACAACGAGGATCCCTCCATCTCCTCGAAGTACCTTAAAAGACCTTGAGTGACAACTAGCATTATGTCAGGGCGATCCTACCAGTAATGAAGTCTTACGCCAAAATGGAACCTATTTAGGCTTTCAATTCTCGTGTACTATAATACCTCTATTCGTTATCATCCCGATCGAGTGAGAGTCATTGACTAATCAAACTCACTAACTCGATTACTATGCCAAAATTAGTGTGGTGAGATTGAGATGACACATTGGAACTCTTTCTAACATTGGAACACTTTCCAATCAAGTGTGCCCTGGCCAGGGGTTTCTATAATTAAGACCACCATTGATCGTATAGGATGTTTACCTCACACCAGAGGTCGATGGATCCTACTGCACAGGGGCCACACAGTGCATCTCCCACCCGATAATCAGATGGTACTTAGCAACAAAAAATCCCCAGCACCGACACATGAGACAACTGTGTTGCCTCCGATCAAAGGACTAGTAACATAATTGAAGCCTGTAATACCCAAAATTTTATATCAAAAGTATTTTAGAAATCTTTTGGGTTTAAATGCAGTTTATCATACTTTCAGGCCAATGTGTAAATTTCAAAACATGAACGAAAAGGTAAGTGACCTCACCAAAATGAAACATGGAGGGTAAAAATGTCCAAGGAGTCATGGGTTCTCAAAAACCAAGAGATTCGTGGAAATTTAGGATCAAATGCTTGATTAAGAGCATTCGAGCCAAAGTTCAGAATCTAGAATTTGATCGAGGGTGGTCAAAATGAGGTTTTTCCTAAACTTTTAAGGGTGTATCAAGACATCCTAAACTTATGGGGTCTAATGGAATAAGTGAAAAACCCAGGGTTTCAAAGATAAGGGTAGAAACGTAAAATATCAAAAGTTGATGGGTGAAAGTGTAAATAACAAAAAATAGGTGTGAAACCTGCAAATCACCAGCCAACTTTGTGTCGGCCGTCAACGAGGCTTCCAAGGGGGTCAGGATTGCTCTCCAAGCCATCATGACTTGATTGGGTGAGGGTATTAGCCGGGATCAACGATGATTAGATGAAAAATTGAACTTGAAATAATAAAAAATCTGGCCAAAATTTTAAGGATTTTTTATTGTCGTTTAGCTCTATTCGAGGCTTGTAATGATTAGATTTGAAGCTTAGGGTATAGGAAAGCTTATGTATGGTAAACAATTATGTGGAAATTGGGTATAAATAGGGTTCGAAGGGCCGAGGGTTTTCATTCAAAATCGAAGGAAAATCGGGAAATTTTAGCAAGAATCAAGCATTGAGAGCATAGGGATTTTGTTCCTTATGTTCTTGGAGCATTTCTAGAGAATTTGGGAGGGTTTGGCGTAGGATTTAAAGGGTTTCAGAGAGCTTGCCGGAAAATAGGGCTTCGCTGGAAGCCGAACCTGCAACTAGTCGTTCGGAGCTTTTCAGGTGGTGTTTTCGGGCAACTCAAGGTACCCCTAGGATCGACTTGAGAAGGGCTACAAGGTGGCAGGATTAGATTTGTCATCGGAGCAAAATTGCAATAGCCGTTGCTGGAGGAGAAGGTCAGAGAAGACGAGGTGCATGACCAGCATGCATGGACCCACTCGTAGGCTACTCTCTTGGTGCATGAGGGCACGTGAAGTACGAGAAAAATCAAAAATTAATTTTAAAATTTTTAGAAAATTATTGTAGGAATATTAGTGAAAAAATATTTGGTGAAAATAGGTGTTATGTATTTATTACAAATTTTCAAAGAGAAGGGAAGTTATGGAAAATAGAGAAAAATAAGGAAAACTAAGGAAATTATGGAAAAAATTAGGAAGACAATAAATATTGATTTCCTTGGATAATTATTGGCCAGGAAAGACTACTACAACTGTCGGGGTTTTACACTCTAATCGAGTTCAATACATTTTTCGAGGAATGCGTCAATTTACTATCCAAGGTGAGTGAGAAGTCTCTTCAAAACTTAGTGTGATTTATGTGGGTGGTTCGGCCCGAAGTTCGTTCTATGATTTCACTTAGGGGTGGTTGTTTCATGTGGAAGTACTGTCTATTTGCTTATAAGCATACTTTGCATATATCAAGTTATTTTTCATGTGATGCATCAACAGGATATGATTGTGAAAATGCATGGAAAGTGGTTTTTGTTGCATTCTTATATTGAAATCATGACATAGTCCAGTGGGATGGGATGCGGTCTTCTTGAGAATAGGGCAAGGTTAATCTCTATTCTTCGTGTGACGACGTTGTGCACCCTGAGGTTAAGTACGCCGTGATAAGGTCAATCCCAATGGTATGATGTGGAATGGATTTTTCACATGAGGTTGAGTATGCCAGGGAGATTTCTCAAGGTTGACGTGTTATATTATTTTGTATATGCTATGCTTATGTTCATTTCATGCATTATATAAAACTGTTTATATGCCATCACTTAGATGATTCAACATCTAATTTGGGTTCTGCCCCTGGAACATTCAAATGTTCCAGACGAGGGTCACAATAGGGATGATGATGAGATTGGATAGAGTTGAGGAAATACGAGCGATTTAGATGATATTTATGTTTTCTTTTAGTTATGTAATCCTTATTTTGTTTGGAAGACGATTTGTTGTAATATCCTATGGTATCAAGTTTTGTTGTTTTCGCTTCATGAGGTTATGCTTTGTTTAGCTTAGATCTGTTGGTCTTAATAATTAAAAAGGTTGGATTGGGGTTTTGGGATTTTGTTAACATGTGTAGATTATTCTTTGGAAACACTATGCATGTATGGATTTTATGTATTGGCGAAAATCCCGGTAACTCCTTTTAGTAGCACACTCGGTGAGGCGGGGTGTTACAAATTAGTATAAGAGCCAGGTTAGTTAAGTTGTCAAAGTTAGCTTGGCTAGTTCGGCTAGAACTGTTGAATGAAAAATTAGAATAGGATTACGGATCCTAAGAGACACTTGAAACTTAGAAGGAAGTGACAGGGAAACTTTAGGAAATATACGTTCAGGGTTTCTGAGTAGAATTTATATTTTATTAGCACAATGGTTGATAAAGTGTTGTTGACTCACTAGGCACAAAGAATCGAAGCTCGAGGAAATCCACAAGAGGGGGACGTACTCGAATTTTTGAATGCGATGGAGGGTATTATAGATGACGTACCCCCTAGCTATAGCCAGCTAGAAGACTTAGCTAAATACCAGATTGATTATCTTATCAATTTGTTGGTTGGGGTAATGGAAGACTTATGCTTAGTGGTTATGGCAGAATAAGGAGTTTGAAACCTTGTATGACTTTTGTGCGAGAATCCGAGCTTAGTATGCGGACTTGTTCAAAGAAGCCATGGATGAAGGAGCTCAGGAAGATGCCACTGCTACAGCTCTTGAAGACGAGGAAATGTCGTCAACATCAGTACTGGCGAGAAGTCTCATGAGGATGAAGAATGGCATAATCTAACGATGACATCAGTACTAAGGAGGCATGCATCTGGAGGCCAAAAAATTAGTCAAAGAAGAAAATTTTATGCTTATTTGCTTTTATGTTAGAATGTTATGCTATGTAGATTTACTTTAAGGAATAAAACTACCCTTACGAGAAACGTTATCACTGGAGTATAATTTATTTCATCTATCGCTTCAAATGGTGACCACACGACGACCTAGAGAACCATCTGTCAACAGTTATGGGATGAGGGAGGAAGATAATCTTGAAGAACAAGGTAATCATAGAAATCACCTAGGAAGGAATGGTAGGTATGTTGGAGAATCAATTGTCAACAGTTATGGGAGGAGGGAGGACGATAATCTTGAAGGATAGGGTAATCATAGAAATCACCTGGGAATGAATGGTAGGTATGTTGGAGAATCAAGCACAGGTGAAAATTGATTTGATAGGATGGAAAGGTTTTTGGAAAGTATGTTGACCTATGTGAGTAGGGAGGAACCTACTCAACATACAACCACAACACTGGAACAGTATCAACACTTGCAACCACTCATGTTTAAAGGAAGAGCTTGTGACATCGACCCCAGCTCAGCTGAGTACTGGCTTGAGTAAACAGAAAAGTTACTCCATCACTTTCAATGCAGTGAGGAAGAGAAAGTAAGATGTGATGTCTTTATGTTGGAAGAAGAAGTAGGACATTGGTGGAAGACAACAGGGCGCTCATTACAAAGGACTCGTCAAAGGCGCAAGAACGAAGTGGAAAACACGCTATTCCTTACCTGGGAAGGATTTAAGGGAGAATTTAATGACAAATATTTTCCTAAAAGCTGGAAGGAGGAAAAGGTTTGGGAATTCATGAGATTGAAGCAAACCGATGAAATGTCAGTGACACAGTATGATACTCAATTCATTCAATTGATTAAGAATGTGAACCATGTACGAGACTGATGAATGTCAGAAGGCACAAAAATTCATATCGAGACTACAAGTGAACCTCCAACAAGCTTTAAGTACGTGGGCTGTTGACGAGGCTTCCAAGGGGGTCAGGATTGCTCTCCAAGCCATCATGACTTGATTGGGTGACGGTATTGGTTGGGATCAATGATGATTAGACAAAAAATTGAATTTGAAATAATAAAAAATCTAACCAAAATTTTAAAGGATTTTTCATTGTTATTTAGCTTGATTCGAGGCTTGTAATGATTAGATTCGAAGCTTAGGGTATAGGAAAGCTTATGTGTGGTCAAAAATTTGGTAGAAATCGGGTATAAATAAGGTTGAAAGGATCGAGGATTTTCATTCAAAATCGAAGGCAAATCAGGGAGTTTTAGCAAGAATCAAGCATTGAAAGGATAGGGCTTTTGTTCCTTAAGTTCTTAGGAGCATTTTTGAAGAAATTGGGAGGGTTTGGTGTAGGGGGTTTCAAAGAGCTCGCTGAAAAATTGGGCTTCGCAGGAAGCCGAAAACTTTGAGTTCTCATAGGGTATAGGATTTTCCTCCTAGCTTTGAGTTCTCATAGGACCAAACAAATCTAGATGAAGCAGTTCTAGAGGTCTAGCTATACTAACTGAATTTATGGGTTTAAATGAGCATCTAGTTTGTTTTCCTTTTATACACGTATCACACACATGATCCTTTTTAAAGTTTATATTGGGCAAGCCTGTAACTAGTTGTTTTCTAGCCAATTTGTCAATTAAGCTCATGCTTGCATGACCTAGTTTCTTATGCCATAACCAAGACAAATTTTAATTTGATGCAATAAGGTAAATTTCATGTTTAAGCACAACATCATCAAGCCAAATAACATATACATTTCCATGTCTATTTTCGGAAAAAATAAGTTCATTTGACTTCAAAACATAGACTTTACATTTGCTTGATTTAAAAGTGACTTTATGTCCCTTATCACATAATTGACTTATGCTTAGCAAGTTGTGTTTTAAACCTTCAACGAAGCACACATTTTCAACTTTTGTTCTACTTAAACCAACTATGCCATGGCCAAGGATTTTACCTTTCAAATTGTCTCCATAGACAACATTACCTACAAGAAATACATCACATTGGTACTTTTGGTACCCAAATCTTCTTGGGTCCAACAATGTTAGCAATCACATCATCTTTAACTTTTGGAATCCAATTCAAATTTAATCTATGAGCATTTTTTCTATAAAAACATTGCTTGATATAGTGTCCCTTCTTGTTATAATAATGACAAGTTAAACTTATTTTTCTATAGAAACCTTGATTATGCTGAATAACATGTTTTCTAAATGATAGGGGTTTGTTCAAAGTCTTTCCTTTAACAAACTTTGTTGTTGAGGTAGATGGTACATCGTTTATATATCCTAACCCTCTTTTATCTCCAAATGGTTTTTGATTTCCCAAAATTATTTCCAGCTTCTTTCCTTCTAATAGTTTTTCAAATAAGTCTTATAAGTCATTTTTTTTTCTAATTCTGAAAGTTTGATCTTCAAATTTTTACTTTTTTTATCCTTTTGTTCAATGATTTACTCTAAGTCATCATAAGCAATCTTAAGATCATTGCATTTTTTTTCTTTAATTGTTGAGACGTTTTTTAGAACTTTGTTTTTGGCTAGAACCTTGTTAGATGTTTCTAATAGTAAGCTGTATTGATCTTGTAAAAAATTCAATGAAAGAGGATTACTACTAGATGAATATGAAGTTACCTCGTTTTCTTCTCGTACCATAAGGCAAAAATTTGCGGCCTCCTCTTGTTGACTTGAATCTGAGGAGAGGGAGTCTTCTTCATTCAATATGGCTAATGACTTCTTCTTCTTGTTCTTTTTCAACTTTTTGTATTGAGGGCTATCTGTCTTGATATGTCTTGGTTTCTTACACTCAAAACATTTTAATTCATAAGGAGTATCTTTAGAAAATTTCTTGTTGTCATATGTTTTTCTCTTGGGAAATTTTCCTTCTCTCATGAACTTGTTAAACATTTTGTGAGTAATGTAAGTTCTTCATCTTCATCACTTGTTTCACTTTCATCTTTTTCTTTGGCCTTGAATGCTAAGGATTTCATTTTGAGCTCATTTGATTCTTTTCTATTTAACTTAATATCATGAGTTAATAGTGAGCCTAATAGATCATCCATTGTAAGTGTAGATGTGTCTCTAACTTCTTCTATAGCTGTGACTTTAGGTTCCCAACAAGATGGTAGACTTCCTAAGATCTTTTGAACCTTTTCTTCAGTGGTTATTGTTTTTCTTAAAGCTTGCAAATTTGTTACAATGTCATTAAACCTTGTGAACATTTCTTTAATGGATTCACTAGCATTCATTATGAAATTTTGATATTCACTAGTACGAATTACAATTTTAGTGCCTTTCACTTTCTTGGTTCCTTCATGTGTTACTTCTAAGTGATCCCAAATTTCTTTTGTCATGGTACATGAAATGACTCTATTGAATTCAGCTAAACTTAATGCACAATGTAATATATTGACAAGCTCTAGCATTTGTCTCATTAATGTGTTTTTGTTGTTCACTCCAACTTTCAGTGGGAGGTTCTGGTAATGTAACCATACTAGATATATATGTATATAATTCAGTATTTTGCATCAAGAAATACCTCATTCTTGTTTTCCAGTAGGTGTAGTTCGAACCATCGAAATAAGGTGGCCTTGAGGTGTTTTGTCCTTCCAACTTGAAGTCGGTGTTGAATGCCATTTGGATCTTTGCTCTTGGGTGGTTAAACCTATGAAACACTTAGAGACGTTGTGCTCTGATACCAATTGTTAGTTCCAAATTATGACAATTATATCTCAAGAGGGGGGGTAAATTGGGATTTGGGTAAATTCTTCGATAATTTAAAGATATATTGCTTACAAAATACTATGTTTCGAAATATAGAGAAGTGTGCTTTGAAATTAACCTTTCTGTTATGTTTCAAAACCTACTATGTGTGTTTGAAAACCTTGCTCTTCGGTTTGCTTATTTCGAAACTTTTGGCTTTTGAAAAAGGATTCTTTCGAAAGCTTAAACAAAAAGAATAGGCACGTAAAATAGAAAAGCAAGTGCACACAAGATTTATGGTGGTTCGACACCCCGCCTAGTCCTCTACCTTCAAGCTTACCCATTTGAAGGATTTTCAAACACAACACCTTTACTATTGATCAACCACAATAAGGGTTTTACCACGGTTCACCCTAAAACCTTGTACACATGAGTATTTATGGCTCAATTCAAATTTTACACCACAATGAGTTTTAATGCTAAACTCAAACCTTACAACCAATAACAAGATAAATAAAACTTATCTTTTACAACCCAACATATTTAATGTAATAAAATACCTTACCAAATGGTTGTACAAATCTCTTGGTGTGAGGTGAGGAGAGCTTAGAAGAATGAGATGTTGGTTTCAGTTTGCTTCTTTTTTTTCACATCACAATACACATCAAGAATTGATTGAATGGATCTTCTTTGAGAGCTTTGTCAAAAGAATTTCGTTCACTTGTACTTGTGTATGTATCAATGTCTCTTGAATGTGTGTTCTCGTATATATGCTTGTAAGTGATTCTCTTGTCTTCAAAGAAATGATATATATACCAAGAAATAGAATTTTGGCTAATTATAGCCGTTAAAGACAAGATATTAAAGTAGGTTTCGAAACAACACACTTTTACGCTAAGGTTTCGAAACATATATCACATGTTTCGAAACATCCAGTCTTTACACTGGTTATGCACTTAGAGACAAAATGAGCAGGAGACAAAGCTTTATGCCTACTTATGATTTTGTTTTATTCTCCACTTACATAATTTGAAATTGAAATTATGGAGATAAAACAGAAAGTAAGCTTTTTGAAAAACTTTTGAATATAAAGAGAATGAAAAGAAAAAGCATATCAAAATTTTAAATATTCTGCTGACAGAGTCAGATGTTTTGAAACATGCTATGAAGGTTTCAAAACATACTTTAAAAACTTATATCAAAAGATATGCAACTCAGATTTTAAATACTCTGCTGATAGAATTATCAGAGGTTTTGAAACAATACATATAGGTTTCGAAACACACTACAAAAATATTGATTTTTTGTGACAGTTTTAAAAATCGCCACAAAACATGGTATTTTGGGACAATTTTTTTAACATTTTGCAACGATTTCCCAAAATTGCTGCAAAATATATTAAGAAATTTAATTTAAAACTATAAAATTTATTAAAAACTGTCGCAAAAATAAAAAATAATTAAATAATTTATTAAAAATTGTGATAATTTATTAAAAACTGTTGCTAAATTCAAAAAATAATTTAATAATTAATAATTAAAATTAAATTTTACAGCGAATTTTGAGAAATCGTCGCTAAATTTAAAAAATAATTAAATAATTAAATAATTAAAAATAAAAATAATTTAACATTTGTGGTGATTTTTCAAAACTGCTACAAAATTGATTAAAAAATTTAATTTTGTGGCAGTTTTTTGAAAACTGTCGCTAAATTTAAAAAATAATTTAATAATTAAAATTAAAATTAAATAACATTTGCAGTTGAAAAATTCATTAAAAAATTTAATTTTGTGGTGATTTTCAAAAAATCGTAGCTAAATTTAGAAAAAAATAAATAATTAAAAAATTAAATTAAATAACATTACAAACAAATTCATTAAAAATTTAATTTTAAAAAAATAAAAAGAAATTTAACTAAATTTTAATAATTTTAAAAAGATATTTTAAGAAAATATATAAAATCTTATTTTTATTTTTAATCAATTAATTTATTTAATTTAATTCAATTAATTTATTTTTAATTTATTCCATTATTCTTTTAAAAAATAAGCAATTAATTTATGTTTTTTAATTTATATTAAAAATATAACATATAATTCTGAAAAATAGTGGTTGAATTAGTATATAATTTAGATGCGATAATATATAATAACGAGCCTTTGCAGATTGGGTGATTTCGCATGCGTACGCGCATAGAAGAGGTCGCGGGTTCGAAACTGGGGAAGGGGCAGGAGCATCGGCATGTGGTGCGTGGAGATGCAGCCACGTGGCGCGCAGGGGCAAGGCATGCATGTGCGCGTGCGAGCCCATGCTCACGGGTGGCTGGGTTAATGGCTTGGCCTCGCGCGTGCACGGGGACTTTTGAATTTTTAAATTTCAAAATTTTTGAAATTTTTGCTGCGGTTCTGAAACAGCCGCTAAAATTCAATATTTTGGAATTTTTTACGACAGTTTTGGAATCGCCGCTAAATGTTTTAAAAATCGCCGCTAAATCACTTATTTTGTGGTTGTTTAAGAACCGCCGTAAAAAATATGACTTAGTGGCGATTACTCCAGCGGTTGCTAAAAACCGCTGCTAAATGCACAAAAAAAAAAAATCGCCGCTAATGTCATTTTTTTTGTAGTGACATATGGTTAAATTTTAAGTACGTTTCAAAATATAGCATGCAAGCTCAACAAACATTGAAACCTTATCAAAAAACATTTCGAAACAGGTATAGAAACATGGCAGAATGATGTTTCGAAACATAGAAACTAAGTTTCAAAACATAATGTATGAACTTTGGATTTTTCAAACATTAGAACATTCGCACCAAAACACTGTTCATGCATGTTTCGAAATATGAAAATCTTATTTTGAAATATGAGTTTCACATAAAAGAATTTTCATTCTAAGATAGGTTTTTCATCAAACACATTTTCTCATATATCAAAAAATATGATACAACAATGATGTGGAATGGATTTTCCACTGGAGGTTTGAGTATACCAAGGAGATTTCTCAAGGTTGATGTGTCATATTATTTTGTATATGCTATGCTTTTGTTCATTTCATGCATTCTATAAAACTATTTATGTGCCATCACTTAGATGATTTAGCATCTAATTTGGGTTCTGCCCCTAGAACATTCAAATGTTCCAGACGAGGGTTGCAATAGGGATGAGGACGTGATCGGATAGAGTTGAGGAAGTACAAGCGATTAATTAGATGATATTTATGTTTTCTTTCAGTTATGTAATCCTTATTTTGTTTGGAAGACGATTTGTTGTAATATCTTATGGTATCAAGTTTCGTTATTTTCGCTGCATTAGATTATGCCTTGTTTAGCTTAGATCTATTGGTCTTAATAATTAAAAAGGTTAGACTAGGGTTCTGGGATTTTGTTAGCATGTGAAGATTGTTCTCTGGAAACACTACACGTGTATGGATCTTATGTATTGGCAAAAATCCTGGTAACTCCTTTTAGCAGCACGCCCAGCGAGGTAGGGTGTTACAAAGCCTATGATAGATCATAGATCCTCTAAGTCACGTGATCTATCACGTGCGTCATATTCAGTAAGTGTTTCACTAACACCTACCCACATGTATACTATATCCATCTCATGGATTATGGCATGTAACTCACCATCCTTTATCATTAGCATCTCATATTAATCAAAAGTAGTATCCCTTGTGCCAGTCCATACTTGACTAATCATAGTGCTCATCTGAGAAGTCTAAGAACTGAGAATAACCATTAAGATATTCTTATTACAAAGGTCAATTATCACATATTCTTAACACTTAAGAATAAGACCTTGAACAGGAAATCTAATGACTCATTCATATATAATGATTGGAGAGCTATGAATGAAGATATGACCTCAAATATGAAAACATATTTTATTACATATTGCAAGAAATACATCATTAGTCCCATAAATATAAATGACAGATGCCATCTAAGTTTATCATTAGGGCATTAACTCCAACTGTCTTATCCACTTGGAATTCACCATCAATTGGGCACATGATACAACCAATGAGATAGTTCCATTATCTTTGGATGCAAAAACGAGGGTCGTTCCCTATAATGACTGCATCTCATGCCCTGCATAATTTTGCACCAACCAGTGGATGGAACGGGGTTTAGGAAACATTTCTATCATGTAGGTCCAATGGTACTTACCCCCTCCACTGCGCCAGGGCACTAGGGCTGTGTATGGCTTCCTGTCAGCTAGACCTTTCCCCAAATGGACTCTATGGGCTTTGGCGTCCTCCTTATTTGGCCCTGGGGAATAGTGGCAACGACCTGGCTACGGACAAGACTGGTAGGTAAAAGACTATTAGGGGACTTAGGCACCCCCTAGACGTAAGTGGCGGTAGTGGTACCCCTATTGATGCCAGATGCAGGAAAATACATCCTATTCTAGATATCTACCCTAGTTTTATTTATATATATGTTTTTTAGGGCTAGGAATTTCATGGTGCTCTGGAAGGTACACCTATATCCTTTGAATTGTTACATTCCCTCCAGACTTTTATATATATTGTTACCTTACCGCCACAATGTGGGACATATTAGCATTCCCCAAAATAGTTACATTGTGGAGCTTGGTTTTCTTTGTATATTTGCTCATGTGCGCAAGAACATAGGTATTTACTGAGTGTACAATCCCTGCTTAAGGTGAAGGCATGCCGTTGATGGTAACCGATTATCTATGATATTTACTCATTTTACATTCCTGCATTGTTATTATTCGTGTTGCATATGTGCACAAGATTCATGCATACATTAGGTCTATGCATTTTGCTGTTCAAACATTAGTTTATCCCCAAAAGAATGGCCATTCTATTGACACGTGTGTATGAGTTTCAAACTATAAAAAATAGGATGACCCAAAAAGGAAAAAGTGGCAAGAAAGGCCTAAGCTAGATTAGTGCCCTAGGAAATCCGTCCTTTGGAGTAAGAACCCCCTCTGGAAAGTCTAGGTTTGTAAATTCAATATCCACCAGAGCATTAATCTCCTCTGTCCCTTGAGGAGCCGTGTGGGCTACTAGCGTTGGAGAATCTGTATTTGGCTATGGTATATATGGACTCCATGGACTGGCTGAGTTAGGTAGAAACCTTACCTTGGCGTTTGGATAATCCTTTGTTTCCTTCCAGTTAGGATCCCCATACTTTTGCTAGTCACAAATGTCACCTCTAATTGTCTTAGTTGTGAAAACAACATCAGAATGGTCGACCTTCGGGTGCATTCTCTCTAAATAACCCTGGGCCAAATAAAATCCATATTTGATAAAACCTAAGACATACCTTTCCTTTTCCTTGAAGCATAACAGGGAGAGTTGTTGTTCCCTAGCCGCTGCAGCTCAGATGCCATCAGTGTCGGTCTCCTTGAGCTGGCAAGCAAGTTCCTCAACATGTCTCCTTGTCTCCTAAAGTTCAGTTTGTAAGTTGTTCTCCTCCTCTAGGGCGTAGTTAAGCTTAACAATCACATAGGCATTGGCTTCCTTAAGTGCCGCCTCGACCCTTTGTTGTTTCCTCAGCTCACCCTCAAACCATTCAACCTTGCTCTTCAAGGAGGCCCTTTCTCTTCTTGCCTTCTTGGCATCTTACTCGTGGCATTGGGCTCGATTCTTATATTCTTCTAGGTCCCTTACCATGTGCTCCAAAAGCCTTTGCTTGTCTCTACGGTGCAAAAACTCTTGGACTATCTTGTCTTTATTTGTCTCGACTTTGGCTAAATCTGCTTGATCATTTGCCGTCACAATCACTTGTTGCTGGATTCCCTACTAGTCAAACCATAAATCCGAATATTGGAGGCCATAATAAAAAAGAGGGAGAGTACCAACAAATATTTCAAATCTTTTATACCTCAACTAAGCACTACTCCTCTATATTTAGTTGATCTTGAGTACTCCCTGAATAATCTAATTCATCAAGGGGTATTACTATTGTGTAGATCAATCTCACCTAACACCCAGCTCTCTAATAGAATCCGTGTCCAAGAGCCTAGGGTGCACCTGAAATTCATGCCCCTTCAACCGTCGATGTCGTAAGGGAACCACTCCCTAATGAATGGGGGCTATATCTGGAAATAAGGGCGGGTGTACTTTGGATTCTAAGCCCATTTCTCTCTACCTTGGGCACTATGTGGACTGTGGAAAAGGACGTTCACACATGGCCCAATTTTGGCTATGGTGCCTCTACAATTCAACTTGCGCCTTAGCCTCTTCCCTTGCCACCTAAGTGACCCTGGCAACCTCCAAAACAGAATGCATCCTTGGGGTTAATGGTGATGGTGATGGGAGTATTTCTCCTTTCTTGACATATCTGCTCATGGGTTGAGGAGATGGCAGAAGATTTAGAGGGGGGAAGTTGAAGAAGTCATCAAAGATTGGATTTACGATAGCCCTTGTCGCGCTTGTCCCTTCTCCATCTATTATGGCTCTCTTATTCCTTCGTGCCAAGGAAGCCTCTCACTCTTCAATTTATTTGGAGTGAGGAGGGGCTTGGGCAACTGGTGGTTATGTCTCGCTGCATTATCCTTTTGTATCGCTGCATCTCTGTGCATAAAAAACAATAAATCATCAGTATGATCATCAAAATATCAAAGAAAGCAAAATGCCAAGCAAAAAGAAAAAGGGCAGGGTGAGCACCCTCTATTAGTGTAGGTGCTCTAGACCCAATCAGATTGGGCATGTTGTACACTAACAATTATAATCATGTTTATTATTTGAATAAGGAGTTGTTCAAATTCACAAGAAGTCATTCTATTAGTTTCTTGTAATTATTGTAATAACCGAATGAAACTAGATAGAAGTCCATGTGATGTATACTGTGATTAATCTATAAAGATGTGAGATGATGCATCACAGTTTCTAAACATCATTAAACGTCCCAAGTCGTAGCAATTTCAAGAATGGACATTAACAATTGTGGTAAGACTTGTATATGCTATGTTTTTGTTATGTGATAGCAATGGGGGTCTCACACCCATAGGCATGGGGATGCCTAGACAAGTACATAGGTGACCAATGTTGGAGAATGTGTCACTGGACATGACTCACCATGAGAATCCATTTTGGTTATATGTTGATGGTATTCTAATACCAGATGGGTGTAACTAATCCTTGGACCTGAGGTTGTCACAGTCATCTCATAAGAAGACCGATATGCTTTGACATCGTTTCGATGGGCCTAGACAAAAGCTGCATGTGGGTGATCATTGGGTATATCATGAGGCTTATGGAGATGGGTGCATAGCTAAGATGAGACTTGTTTATCCCTTGATAGAGGATAATGTATCTAAGGCGCCTTCGATGGATATTCGCTTTAAATCCATGGCCATGGTGAAAGAGATCAATAAGGAGTTATTGATTCACTTTCTATTAAGTGAAGATATCTGGATGACCGAAGAAAAATTTATGTGATCATAATCAAGCAACACATTGCCAACTTGAGATCACATAGGATACATTGACGAGAGGATCGAATTACACGGTAACCATGCTCGTGAAAGGTTATTTGCGGATTATGAATCATTCTGAATAATTGGGTAGGCATGATGCCTTGTTAGAGGCCAATATTGTCTTATGTGTTCGTACCGATACATTGCCAACATATTCGGAAGCCTAATGAGTCATACGCAATAGGCACGGTCCTTGGCTTAAACCAGGAGAGTAGACGTATGGTTAAGTGGGACACTTCGGCAAGAAGTTGTGCCGTCGTAGGTTCTCACGAAAAAAGAACAAAAAAGACGTAATGACGTCGATATGACGAGGAGTCGTCATAATGGACAGAGTTTCCTAAAATGATAATTGATTAAATTAGGAAAGAGTTTCTAATTTAATAATTTTTTATTTATTGGAGTGGCAAATAGGAAATAAAATATATTTGGGTTAAGTTAATATTTGGATTAAATTGGATTTGGGTCAAATATTAAATTAAATATTATATTTGGCTAAATTAGATTTGGGCCAAATATTAAATAAAATATATTTGGGTTAGAATTAGATTTGGGCCATAATATTTTATTTAAACCCTTAAAAGGATTTAGGCCATTTAATTATATTTCTAGTTGGACTAGAATAAACTCATTTAATTAAGTTCCTAATTGGACTAAATTAAATGGGCCGGCCTATATCCATTAGGGTTTAAGACACCCTAGAGCTCCTTATAAATATCCTTTTATGGGTTGCCCAAAAGATAAGAAAAAGAGAGTTTTGGTGTTGTTTTTCAAGAGTTGAAAACGTATTGCCGTTCATTCTTTCCCGTTTCTTTTTGGAATCGTTTTGAAACGTGGGCGCTCTTTTTGTCCATACACAATTCGCGAAAAGGAGAAGGAGCTAACACTCCTATTCTGCTCTCCTTGCCAATGGACGCGTGTCGCGTATCACGAGTTAGAGGCCGAACGCTTGGACAGCTCGAATTCGCTAATGACTCAAAAATCTAAAGGTTAGATTTATTTTATTTGTATGTGAATGATTTGATTTCGACGTTGATCCAATCGCCGGGATTAGGGTAATGTTCAAAATTTTTGAACTACGCTGCTTGCCCTGTAGCGATCTTGCTTTACTTACACCCTCAGGGTCTATCTCCGATTCACACCCTTCCTTCTCCTCCTCTCTTGTCGTGTCCTCATCTCCCATAACTTCTACATCTTTACCTTCTTCTTCTTTGTTGTCCTTTGACGAAGAGGATGACGAGAACACAACCTCTAGGGACTCAATCAGTCCTAATGGATTGGCCTCATTGTCCTCTCCAATAACTATCCATCTAGCCTCTATAAGGCACTTATAACCTGTTAAGTTAGACAAGGTCTCTAAACCCCTTTGGGTCAATTTATTAATTTCATCTTGGTGTTCCTTCACCAGTGAATTCATGCCTGGCTACTTGTATCTTGTGCTCCTTATTTCCTTAATGCACCAATATCAAGGCAACCTCCAACAACATTGGGGTAGCACCACTACCAACAACCTAGTCTCAAAATCATTTAGATTTTGAGGTCCGCCCTTAAAGAACCTAACTTTAATAGGTCTCCTTTGGAGAGTCATGAATTCCTTCTCTTATTTCATGGACCAAGCATAGTAAAAGCAGTGCAGTAGGGAGGTAGTGGGTTCCACCCCTCGCTCCTTGGACAAAGTAAAAAATCTTGCTAGCACAGTCCAGCCATTTGGATAGAGCTAAGCCAGCATAAGCATCTCGTTGTCCAAAAATTGCATCCTAAAAAGGTGCAGTGAAATCCTTACTCCTGCCCTAAGGCTATCCAAATGAATTGCTACCCCACCTCCCTCAATAGTAGTCATAAGCTTTTCTGCTCTAGGGCCCCTTAGGTTCCATGATAGTGGGATGTAGAAAGCCTACACGAATCCATCCACTATATCTCCTTTTAGGATCCGTGGAGAAATGGAGATTTCTAAAGGAGGTTGGGAAGAAGCCATTGGGGTTTTTACCTTAGAAATGTTTGATTTTCATAGGGAAAGATAGTCTTCAGGAGTAAGGAGTCTTCCGAAGACTGAGAGTCTTTGAAGCCTAAGGACACAAAATGTCTGAGAGAGCCATCAGACTTTTTGGGTGCTCTGGACGACTCTAGCTCTTCGGGGAAAAAGTATAAGGATGGCCCATTCGGGATGACCGCCTATTTATAACCCAAGTCTTCAAAAGTTCAAAAGTTGCCAAGAATCCCTTGGAGACTCTCCCTTGATAACTCATAATCGACATCTAATCAAAACTTAAATCAGACCCTATCCTAAATTCCTAGGCATTGGGCACCCACTTTTCACTCTTCCCTTTGGCTTTTAGCTAATAGAAAGAATGGGGAGCTATATTATGGGATGCCATAAGAAATTCTTAAAATCTCAAAATTCCTAAATGATTTTCATATCCTCGGATGAGTCCAAAAAGTCTCTCGGGTAATGTCCTTCGGAGTCCCTGAGATAGTTGAACCTCAACATTACATAGCCTGAAGATTTACCTAGAGTCTTCTGGGACCAATTCACCTGGTAGCTTTGAAGAGTCTTCGAACCCACCTAGAGAAAACTCGTCGGGGCACTTTCACCCCGAAGGCCCTCTAGACTCACCTGATGTATCTCCTCGAAGAGTCTAAAGACTCTCATCTGTGGACCCCACAAAGTGTTTATAAATACCTATTTGCTCCAAAGAAAATGGATCTTTTTAGAACCCTTTCAGACCCCTTGGACTTCTATCTGTGTTCTTTAGTCCTTAAGACTTAAGACTTTACCTTTACAAGATTCACTGGGAACTAACTCTCTCGAAGACCTACCTTGAAGATACTACATGCATACATTCATACTTGCAATTACACTTCATTTTCTTGACATCAGTGTCTGACTTAGGCATCGAAGGGCGCGCGTGGAGAAGATCCCTGCCTTCCTTCTAATCCTCTTTTTATTGCAGATCCCTGGAAGACCTCAAGGACCATACCTTGACGACTTAGAGAACAATTCTATAAAAGACCCCTAAGACAGTAACTCGAAGACTTTCCAAACCCATCTGGAGACTTCTCCTTGAAGACTCCCAAAGTCCATCTGCCCCCAAAGACTCCTACAACCCTCTGGGACCCCTAAGCCTTAGACCTCTCAGTAGCCATCTTGATTTTCTCAAGGACTCTACTTTGGCTATTCTCAAGACAAATAAATTTAATTGTTGTATTTAGGCAACAACATCTGTACCATATTCCTCTTTTTTTTTTAGATGGGTCATGTTGGTAGACTAGTGTAAAATTCAGCTAGGGCTTCTAAGTAAACAGGCAAGTTCAATGTGGATAATTTATACCATCCTATGTTGGTAATCCAATTTTTAAATTTTCTCCAAATTTAATTGATTCAAATTAAGTCCCATTGATATTCCTACCATGTAGAAATCTCCTAGACAAAACATCAGAAAAGAGAGACTTGTGATGGTCATTTCTGTTGAGCCAATTTGGTCCATTTAACTTCTAATTATGTTTTGATGATTAAAAAAAAGATATTTTAAACAATATATAAATTGTAGTACCTAATTATTTCTGATTAATTTATAAAATATTTTTGTTTTTTTGTAGTACTTGTATTAACAAAAATAATACAAAAATGTTATTTTCCACTAAAACCATTTCTCAAGTAATTTTAAAATGCATAAAAATAGTTTTCCCAAAATCTGGACCAGAAAGTCGACTCTTGGTGTGCTAGAAAGTTGACTATTAGTGTGCCATAACGCCTATTCTTGATGTGCTAGAAAGTCAACTATTGGTGTGCAAGAAAGTCGACTCTTAGTATGGAAAGTTGACTTTCAGTTCCAATGATCATATCTTTGACAGTTACTCTCACTCAAGCAAGAGTCAACTCTCCCCTTGTGGAAAGTTGACATTTCGAACCCAACGGTCAAATTTTTTACCGTTATACAATACTTCCAGCAACACCTATAAATGCATCGGGCTCAAAATAGAGATGTAAAATAAAGTCTATTGTGAATATCTAAAGCACCTAAAAGCTTCATTGCTCATCCATTGAAGAATCACAAGGCATGTGGAGAAAAGATCTTCAAGTTGACTATGAATTTCTCCATCAAACTTGAGGTTACTGATTTATTTATTTACTTACATATCATTACCTTGTATATTTGATCCTTTCTAGCCCTTTCTGAAGTTGCCCAAGCTCCGTGGTGAATGGTTTGTGTAACACCCAGTGTTTTTGGTGTTAAGAGAATGAGAAAGGAAGTGAGAAACTTCCAAAAATACCCTTGAGAAGGTGAGGGATCATTGAGAATGAGGGTGTCCTATGAGAGGGCTATTTTGGTAATTTGGATAGTGAAGTCCAATAAAGGGTATTTTGGTAATTTGAAAATAATTCCTAGGTGGAATTAAGTATGGAAGTGAATTAATTTTCCATTTTTGTAAAAATGAGGAGATAAATGGGAGTAATAATTCACAAAAGGTATTTTTGGTAATTTTGGAGTAAATTTCATAAAGGAATTAAATTATGGAAAATAGGAAAAATGGAGAATATTCAATTATTTGAGAAAATAATTAATTTTCCCTTAATTGGTGAATAAATGTGGTGATGCCACATGAATGGTTGAGATGGAAGCTTGGAAGCCAAGTATGTTGCCTTAGAGTGGCACATGGCATTATGTGGTCCAAGATAAATGGAGAGATTTAAATAAATGCAAAAGAAATGATATTAGTCTTTCAAGCATTTAATGAGAGGTATGATGGCGTTGGATTAAAATAAAATCCAAAAAGAAATGAAATTAGTCATGCATTAATGATGGAAAATAGTCTCATTAATTTAAATGAGAAAGAAATGAAAATTCAAGGGATAAGATTAATTCTTGAATTTGGAAAGTGATCTAAGGGTCACCATTAAGTCTTAGAAGTTGGCATGGATTGCCAAATAGGTGGAGATATTTTAAAGGTAGATGATTTGAGGGTGGAGATTTAATCTCCAAAATAAATCAAAGGCTAGGATTAAAACCTAGCAAAACACTTGGATTGTGCTTCCTTTGGATGGCTAAGATCTTGTCTTGTAAAGTGAGATAAAATCCAATGGTGGATATTAAGCAAGACCTAATGCCATGGATTGTGTTAGTTTAGAGGGTGAGGATTTATTCTTGAAATATGGGGTGCTAGTATAAATTGGTAAGTAAGGAAGACTTGTCTTCCTTTGGCCATTTGAAGAAAGGAAATAATGGAAGATGAAGAAGAAAGAGAGAAGAGTTGTCTTCCAAGAAGAGAAAAGAGAAGGAAGAAATGTAAGGTTTCTACCTTAATGTAGTATAAGTTCTTTTCATTTCTCTTGAATGGTAGCTTAGTTCTTTAAAATTTTGTTTCAAGGATCTCTTAAGGAGAAGAGATGGTAATGAAGCTAGGAGGTTCTTGAAGCTTCAAAGAATGAAAAAGGTAAGGGATAGCCTCATGGAATAGTGGCTTTGCATGGTTGTAAGTATGGTTCATGAGCAAATATGTGTGCATTGGCATGTTGTTTCTGTTTAAGGACCTATGGCCATGAGGTTGTGTGGGGTAGGGTAGGTTTAAGCCTCAAACCAAGGTGGTTGTGAGGATGTGAAAGTCTTAAATTTATTGCATTGCATGCATTGGCATCACATTTTATATTTCATGTTCATACTTATTATCATTGCACTCTTATTGAGTTTAATGGCTCATGAGGTTTACCCTCACATATAAGTTGTCAAGGCATGAGAAAGTCAAGGTAAGGATGGATAGCATGAGAATGAAGATTCAAGCTCTTTCTATGGCTTATGGAAGCCTATTTCTTTGTTGTGTTGATGTATATTGTAATAAGCACCATGAGAGGGTGTATGAAATAATATTTTTTTCTTTGTTGTGTAAACTTTTGTGGAAAAATAGTGGGTTTTTGACGTGTAACACACTCTCTCCTAGAACTGCCCGAAAAGAGGTGTTATGGGGAAAATAAAATAAACTAATTGATAATCTGAAATCTGATACCATAAATGAATATCTCAATCAACTGAAATAAAAATCTGAGTCAATACAAATTGAAAAGCATAAACTCTGATTAAGGGACAATCCCTTAACTAAAATGTAAAATAGATCTAAACTGACAAAACATTACAAAACTCAACAAACTCCCCGACATCTTTTATCTTGAGCAGCTCCACATACACACACTATAGACCACTGCTGCTAGGCCCCACTTCTAGTACTCCCCCGCTAGGACCTGGAGGGGTGAAGAGTACAAGGTGAGTTATAAAGCTCAGCAAGTAATAAGTTAGAAAAAATAATTAAAGCTGAATCGAAAAATATCGATAATCATAAATAACTCACTGAACTTGTACTGTACAATCACTGTCTGTTTGCATTCATAAATATGTAATGCACATAAACTATAAAGTAAATGCAAGTATGCAACTTTGGCTCATAGGCCCACATAATCTGATAAAATATACCTGACTGATATGAATCCTGTAAACAGAAAAAACTGTAAGCACATACTGTGGGCAATATACCCCTAGCCCCCTGGTGGCCACCAGGCGAGCAACTCATCAACCAAGCTAAAACTAAAACTGGTGGGATCCTCGCGAACAAGCCGCCTGGTGTGCATAATGTAATGCTATGCTCATATACATGCTGGCACACGATATGTGCTCCATATAAAGTCATGCTAAATGCTCATACCACAATATATGCACATAATCTCACAGAATAATGCTGAACATGTCAAAATAAATACTAACCATGCAATCTGATATTCAGTATATTGGAGTACAAAGATTCTATAGATTATGAATTTATAGTATGGGCATCATTAACTCATTATATTCTGGCATATAAACTCATTACTAGAAGATATTGAATAATTTAACTTAATTAAAATTTGAATTAAACTATTCTAAAAGTTCAATTATATTTATGGAAAAGCCATTCGGATATCAAGAATGATATCTGGATATGAAGAAAGACATTTGGATATGAAGAAGTCTCATCCGGATACACTGGCGCTCAAAATAGAACTATTCGGATATGCTGGGATATATATTCCAATAGAAACTACGACATCCATATATGATTCTTGTCATTCGGATATCTCACTGATGCATTCAGATATAACTGGAGACTATTCAAATGAAAAATTCAACCTTGGAGAGAGACATCCAGATACGGAAGGAAGCATCCGGATATACTAGACCTATCCAGATAAAAGAAAGAGTATCCGGAAATGAGCTATCTGGATGTGCAAAGAACCATCCAAATATCATACGCAAGGCACTGGAACTCATCCGGATATGAATCAATACATCCGGATATGACTCTCAACAAGCACTGGACGCGTCCAGATACAACTTGAGGTATCCGGATATTACTCACAAGCTTTATAAGACTAATTCGGATGTGAAACGAGGCATCCGAATATCTTTTGATTCATCCGGATATCACACTGAGCACATTCGGATACGATTCAATGTATCCGGATATTGCTTATAATAGACACATCCGAATACGGCACAATGTATCTGGATATCACTCACAAATTAATACTGGCATATTCAGATACAAAAACAAAGCATCCGGATATCACTAAGACCATCCGGATATGAATAATGGCTATCCGGATGTCACTCACATAAAAACTTTTTGACTCATCCGGATAGCCTCTAGCTCATCCGGATACTACTCACATGGTCTAAAAAATCCATCAGGATATGAAGGGATTCATCCGGATGTCTGCAACTATTTTTGATGAACATGAACGAATACAGAGACCTTGATCTTGAACAAATCTCATTAAAACTACACCATTCCGAAAGGAATCTTGAGAAATCAAATCCCAATTGATATGAAACAACATTAAGGATGTTTCAATGGTAACTTTTAATTGAATCGCTAGAAAAATCATGCATGCATTGACTTGAACTCACTATAATGCATATATATATATATGTATTTATATAATCTGAAACTCAATGAAGCATTCTTGAATAAACTGAGAACGGAGTAACATGAATCTGTAATGAAAGGAATTACAGATAGGATACTTGCCTTGTGATCGATTGGATCAACGCTTCCAAAGAAAATCCACTATGCCAAGACACTGCAAGACTTCTCTTTCTCCTCCTTGATCTTTTTGTTCTTCACGGCGTGAAGAAGAACTAAGCTAATGGGCTATATATATATATATAGGTATAAAAACCCTAGATCCCACTCCCTCTATAACTTGGATTCCTTCTCCTAATATAACTAGGAGACTTTAAACCAGAACCATCTCATATAAGGATCATTCTATTCCCTTAATCATAATAATTTTAATTAATAATTAAATTCTAATAACAAATTTCTAAATGACCTTCATGTCCTAGCATTTAATTTCCACAATAAATAACTAGAATTAAATGCTCTTTAAATGTTATTCTCTCAATTAAAAATTACTAGATTGCCACCTTGGCAAATTCCTTTAACTCCAAAATTAAATAGAATTAAATGCTATCATTTTGCTTCAAAATCTCTAAATTTCCACATTAAATAATTAATTGACAAAATCTCTAAATCAAATACTTCAATAATTAATTAAATAATTCCTAAATAAATACTAAACCCTCTGGCGGGTTGTTACATGACATATGTTGTGGAAGTATCAAGAGTTTGTTTAAGCCTTATTTATGGAAAAATAGAGGCAAAAAATTGAATGAATGTGAAGCATATTTATTTAATTTAATTTCTGAAAAATTTGGGTTAGGAAGCCCTTAAGAAAAAAAAAAAGTGTGAAGAAGGCAGCAGCAGCAGCCGGGGCCACTAGGTGGCCTGTAGGGGGCCATAGTGGCAATAGAGGGTGGAAGCGCTAGGGTGCACGGCGGCTGCGCGGGCGAGTGCTCGGGCGCCCGACAGGCACGCACGGCCTACGACCAGTGCATTGTAGGGCCCCTGGCGCGCCAGTTGGCCAGGCTAGCCAATTTTTTTAAAAAAAATAGAAATTTTGGGGGCATTTCTTAATTGATTTTGGGCCCTAGAGGAATTTTCAAAATAAAGGGATTTTTTTTGAGATAAAGGCTGAATTTTTGAAAAATGGAAAGTTTGAATTTTTTCCTCGAAATTGGTTAACCAATGGGATGTTTGGAATTTTAAATTATATGAAGCCCGACGGAATTCTTTGAAAGAAAAAGAATTAAAGAAATGATGATGATTGGATAATCTTAGCAAAAATTAATTAGCCAAGTGTGGTATGATTAAAACCCAAATATGCTAGTGGATCCTGGGGGTGAGGGAAGGGAAGGACGAAGCCTAATTCCCACCTAGAGCGTTTCGTGTTAAAACATAGTCTGTTCTTCACGAATGACCGGGCATGTGAGCAATTCGATTGATTGTTCACGAGTGGTACCCTTAAGTGGGAATGGGGCGTCAAAGTTTATGTCCAAGTGTGGACAAATATTTGTATTCACATAAACTTTTATTTTGGATTGTATTGGTTGCCTAGAATAGTTAAAATCTAGGAGTGTATTTATTTTCTAAGGTGAGCTAGGGAGAAGACCTTAGTGTTAGTGGTTGCTTAGAACCCGTTGAAATCTAGGATTGTATCTAGTTTCCAAGATGAGATAGGGAGAAGACCTTGGTGAGATTGGTTTAGTGTAACCCCCAGGGTGGTTAGACCTTGGGAGAGTGGAGTAGGTGTGTGTGGAAACACCAAAGCACTATAAATTATTTTTTACCTCTTTTTATTTATTCTTGCTATATCTTATGGCTTACATAAACTATCAATCACAAATACTATTCATACATATTTGTTAAATATATTTTCTAATAAAATCATTAATCAAGAGTCTTCTTTAAAATTTTTGAAAATTTTAATCAGTCAATTCACCCTCCTCTTGAGTAGCCATACCCTAAAGGGACCAACAATTAGTATCAGAGCAGACTTCTAAAATAGTTGAATCTTTATTCTAATTCTCAACTTAGAAGAGATCCAAAATTGCTTCATTCTCTAACCAAACCATAGTCAAATGACCATCATCCTCTAGGTCACCATTATTTGAAGGCACAAACTATATTTGTTGGAAAATGAGGATGAAATCCTTTTTGTTTTCAATAGATTATCAATTGTGGAAAATAGTTAGAGATGGTTTTACCACATCTTCAAACATAGAAGAAAATGGATTGAAGAAGATATTAGAAAACATCAAATCAATCATAAAGCAAAGTATATAATTTTTTGTTCAATACTCCCTAGTAAATATGAAAAACTCTCAGCTTACTCCACTTCTAATGAAATATGGAAAAAGCTAGTAGTAGTGTATGAGGGAACCAATCAAGTGAAGGATACAAAGATCAATATTCTAATGTCCCAATATGAGAATTTAAATTGCTTCAAAATGAAAACATTAGTAAAATGAATGGTTGGTTCCAAAAGATCATAAACAACCTAAAGATGTTTGGAGAAACAATTATGGAAGAAGATCAAATTAAGAAAATTCTTTGATCCCTATGCTTAGTTTGACAACCTTTAGTGACTACAATATCCCAAGCTAAGAATTTAAGAGAATTAAAAATGGAAGAACTCATAGGAACATTGCTAACTCATGAGTTGATATTAAATAAAATGAATGAATATATTAAGGGTAAGAAAACCCTAGCCTTAAAAGTAAACGAAGAATCTGAGTCTAGTGAAGAGGAAGAAGATGAAACAACCTGTCTAACAAGAACGTTTGCTAAACTAATGAAAAGAAGAGGAAAGGAGCACAAGAGAATGACTCATACTTGCTATAAATATAAAAAGAGTGGGCACACACAATATGATTGCCTAGAGGAGAAGAAAGAAAGGAAAGAAAATAAATTAGAGAATAAAATATTTAAAAGTCAAAGAAATTAACATGCATTTGCAGCATGGGATGCAGATGCCATAAGTGAGTCATCCCAATCCAAAGATAAACAATCACATATGTGTTTTATGGCTATAGAAGAAGAAGAAGAAGAAGAAGAAGAAGAAGAAGAAGAAGAAGAAGATACAGAGTTCGAAGAACTCTAAGAAGCATAAAAATAACTCTGTAGAAAATATCAATCTCTTAAGAACGAGTTAAAAATTTCTAAGAAGTCCCATAAGGTAGAAAATGATAAATTAATGGGTGAAATAAAGAATCTAGAAGAAAAAAGGTCAAGAATTAAAGAAAGAAAGTAAAAACAATGTTGATGATCATGTGATCAAATTTCAAGAAGCAAATGAAATATTAAATCTCAAAATAGCAAACTATTAGTAGAAAAGAATGCAATTGAGAAAACTCTAGCCACAATAATTTCAAGGAAAAATTCTAGACCCAAACCAAGGTATAAGAAACCTAAGAGAGAATGTAAACAACCTAGGTGAAAACCACAACCTAGGTGAAAACCCCAACCTAGGAAGAGCAACGAGGTGCAAATTTGGTTACCAAAAGGGGTAGTCCAAAAAATGAGATCCTTAGATTATAAGATCTCAAATTCCATAAATACGCCTCGAGCAAATGCTTTAAAAATTATTAAAGCCTTTGACTCAAATGAAGCAAAATTCAAGGGACTCGTATATAGATGGATGCCCAAAATTAAAAGATGATTTTGAAAGTGTAGATGTGCGTGAGGACCATAATGAGTAGCAAATGGTATATGGATAGTGGATGCTCATGGCACATGACTAATGAGAGAGATCTACTCATAGATCTCACTCCCAAAGATGAAGGGCCTGTCACTTTTGGAGATAATGCTAATGATAGATGATGAAGATAATCTTTTGTGGCATAAAAGATTAGGCCATGTAAGTCCAGACCTAATTAGGAAAATTTCAATCCAGTTGTTAGACTTCCTAAGATGAAATTTAATAAAGAATTTTTATGTGATGCTTGTTGTGAGGGCCCATTCTTGGAAATCCCACTAGCATAGGAGCTCCGAGAGAAAGTCATCACAAAATGAATACAAAAACAATCCAAATATAAACATTCCCAAACTTACTCATTTAATCAACAGAAGCCAAACCAACACATTTACATCGTATTTTATACAACATGTGCTTGGGCTTAACCGCTTGTACATTTCCTAAAGTAAAAGGGTAATACAATTTTAAGTACAAAATAAGACTATGTACTCACGCCCTTAGAACAACCCCCAGGGATCTTTTGGTTGGGATAGCTCTATACATATTTGGACCTAAAAGACTCAAGCTTCGCTCAACTTCCTTGGCCTTACCTTTATCTGGAATGACGAAAAGGGAAACAAGGGTGAGACACAAGGCTCAGTAAATATATATAACAAAGCAATTGAATAGCATCATGAATCAAAGGTATGAACAATAGACGATAAAATAGAGTAGAATTTCCCATACAGCAATTACATAAGCCATCATTATGCTCTACTACAATATATATATATATATATATATATCAATGTGTTATCATACCATACCATCACTTTGTAAACAATTGTTCACCCATGCTTTGGTTTTACCCCAGGCGAGCATTATGAGCTTAAGATCCCACGATCAGGCAAATGCCATAATACCATTTTTCAGGAAAGTACCATTTTCCCAAAAGCTTCTTTCTTTTGTTCTATGTAGGCCTTTTTTTAAGCGTCGATGCTTTAAACTTGATTTCAATTGTGTTCACTATTTTGTTTTTTTTTATTATATTATTAATAATTTATCTTTTATTTTATTTTTTTAAAAAAAATTATATCCATCCAACTACACTTCATATTCTTCTTTCTATTTAACTTTCTAATTCATTTATTTATTAATAAACTTAATTCTATCTATTTTACCTCACTTGTAATCAATAATTAAATATACAAAATAATAATCAAATAAATAAAATAATAAGATATACATATACACAAAATCAATAATCAAATACACAAAATAATCAAATACACACATACATAAAATCAATAATCAAATAGACAAATACACAATATCACTCATCTAATACAAAAATAAATACAAAATATCCTAAAATCACAAACTAGATTTGCACACCTTCCCTCTGTGCAACCACGATGAGAGGGAAGATGTAGTGACGAGAGGTGGTAGGTGGCGAGAGGGTCAGTTGTTGGAGTAAGGGAAGGGGGGGGGAGAGAGAGAGAGAGGAGAGAAGAGGGTGCATAAAATTTCATGACATATCGCGAGATTTTGATGTCAAAATATGATGATATATCATTTCTGTCAAGATGTATGTACAAGTAACAAAATCCAAACAAATAAATGATGGCTTATTTTATATAATAGTTAGTCATGAAAAAACATCATGAATTTTAATTATACTTAATGTTAGCTAAAATATAGAGAATGCCTATTGGGCTCAATTAGCAAGAAAATCATTGCTCCAATTGATGTACCATCAATCAAATTGCTTATTATTCCATTGCTCGAACATAACAACAAGATATATGTAGGGAAGATCATATTTAAGTGTTGAGAGTTTTGTAAAAACGAAATCAATTAGAGAGTGTAAGGTTTTTTTATGAAAATATTTTGATACTTAAAAACGAAATTTCTCTTTGTGGGGGTTTGTTGGGGGATTCTCTTGGGAGATTCATTCAGGGTGCCCCACAAAGACGGTCTCTCAGACTTCTCCATATACGGCTTTTGTCCATCGTTTTTATCCTTTTACATCTTTAGATTTTTAACTTAATCAACGTGATGGTAGTTATTTACCCACAAGGTTGATTCTCTATTGATAAGCATAGTTAATAAGTAAAGTGCAGAATTTATCAATTCATTTTAACTAGTTAAATGAGACTCAAATATATTAATCCATTGGGGCAATCATAATAATTCATTCGTACAGACAACCAACGAATTTTTTGAGAAACTATTTTTAATTATAAACTCAACCGATTTTCTAATCAATCTCTGATTCAATCCATTCGGCCGACCCGACCCGACTTCTTGTAACACTGCAAATAACCATTAACGATGCTATGCATGATGACGTATCATTTCCTTTTAGATGTGTATTATCATCACCACGTTACATTTTTGTAATATTTTACGTTAAAATAAAATATGATGCATAGTGATGATATTCTTGATTGGGAGATGGGATGACAGAGTCAATTGAACGATTAAATGTTGTTTACAGAGAGGCAACAGGAGGCAGCTGGCATTGCTACGCGGCCATTTGCACTGTGCATGGATACGGTTTTTTATTTTCCGGGAAAGCACCATTTTCTCGGAAGCTTCTTTCTTTTGTTCTAGGCAGGCCATTTTTTAAGTGTTGATGCTTTAAAGCTGATTTCAACTGTGTAGTTGGACGGGACATAATTTTAAAAATAAAATTAAAATAAAAAATAAATTATATATAATATAATAAAAAAATAAATTATAGTGGTTTAGTGTCTCACTACAAGAAAAATAGTTTTTAGTGACCACTTTTAGTGACGACCAAAAGATATTTGTCACAAATACAACTATTAGTGACGATCATAAACTGTTTGTCAGTAAAAAAACATGTTTAGTGACGGTCAAAAAAATTGGTCACTAAAGAGCTCATTATTTGTGACGGCCACCACTTGTGGCCACTAAAAATGCATTATTGTGACAGTCGGTTTGATGGGTAGATTTACAATCACTGAAGATTATTTGTGATGGTCATGTGTGGTGGCCACTAAAAGTGGATTATTTGTGACGAACATATGTGGTGGCCACTAAAAGTGGACTATTTCTAACAAAAAATGAGATTATTTGCGAGGGTCATGTGTGGTTGCCACTAAAAGTGGATTATTTCTAACAAAAAAATAAGATTATTTGTGAGGGTCATGTGTGGCGGCCACTAAAAGCGGATTGTTTATGAGGGTCATGTGTGGCGGCCACTAAAAGTGGATTATTTGTGACTGTCATTTGTGGTGGCCACTAAAAGTAGACTATTTGTGACGGCCATATGTGGTGGCCACTACAAGTGGATTATTTCTAAAAAAAAAAAAACAAGATTATTTGTGATGGCCAGTACGGGTGGCCAACAAAAGTACATTATTAGTGACGGCCACAGATGGCGGTCACTAAAAGTGGAGTATTTGTGACAACCTAACATGGCGGCCACTAAAAGTTGAGTATTTGTGACAGCCTAACATGGCGGCCACTAAAAGTTTGGGGATGGCGTGCAGTCCTAGCAAGCTTATTTGTGACGGTCGGTGAAGACCGCCACTAAAGGTTCATTATTTGTGACAGTCAGAGTTGGCGGTCACTAAAAGTATATTATTTGTGATGACTAAAAGTGGCCGCCACTAAAAGTTTTGTAAAGGGTTTAAGTCATTATCCTTATTTGTGAGAGACGAGACATGTGGCCACTAAAAGATGACTATTTGTGACGGCATAATGTGGTAGCCACTAAAAGTGAATTATTTATGACAACCGAACATGGTGGCCACTAAAAACTTTTGGCATAATATACTTGGTTTGACAATTACTAAAAGTAAATTATTAATATAAAAAAGTATAATAATATAAAATATAATTAATAAACAAATATTTTCATTTTTAATAACATTCTTCTATTACGTTTTTATTTTTTAATAACATTCTTCTTTTGATATTCTTAAAAAGTATATTTTTATTTTAATATTCTTTTATAATTAATTATTAATAATATACTTATTCTGAAAAAAATATATTTTTATATTCTAAAAATATAAAATATAATTAATAATTAAAAACAAAGTATGTTTTTATTTCATTCTTCTTTCAATATTCTTAAAAAGTATATTTTTTACTACTAAAAAATTTACAAAAAAATAAAAAGATATTTTATTTATTTTTATTTTTCTTTAAAATATAAACAAAAGTTTAAAAAATATCTAAAATTTACAAAAACAAGAAAAGATATTTTGTTAATTTTTTTCTTTCAAAATATAAACAAAAGTTAAAAAATAACTTTTAAATTTTAAAATTATTTATAAAACTTTAAAAATAAACAAAAATATATTTTTATTACCTGCCCCCATTTCCCTCTCTCATCTCTCCCACCCCTATTTCCCTCAATCTCCATCTTCCTCTCTGTCTCCTTCTCTCCATCGCCTCTGTCTCTTTCGCTGCAGCATCTTACCTCCATCTCCTACTTCGTCTCCGGCTCCAGCTTCGTCTCCATTGCAACCTCGTTGTTGCCTCAACGCTGTCACTGCTTCCACCTCATCCGCTACCTCAACGCCACCGTCGCATCCATTATCTCAACGCCGCCATCGCATCCGTTGCCTCAACACCGTCGTCGTCTCCATTGCAGCCTCTAGCTCCAACAGATCTATTTATGATTTTTTCAGGTATTCTTTCTCTCTTCTCTATGTCTCTCCCCTTCTTCTTCTCTCCCCTATTAATGCAGGAGCATCATGGAATTTCTTTGATTATTTAGCTTGAGCATCTTTTGTTTCCATATTGTTTTGTTTTAATTTCTGGTCAGCTCCCATCCAACTCCAACTGGAATGTCCATTTTTGCATCACAGAATATTTGAGTGCATGTCCATTATTGGCAGCTTTAATTCATTGATTGAAAACTTTGAATCTTCTAAATCCAGTTTGCCCGAAACTATTTATATGACCAATTTAAGGCGATGTTTGTCTAAATGTTTCTTTGGCATTAGAAGTGGACTACTAAATTAAATAATTAGTGCTGCTATATATGGCTTTGAATAGGGCTGGTTTTAACTTTTAAGGCGATATGTGGAGGCTTTGCCATGGGTTGGGGATTTTTTGTAGGAACAGAGGCATTTCTGTTTTGGGTGTTCTTCTAGCAATGCCCGTCCCAGATAAATATATATATATATATATATAGGGTGTTGCTCTTCTAAATAATTAAAAATTGTCATTTCTTATCCAAAAAAGAAGAAAAAGGATCAGTTGTTCTAGCTCTTAGTTTATTTGACAAATTCCGTCTATTGGTCAAATTGAGTTTTATTTGACAGATTGCATCCATATCAAAATAGAATTTCAAGAGCTAGCTAACATAATTTCAAGAGCAAAGCCAAGGGAGAGAAAGAGCAAATATGCAAATAGAGAAAATCAAGTGATTTCTGTATTCAATATCAAAAGCATTTTTGTTGATTACATCATCAGCCTATTTTTAGGCTAAAATCCAATTACAACTAAAACGTAATTAGTTTAACTCCCACTATCTGAACAAAATTAAAAGATAAACAATTAGTTTGGTTTTAGAGCCAAACTAAATATTCATCATATGTCTTGGTCAATTAAAAGATAAACAAAATTAAAAGTAAATATTAGCAAAATGTCTTGGTCAATTTTTTTTGACATGGTGAGATTGATCCAGTCAATGCTTTATTAGTTTGGTTTCAGAGTCAAAGATCATATGTCAAGATTCTTTGCAAAGTTGAAAATTGGAAGAATGTTTAGGCCAGTATTATTAACAAGGCAACATTGACCCCACCAAAATGGTTGAGACCAACAAGTTAGCAAATAAATTTATTCTTTTTTAATCAAATTAGTGGTCTTATTGCGGCTAAGGTGAAAATTTGATACCAATCTATCTTTAGTTTGTGATTGAAGTTTCTGCTAAAATTATCCATGCTTCCTTAGCTCGATGGTCCTGTTTCTTTGATGTTGATCTATGTGTTATTTGTAACTTTGTTAGTTATCTTATTTGGTTACTGTAAATGCTCAGCTAAGTAGTTTTTTGGGTACTTACTATCATTGAAATCCTTGGATTCAAGAATGCACTTACTGTAACAAGCTCGATGGTTATGAGCTTGTTACAGAACTAGAACAAATGCGACAGCATAATAATGGTTTAAAAAATGAAATGCAACTTTTGAAAGAGAAAAATGAAGCGTTGTCGACAAAATTGGACCAAGTCAAAGAAAGGCAATCAATTTTTGAAGCTTTAATGGAAGATGTTAGGGCAGGAAAGATTAGAAATAACAATTGACTAGACTTAATTGTTTGATGTCTTTTTTTGACGTAAAGTGCTAGATGTCTTTTTTTGATGAAAATGTGATTGTAAATTGATAGATATATTTTTTTGATGACAATGTAAATGTAAAGTGCTAGTCAATTATTAATTGATTAGAGTTGTTTTCTGAAGTTTCTTGATGATTAGAATAGTGTTTATTTTGGATACAATGTATTAAATTAATAGGGTTTAAAATATAGAAAAACAAGCAATGGGTTGTGGGAAAATTTTATAAAAATCACTTTTTGTGGCGGTCAACAAAAAGTGGTCACTAAAAATGTCTTTTTTTGTGGCAGCCATGACTCTCACTAAAAGTATATGTCAAACACTTTTTGTAGTAACCAATATAATGTGGTCACTAAAAAGCGTTCATTTTGTGGCGGCCAACACTATCACTAAAATCTTATCATTTGTGACAACCAACAAAGCCGTCACAAAAAATTCATTACTTGTAACAACGGTGGCCGTCACTAAAGAGTCATCATTTGTGACGGCCATGACCGTCACAAAAAATGACATTAGTGGCGGAGGACTGCGGTTGTCACTAAAAATTTGTGACCGTCACATCTGGCCGCCACTAAATGGTATTTTTAGTGACGGCCAGCCATTAATCGCCACTAATACTATTTGTGACAGACTTTTTAGTGATAGCTTGTGACAACTAATTTAGTGGCCACTAAAACTTTTTGTGACGAGTTTTTATGCTTTTAGTGACGGTCTTGGCCTCCACTAAAAATCTTGTTTCTTGTAGTGACAACCAAAAGATCTCCACACGCATTTAGTCCACTCTCCCAAAGTCTAAGCACCTTTAGGGTTTCACTAAATTAATTTCACCAAGGTTTCCACACTAACTCACCTTAAAAACTAGATACACACTTAGATTATAATGGGTTTTATGCAACCACTACACCAAGGTTACCTCCTTAACTTATTTTGAAAACTAGATTTACTTAGATTTTAATAGTTTTAGAAAATCTATACAACGATAGTTTAAATGTTTATAAATAATTGTCTGGACATAAATAAATAAGTAATTAACTACAAAATATACAAAACAATAATATTTAAATAAATAAATAAATTAGTGACTTCGGCTTGAATGGAGAAAATTGGATTTACCTTCGCGATCTCTTTCTCTCCTCTTGCCTTGTGGCTCTTCGGTGGATGTGCAATGTAGTTTTGAAAGCCTCGCATTGCTTGAATTTTTTGCTTGAGAGCATTAGGGAGTTTTTGAGTGCTTTGGATGTACAATATGTGCAATGGATGATTTCCAAAATGAATTTGGTAATATTTATAGACATTTTGAAAAATATTATTCACTGTCATTGCAGTGCACTGTTCACTAACGGTCGAATTACTATTCAAACGATCCAATTAGTGTAGCACATAGTAAAACACTATCGTGTACTATAACAACGATAAAAAAAATTGACTTTTACGTCCAGATTTTGAAAAAAATAATTTTTTAACTTAAAAAATACTTAGAAAAATAATTTTAATAAAAAATAACATTTTTGATAATACATAAATTATGTAATAAATATTTTATAAATTAATCTAAAATACTTTGGGACTATAATTTATATATTTAAAAATATGTTTTTTGTTAATCATCAAAATACTACAATTTGTATATTTTTAAAAACATACTTTTTGTTAATTATCAAAACTTAATTAAAAATTAAATAAGCAAGTTGGCTTAGCATGCTCTCACATTTTTTATGATGACAAAAAATTGATTTTTGAGATGATTAATTTATTTATAAATATTTTGAACTCCCCACTTAATTTTATACTATAAGCTCCCCTTTCAAAAATACTAATAGCACATGTAAATATGAATATAAATTAATAGATAAAATAATCATTCTTTTAATCTTTCATACTTCTCCCCCATTTTTTAATAGATAAAATATTTTACAAAAATCTTAAGGAGAAAATCTGATTGCTTAGCTCTCATACATACAATCTCCTCACATACAAAAGATCTCTCATACATAAGGAGATCTTTCATACACATAATCTCATTCTTCTCCCCTACACAAAATATTTTACAACTCTCATAAATCTCGATCTCTCATATCAAACTTCTCTCATCTTTTTTTTTTATAATCAAAATAGACAATCACTACAAGAAAACAGTGTATTTGAGAAGGATTTTGAGATAGATTTTGGTTTGTCGGTAAAATATCCCTCAATAAATTTGAGACGAAATTTTTCCGTCTCTAATTAAGACGGATTTCTAGATGGAATTTTTTCGTCTCTATTTGAGATGAATTTTGAGACAGATTTTTCCGTCTCTAATTGAGACGAATTTTTTTTGTCTCAAAATTTAGACGAATTTAGAGACAGGTTTCAGACGAATATTAAGATGGATTTAGAGACAAAAATATTCATCTCAAAATCCATCTCAATTTTGAAATGAATTTGGAGGGAAAACAAGTGAAATTGGGACGGATTTAGAGACGGATATCCATCTCTAAATTTGTCTAATTTTTTTTTAAAAAAATAAAATAAAATTTACCGCATTGTGAGACAAATTTAGAAACAGAAAAAATCTGTCTCTAAATTCGTCTCAAATTTAGATATAATAAAAAAAATAATTTTTTTAAAAAATTTAAAATTCAACCTGATAACAATTACAAATAACATATCATGCATAAAAATAATGTCTACAAATCCATAATCGTCTACAATTCCATATTAAATATCCATACAAATAATGGATCATGCTAATGATCTGAAAGGTTCTGGGGTGACGAAGATGAAGAACGGTGATATAGTCTATCTTCAATAGTCGAGATTCGCTGGTTGAAGGGTTCTATTACTGCCTGAACAGCTTCTTGTATCTGATCTAATAGTGAGACGGACGACGATGACTATGGTGGTGATTGTGGTGTCGATACATAGTAGGAACTGGGGATTATATGTGCCTCTGACCCCATTCCATAAACATGACCCTTTTTCTTACTGCCCGCAACCTCCAACCATAAGGATCTACCGTCAATAGCTGGGTGTGAGGGCTGGCCAGCATCACTATCTTCTGAATGGCCAATAGCCGATGACTGTGATGATGCCTCGTTTTGTCGCATCTGAAAGTTAGCCTGCAAGCATCATGAATACATGTATGAAATACATTATACTATAAAAAGGCCAATTAAGCATAATAAAATAATATAAAGACACAAGTAATGTATACTTACATAAGTATCCTCAGACCTCCTATCAACGAATCCGAAATTGTCTTCCTTCTATGTGTCGCGAGGAACAACTCAGCTTGTGTAGGTGGGCGACCAAATTGTCTCAACTGCAAAGAAAAAAGAAAGTGTTAATGCAAAAATTATTATTTCTTAAAAATTTATAAAGTAAAATATAATATTAAACATCAAATATTACCAATCTCTTTTTATGCTCAGACATGGGTAAGGAACCACATGTATCCATACTACCTCTTACGTCTGAAGCCCTATTTTTCTTTCCTTTTTCAGACTTATCCTTAAATTCTGCAGAATTCCAATACTCCTTTAGGGCTTCAAATACAGAGAGCGACATCCACGAGGGTTTTTCATTCAAATCCTTTCTGACATGAAATAAAATATCGGTCATACGATCGGAAGCCGTCTTTTCCAAATTAGCCCTGATTTGATGTTCCAAAGCACTATCCCAAGACCAATTTTTCTGTAATGTTAAGACAAAATAAAAGTTTTAAAAAATCAGTTATATATCAAAATGCAAGGGTTTTTCATAGCAAGCATCTATAACTCATATAATACACATGGTAAAAAATATTCTTGTTTGCAGTTGTGGGACATTTATTTCTAAGCATTTTTATTCTCGAGACTTTAGGTTAAATACATATACTAAGAAAAACCTTTTCTAAGCAATAATAGCAGAGTTAGACATGCATAAATGGATACTATAATTAAAAAAATACAAGGATACAGATAATAAAAAAATGTTTAAATAAAAGACATGAGTATTGTTTTATTGTGAATACGGATCAATTTTTACCAAACTGTCTCCATACCATTCACTTGATTGTAAGCCATAGGTAATTTAAATTTAGACGTTACTAAAGCAAACCATCAACCATAGATATATTAAAGAAACACATTACCTTAAACTCGCCATACCACATCTCCTTGATAGCAGGATCTGTCTTCTTCCAACTCGGGTATAGCCTCTCAAACTTCCTTTGGATGATTCGGGAAATATTTCATTTGCACAAATTATTATCAAACCTGTTAAAACACACATTAATTTGTAAAGTAATGTGTTAAAATGAAATTTTCTTTGTTTAAGTTAAAATTGATTAGTAAGATAAGGGATACTTATGAAAAACCCAATGGACATATCATCGGACGATTATCAGGGGTGGCAGTGGGCGTGGATGTTCCCCCAACTTCAGTAGGCATGGAAGAAGGCCATCATAGTTGGGGTGGGGTGTCTGTGGGCTAGGGGAATCAAATCTCATATCAGTGGACGAAGATGAATGTCCCTCTACAAAAACATATAATTATGAAGGATTTAACATGCAAAGTAATGGATAAGTTAAAGATAGGGTATACCAATGTGGTCTTCCCCATTAGTGTCTTTAAACTGACGACGACGCATAGACTGACCATATGATGATCTGTGTGCCATATTCTGCTATACAAGATAAAGAATAGTTAATAGGCATGTGATGAGAACTTTTAGATGCTTTCAAAATAAAGTATGATTTATCATGTACAAAAATGGTTTATATTATATTTATGATCTCGTATTTAAAATTGTGTTTTTGAACTAATAGAAATATTACAATTCAACATCTTATAAGAAAAAAACATCCCACAAAAATATTATAATTCAATATATGCAACATCATCAATTCTCAATGCATCAGATATTTCATAAAATCACAACAAAATTCATCTCATATATCTCAATGAGTCATTATACTATAATTTCATCGAAAAAAAATATCATTTTAGTGATATTATAACAAAAATATATTAATAAAAGATAAATGAAACTAGAACATGCAAATGAAAAAACGACAGTAACATATCCTATGTAGACAATATATCCTCAGATAATATTTAGTCCTCCAATTTCAATAACTTTATAAATAGTCCCAGTGCGTCACCCCTTCAACCAAAGCATTCCTCTTACATTTAACAAAAAATATTTTTTGATTATTTGACTACATAATTTGTGCGTATGTTTACTGGCAAGTCAAAAATTCCATTCAAAGTTGGAAAAAATACAAATGCTACTATACTAGTATTTGAACATTTAACAACCCCCCCCCCCCAAAAAAAAATATTAGAAATGTTTCCAACGTTTGAAAATATATATATATATATATATATATATATATAAAACTAATTTCTAAGTGTTTGACTACAGCTATATGAGTTCCTTTTGACTACAGCTAAAAAAAGAAACCATCATTTTCTTATGTAACTAAAACTCTTGATTACTCCAAACAAAGTTATCAAAAAGCTACCCAACTCATGATACACACACACTAATTGCTGTTAAAATTATATGAAGTAGCATTCAAAAACACGTTACATACGTATCCAAGATGAAAGAAAATTCGTGGCACACATGTAGCAGCAGCAGGCAAGTTGCCAGGTTAGAGGGAAAGATGACCAACTCTTAAGGAAATAATTAATTAGATAAAACTCAGCCATTTTATGAGCACAGATCAGAATGTTTGTTCAGGACCCACTCAAACAAACCCAATTAATTACTTCTTCAAGATCAAAGTCCAAGTCCCAATATGCCAAACTCCAAGAAAATTGTAAGTGTTCTGTGTGCAACCCTTTTACTATGTGACTGACCCGCAATATCGCTATATACATATACTAACGTGGCCTACATACATACATTTGAACACGCTGCCTACATACATTTCATTTAAGATTACATTTCATACATTTGTACGAAGCATACATACATTATATTTCATTTCATTTAAGATTTATGTATATTTTCCTAACGTGGCTGCCTACATACATTTCATTTCATTTCATTTGTATTTTAATCTTAAGATTTAATTCTAGCAAACATTAAGATTTAATTCCAGCAAACATACACACAGCGTACATACATTTAATATACATAAATGGACAGCAAACACACAAAATATATGTATATACACAAAAATGAGCAGCGAACACCATCGTTTCTGGCGTACATACATACATACACATAAATATATGTATGTAAACACACAAAATATATACACATATACCAGAGAGTGGTGTTGGCAGGGGCGACGGGGACGGTGAAGGCGGCGACGACGAGCGACAGAGGCCGAGGGAGAAGGTGAGGGCGGTGATAGCGAGTAACGAGGCCAAGCGCGGCGATGGCAAGCACAAGCGAGCGACGAGGCTGAGGGCGACGAGCCACTGCGGCTAGCGAGGGAGCGGCAAGGGAGGGCGAGGGCGACGAAAGGGAGGGTGGCAACGGCGATGGCGGCGAGGGTGCCTATGGCAAGTGGTGAGGGACACAGAGAGGGGCACTGAGACGTAGGCTTGGCAGGGGAGATGGGAAAATGGGATGGGTTTGCAAGAGGGAGGGAAATGGAAAATTTTTTGGGGGGAGGGGATTTCGAGATTGACAGGGGGGGATGGGTTTGTAGGGGGTTGCATGGGAAACAAGAGAGAAGAGGGGATGGGTTTGCAGGTTGTAGGCTTTTTTATTTTGTTTTATTTTTTAATTAATTAATTATTAATTAAATTTGAATATTTTTAAAGTGTTTTTTTAAAAAAATAAGAAATATTATATTTTAAAAATTTAACAAAATATTAGTACATATTTTATATTAAAATAATATTTTATTATTTTGAGAATATCGGGAGAAGGTGTGGGTGATAGGCTTGCAGGGGAGGGGATGGGGCATGGGAGGGAAAAATTTTTCACGCGCGACTGGGGGGGGGGTGGTAATACATATTTTAATTTATGAAATTAAAAAAAAAATTCATATGCACACATTTTCCCTTTCATGTTTTATAAGAAATAAAAGTTGATGGTTTATTATTTGTATTTATAAATAAATTAAAACTAAATAAATATTTTTAAATTATAAAAATTAAATTTGATGGTTTATTATTTGTATTTATAATAATATTAATAATTTTATATGTTAAAAGGTAACATATTTAAAATATATATATTGATATATTATTTATTTATAAACTTATAACTTATTTATAGGCTTATTTGAAAACTACAATTTTTTAAATTTATTTTTTAAGTACACTATTCATATTATTATGAATAATAATTAAATATATGTGTTTGTTCTACTAATTGGATATAAATAAAAGGATAATAATAGTATCAAAATCAACTGTCTAACTTGTTTGTTGAATTAATGTATTTATAAACAAATATATTCAAACTTATGAATTGTTTTATTAATGTGGTTATAAAAAAATATATTTAAAATTATGTATAATTTGATGAGTAATCAAGATCATGTTCAATATATACTACATAGACATTAATTTATAAGGAAATGTACAGTCTCATTATGTTTGTTTGATATATATATATTTTTAATCTTAATTTAAAATGTTATTACAAAATTCAAAGTAAATTGTAATATCCCGTTTCGGCACCGCCAGGCAATTTAGATGAGTTTAAAATATCGAAAATTGGCTTGATAGCAGTTATAAGTACCGAATTGTCTGCAAGGAGTGCCCTCAAGCCGAGATATCTAAGGAAATGATACGGTTTTGACAAGCATTTCGAGACATGATTTATGGTATCAGAAGAAATTGGATCAGGAACGATTTTCTGTACATCTAAAATGCAGCTATGATTCAGGCTGAAAAATCGAATCGTTATAGGGGACTTCTAGGAAGTCAACAAAATCTTGAGGGGGTTTCAGTTTTTCATAAGGAACAACCCTTCAGTGGTTTGAAGAAGGGACAAAAGAGTTTGAGGCCAAAACGAAGATTCGAGCCTAAGTGCAGTTTTCTGAAATTGCTGGAGGGAGGTCGAAATAACATTTTTTTAGAATCTTTGGGGGTTAAATGGATATTTTAGGACTTGAGGGCCTTAAGTGCAATTATGAAAAGTTAAGGGGCTAAGTGAATAGAGCCAAAGTGAGAAAAACCAAAGTTTGAGGGGTCAAAGTGCAATTTCAAGAAAACCTGTAATCAACAATGGCCGACCAGCCCATTCCATCCACCAAATTGGCCACAGGGAACCCATAAGCAATGGTCGGGGATGCCTTTGGGTCAAGTCATGGACGATAACGACCACCGAGATGGCCGAATTTCAAGAAAAATCTGACTAAAAAATTCGCCGGTTTGTCGTACGCTTGCAAGTGGTTATTTCAATCGGGTAATGTGATACCTAGGGAATTATTGAGGTTATAAACGGTATTTAATGAAGGGGAAAAATGGAATTTGAGGAAAAATAAAGCTATAGGGTACACTAGCGTAGTTTTAGACGACCAAATTAGATAAAAGGAGTACCCCAGACCCTAGATAGCTAAAGAAAATGGTACAGTATCGACAAGTGATTCGAATTATGATTTTTAGTGATAAAAAAAGTGGGATCGGGAACAGTGTTCGGTACAACTGTTGACCGAACTGAGAAAACCGAATCAACGTAGGAGACGTCCAGAAGGTCAACGGAGCACGTCTAGGACTAGTATTTAATGTGTAGAACAACCCTTAAGCAATTTCGGGTTGAATCAAATGGATTTAAGGTCAAATTGATCAGCCAGGCCTAAGTGTAATTTTCTAATTTTGTCAGAGGGAGGTCAAAACGGTTATTTTTCAGAAATTTCAAAGGTGAAATGAATAATGTAAATCTTGTAGGCCTTAATGGTGGTAATGGATAGTTCAGGGGTGCATGGGAAAGGCAAAAATGGGATTAGAAGAAACTATGGGGGTCAAAGTGCAAAAAAGTTGGAAAATTGCAATGTGAACGCAACAAGGAAGTCGGGCGCCGCCTTCCACCGCACGTGGCCGCTATTTCCAGCAATGGGACGACCGAGGGGTAGCTGGGGAAGGTGCTATACGGCTTGGGGAGGTGTTTGGTAGTGTCTATTGGCCTGAATCGGTCAAGATATGACCGGAATTAAGGGAGAAAGCGACCGAAAATCTGGCCGAGATTTTCGAGGGTTTATCCGCATGATTTAGGGCTATTCGAGTGTGTTAAAGGCTATATCTGGTGTCTAAGGGATAAGATCATCCAAGATTTGGTGATTTTTGACCAAGAAAATGGGTATAAATAGGAGCAAAATAGCCGAGGGTTTGGGGATTTTGAAGCTTCAAATTGGATGGGTTAGAGGTAGAATCGAGGAGCGTGAATAGGGGGCTTTTCATCCTTGCATCAAGGCGAGCGATTCTGGACAATTTCGTGAGCTTTGATGTGCATTTGGAGGCTGTTCGAAGAAGCGAGGCGGTCCGTCTCGTCGAACCTGCAACTGCCAATTTGGCAGCTTTTTCGGCGTCCTTTCAGCTGGACAATGGCACCAATTGGATTGACTTTGAGAGGGCTTTTAGGGGGTACCCTCGGATTTGGGATCGGAGTCATCGACGGCGGCCGAAAAATTGGAGAAGATAGTGGCGCGTGGCTGCACGCGCCAGCCTTCACTCGCAGCCACGCGCTAGGAGCGTGAGGGCGCGTGATAGGGGCATTTTTACTATTTCCCTTTCCAGTATTTTTGTTAATTTATTTTAGGAATTAACATGTTAAAATATTTTTGAAAATATTTGAGGAGATAATTATTTTAGAATTATCAAGGTGAAAATTGGGAGAAAATAGAGGAAATTATGAAAAAATTGAGGAAAATGGATTTTAATGCTTCCTTAATTAAATATGATGTTTAGGATGTGTTATGGCTCGAGGTTGCGTATAAGTTCAAGTATTTGGGATTTGGAACGCAAATCGAGGCATTGCACGAGGATCGAGGCATCTGAATACGTGTGAGGTGAGTGGTTTGATTCTAGTTTTACCTTGTCTTGAAAGTGTTTTGAGTGCGTGTGATGGGTTCTAGTGAGCAGTTATACCCTCCTGAACTTAGGTTGTTTATAAGGCTTTTCACTTATGATCATCGTGTCAACGTTTGCTTAAGGAACATGTGATACATTGCATTGACTGTTTTACTTAAAAATGTTGGTGCATGGCGTGTGATTTTTCATATCATCTGGGGTCGATTTTCGTGTCGTCGTTGGGTCCATATGGGACAGGATGGGGTCTACTTGAGAATGGGGCAAGGTTAATCCTGGTGATCGGGTGACACGGTAGGGCACCCGGGGCTGGTGCTGGTGATTGGGTGACATGGTAGGGCATCCGGGGCTAGTGATCAGGTGACACGGTAGGGCACTTGAGGATTAAGTATGTCAGGGAAATTTCTCAAGTTAGACGTGTCTTGCATGTTGTTTCTTGTCTGAGTATGCCATGCTCGTGTGTCTCTCATGCATTGTATAAACTGTTTCATATCGTCACTTAGATGTTTTATCATCTAACCTGGGCTATGCCCCTAGAACGTTTAATGTTCCAGCCAGGGATTGCTGCGAGGGCAAGGATGTGGCCGGTTGAGGGCCAATGGTACTTAGTTTGTTAAGTCGTTGTAACGTTTAGAGGCTTTAGTATGTATTTTAGGTTGCAAATGAACAGTTGTATAGTAGCAATTTTATCATTTGATCTGTATTATGTATTTTGCTATGGAAACACAATGTAAGAACTATGGTGTTTTGATATTAATGTATCCGCTGCGTTGTATTAAATCTCGTTTAGTTTAAGATTATTGATCTTGATAGTTAAACGGGCAAGGCTGGGGTTTGCAGGGTTTGTATCTGCATGTGAAGATTGTTCTTGATACACCGCGCGTGTTGAACTTGAAGAAAAAAAAAAAAGAAATCCTGGGAATACCCTTATAGTGACACGCCTGGCGAGACGGGGTGTTACAGGTAAGGTCGAGTTGAGGTCGATCCAGGGTAGGTTTAAGCTCTAAGGCACATGGGTTGGTTGATCTCGGGTGTTTGAAGCTTCAAAAAAGCCTATAAATAGGGGTTTCGCAATGATCGAAAATGGGGAGAAAAGAAGCTTCAAATCGAGTGCTTTATCGAACGAATTGAGCAATGGAAATAAGGGGCTTTTGTTTCCCATGAGTTAAGGATTCTTTCTGTGCATTTTGAGGTATTTTTGTTAAGGTTTAATGTTGTTTCAAAGGTCGCCCAAAAGAGGAAGGTGGACGGTCGATCCGAGACTTCAAACGACCGATTGACGGCTTTCTGGTGCTACGTTGAAGCCATTCATGGTGTCATCGTGATCAATTCAAGGAGGAGAACAAGCTGGTGTAGAGATCCCAAAACACCGATGAGCCGTTGCCGAAGAAGACGACCGGCACGTGGTCGGCACGCGCGGGTCTTCACGCGCCACCAGTCGCCCTAGCGCGTGGGGGAGCGTGGATGGCTGGAAAAATTGGAAAAAAAGTCCTATAAATTTTAGAAAAATGTTTTATGGGGGTTTGTGTAAAAAGATTTGGATTTAGCCTTCTCGATATCTCGATTTCTGCACCAATCAAGCTCGTTTTGTATGCAAACGAGGGTTTGAGGTAAGTCCAGTAATTTTCCTTTGATGTCATTAGACTTTAATGAATTGTTGTGGAAAAAGATTGGAGAAAATAGAGTCGAAGGTATTTATTTGAATTTTTAGAAGGGAAAATGGAAGAAAATGTAAGAAATTATGAAAAAATAGGTTTTTAATAATTATTTAAATAAATATGAAGATTATGATGCTTTGAGGTTTAAGTTGAGGTGACTTGTGCAAATTTTGAGGTTGACACACAAATCTAGGCGATGCACGTATTTTGAGGCACGAGCATGAGTATCGAGGTAGCCCGATAAGTTTGAGAAGGTAAGTGGTACTTCCCAATTGGATTTAGTTTTATGATCTTGTTGTGTTGTCATGCCTTGTTGTGAGTATGTTATGTAGACTGCATTTGCATGTTTGATTTATGAAATATGCATATGAGCATGATGAGATTCACGGTCATACGTTGCATGGGTTTGGAATTAGGTATTGGTTCTGTTACTTTACCAAGGGTGCACTCATACATCCTGATCTGGCAGGGAGACTGGAAAAATGCCAGGTAATCTTAAGGTGCAGTCGACCCAAACATGAGAATTATGATGTTATGTGCATTGCATACATACATATGCATTTTATGATGTGCTCTTATTTAGATGATGTCATCTAATGTGGGCCTTGCCCTTGGAATATTCAAACGTTCCAAATCGGGTTTGCAGCCAAGGCACAAAAGTAGAATGAAGAGTAATCTATTCAGGGTACTGCAGGTGCAAATAAAATATTTTCTGCATTTAGTTTCCGTATGAGGATCCTATTATGTACCAGTTATGTTATGTCATGTTTTCAAGTCATGTTTAAGAACTTATGCTATGTTTAAAATTATGTTGAAAAACTTATATCATGTTGCAAGTTATGTTTGAAAGACTTATGCTATGATGACGAATAATCTTGTATTATTAATTATGTTAAGATGATCATGTAATATTATTAGCGTTTGAGGTATGTTTGAGGTTTCGATTCTAGTTTCCGCATTTAATGTTTATGATGATTCTCTTTTGAGATAGATGTATGAAAATTTTGGGATGTATATGAGGAATGACATGGTTGAGTTTTAGTAGTATAAAAAAAAAAAATTATTATCCCAAAATTATTTTGAGTTATAACGCACTCGGAGAACGAGACGTTACATAAATACTAAAAACATATGCAAGTAGTTTAAAAATAGAAACATATGCATGCAATTTGAAAATAGAAACATATGTATGTGAAGTGCTACTAAACTATAGTGCACAAGAAAAAAAAAAACTAGTATTTCATATTTTTAAGTAAATGATTAATTAATAATGCCAAAACTCAAAGTTATTGAGTGAAATGACAAATATTAATTAATATATGCTAAATAAATACTTATGTAGAATTTAAAAAAATTATCATTAACTATTAAATCTATGTTAGAAATAGTTTTAAGTTTAAATATTATTAACAATAAATTATTTATTTTATATGTAAAATATATACAAATTATCTTTTAAACAATTACTTTATTTATTGAGTTTTTTATATTAAAATGTAAGTTTTTTTTACATTTAATAAATATTACCGATAGTTAACTATTGCATAGTTCATATATTTTTTATTTTTTATGTTCATTTTAACTTAATATATTTATATCAATTATTTATTTTTTATTTATATTTAATTTTTTTAACTTAATATATTGTTAATCTTAATATATATATTAAATTTGTTATATATATTGGAGTTTTTTAGTTTTTTAGTTTTGTAGTTTTTTTTTATTTTTTTTATTTTGTCACTTAACATATTTTTTATATATTTTTAATTAGAGATGGATTTTTCTCCTCTCTAAATTTGTCTCTAATTTGAGACAGTTTCTGAAAGGGAAAAATCTGTCTCTAATTTGAGACGAATGAAATCTGTCTCTAATTTGAGATGGATTTTGAGACAGAAATTAATCCGTCTCTAAATACATCTCTAATTAGAGAAGGATTATCATTCGTCTCTAAATCCGTCTCTAATTTGAGACATATTTTTTTCTATCTGAAAATCCATCTCAAAATAATCTGTCTCAAAATCCGTCTCAAATTTGAGATGAAAAAAATCTGTCTCTAAATTGTTGTTTTCTTTTAGCGAATGTTATTGGAAAGTATAAATAAATAAATAGAATAATCCACGAGAGAAACTAACCAAGGATAATCCATATAAAAATATGATGGATAATAAACATATAGTATTGAAATATATAGAAATTTCGTGAAGCACCAAAAAAAATACATCATAACCATCATGAGGAAAACTTGCTGCATGAGATGAAATATTTTAAACTATGATGCAGTGAAGTTATTTGAAAAAAAAATAACTTTCAGAGGAATTGAATAATAATATATGCAAGCATATTTAAGCATCACATAAGATTTTTCATAAAAATATTTTGGATAAATGTTTAGCACATATCCATAATCATATTTATCATTCATATATAGGACAGTACAGTCTATATTTGAATAATCAAATAAAGCACAAACGATCAAAACTGTTCTCTTTTTAGTCTTTGAGTAACGTATACATTTTTTAAAAATAGGTTCCAGTTACTTTATTAATATACAAGCATACTCAATTGAACTTTACAAGTAATTGATTATATATAAGCTTCACTTGATTAAAAATACATTGAAATTTTGATCCCTAAAAATACTTACTCGATAGATTTTAGAAAGACAGAGTTTAAATTTCTTCTTTTACGTAGCCACTCAAAAAGGCACTCTTCTCATTCATTTCATGTATCATGAAATTCATGTGAGAGTCAAAAGCTAAAAGCATTCCAATTGTTTCTCGATGAGGGCATATGATTCCTCAAAATTAATGCCTTTCTCTTGGCAATAACTCTTGGCCACTAGCCTTGCTTCATTTCTTACTATGATCTAATTTATTCTTGAAAACCCATTTTGTTCCAATTATAGATTTATCTTTTGGTCTTAGAATTAATTTCCAAACTTCATTTTTCTTGCATAGTATTGATCCAAAATTCATCTTCTTAAAGCTAGATCTATGCAAGTTGGCTCAATCATTAGATATGAAGGCCACATTGTTATAATATTGATGCAAGGATGTCCTAGTCTTTACATCTTGACTTGGTTTTTCAATATTTTAATCCATAGGATAATTACAAATTTATGTTCTTGGGAAGCTTTCCTAAATCATCCTTATCTAGATTGAGGGTTTAATGTTTCATCCTTAACACCTTCTTGAATTTTCGCCTTCTCAAATTCCTTAGATGGATCTATAGATATCTCCTCTTCATCTTCATTTCTTTTTGTCTTAAGAGAATCATTAAATTTTACATGAATCTATAAGCCTTACTAGTATTTGAATATCCAAGGAAGATACCTTGGTCATTTTTAGCATCAAATTTTCCTAAGTTGTCCTTTGTGTTCAAGATATAACATTTACATCCAAAGGCTCTAAAATAGGATTTTTCTCTAATGTATCTCAAATGGTGTCTTCTTTATGCCTTGCCTTAAAATAAATCTATTTAAAATGTAACAAGCGATTTTAACTATTTTGGCCAAAAAATAGGTAGGCAATCTATTCTTCAAAAGCATAGTTTTAGTCATTTCTTGAAGAGTCTTATTTTTCTTTTCAATAACACTATTTTGTTGTGGGGTTCTAGAAGTGGAGAGTTGATGAAGAATCCCATGCTCTTTTCAAAACTTCATGAATAATCTATTCTCAAATTTCCACTATGATCATTTCTTAGAGAGACAATTTTATTATTTTGTTCTCTTTGAATTTACATTTCTTTTTATCTAAATGAAGCTCTAGTTTGTTTACCTTGATAGCAAGCATCATAGAAAATTTCTTCATTGAATTTTACCTTAGGAAACTCGACAACTAGATCGAAATTTTCCTAGTTAGGTTTACATGACCTAATCCTATATGCCTCAAAACAGTATTTTCATTCTTTACCATTTGACAATATGTTGGAAAGAGACAGACTTTTTATCTTTGAGAGTGAGATCTATAAATCTCTCCCACTAGACATGTGCTGTGAGCATCCATTATCCATATACCATTTGTTGTCCATTGTGGTCCTTACACACATCTACATATTTGATAAGATCACGTTTTAGGTTTGGACACCCATCTATAGAAGTGTCTCTTGAATTTTACTTCATTTGAATCAAATATTTTAATTACTCTTTACACATTTGAATGGGGTGCAACATTTAAAGTTTTGTGATCTAGATTTCTCATTGTTTGGACTACCCCTTTGGTTATCCATATTTGCACTTCACTATTTTTCTTAGGTTGAAGTCTCCATCTAGGTTTTTTCCATTCTCACTTAAGTGTTCTGTGACTTGGTTTGGGTCTTGAATTTTTCTTTGAGATCAATGTGGCTAAGGTTCTTTCAATAGCATTCTTTTCTACTAATAATTTATTATTTTTAGTTTTTAGGGATTTGTTTTCTTCTTTAATTTGATCATCTATTTTATTTTCATTTTCTTTGATTCTTGTGATTTTTCTATTAGACTCTTTATTTCATCTTTTAATTTATCATTCTCTTCTTTAAGAGTTTTCTTGGTATTTTTTTAATTCTTTCTTAGTAGATTGGTATTTTCTATACAATTGTTTATATGCTTCTTCGAGTTCTTCAAGCTTCATGTTATCTTCCTCTTCATATTCTTCTATAACTAAAAAACATTTCTCTTCATTTACTTTTAGAGCTGAGGTTTTCTTATCTTTTTACCCTTCATGTCTTCATTCATTTTACTTAATATTAATATATGAGTTAACAGTGTTCCTATTAATTCTTTCATTTTTAATTCTTTTAGATTCTTAGCTTAGGATATTGCAATCACTAAAGGCTGCCAATCTAAGGATTGAGATCTAAGAATTTTCTTAACTTCATCTACTTTCGAAATTGCTTTTCCTAGCATTTTAAGATTGCTTATAATCTTTAGGAATCTATCATTCATGTCACTAATGTTTTCATTTTGAAGCAATTTAAATTCTTCATATTGTGATATTAAGAGATTAATCTTTGTATCTTTTACTCATATTGTGATATTCACTAGGAAGAATTGAGTAAAAAATTATGTATTTTACTTTATGATCCATTTGATATTTTTTAATATCTTCTTCATGTTAGTTCCAATGATAGCAAATATATCCCAAGAGGGAGGGGGTGTTCGTATAATTTTTTGTTCTTTTAAAACACTGATAAATGGCAGAAAACTATGTTTTGAAATATAGGATGTATGTTTTGAAATAAATGTTTATGTTTTGTAGGTTTTGAAACCTACTATATATGTTTCGAAATATACCTTTCTATTTTTGTTTGTTTCAAAATATATGAGGTGTGTTTAGAAATATAACTTTCTGTTTTGCTTGTTTCAAAATCTTTTGACTTGAATTTTAAAATATCAATTTTGGCAATGGTAATTTCCTTAAGAAATAGAATACTAAGATGCTTGAGATCAAAGCTTTAAATCAATTTAAATACTTATGCTTATACCCACAAAAAATTCGTTTTGGACTTTGATGATGATTCTTTTGAAAGCTTATGCAAAGAGTAATAAGTAAGCAAAGTAATAAATTGAGGGCACATGAGATTTATAGTGGTTCGGCACACCGTCTAGTCCACTACCTTCAAGTTTTTCCACTTGAAGGATTTTTTAATCCCAATCACTTTCACTAGTGAAAACACAGCAAGGGTTTTACCACAGTTCATCCTAAAACCTTGTACACAATGAGTTTTAAGACTCAACTCAAACCTTACAACAAATCACAATTGCAAGTAAAGTTTACAATTACAGCCCAAGTAATAAAATACTTTATCAATGGCTGTACAAACCTCTTAATTCAGCTTAAGGTGAGGAGAGCTAGACAAGATGAAACCTCTTGTTTTCGACTTGTTTCTCCTTTACACATTCACAGCATAACAAATGTATATATGGATCTTCTTTGAGAGCTCACTAAAATGCTTTTTGTTCACCACTTTTGCTTGTGATCTTATGTGTGTGTTCTGTCTTCTTGTCTTCAAACACATGCTATTTATATCAAGAGATATAATTTTGACCGTTTATAGCCGTTAGAGACAAGATTTAAAAGCATGTTTCGAAACATAGCTCATGGGTTTCAAAACAACACAAATTTACACTAAAGTTTCGAAACATATACCATATGTTTCAAACCATCCAACCTTTCCAGTTGGACTTTCACTTTGAGATAGCATATAGTGGGAGACAGAATCTTATGGCCACTAAGATATTTAAATTGGTCTCCACTTCAAATTTGAATTTGAATTTTTAGAGCATGGAGATTATAATTAAAAACTCTTTGAGAGTTTTAAGATGCAAATAAATATATAAAACAAAAGCATCTCAGATTACTAATTGCTCTGCTGACAGAAGTGTTAGAGATTTCGAAACATACCATACAAGTTTTGAAACATAGACTAAGATCTCATAGATTTTTTGAAATATAGCATACACACTTAGAAAAACTTTGAAACCTTTCGAAGAGAATTTCGAAACAAGTATGAACACATAGTTTAGCTATGTTTCAAAACATACATAGTGGGTTTCGAAACATGATGCATAAATTTTAGGTTTTTCAAACATTTGAATATTTTGCGCTAAAACCTTTTATGCATGTTTCGAAATATGAAAGACTTATTTCGAAATATGAGATTAACATAAATGATTTTTCATTCTAAGAGAGGTTTTTCATCAAACACATTTTCTCATTACTCAAAAAATATGATACAACACTTCGGTCTATTTTTCTTCCTTAGTTGAGGTTGTGGTAAAACCATCTCTAACAATTTTTCACAAATGATAATCTATTGAAAATAAATATGACTCCATCCTCATGCTCCAACAAGCAAAATTTGTGCCAACAAAAGATTGGTGGTCTGGAGGGTAAAGGTTCTTTAGCTATGGTTTGTTTAGTGAATGAGGCCATTTAGATGGCTTCTAAGTTGAAGTATAATCTAAGGGTTCTGTAACGACCCACCTCCTGAAGCTCCTGCTAGTAAAGAAGAGATGTGAGAGAGTCGTCAAAGACAAGGTACATAAACAATTCAACAAAGCCAATCACATGGACAACAAGGAAATCATAAAACCTCACATAAATACATATACATCACTGAGTCATTACAGTGTTCACTTCGGGCTTAACTATTAATACATTACAAAATAATGAAAAGGCTATGGGGAATTACAAAATAAAGCTCAGCTCCCTACCCTGAAGACAACCCCCAAGGATCTTCAGGTTAGGAAAACATTTGTACACACGTCTATCTCAGGACTCACCAGTGGTTGAACCCATCACCTTTCTTAGCTTTTGCTTTACCTTTACCTAGAAAGGCACAAGAAACAATATGAGCCATAAGGCTTAACAAGTCTATAAACTGTTAGATTTGAAAAGCTATGGCACACACTAAGAGGAGGGTGAATTGGTATATTAAAAATTCTTTTAAAGAAAAGGAGATGTCATCTATAAAGATCTCAGCTTCATTAAACCTCAAGACCTTGAAATGGCATGATAAGGTATCAATCGAATAAAGACAATCTCGTTTTGACAATGGAGAACAAACAGAATGAAAAATATGAAATCTTTTTTTTTTTTTTTTAATGAAAGGTTTAAATGTATGAATTAAGTGACACAAAAGAAATGTTTTGAAAAGATAAATAAGTAGAGATAGCAAGCATAAAAGAACACAATGATTTATAGTGGTTCGGCTTAATTAAGCCTAGTCTACTACCTTAGTTCCTCACTAAGGATTTTCGAGCAAAACACTATAACTTTCCTATCACACCGGATATGCCCTCTAGTGCTAAGCTAGGAAGATACAAATCTCTTGCTTGAATAAGAAAGCCCTCTAGCAAAGCTAGGTATCACAAAAACCTCCTACAAGAAAAGTAGGCCCTTTAGCAAGACAAGCTAGGAAAATACAAAATGTTGCAAAATACGAGAGGCTTTGAGAGACAATATTCTTAGTTACAAGTTCTCTCAAAGATGAAGACAAGGCTCAAATAAGAATTACACAAAATAAATAGATACAATGCCTTGGGAATAGAACAAATTTACTAATGAAGCATAATAACGATTTTAGCACTTGGGAGCTTGTAGATAGATTGCTTGGGTAGTTTGAAACTTCCTTGTGACTTGTATTTATAGCCTTTTGAAAGCCCATGTTTGAATAAAGCTGTTGTTAGTGGAGAAAGCACTTGAGTGCAAATGATGAACTAGCCGTTATGTGTTTCTGCAAAGCAAACGGTCGACAGATGCAAGGCATCAGTCAACAGATTAGTAAAAATTCAAAATTCAATCGACAGATCATTTGTGACTATTGACAGTTCCTTGTGCAAGCATACTGTCGGTCGACAGATGCATAGGCATTGGTTGACAGATGACTTGCTCACCATAGAAGCATCAAGAATTGGCATTCTATTGGTCGACAGATGCAAGAGTATCGGTCAACAGATGAAGCCATCCTTTTAGAACACACATACTGCCAGTAGACATATGCAAAAGCATCAATCGACCACTAAAGATCAATACAAAGGACCGATCGACAGATTACAAGAAATATGTCGACAGATGCATAAGCATCGGTTAACAGTTGGGCCAAAATTTGGAAAACGGTCGACATATCATATTGACCAGTCGAGATATGACCTACTAAATTTGGAGAAAATGCTTCTTTTGGAACTTATTTTGACTAATGACACTTACAACCTTTTGAATATGGTTTTTCATAAGAGTATGCTTTGAAGATATTTTGTTTTTGATAATGACAAATCGTTTTTAATAAATTTTACAAAAGCAAGAGATCTTTTCCATCATTAAAACTAAAGTTAGAAAATTTGAATCATAGATCTCATCATGTGATTCATCATAAACAACCATGATTTACAATAGAGCAAGCAATATATATAACGACCACGATTACATAAGAACATCTCACCAAGGAGGAACATAATAGGTAACAACATACAAAAGTACAACCAAGGACTTCCCCACCACAAATGATAATATCAAGGATCATGCCTCAAAGTCATGTAAGATATGCGGACACACAACCTTATGTGATACACGGAATTACTACCATATAGGAGTGTGCAGGCACACCGCCATTATAAGATACGCGACACACTACCATTATAGGATAATGGGTGTTTACACACCTACTCACAACAACAATCATCAACATGCATGCTTATAAATTTAATCCCATTATCTCCTTAGGGAATATTTTATGTAGACAACACTCTCTTTCATACCTTCCTACAACCGTTGTCCCCAACAACCCCTTACGTAGAACATTGGTACAAATGCATGCATAACGGAATAATCTTTTCCCCCACCCTCCAAAGATAATAATAAGGCCAAGATTGATGGAGGGGCTTGCTAGAAGGATGGATAGCAACTTAGGGCATATTGGAAGCATAAAATGAGGAATCAAGCATCCATAGAGAGCAAACTATCAATAGATGGAAGAGAACTATCGACTACCAAAAGCTATGCTACAATCTGTCGATGGATGCACTCAATCTGTTGACCAATTTCCCTTCACAAACACCAATCTGCCGACAGATGCCTTGCATCTATCAATCGAAAGAAAGTCCAAAACCTAATTTGTCGACAGATGCAAGGGCATTTGTTGACTAACAGCAAGCCAAAACCCATTGTGTCGACAGATGTGAGGGAATCTGTCGACTAATAGAATACTCCCTCACCATCTGTCGACCAATCTAACCCTCTTAGTTGATAGACAACTTCTACAACCCAAAAAACAATCACCAAACTCTTGCATGCAACTACACCCTAGCAATAAACACGCCTTTCCTTTTATAAATACGGGGTGAGTCAAGCCCCTGTTTAGATAAGAGGCCCGATTTACCGAAAATACAAAACAAAAAAAAATGACATGAGCTACAAATAACTAGGTTTACCCAAAACCCCCATTCCAATGAAGGGTTTTAGGGAAACTTAACTCGAAAATGATTAACTCAAGAATCAGGAAGGAAGAAGGGACTCAAGACTTACATCCACAAGGATCCAAAAGAGAGCTTGTCAAGGAAAAGAGATAGAGTAGGAACTTGCCTTAGTGGTTGGATGACTCCGAATGAGAAGACAAGCCATGAATCAAGCTACCAAAACTGGTAAATAACCCTCTAGCTTCAACAACCGATCTCCTCTTTGGCATCCACAGGAGGAGATGAGAAAGAAGAGTAGATGGAACAAGAAGAGAAGAAGAATCGGGAGAAGAAGAAAGAGAAATGAAGAAGATTACACAATGTTTCTTTATATACTTCTCCCTCTTTCCCAATTTACCTTTGCACTTGCAAGTATTTACATGGTTGCCACTCCTCTTTTTCCTCCATTAAATTACATAGAAAATTCTTAAATGCTTATTTACACACACAAACACACACACACAACTGGCAGATCATCTCTTCTCAAATCTAAAGGACCAATTTTGACTTTTCCACAACCTTTACATTTGACTTTCTTCTCCAATTCCATTTTCTTCTACTCTAAATATTCAACTCACATAAATTTCATAAATTTTCATCCTTCAAAACACTTACAATATTTCAACCATCTAAATTAGTCATGCCAAAATATAACACACACCAAACAAGGCCAACACATTCTAGACCCTATTATTGGGTCATTGCAGGTTCAACGATTTTAGAAGTCTACTCTAATACCAATTGTTGGTACCGTAGGGTATGGCTACTCAAGAGGGGATGAATTGAGTGATTAAATTTTTTCTCAATTTTAATAAATATTCTTGATTAATGAATTATGTTTGAGATTAATAATCAATATAAACCACAAGATATAGTAAAAATAAATAAAATGAGGCACAAGATAATTTATAGTGGTTCGTTGTCTCCACACACACCTAATCTACCCTCCCAAGCTTTAACCACCCTTGGGTTCCACTAAACCAATTTTACCAAGGTTTTCACACTAGCTCACCTCGGAAACTAGATACACACCTAGATTATAACGATTTTAGGCAACCACTACACCAAGATTTTCACTCTAGCTTACCTTGGAAACTAGATTTACCTAGATTTTAATGGTTCTAGGAAACCTATACAATCCACAACAATAATTTAAATGTTTACAAATAATTGTCCACACTTGGACACAAATAAATAAGTAATTAAGCACAAAATATATAAGATAATAATATTTAAATAAATAAATAAATTAGTGACCTCAGTTTGAATGAAGAAGATCGGATTTGCCTTTGCGATCTTTTTTCTTCTCTTGCCTTATGACTCTTTAGTGGATGAGCAATGTGGCTTCAAAAGCCTCAGATTGCTTGGATTTTTTGCTTGAGATCGTTTGGGAGCTTTTGAGTGCCTTGGATGTGTAATGGATGATCTCCAAAACGAATTTGGGGGCTATTTATAAACTGTAATGACCCGTTAGTGGGTTTAAAATAATTATTTAAGTTATGATTATGTTGAGTAGAATTTTGGTATTTATATGAATGAAAGTGTGAAAAATATTTTGTGTTGTAGGGGGAAAATTAATTAATTAAAGTTGAAACGACCCTAAAGTGGGTCTAGGTGTTTTATTACTTAAGGTCAATTTAATAGCATTTTAAATGTGGGTCTAAATATTTTAGTATTTAAAGATAAATTGCTTTGATGGCATAGAAACAATTTGGATTGAATAGTTGTATTTTATGGTTTGTGTGATTGTGGAAATAAGTGTATGGGCTTAATTTTAAAGAAATTGGGCAATAAGATAAGTGGGTCACGATGAGGGCTTGAGCCCATTTGAGTAGTGGAGGTTTAAATCCAATTGGAAAATAGGTGATGTAATACCCGAGAATTTCTAAAGGACTCAAGAGTAAATTATCTTGGAGTAAAAATGGAATTTACATATAAGTTGAGGTTATAGGATAATTTCTTACCGTTATAAATGATCGAATCAACTATAGGGAGTGCACTAGAGCCGAGATGTCTAAGGAAAATGATATGGTATTGACAAGCGTTTCAAGGCATGATTTATGGCATTGAAAGAAATTAGATCATAAACAATTTTTGGCCCAGCTAAAATATAACTATGATTTAGGTTAAAAAATCAAATTGTCGTAAGGGACTTCCGGGAAGTCAACGGAATCTTAAGAGAGCTCTGGTTTTTCATAAGGATCAAACTTGAGATGATTTCGGGATGAATCAATAACCCAGTGAGGACACGAGGGTGAAATCGTCCTTATCAAGTAAGTTTTGAGTTATTAATTTTGCATTTTCAGTATCGTAATGCAAATTAATTTAACATTAGAGGGTGTATTTGCAATTTAAGAAATTCCCAAGTATAATTAGGATGAATTATGGGGATTAAATGTGTAATATACATATAATATATATACACACCTGGCTGCCTTAGCATTTTCAGATCTGGATCTGAAAATGGAGCTTAGCTGACCTTGGCCGTGAGCTCGAGAGATAGAGAGATGGTGGCTGGTGGCTGAAGCGACGAACGGTGGCCAGTTAAGGACGTGGCTAGAGGTGGCCTGAAGAGGCATCGTTGGCTGGTTGCAGCGGTAGCGGTTGAAGCGAACTGCGACCATGGCTATCCCACGATGAAACCCGGGCAGAACTGCTACGAAAGGAGGTGGTTGACGATGGTCGCAGTGAGGCAGCTGGTGGTTCACAATGGTGGCCGATGATGTGCTCGAGGCGGAAGGAAGAAGTGGCTAAAGTAGCGGCCATGGCGGATAAGACTGTTGTGCGATGGAGGTTGCGGCAAATGGCGGCAATAGTTGAGGACCAGCGGAGGCGACGTCGGTCGTTGGTGGCGGAGCCGATAGCAAGAGAGATCGGCGACAGCCACCAGTGGTGGCCGGGCTGGTGTGCAGGAGCAGCTGCTCGAAGAAGAAGAAGAAGAAAAAAAGAAAGAAAAAAGAAAAAGAGAAAGAAAAAGAAGGAAAAATTGGAGAAAAATTGCAAAAAATTCTAGGGGTTAGAGGAGTATGCTCGGAGTCAGGAAACTTGATCAGGCAGGTGTTTCGAGGTTAGAGCAAGCATAATTAGGAAGCTTGAGAGGCTAAGTCAAGGTGAATAAAATTTCCTAGAAAATTCTAGAAAATTAGGAAAATTATTTTATGAATTGTTATAGAGAAATATTGGAGAAAATAATTCAGAAATATTTAGTTTGGATTTATCGAGAAAAAAAAGGGAAGAAATAGAGAAAAATGCAAAGAAATTATAAAAAAAATAGATTTTAATGTTTGTTTAAATAAAATGATGGATATAGTGCTTTGAGGCTTGAGGTGAAGTGAATCGTGCAAATTTTGAGGTTTGGCACATAAAATTGAGGTGGTGCGCATTTTTCGAGGCATCCTGAATTTTGTTCATCGAGTGATTTTTTTCCCCAAAAGCTCATATGTGTTATGTTGAGTATGATAGTCACGAAATTTATGATCATTTTGTCATATTTGTTCATATACTATTGCATGGAAAGTTGTGATTTTCATATAGCATGATATTATTAGCATATTGATATTTGTGTATCGGGATAGGAGGTCGCCCTGATAGTGTAGCCGTAATTCTCTAAGGGCAATTGATGGAACAACGTTAGGATTATCCTGAAAGCAGATCAGGATTTTGCCTAGGGTTCCATGCTGGACTGGCGGGCCAAGGAAGTTACACTCGGGTATATACTTATTCATATATTTGCATCTTGCATTCATGTAGCTATTTTTAAACCTTCACTAGAAGATTCATCTTCTAATTAGGTTATGCCCCTGGAACATTCAAACGTTTCAGTTGGGACTTGCAGCTTAGGCAAATGAGTAGTTGAGATGTGATGGCACGTGATGACGTGTCCAATGGATTCAGCATGTTGTTTCGATATTTGGCTTATTCAGGAAGATTTTGTTATGTTTTAGTCATGTTGAGAGATTTATGATCCACTGATGAGTTGTCTTGTTAAATGTAAGAATGTATGTATTACGAATAGTGTTTTAAGAAATTGATCATGTAATATTGTTTAACATTATTGAGGTATCATTTGATTGTATCTGAGGTATTCAATTGTTATCCTTGAAAGATGAGTCTCCATGTATTTTGTAATTGACGATATAATATAGTATGGATTCTTATGTTATGACTTAAGTGAATTCGATTATGTACCATATTAGGTTTCAGTTATTGCTTCTGCAGTTGTAAATGATATGCTAGGGGTTTTGTTTAGAATTCGGTATTTGAGGTTTAAGATATGTACCGTGAAAAAAAAAAAAGAATTTATGTATTTATGTTGAGACCCAGCATAGTGACACACTTGGTAAGAAAAAACGGGGTGTTACAGTTGAAATAAGAAGAAAGAAATTAAATTTGAAATGGGTAGCCAGAAGTGTCTTGAAAATGTTATCTGCCACGTGAGCAAGGGGCGAAATTGTCATCTCGCAGGAATAGGCATGCAGCCTTGCAGCCACTTTCCCCTGATCTTTTGTACACCATATCCTCTTATTCCGTTCCCTTTTTGCAGGGATTTGCCTCCTGATTCTATTTGTAACACCCTGCTTTTGTCCTTCTGAGCGTGTCACTATGCTGGGTGCCAATATAAATACATAAATGTATAAATTCCTTTTTTCACGGTACATATCTTAAATCTTAAGTACCAAATTCCAAACAAAACCCCCCAACATATCATTTGCAACTACGAAAGCGATAATCGAAACCTGATATGGTACACAACTGAATTCACTTTAACCACAATATAAGAATCTGTACCATAGTTTAATATCATATCTTCAACAGCCTTAATACATGGAGACTCGCTTCCCGAGATAACAACTAAGCACCTTAGGTGCAACCAAATGATACCTCAAATATACATAGGGTTCGCATAGGTTACGTACTTAATCTTCAGCTATCTCCCTTCCCTTAGAGCTACTTGTCGAACCTGGAATGTTTAAATATTCTAGGGGTATAACCCAATTAGAAGATGAATCTTCTAGTGAGAAACTCCAAAATAGTTTATATGAGTGCATGAACAGGTATAAAACGTATGAGAAAACAAAGAGGACTACTCTGAAGTGCCTCGTGAACATGGCTAACCTCTAATGAGAGCTTTCTCAATGGCGCACGCATAACGCCTTTTGGAAGGTCCCTAACCATGTCACCCTGGCCCAACCTCATCAAACTCATGTAAGCACGATATCCATTGCCCCTTAGACTCACGACCTTTCTTATTAGAGCTTTCTCGATGGCGAATGCATAACGCCTCTCGGGGGATACCCGACTTTTGCCTTCGACCATTAACAGATAGATATAACAGTATGACCACACGAATTTTATAAATGCAACAGTTGAAAAGCTAACAACATATATTTTCATAAATACATTTTATATATGCAACATGATTTCTTATAAGAGAACGAAAAAGAGTTTACGTATAGGAACTTCATAAAACACGTTTCATGCAATAGCAGTCTCACATAAGAGAAAAAAAAATAAAGTTTGGAGTATATGAGTCTCACAAACCAAGTTTGGGGTAGGAACTCTCACCTTTGCCAAAATTTTAGAACATCTCGAAAAGTATGCACTACCTCGATTTGCGTGCCAGACCTCAAAATTTGCACCAATCACTTCACTTCAAACCTCAAGGCACCTTAATCAACATATAACCATCAAAATCTGTTTTTCCTTAATTTTCTCATTTTTCTCCCATTTTCCTCTCCAAAATTCCAATTAAATACCTCCTTAACTTATTTCTCAAAACTTTCTCCATAACAACTCATAATATACTAAGAAATTCAAGAGAAAATTACTGGACTTACCTTGAAGCTTTGATTTCATGCAAAATGAGGCTATTCGATATGAAAATTGAGAAATTGGGAAGGCCAAATGTAATATCCGAGATTTTTAAACCCAAATATGGGAGGAAAAAGGACATTCTAAGAGATTATGGAAGTTTTGAGATAAAAGTTAAATTTCGGAGTTAGTAGCGAGATTGTAAATATTGAGACTGGGTAAAAGTGTAATTGACTCGAAGACTTGAGAATTTGTGAGATTCAAGGATAACTTTGGGGGACCTAAGTGAAATGAACTTTAAGGTTTTATTAAAACTAACTTTGGATTCCAAAAGTTATTAAAAGTGGCTTTGGATCTCAAAACTTAATTAAATCAAGCTTGGGACACATGGCAACCATCCATTGGCTCTTTGAAGATAAAAATCAAGAGTAATCATTGGGCATCGATCTCAAGGGCCACTGTCAAGAATAGGGGAATCTCATGATTAGGAGTAGAAAATGGCACAAATCCATTGAGCCAAGTGGCAAGCTCTCATTAGTTTAAGATGCCTATATATACTAACCATTTGGCAAGCCATTGGGCACCACTTTTGAGCGGGGTAGGTAGCATATAAAGGAATGGAAATTCTGCTGGAAAGAAGGGAGGAAGCTCTGCTGGAGTGGAAGACGAAATCAAGCTGCTAGAAGATACGAACTTGTCTTGAAATTCATGCAAACAATCACTAAATCTATGATTTTAGCTCAATTTCTTTCTACTTAGGTTCAAACAGTCACTAAACAGTCCGTAGGTTCAAACGGGACTTGAATCAGAGTTAAATTGAGCAAGTTATGCTTGTTTTAATTTTCAGGGTTGGAAGTATGTGCGGCGCGAGCACCACACGCGCCTAGCAGGGCTGCACGTCCAGGTGTGTGGCAGCCCCTTATGGCCGGGCGTGTGGGCACGTGAGGGCTCCTTTGGGCTTGAAATTTTTCATGTAAACTCTTATTTTTAATGGCTACCTACCTATCCAAGAATATTTTAGGATTGATTACCAAAAGGTCTCGATTTTTATAGAAACAACTCACTTGGAGCGACATTTGGCCTTAAACTTCTCAATCGAGAGGTGAGGAGCTAATGTGAGTGGTTCTTGTGTATGTAAACTATTCTTGCATGTCTCTTACTTCATCTTGATCACTCTTGACTTCATTTATAAGTGGTTGTGGCTTGAGTTTCATGATTTCCTTGTTTCCTAGCATGCCCTCCCTATTTTGCATGTATCATGGCGTTTTTGTGATCATGGCGTGAGTGGTTCCTTCATCTACTTATTTCATGTTGGACATTTGTTGGTTCATTTGTGAATGACTTGTGGCTTACATGACATATTTCTCTCAGTTTGTGCATATCCCTTATGTTTTGTCATGTTTTATAGCATTTGGTGATTGTGGCTAGTTATTGGGATATCATGGCTGATCTTGCGGTGATCACAAGCCCTTGCATTCCTTAAGGTGGGCTAAGGAATTACCATGATGATTACGGGGGTGATTGCAACACCTTGGCACATCATGGGTGATCTTGCGATGATCACGTGCCCTTGCGTTCCTTATAATGGGCCAAGGAATTACCATGATGACTGCGGGGGTGATTGGTACACACTGGCATTAACAGGATTCCATGACTCTATCATTTTCATGAGAGCCCTTCTATGCAGTTTGCTACCATAGGGGAGATTTCTATAACTGCATAACATCTTATTTTCTACCTTTCCATGCACTTTCATTCACTCCATGAACCATCTCACTTAAAATATAATTGTCTAACTTGGGTGTTTCATACCCCTGGAACATTCAACGTTCCAGGTATAATAGACGCGCCAGGTTTTGGAGAGACAAGCAAGAGAATCGAAAAGGAAGTGATCGAGGCTCAGCATAAAATCCTTGTGCTCAATATTGTATATCTAAAACTTTGTATTTCAAGTACAGTGTAACAAGAACTGCTAGGAGTCTTGAATCTATTTCTATTTTCCCTATGTAAAGTGTGGATTGCTTCCTTTTCCTTAGCTTTTGGGGTTGTGAGAATATTAATCCATGCTTGTATTAAAGGCGTGTAATGGAGATATCATGGATTCTAAGTCCTACTTGAACTTATAATAAGAAGATCTAGTGGAAATCCTAGCTCTTAAGCTTGGCAGGTTTGATCCTTACTTCCGCTGATAAAGGATTTTCTAAAATGCCTGAGTGATGTATATAGCATGTAACAATGGTGTTTAGCTTCTCAATGTATTAAAAACATGGGGCGTTACACCAAATCCAAATCTTTTTACACAGGCTTCTAGAGCTCGATTCTAGAGGAATTTAACAATTTTTTTTCATAATTTTTGGAGTCTAGACGCACCCTCACGCACCCCTACAAGGTGCTCCATGCGCCCCCACTTGTGGGGCCCAGCTGGCGTGTGTGTTACATGCACCGGTCATTTTCAACCTCCAGGTCAACGGACTGTTGTGCTGCCTCTAGTTTTTTTGCCATAACTTCTTCATCCAAACTCCGTTTTGCCTCCCATTTGAACCTATGGCTTCCTGTTTTTGCCCTCTACTGGATAATAGCTTAAAATTCCTCAAATAGAGCCATTTTTAGACTACTCGAGCTGATTTTCCAACGAAGCTCGTCTTTCCAATGAGGCTTCGGATCTCCCTCATCACTCAACCAAAGTGGATCAAAATTTATAGAATTGCTCATCTGGACATGGGAACAAAAGCCCCTTATCCAATTCTCCCAATTTATTCACAAACTCATGGATCTAAGAAATTAATTTTCTAAAGCTTTCGACCACTTCTATTTATAGGGGAGCTCGAGCTTCAAAACGCTCCAAGCTTCCTAAACTGACACCTTTTAGGCTTCTACCGCCCTTGGATCGACCCAATTACATCTAGATCCGACTGCAATGATGACTTTTGAAGCTTTCAAAATTTGGCCAAGAACTTGGTCGGAAATATTCAAAATCTAGCTAACTAGTGCCTTTTTGTCGGCCCAGACCCGACCGTAAGGCATCCTCGACCTATTTTTCTCGATTCCCCATGGTTGGTAGGCACTGGTAGGTGACCAAATGAGGCTGGTCGGCCATGGCAGCCTTGCTCCCTCCACAAGTTTTAGAAATTTCACTTTTGCCCCACCTATTTTGTCTCTTATGGTTTAGCCCATTTCATAAAGCCCTTGAACTTTCCATAATTTCCATTGAGATCCTCAAGTCTTAAAAATTCCATTTTACCCTCAAAGATTCCGAAAAGTCATCATCTTGACCTCCCTTTGGAAAATTCAAAAAACTATACTTAGGCCCGAATCTTTGTTTTAGCTACAAACCCTTTTGTTTCTTCCAAAAACCACTAAAGGGTTGCTCTACATACCAAATATGAACTTCCTCGGGATTCCGTTGACTTTCTAGAAGTCTCTTACAATAATTCGATATTTCAGCCTAAATCACAGCTGCATCTTTAGCTGTACCGGGAACCGTTCCCGATCCAATTTCTTTTAGTGCCATAAATCATGCCTCGAGATGCTTGACAATGCCACATCATTTTCCTTAAGCATCTAGGCTCCAGGACACTCCCTGCAGCTAATTCGGCAACTAATTGCCCTTTCGAGCCCATTTTTTGGTATTTTAAACCCCCTTAAAATACGTAGCAACCTTATAAAAATATGGGGTATTACACTATTTCCATCACTTTCATTCTCTTTCTCCATCTGCTACATAATCTCCTCATTCTCTGTGTTCTCCTTCTACTTCATCTTCTTATTTTCCCCTATTTTTCTATTAGCGACTAGAGCTTTAGTGAAATAGTCTCAGGTTCTTCTGTTGGGACATCTCCTCATGCAAACATCTCGTTATCCTTGGTTCATGCTTAATTGTGCATCTGTGTATATATATATATATATATATAACGTCTTTTGCTCTATCAAGTCGTTCTTTGTTTGAGTACGCTTATATATGTTTATATTTTGTATGCAATAAACGCTAATCTATGAGTCTATTTGTCGTCTTGAAAGGGAGGTTTATTCACCCCCCCAAATTATTTAGTGAATGGCATCTTATTGGTAGAAGAAGATACAAAACTTTGGTTGCTTCTGTATCTGCGTAAGTTACTTTAGTGATCATATTTGAATGCTAAAGAACCTCCTATATTGAATACAAGACATAAGGCCTCCAACATATTCGAATGCCAAGCCTCATATTTGAATATACTAACCAAAAGCAACTTATTCATCTAAATGCTACATTCAACAGATAGTCATATCTGGATAGATCACAATAACAACAACTTTGAGCCCAATTTTAACCTTGATGAAGCCATAATCTCTCATAACTCAAAACATGAAAGTTATAGATAATTTTCTTGTCATTCTATATCATCTGAATCGGACGATAAAGTTATGCCTGGATTACCAAACGATGTCGAAACTGCCAGAAAGACCTCATCTGAATATATATCAAGCCTCATCCGAATGAGTTCCTCCCACATCCGAATGAATTGCATGTAAATTGAACAAATTATAATGATTTTTTTCCTAACATTTGGATGCTATAGTTCCCTCATTCGAATGAATTTCCCTATCATCTGAATGTGCTAGAAATCATCCAAATGTGCCATTCAAATTCGTGATTTACTATAGCATATCTAACCATGCTTCATTCTTTTAGGTATATCTCCATGTGTTGATATCCGATTTAAGATCCGTTTGATGCATTGGAAACTAGACTTCATAGGATTTGATTTGATGTATTATTAAAATGATTTGGTTATGTTTTGAGCTCGTAACAACCCGATTAATTTTTACCAATAAATTCATAGCTTACTATTTTCGTGTAATCTGACCTCATGGTATTCTTTGGCTTATAACTTTCTATTCCCATCTCCGAATTGAGATCTATTTCTTGGGATGTAAACTAGACATCTTAGGCTTCATTTTGATATATTATCCACATTATTTAGCTTCATATTGAGCTCGTAATGGCCTCTTCAATCTTGGAAAAAATATGAAATCTTACTATTTTGATTTCCGCATTGTTGTAGTTTTTGTGGAGTAACTTTTGGTGGATAATTCCAATTGTGCATCCGTTTGATGTTCCTGAAACTAGAATTCTTGAATTAAATTTAAAAATTTTATTTGGAGAAATTGATCAAATATCGAACTCGAATCAGTCCTTGGAAATCACTTAAAAATCTAAAAAATAAGAAAAAATTGATATATAATTCTTTTTGGGTTGCCCATTCTTTCTTACAGTTGAGCTATGAGCACGAATGAAAGTAAATGCATACTGACACCAGTTAAATGAATTCAAAAAAATTATATGATGGGAAAAAATAGTTTTTAAATCTATAATACTCCTCAAATGGTGAATTAAGATTTAACCTTAAATAGCGTCTCCCAAAATTATTTCTGTGTTATAATTTATATCTTGAATGTGGTAAATGTTATGAAGTAAGATATGTTGAATTATCTGATGATGGTAAAATACTCGGTATGGGTAAATGGTGTTGAAAGTATGAATATTGAGGAAACGAGAATTTAAATGCATGTGGTTGGCAAATGCATACATGATGTATACATGTACATGTTATATATATCTTGCGCACCTACTATTTTGCGTGGAGGGAAAAAGGTACCCTAAAGCACCTAGTGTGGGACAAGGTGACCATAGACCAGCAGGTTGGCTCTGTAACACCCCGTTTCACCAGACGTGCCACTATAAGGAGTTACCGGATTTTTGTCAATACATAAGATCCATACACGCACAGTGTTTCCAAAGAACAATCTTCACATGCTAACAAAATCCCAGAACCCTAGTCCAGCCTTTGTATTATTAAGACTAACAGATCTAACCTAAATGAAGCATAACCTCACGTAGTGGAAATAATAAAAATTAACATTATAAGATATTACAACCGTTTAAGAAAACCATATTCCAAACAAAATAAGGATTACATAACTGAAAGAAAATATAAATATCATCTTATCTAACACGCTTGTACTTGCTCAACTCTATCTGATCACTTCCTCATCCCTGTTGCGACCCTCGTCTGGAATGTTTGAATGTTTCAGGGACAAAACCCAGATTAAATGCTGAATCATCTAAGTGATGGCACATATAACATTTTTATAGAATGTATGAAATGAATGTAGCATGGCATATACAAAATAACACGACATGTCAACCTTAAGAAATCTCTGTGGCATACTCAAGCTCTCGTGGAAATCCGTTCCACACATCGTTGAGATTGACTTTGCCGCGACATACTTAATCTCCGGGTGGCCAACATTGTCGCCCAATCAATAGAGATTAACCTTACCCCATTCTCAAGAAGACCCCATCCCGTCCCACTAGACTTTGACATGATTTCAATATAACAATGCAACGAAAACCACTTGCCATGCAATTTCATAAATCATATCCAATTGATGCATCACGTGAAAAATAACTTGATATGCAGAGTATGCTTAAAACAAAAAAGCAGTATAACCACATATAAATCAAGCATCTCAAAGTGAAACCATAAAGTGAACTTCGGGCTGAACCACCCATTTAAATCATACTAGGTTTTGAAAAGACTGTCACTCACCTTATTTGGAATGTCGCTTTGTGCCTCATAATGCGTGTTAGACTTTGAAAATTGTGCAATCTTTTCTTCTAACAGTTAAAGTGTCTCTTGTTTACCATCGTGAGTATAGAAATTAATATTTCTATTTTTTTTCATAATTTTCTTAATTTTTCTTATTTTTCTCTACTTTCCATAACCTTTCTTTTCTTAGAAAATTCATAATAAATGCCTAACACCTAATTTCACCAAATATTTTTAAACATATGTTCCTAAAATAATTTTACAAAAATTATTGGCATGCCTCACACATGCATTAGCGCGTGAAGCCCACGCGCATCGTCTTCTCTGGCTCCGGTGATCTACAACTGTCTCCGATGGTCATTTTTCCTCCACCCCCTTGTAGTACTCATCAAGGGAAATCCAAGGGTACCCCTAGGTGGCCAAAACACTCGCTGGAAGGGCCTTTAATGGCCAGTTGTAGGTCTCAGTTTCAATAGCCTCAATTTTTCGGCCAACTTATGAAACCCCATGAAAGCTACTCCAAATGGCTCCAAATTCTCTAAAAATCCTTCCTAGAACCCAAGGAATAAAAGCCCTATGCTCTCAATGCTCGATTCTTGTTAAAACTCCCTGATTTGCCTTTGATTTTGAATGAAACCCTCGACCCTTAGAACCCTCTTTATACCCGTTTTCCATCAGAATTTCGACCATACAAAAGCTTTCCTATACCCTAAGATTCATATCTAATCATTACAAGTCTCGAATTGAGCTAAATGACAATGAAATTCCCTCGAAATTTTTGGCCAAATTTTTTATTATTTTGTAATCGATTTTCCATCCAGTCACCGACAATCCCAACCAATACCCCTGCCCAATCAAGTCATGATGGCTTGGAGAGCAATCCTAACCCCCTTGGAAGCCTCGACGACGAATGCCATAAAGTTGGCCAGTGATTTGCAGGTTTCACACCTATTTTTTTGGTTTTTGCACTTTTACCCCCAACTTTTGGTGTTTTGCATTTCTTCCCTTATTTCTCAAGCCCTAGGTTTTCCACTTATTCCATTAGACTCCATAAGTTTAGGATGACTTGATAGACCCTCAAAATTCTAGAAAAACCCTTGTTTTGACCACCTTCTGACAAATTCTAGATTCTACACTTTGGCCGAACGCCCCTAATCGCATGTTTGATCCTACATTTCCTCGAATCTCTCTTTTTTTGAAAACCCATGACTCTTTGGAAATTTTTACCCTCCAAGTTTCGTCTTGGTTTGGTCACTTACCTATTGATTCATGTTCTGAAATTTACACATTAGCCTAAAAATATGATAAATTGCATTTAGACCCAAAAGATTTCTAAAATACTTTTGATATAAAATTTCGGGTATTACAGGCTCCATATTTATTTGTGAGATTCTATTGAAATGATGAATTTTTGCATGTGTTGATTGATGGGTTGAGAGCCTATAAGATTTGATACTGACATTGAAATGATGCACCTTTGCATGTGTTGATTGATGGCTTGAGAGCTTGCGAGATTTGATACTAACATTGAAATTTATGCACATTTTCATAGTAGTACATGGTGGTATGATGTATTTAAATTTGAATTGATAAATTCATAAATTATGAATCTTATACATAATTATGAAGTCTTTGATTACTTTTCTCAGTGTCATCATGTTCTTGGTGTTAGAGTTATGCCCCACAGACCAATCATGTTTTATGTAATTGATCATACTTTACATTGGGATTCTTTATTTTCAATCAATTTTTACTGCAAGGCATTATCTTTTTATTTGTCATTGATGGTTATCATCATTATTTATTGCAATCCATAGTTGACAAAGTCCATAGATCAAATAGGCTCATGGAATATGGTCGTGCATAGAGATGATGATCATGAAACATATTCCTTACAGGCATTGATCTTAAATGTTCCTAGTCATAGAGTTATTAGGATTGGACACTAATAACTCGGATAGATTAGCACATATGATGCATGCTCAATCAAGAGCATCTTTTGTTTCACGGACATTGGTGTGAGGACACTAGTGCATATATGTGGGTGCTTATTATAAGAATAAGTACACTAAACTGACCCACCACAGAATTCCTAATGATAATTGTTTAATGTCGAATTGGAATTCCTATGTTGCAATAGTGTCGATTGGTCCTTAGACTTGAGACATCATGGTAGTCTTACATTTGACTAGTTACGCTTTAGTGCTTTTTTGGATTCTAATGGAGTCATTGACAAACTATCACTGGGTGTGGCTTTATCATATATGAAGGCTTGTGAATGTCGAAATAAGATTCATCGCTTATTGTCAAGATGAGAGGATGTCCTATGTATTTCGATGATTTCATGACTGAGGAAATCCTTGGCCAAGGTGAGGTGAAAATCAAAAGGTGTTTTGATTTCACCTATCAAGTTATCAATCTGGAATTGATACATAGTTATTGAATGATTAGGTTTTCGTCATAAAATCATACCCTTAATTCAATCGAGACTTAGATAAATCAAAGGATTTTGTTGCACAGTAATTGCAATTGAAAAGGTCCGTGTTTTTTCATCGTTGGCCTATTCATGGCATGTTGCTAGACATTAACCATGATATGTAGGGTTTTAGAATTAATTTAATTAATTCTAAAACTATTAATTAAAGAGTTTAATTAAGAAGCCCATGAGATGTGTTAAATAAGAAGCCCATGAGTTTAATTAATCTAAATAAGTTGGGCCTTGATATAACCCAATAGAATTGGCCCTACATCTAGTCTAATAGTGGACCTAAGGGGTCACAAACTTAGATCGAGCCCATTCCAAAATTAAAAAGAGAGAGTCGGCCCAATGTGATTAAGGGCAGGGCTTAAAGTGTTTAGGGTTTTTCCAAGGCACGATTTGGGTTCTTAAACTCTATTTATATGTCGCTTAAGAAGCTAGAAAATAAGAAGAAAAATTTCATATATCTTAAAAGGCGCCTGGGGTTGCCAGCACTTCTCAAGGCATTCATGGAAGGATCAATTGTGTGGACCGACTTAGAGGAGATCGCACTTGCGACTCTACGGATCCAAATCAGGTATAATCAAAGCTTTTCACAGTCGTGGGTTCCTAACACTTGGATCATATACATTGTTCATTGTTTCTCGAACTTGCTAAGCCTTGTGGCTCACTTGATCTCTTTGCCATTCCAGGTAAAGGAAAGGTTGTTATTGGGGGCAAGTCTAGTGGGACTAAGGCCCAGGGATAGTGGTGTACGGAGATGCGTTCTAACTTGAAAATCCTTAGTAGCATTTTGGAGAGACATGTAATGAAATAAGTTTTATTTTGTTAATTCATACTAGAGCCTCTTATTAGCAAAAGGTCTAAATTGGGCATGAGATATTTGTGTGTTGTGTGTGAGAGTGAAGGGCAAAGTGGAAAATGAGGGGAGAATGGGCTGATGGGAGTTGGTGGAATGGACGTGCATGCCATTCCCCTCCCATTCCTTTTCTTCTCCATTCTTCTTTCTTATTCTTCCATTATCATCATCATCATCATCATCATCTTCTTCTCTTTCTTGTTGTTAGGAGCTTCAAGTTGCAGGTTTGAGGAGGCCTTTTCTTCTTCTAAGCATCATCAAAGGCAAGTTCTTCTTGCACCTCTTTTATTTGGTTGTGCAAGTTCTTCCTCTTCTCTTGTCCTCTTCATTTGATGCAAGATCTTTTTATCATTTCTATTTTTGTTGGATCCATCTTTGGTGAAAATGGGTCTTTCTCTATTGGTTGTATATTTATCTTGTATTAATTTCTTAACTTGTGGGTTTTCCATTTGAGATGGTTTTAGGTCTATTTGAAGGTCTCCATGGGGTATAGTTCATCCCATTTTTTTTCAAGGAATGGCATTTGTGGGTTAGGAAACTAGATGAAGGGGTTTTGGTGTATTTAGTGTTCGTTTCATATGTTTCTAGTTACGCAGAGTCAACTTATCTTTGGGTTAAGTCGACTTGGCAAAGGATCATCTTTTTTAATCTTTTTCTCCCTACTCTCAGATAAGTTGACTTATTTTCCCCTTAAGTCGACTTAGTGGAAAAGATAACACTGCGCATGCTGCACTATTTTAGTCATAACTTTTGATGTACAAGTCTAAATTGAGATCCATTTGAAACGTTATAAACTAGACTTCAAGGGCCTCAATTTGATATATAATATATTTGGTTACAATTTGATTTTGTTAAAGTTTTTCTCTATCCAAATTAAGTATGATTGTTAAAATAAGTTGCTATTAAATGCTTCCTTTGATATCACTCAATCCTCTACAATGATAGGATGTGGTTGATTATATATATATATATGTCTATACATGGGATTCATGAGATAAAAATGTAATTGAGTTGCATGAGGAAGCATGATAATCGCATTTGGGAAGTCGTTAAGAAATGTTCTTGGTTGGCATGTCCATGGAATCTCATGTGTGATGCAATACTATCATCATATAAATAATTGCCCTTAATTGATGTGATAGAACCTATTTAAAAGTTGAATTGGGTGAAATAGCCAAGAACCTTAATGGGCAAAAAATTAAGGGTGTGTGAATGTTACTCGTTATAATTGTACTTTTGGTTGTGTTGCATTGTATTTTGTTTTTATATTGCATCGCATTATGATGTTGGGTCATGGATTGTATTCATTGAGGGGTCATTCTTTGTATGTGTTGGGAGCGTGAGCATTGGCATGACACGGTTGGCTTATGAGTGTTAACTTGTGTATGTTAGGCGAGCATATGCATTAAAGCATTCATGTGTGTAAATTCCTACGTGGGCGTAGCATGGCCTGATGCTTGGCTTATGGGAGCCTTTTGATCACGTTAATGCTGCAAAAGCCATTACATTTCGTATGTGTTGCATGACATGGTGGTTGTAACGACCCGTTAGAGGGCCCAGTATTTATTCAAGAATTATTTAATTAATTGTTGAAGTATTTGATTAAGAGATTTTTTCAATTAATCATTTAATATGGAAATTTGGAGATTTTGAAGGAAAAGAATAGCATTTAATTCTATTTAATTTTGGAGTTAAAAGAATTTGCCAATGTGGTAATTTAGATTTTTTTTAATTGAGATTATAGTATTTAAATAGCATTTAATGGCATTTATTTTGTGGAAATTAAATGCAAGGACATGTTGGTCATTTAAGAAGTTGTTATTAGAATTTAAATAATTAATTATAATTATTTTGATTAAGAATTAGAATTATTATTGTAATACCCAGAAAAATAAGGCTATAGGGTGCACTAACGTAGCTTTAGGCGACCAAATCGATCAGAGGGAGTACCCCGGACCTTAGATAGCCAAGGAAAATGGTATAGTATCGACAAGTGATTCGAATTATGATTTTTAGTGATAAAAGAAGTGGGATCGGAAATAGTTTTCGGTACAGCTGTCGACCGGGCTGAGAAAACCGAATCAAAGTAAGAAACGTCTGAAAAGTCAACGGAGCAAGTCAAGGACCTATAACCCTTAAGTGATTTCGGGTCGAAGCGAATGGATTTCAGGTCAAATCGATCAGTCGGGCCTAAGTGTAATTTTCTAAATTTGCTCGAGGGAGGTCAAAACGGTAATTTTTTAGGAGTTTCGAGGGTCAAATGAGATGTACTAAACTTATGGGACTTAGTGGTATGTTTGGATAGTTTAGGGGCACATGGAAAAGGGCTGAAATGATAAAGGAAGAAGCAAGGGGGCTAAAGTGCAATTTAGCAAAAATTTCATAGTGTGAACGCGAATAGGGATTTCGGCCGTTGCCTCCACCGCAGGTGAAGGCTATTCCTGGCGATGGGATGGCTAAGGGCGACCTGGGGGAGGTGGTAGCCGGTGGTAGGAGGCTTGGGGACCAAGCCATGGCTGGTGATTGGTCGAAAAAAGCTCGGATTTTTAGTATAAATAGGGCCGAGGGTTTAGAGTTTTTGAAGCACAAATCAACTGCGTTTTTGGATGATTTTTGGAGCCTTGATAGAGGGCTTTTGGTCGCGACGGATCAAGGATCACTTTGGGATCGTTTTTAGGTATTTTGGAGTGAGTTTGGTGGTCGTTTGTAGCTCGGCCGAGGGTTGGAGGCGGTCTACCACCGCGACCTGCAACTCGCCTTTCGAGGCACTTTCTGGTGGCTTTTTCGCCTGAAACTGGTGGGGTTGTGATCGACTCTTCAAGGGCTTTAAGGGGGAACTAGTTCCGTGGCCATCGGAGCAACTGCCGACGACTAGTTTGAGGAAGAAGATGGTGGCGCGTGTAGCCACGCGCAAGCCTTCACCGTCACACACGCGCCAAGCGCGTAAGGGCGCGTGAGCAAGGGTATTTTGATAATTTCAACTCCAGTATTTTTATTTAATTATTTTAGGAATTATGGTGTTGAAATATTTGGAAAAATAGTTGAGGAAATAATTATTTTGGCATTATCGAGGTGAAAAATGGGAAAAAATAGAGGAAATTATGGAAAAATTGAGAAAAATGGATTTTAATGCTTCCTTAATTAATTATGGTGTTTAGGAAGTGTTGTGGTTTGAGGTTGACTATAAGTTCAAGTATTTGGGATTTGGCACGCAAATCGAGGTAGTGCATGAGGATCGAGGCGATCCGAATACATTCGATGTGAGTGGTCTGACTCTAGTTTTACCCTTGTTTTGGAAATGTCTTGGTGTGAGTGTAGTGGGTTCAGGTGAGCGGTCTCACCAAGACTCGAGATGCTATTTTTATGAGCTTTATTTATGTATATATGACATCATTTGCATATTGATCATGTGGTATATTGCATCAACTATTTTTATTTATAAAAGAGTTGGTGCATGGCTTGTGATTTTTATATCATTGGGGTATTGATATTTGTGTCGGTGTTGTGTCCGTGTGGGACGGGATGTGATCTACTTGAGAATGAGACAATGTTAATTCAGGTGAACGGGTGTCACGATGGGGCACTCGAGGGATTAATGTTGATCCAGGTGAACAGGTGTCACGGTGGGGCAATCGAGGGATTAAGTATGTCACGGCAAGGTCAACCCCAATGGTGTGTGGAATGGTGTTTTCCGCGGGAGGTTGAGCATGTCAGGGAGATTTCTCAAGTTAGACGTGTCTTGCATGTTGTCGTTTGTCTGAGTATGCCATGCTCGTGTGCCTATCATGCATTGTATAAACTGCTTCATGCCGTCACTTAGATGTTTTATCGTCTAACTTGGGCTATGCCTCTGGAACATTCGATGTTCCAGCCAGGAACTGCTGCGAGGGCAAGGACACGGCCAGTTGGGGCCAATGGTGCTTCGTTTGATAGTCGTTGTAACGTTTGGAGGCTTTAGTATGTATTTCAGGTTGTATATGAACAGTTGTATGGTAGCAATGTCATCGTTTGATCTGTATTACGTATTTTGTTATGGAAATACTATGTAAGAACTACGGTGTTTTGATGTTAATGTATCTGCTGCGTTGTATTATGTCTCATTTAGTTAAAGATTATTGATCTTGATAGTTAAATGGGTAAGGCTGGGGTTCTTGGGGTTTGTATTTGCATGTGAAGATTGTTCTTGATACACCGCGTGTGTTGAACTTGGAGGAAAAAAAAAGAGAAAAAGGAAATCCTGGGAATACCCTTATAGTGGCACGCCTGACGAGATAGGTGTTACAATTATGATTAAGGGATTGAGATATCCATATGTGAGATGGTTTTGGTTTAAAGTCTTCTAGTTATATTAGGAGAAGGAATCCATGTTAGAAAGAGAGTGGGATCTAGGGTTTTTATGCCTATATATATAGCCCATTAGCTTAGTTCTTCTTCACGCCGTGAAGGAGCAAGCAGCCAAGAACAGAGAGCCATAAGAGGTTGCAGTAGAAGGTTTAAGGGTCGCATAGGAGGCTCTCATGAGATCTCTAAATCGACCAAGAAGATCCTAAGGAAAGTATTTTCCCTGTAAATCCTTGCTTTACAGGTTTATATCAGTGTTTTCTAATTTATCAAGAACTCTTATTGAGTTTCAGTTTTACAAATACGTATATATATAGCTATATACGTTACAGTGAGTTTTCCAGGTAGTTCATGCATGTTTATTACAGCGATTCAAGTTAATATCATCGTTGAATCATCACTAAAGTTGCTTGATATCAGTGGGGACTTGTTTTCCCAAGTTTTAATTCATAATGGTGTAGTTTTTTTAAGAATCGTTCAAGAACAAAGTCTCTATGAGCGTTCGTCTATGAGTTTAAGAGTTTCAAATATCCGGATGTGAGCCTTCATATCCGGATGAGTTTTTCCAAGTATGTGAGTGATATCCGGATAGGCCAGAGACTATCCGGATGTATCAAAAAGATTTATGTGAGTGACATCCGGATGGGTTGTTGAGATATCCGGATGTCTTAGTTGTTCTTTGTGAGTGGTATCCAGATAGCCCTTGTTCAAATCTGGATGGCCAGTGATATTCGAATGCTTCGTTTTCGTATCTGAATGTGTCTAGCAGTGATTGTGAGTAGTATTCGGATGCCTTGAGTCGTATCCGAATGTGCCTAGTTGTTGTGAGTGATATCCAGATGAGTCTAAGACTTTCTGTGAGTAATATCCAGATACCTTGTATCGTATCCGGATGTGTCTAAAGTTCTTCGAGTATGATATTCGTATCGTTGTTTATAGATCCGGATAGGTCAAGATAATATTCGGATGTCTCGCCTAATATCCGGATGTCTCGCCTGATATCCGGATACCTCCCTCAAAAGTTGAAATTCGTATTCGAATAGTCTGTTGTGGTATCCGAATGCCTCAGTGAGATATCTGGATTGCCAGAATCATATCCGGATGTCCTAGTCATATCTGAATACTATCCAGCTTATCCGAATAGCTCGTTCTTTGTGCTTCCAGTGTATTTGGATGACTAGAATCATATCTAGATGCCCTAGTTTCTATCTAAATATATTCCAACATATCCGAATAGCTTCTTATTTGAGCGCCAGTGTATCTGGATGAGCCTTCTTCATATCCAGATGTCTTTCATCATATCCGGATATCCTTCTTAATATCCGGATGGCTTTTCCAGAAATCTAATTGAACTTCCAGAATAGTTTAATTCAAGTTTTAATTAAGTTAAATTATTCAATACCTTTCAGTAATGAGTTTATATGCCAGAAAATAAGTTAATCATGCCCATACCATAAATCATAATTCATAGAATCTTTGTATTCCAATATATAGATGAAGATTATATCATGTTCAACATTATTTTATTACGACATGATCAACATTATTTTGTGGGATAATGTGCATACATTTTGGTATGAGCATTGAGCATGACTTTATATGGAGCACTACATATCGTGTGCCAGCATTTATATGAGCATTGAATTGCATTATGCGCGCCAGGCGGCTTGTCCTCGGAGATCCCACCAGTTTCAGTTTCAGCTCAATTTATGACTTTCTCGCTTTGTGGCCATCAGGGGGCTAGGGGCATATTGCCCACAGTATGTGCTTACAGCTTTTATGTTTACAGGATTCAGATCAGTCAGGTATGTATTACAGTTATATGGGCCTATGTGCCAAAGTTGCATACCTGTATTTAGTTTACAGTTTATGTGCATTACATTTTTATGAATGCAAAACAGACAGTGATTATACAGTACCAGTTCAGTGAATTATTTATCAGTATTGATATTCTTTGATTCTACCTCAATTATTCTTTTCAGCTTATTACTTACTGAGCTTTGTAGCTCGCCTTGTACTCTTCACCCCTCTAAGATCTAGCAGCAATGGTCTATAGTGTGTGTATGTGGAGTCGTTCAAGATAAAAGATGTCTGGGAGTCTATTGAGTTTTGTAGTGTTTGTTCAGTTTAGATGTATTTTACATTTCAGTTGAGGGATTGTCCTTCAGTCAGAGTTTATACTTTTCAGTTTGTATTGACTCTGAGTTTTTATTTCAATTGATTGAGATATTCATTTATGGTATCAGATTTCAGATTATCTGTTAGTTATTTTATTTTCCCTGTAGCATCTCTTCTTGGGCAGTTCCAAGAGAGAGGGTGTTACAGTGGTAATGGTGGTGGAGGTTGGCTTGTGGTTGTGACGCATAAGATTGTGTGTAGAGGCCCACAACAACTGGATCTTGTGATGCGTAAGACTGTGGGTGGAGGCCCATAGTAGCTAGATCCTATGATGTGTAAGACTATAGGTGTAGGCCTACAACAACTGGATCTTGTGATGTGTAAGACTGTGGGTGGAGGCCTTCAGTAGTTGGATATTGTGATATGTAAAACTATGGGTGGAGGCCCACAACAACTTGATACCTTAATGAGATTGTGGGTGCTATGGCACATGATGACGACGGTGAAGGATATGATATCTATGGATGTGGTATTGGAGCCTTGGGCGGATGTGGTATTGGAGCCTTGGGCTCATGTGGTTGATTTAATAGCCTACTCTTGGCTATTGGCAGGTTTGTATACCGGCTCTTGGGTTCCAGTGTTTACATTTTATGTGGGCCCCAAGGACCATATGTGTGCATCTATGCATTTATGTTATGGTTGGGTAACGTGCTATATAACCAAATGGCATGGATTGTGTGTTGCTTATGTATATGAGACTGGTGTGTGTTTCCATATATGGCATGATATGTATGATGTTCAAGGAAAGCCTGATTATATCCATTTTTTCGTTGTTCCATTCATGTAGTATCTCAGATTTTCAAACTCAAATATGATGTAATACCTGAGGTTATTAGGTTCTAATACTGAAGGAAATAGGTCCTTTCAAGGGATTATAGAAGCCTTGAGATAAAGGTTCAGTTTTTGAGCCAGTGAAAAAATCGTAAATATTGAAGTTCGGGTAAAAGTGTAATTTACCTAAAAATCTTGGGGTATTAGCGTAATTTATCCATTTTTTGGGACCAAAAAGTGCAATTAAAAATGATCTGGGGACCAAGTTGCAAGGGCCTAAGTACAAATTATCCGAAAAGTTTGGGCCAAGGTGTAGTTCTTGAAACCTTAAAAATATCCCTTTAAAATATCATGGATTTCAAACTCAAATCAAATGGAGCTTTGGATTCCAAACTCTATTAAATTCAATTAAGAGACGAGTGGTGCATTTGGGTTGGATGCACATGGGAGAAATGATGAAGCCTTATCCTCAATGACACATGGCAATCAACCAGTAGCCACTTGGAAGATAAGATAAGGTCACATGATGGCTCATAATGACCCCCTAAGGTGGCATTGCGTGATTGGCCAAGGAAAAGCTTAGTCTCCAAGTTTACAAAAGTCTCCAAACCTTATCCCTAAGGACATGTGGCAAGCATTCATTGGTCACTTAGAGATAGGGTTTGAAGTGTAATGATGAGAAATGTGGAAAATACAATTAACCGTGTGGGATGTAGTTGTAATGATGGGAAACGTAGAAAATGTAATTTACCATGTGGGATGTAATGATGGGGAATCTTGAAAATCTAATTAAACATGTGGAGGCACAAATCTCTAGGGACACGTGGCATATTTTTATTGGTTGCTCATGGATAGAATGATGACGCGACACATGGTGCAATTTGGTTGGCCGAGGTTTCCGATAAATAAGGGGTTTGGGTTTATTCATTTGGGCACCAAGAAAGGAAGAAAGTGAAGGGAGTTTGAGGGAGGAAACGCTGCCAAAGGAAGACAAAAAATCTGCCAAAGAATAAGGGAGAAAAGGCATTGTCAGGAAAGATCGGGTCACCACCATAAAGCATTCCAAATGACATTGAAACTGCAAGAGAACCCATTCCCGCTTGTCATAAACAGTGCTTCCTAGGGTAAATTTTCAAGGTGAGTAGTTTCTGCATGCTTCTTCCTTCCTCTTGATTATTCCTCGATCTCATTGTGTGGGGTTGGTGGCTTACATCTCATGTTTCCTTGCTTCTGAGCATTTCTTTCCTATTTTGCTTGCATCACGAAGTTTGTTGTTGTGGTTCGTTGATGGGGTTAAATATGATTACTCTTGTGCGTGGTTTATGGTTTGCACATTATATTTTCCTTGGTTGTGCACTGTGCCTACAAGTGGGGTCGTGCCTACTTGATTTTCCTTAGTTTGTACATATTCCTTCTACTTTGTCTTCAACCTGTTGTTTGGTGACAATGGATATTGGTGGATCGGGAATTTTTATATGATGATTGGTGGCTTGTTAGTGAATTGTCACAATGATCGGAGGGGCAATCTCGTGCTTGTAGGTGGAGCCATGCCTATAGGTGGGGCTAAGGGGTTGGACTTCGATCACGTGCCTACAGGTGGGGCTGAGGCATTTCACACGAGGGGCGATCGGATTGATGGTGACTCGGGGAGACTGCTTGATATATTGCATTTTTGCTCTTGCATGCATTGTTTCCTTTCTTTCTTACCACTCACTTAGATGTTATTATCTAACTTCAGGTGTTTTATACCCCTGGAACATTTAACGTTCCAGGTATATCAGATGTCTCAGGTGTTCCAAGGTCCAGTTCGAGTAAGGCCAAAGAGGTGGTGCTGGGCTAGCTTTGGGTTTTGCAGCCATCTTTGGTTTTATTTCATTATGTACCCTTGTAAACCACAATGATGTATTGTAATAGCAGTTAGGGTACTCAAGGTTGTAAGGGGTGTGCGTATGTGAGAGTCCTATAGTTGTACCTTCAGTGATGTGTTGAGTCATTTTTGGAGTATTGGAAGTCATGAGCATTCCTTGTACTTGTAAATGAAATCTAGTGGAAACCCCTTTATTTAGTTTTGGTTAAGCTTGCAAGTTCGATCCAATACTTTCATTGATAAGGGTTTCCATAACGCCCATAGGTGATGTTTTCTTATATTTCACGTTGTTGTGTATTTGGAAAAGTGAGACGTTACAGTTGGTATCAGAGCTAAGTTTTTTATTTAAGGTTTAACTTGGCTAAGTTTGAGGTTATTTCAGAGCTAGATTTTATGGTCTTGATTTGAATTTTGGTATGACTAACCTTGAGGATATTTTTGGTTAATGGCAGGTATGGATCAAGATATCTAGAAACCAGGGTATTGGAGACATTCTCATATGTGGTTGTTAGAAGTTTTTATTCACAACTATCTTGGTGAAATTTGATGAGTTTGAAAATCTTGAATGACTTGCGAGATTTTGGGAGACATTTTCCTTACTTGAAGATTACTTGAGGATATTTTATATGAAACCTATTTGAATTATAGGGATTTGATAAACTTGGAGTTTTTGAGGATACTAAGTAATCGTTTGGGAGACTAGTTATTTTGCAGGTGTTTGACGAATTTAGGATCTTGAGGATTTGCGGGTAATTTGGTCCTGGTAAGAATAGTTAAGTTCTGGAAATATAGAATCCTTATTTATAGATGTCTTGTAGAGATTGGTGAACTTGGAGTCCCGAGGATCTTAAGAGACATCAAGCTATGAGAAATGGATGTTGTTGCCAAAAGATTCTGAGAATTTAGAATGTAAGGACCTTATTTCATTGAGGTCATTCATAAGCACCTAAACGATGTTTTTGCAGTCTTAGGAATCACAAGAAGATGATAAGATCTTAGAAGGACATTATTTATAAGAAATTTTTGGATTTAAGAAATTAATTGAGTCAGTATTATGGCTTTATAGCTGATCTCTTATTTGAGTTTACGGAAATGGACATTTGGTGTACTTATGTGTGCTAGGTAGACACACAGGTATTTGGCGGACTGGTAATCAAAGGTTGGGATAGTTGCTGACTGGTTATGAACATTCGAGATTTTTGTTTAAATGTGATCTCGTATATGTTTTTAGAGGAAGACAAATGAGTTTTTAGTTAGTACTTCTAGATATGGTTTACTAGAGCCTTGTACTAACAAATATGTTACAGGAGTTTATGAAGTTTTGGAATCTCAAGGATTCTCAGTAGTGGTTGTTTGGGAGATACGTGACTTGTAAGTATCCGAGAAGGAGAAGCCTATAGACGAGATTTTGGAGACTGACTGAATTTTTTAGGATAAAATGATATACGATTTGTTAGAATTAACAAATGTTTTGCAGGTGTTTCGAGGATTTTGGAGGATAACAAGGTCTTGGGAAACTATTTTGTTTTCTAATTTCTTACAAAAATTTAGATTTTGGAGATTATCCTAACCAAGGTTATGAACCCGATAAAGGTTTAGTGGACACCTAATGCATATAGAAATTTGAGGATATAGGTAACTGGAATTTGTTGGATAAGTAATCAGCTTGGTTCATAAAGGTTGGGGAAGTTGGAAAACTTATGATTTTTGAATTTTGGTCTTATTAGTTGGTTATGAATGTTTCGGGATTATTTTACCATTGAGGTTTAAATGTTAACTTCATGATTTTAGGTTTGGCTATTTTAGATGGTGAATACTTGACGATCTCGAAGATTTGAACCAGCCACTCTAAATTTTCATAGGAGTGATACCCAAGAGGAAGAAACACAACACACCCATGAGGGGACATCGGAGACCCCCCAAGAAAACCCATCCCAAAAGGGAAACCAAAAGGGTGGAACTCGCATGGACTAAATGGAGCGAATCATGGAAAACATGGTAACTTATATGCAAGGGGTGCAGCTAACAGATCGAGTTACCCCTCGAGCTCCTGATGTTGTTGACAGGTTCCAGCGGTTGAATGCGCCTATCTTTCAAGAAAAAGAGGGAGCTGATCCAAGTGAAAGTGAGTATTGGTTGGAGCAGATCGAAAAGACATTTAATTTTATTGGGTGTAGAGAGGAGGAAAAGATTACCTATGCCACATTTATGCTTTGGGACGAGGCAGACCACTGGTGGAGAACGATGAAAAGAACTTTGCCGGATCTCGAGGGGTAAGGTATGCCAAACACTATATGGGCACAATTTAAGGAACTCTTTAATACCAAATATTTTCCTTTATATAGGAAATTGGAGAAAGGACGAGAGTTTATGGACCTGAAATAGGCTAGGAACATGACTATTGCCCAGTACGAAGATCATTTTACTCGGTTAATCAAGTACATGCCAATTTACAATTTAGATGAGGAGGTAAAGGCCCAGAAATTTCTTAGTGGACTAAAGTTTGAAATTCAGTTGGCGTTAAGCTCTTTGGGGCCCCGCACATATGAAGAAGTGATCCTACAAGCTCTGTCCGTGGAGAGCAACCTCCACCATATGAATGGCCTGAGGATAGAATCCCGAGAACCTGAGCAGAGAAAACTAGGGAAGAGTTATGATCTTGGGGTTCGAAGAGAAGATTTCAGGCCAAAGGGTAATTGTCCTAGATGTAAAAAATCCTATCTCGAAAAACCTTGTGGAAAAAGAGGCCAAGGGTGTCACACATGTGGAAGAAATGACCACTTGGCTCGAGACTATCCCAAAGGACCCATGTGCTTTATTTGCAAGCAGACTAATCATCTTTTTAGGGACTGCCTGCAAAGGAGAGAAGACAATCAATCTCGGACGAACCAGGGAGGCCGAGAACCGCAGTGGGGTCGTGTGTTCAGTCTAATGGGAGAAGATGCCAATACCAACCCAACAGTCGGGCAAGGTACATCAAATTTTCCTTAATGCATTAGTACGAGTGTTAATCGACCCAAGGTCTACCCATGCATATGCATTGGCACATCACCTAGGGAATGGTGATATGATGTGTCAACCTGCATTTTGGCAAAATAAGGAATACCGAGTAGTAAGTTGGGTAATTGTGGGTTGAAGAATTTTGTTGGTCGATGTGTGTTAATTGTAATTTTGAGTATGGGTTGTGATTTTAAGGAATGTAATTAAGGATTAAAAAGGAAGGCGTGGCAAGGTTGCTTTAGATCCTGCCACGAATTATTGTGAGTATTTGGTGATGACGTTTGAGTTAACCAATCTTTATGAATTTAACGAATAAGGGGTTCGAACCATAAAGTTGTGGTTGTATCTAACCCATTCTTCCAAAAAGTTTCGAGGATAGGAAAGCTTGGGGATCATGGGGCTAAGTCATTGATTTGAGGGAAAAGACTTGGGTACCAAGAGAGTGACTACTGCACAGTATGTTGTGTGGGCTTTAGGATTCAGAAGTTTGTGCATGAAGAGGGTGATGAAACTGTGGTTGCATAAGTGGGTAGGGTAGGTCGTAATTGTGAGTGGTATGTTTCCCCGATAAAGGCATGTGTTGTGATGTCGGCTTGCTTAGGGAAGGGTAATTCCCAGAATAGTAAGCATGGGGATGCGTGGTCCCTAGATTTGGCCTTTGGGGGAGAAATTTATTCTAGTTACTGACTTGACCTTTGATCTTGTATGCAGGAAGTTGTACATCCCAATAGTTATGAGTAGCTGACTCTAGTTTGATTGTCTTGAATCTTGCCCTATTGGTGTATCAGATGATGCGGTGGTAAATATACTCTGGTACACTTGGGAGCGTGGGTTCCAGTAGAAGGGAAATTGTGAGTAGTGTTGTGTCACCCATGATTTGGAGATTTGGGATGGTACTGAAAGAAGTATCAGAAGTGACAGGAGTCGGGCCCATTACAACTCTCGGAGACGGGGCAAGAGGCTCTAGCTTAATAATAGCACCATGGGTGTGTAGCCTATAACAGCGGATCTGAGCCTAAGGACCAAGGCAGAGGACTAGTGATGGGCTTGTGACTAATTACCGAAGCAGCTTGTAGGCTGGCTCGTGGTAAGGGTGTGAGACCCATGAGTCAGAGCTACTTAGTGGACTACGGAGATGGTCAGATGCCAAAGTTTGGGCAGCACTGTTGTAACGACCCGTTAGGGGGTCTAGACGTTTTTGGATATTTTATTTTGGGTTCAAATTTTTTTTTTAATTAATTGAGGGTTGAAAATATTTTTCTTTGCTTATGGAATGAAGAGTAAGAGGAAATGAGAATTTTGTAGTCCATCTAAATGGGATCCAAAAATGTGGGGAAAGTCCAAGTGGATTGGGCCATTGTGATGTGTTCAAAAGTTTTAATTATATTATGAATTGGCTTGGATTATGATAATTTATTTGGGTTAATGAGTTGGGCCATGGAATAACCCACAGTATGGGCTGAGCCCAATTAGGAAATGAGATTTGAAATTTTTGAAAGAAAATAATCACAAAATAAATTAGCCATCAAATGCCAATAGTGCCCTTGGTCTTTCTTTTGACTACTGTAAAGGTGAGAGTCAATCTGGTAATTTGACAGGATGCAACATGCAAGCCTGTAACCCTCTCCTTTTTCCCTCTGTTGCGCCCGAAGCTTTCCTCTTCCATGTAACCTGCCAACGTCTAGCTTTTTCACCTGCCATATCTCATTCTTCATCTGCATCTTTTTATTTAACATTTCTTCATAGTACTTCATCTTCTACTCCCACTGTCTGTTTGCGTCTGGAGCTTCAAGGCAGAATACTAGCTTCTCCTCTGTTGGAGCGACTCCATCAGGCAAGTTCTTCTTGCACTCACCCTTTATTTCAATGCAAGTTCTCTTGTTATTTCTTGTTCTCGTGCGAGTCCCCATCTCTCAGCCTTTTTAATTTAGTCACTGTGAGTGATTATATATGCTTATATATATATAGATATATAAATGTCTGTTGCTGTACGTGATTCCCCTTTGTTGTTGTGTCTTTGGATTCTCTATTTGTTTTCTCATGGTCTCACTGATGTCTCTTTGGGGTTTGAATCATCCCAAGTTTCTTTCGTGAATGGCATTTATATAACTAGGAAAGAATGATGAACTTTGTTCGTTCTACATTTGAAGGAACAGTGTATTACATGTACATATATATATATGTGTGTATCTTATTTGAATGATTTTTGAGAAGTCACGTGAGTAACATCTGAAGAGTGTGTGTCTCATTTGAGCGAGTTTGTATAAAGGTAAAAGAATGTGGATAGCCTCATCTAAATATATATAAAACCTATCAAATGCTACACTCAAAGATAGCCATATCTGGACAAATTGCAATAGCAGCAATTTCAAACCCGATTTTGACCTTTATAAATCCCAAATATCTTAAAACTCAAAACATGGAAGTTGTAGATATTTTTCTTGGCTTTCCATATCATCTTGAATCAGCTCAATCAGAGCTCAGACAAGAAAGTTATGCCCTGTTTACCAAGCAATGTCGAATCTGTCCAGCATAGTCCCATTCGAATGAGATTCGAATGAGTTCCTCCCTCATTCGAATGAATTTCATAATTTACTGTTCATATTGCTCTGATTTTTTCCTAACATTCAAATGCAACAGTTCCTCATTTGAATGAATTTCCCTATCATTCGAATATGTTAGAAGTCATTCGAATGTGCCTCTTAAACTTGCGATTTGCTATAATAGTTCTGACCATACTTCATTCTTTTAGCTATATCTTCCTATGATGATATCCGATTTAAGATCCGTTTGATGCGTTGGAAACTAGACTTCATAGGCTTCGATTCGATATATTATTTAAATGATTTGGTTATTGTTTGGGCCCGTATCAACCCGATTAATTTCTATCATGAAATTCGTAACTCTCTGTTTGTGTAAACCGACCACCTGGTGTTCTTGGGCCTATAACTTTCTCTTCCCATTTCCAAATTGAGATCTGTTTGTTGGGTTATAAACTAGACATTCTAGGCTTCATTTTACTATATTACCTGTATTATTTGGCTTTAAATTGAGTCTGTAATGGACCCGTCATTCTTGGATAAAAATCTGAAAATCTTACTGTTTGAATCGCCTATATATATATATATATCATAAGCCCATTCGAATGGCTGGGCTGCCATTCGAATGGTGTGCCCTTAATCCTGAAGATCCATTCAAATTTCAGCTATCCCATTCGAATGCCCTTGACTTATCCGAATGATACCCTTAGACCCTATTCGAATTTATCTGCATATATGCATATAACTCATCCGAATGCCTCTTAACCCATTCAAATCATACTCACCTACATTTATATACGTCATTCGAATTGCCTCACTATTTCATTTAGAACCCCTTGCATATGTACCTTATAACCATATGAATAACCCCAACTGTATTTGAATACCATGCCTTAAATCCAAATACCTTTGCTGGCCTTTGAATATCACACTCCAAATTCAAACGAACTTTATACATGCTCATATATATATATACACCTATTAAATAACAACTTAGCACGGTCATCTTCTAGAAATCAAATTGCCTTAAGCTATACACTCTTTTAGCAAATCAAAGCCAAATCTGATAGTGAATAAGAATATGCAAGCGTGACATGGTAAGTGTATTGAATGCACAATTTATCTATTTTAAATGATCCCAAGAATGTCCAAATTATGAGATGCCTTAGTGAAATTCCTTTTAAATATTTCTCAGAATATGGTCATCAAATTAAACACTCACTATTTGTGTAAAAGATCAATACTATCTTGTCAATGAGCAAACACGCATGGTGTGGTTTTTTAATTGCATGGGGACTAATCATAAAATTGAGCTATGAGTATGAATGCAAGTAAATGCATACTGTCACTGGTTAAATGAAGTCACAAAAAATCATATGATGGGAAAAATAGTTATTAAATCGATAATACTCCTCAATTGGCAAATCAAGATTTAACCTTAAATAGCATTTCTCAAAATTATTTTGATATTATAACTTACATAAATCATTTATGTGTCAAAGGTTACATCTTGAATGTGGTAAATGTTGAAGTAAGAGATGTTGAATCTATTTGATGATGGTAAATACCTGGTATGGGTAAGTGGTGTTGAAAGTATGAATATTGAGGAAACAGAAATTTAAATGCATGTGATTGGAAAATGCATACATGTTCATGTTATGTATATATTTTGCGCACCTATTATTTTGCGCAGAGGGAGAAAGGGTACCCTAGAGCACCTGGCGCAGGACGAGGTGGCCATAGCCCGGCAGGTTGGCTCCATATTTATTTGTGAGGTTATATGAAACTTATGCACTTTTGCATGCATTGATTTATGGCTTGAGAGTCGGGAAAATTGATATTGATAATGAAATGATGCACTCTTGCATGTATTGATTGATGGCTTGCGAGCCTGTGAGAATTAATAATGACATTGAAATTTTATGCACATTTGCATAGTGATACATGGTGACATGATATATTGAGTTGAATTGATAATTCATGAATTATGAATCTTGTATATAATTGTGGAGTCATTGATTACTCTTCTTGGTGTCATCATGTTCTTGGATCTTATATATTGTTCATTGTTTCTCGAACTTGCTTAGCCTTGTGGCTCACTTGATCTTCTGTGCCATTCCAGGTAAAGGAAAGACGGTTATTAGGGGCGAGTCCAGTAGGACTGCAGCCCAGGGATAGTGGTGTACAGAGATGCGTCCTAGCTTCAAAGATCCTAGTTAGTGATTTGGTGAGGATTATAGTGATATGGATTTGTTATCTTATTGGCATTTGAGCCTCTTATTATTTTGTATGGCCATCGAGCCTAGAGTCATGAGATATTGAAAGTGTAATTAAATCTTATTTTAAATTTTCGCTGCTAGAAATGAAATGAGTTGTTATTTGAGTTCAGTTTTATTCTATATCATCTATGTAAGAACCTTCTTTTGAATATTCGAAAGCGGGCATTACAACTATGGCTGTTATGTTTAGACTAGAATCCAAGTCTTAAGGGACCGGAGCTCTATGATATGATCCTTAACTATTTGTAAATGGTTGAAAGCTTTTTCAAATTGGTAATCTATTGTTAGAGATTCAGGAAAGGAATCTCCAGAATAGTCATGTCCATGATAAGACTCGTGAAGGGAGTCAATTGGGAATGGGTAAAACCCTAACGACGGCTTTCGGATAAAATACTTCAATTTTTGAGTCAAATTTAGGTGCCTATGGCCAGAAGTTGGGGCACCAATGCTGGGTGAGGCACACCCAACCAAATGCATTGTCCATCCTGATGTGAGTCTTGAGGAAGTGAGATGATATCTTTTGAGGAAGGTGTTCTAGGGACACCATAATCTTGAGGAATGAGGTGGAATTTCGAGGACGAAATTTATTTTTAAAGAGGGGAGGATGTAATATCCCGAATTTTCAAACTCAAATATGATGTAATACCTGAGATTATTAAGTTCTAATACTAAAGGAAATAGGTCATTTCAAGGGATTATAGAAGCCTTGAGATAAAGGTTCAGTTTTTGAGCCAGTGGCAAAATCGTAAATACTAAAGTTCAGGTAAAAGTGTAATTTACCTAAAAATCTTGGGGTATTAGCGTAATTTATCCATTTTTTGGAGACCAAAAAGTGCAATTAAAAATGGCCCAGGGACCAAGTTGCAAGGGACTAAGTGCAAATTATCCAAAAAGTTTGGGTCAAGGTGTAGTTCTTGAAACCTTAAAACATCTCTTTAAAATATCATGGATTTTAAACTCAAATCAAATGGAACTTTGGATTCCAAACTCTATTAAATTCAATTAAGAGACGAGTGGTGCATTTGGGTTGGATGCACATGGGAGAAATGATGAAGCCTTATCCTCAATGACACATGGCAATCAACCATTGGCCACTTGAAAGATAAGATAAGGTCACATGATCGCTCATAATAACCCTCTAAGGTGGCTTTGCGTGATTGGCCAAGGAAAAGCTTAGTCTCCAAGTTTGCAAAAGTCTCCAAACCTTATCCCTAAGGACATGTGGCAAGCATTCATTGGCTACTTGGAGATAGGATTTGAAGTGTAATGATGAGAAATGTGAAAAATGCAATTAACCGTGTGGGATGTAGTTGTAATGATGGGAAATGTAGAAAATGTAATTTACCATGTGGGATGTAATGATGGGAAATCTTGAAAATCTAATTAAACATGTGGAGGCACAAATCTCTAAGGACACATGGCATATTTTAATTGGTTGCTCATGGATAGAATGATGACGCGACACATGGTGCGATTTGGTTCGTTGAAGTTTCCTATAAGTAAGGGCTTTGGGGTTATTCATTTGGGTACCAAGAAAGGAGGAACATGAAAGGAGTTTGAGGGAGGAAACGCTGCCAAAGGAAGGCAGAAAATCTGCCAAAGAACAAGGGAGAAAAGGCCTTGTCAGGAAAGATCGGGTCACCACCATAAAGCATTCCAAACGATATTGAAACTGTAAGAGAACCCATTCGTGCTCATCATAAACAGTGCTTCCTAGGGTAAACTTTCAAGGTGAGTGGTTTCTGCATACTTCTTCCTTCCTCTTGATTATTCCTCGGTCTCATTGTGTGGGGTTGGTGGCTTACATCTCATGTTTCCTTGCTTCTGAGCATTTCTTTCCTATTTTGCTTGCATCACGAAGTTTGTTGTTGTGGTTCGTTGATGGGGTTAAATATGATTACTCTTGCGTGTGGTTTATGGTTTGCACATTATATTTTCCTTGGTTGTGCACCGTGCTTACAAGTGGGATTGTGCCTATTTGATTTTCCTTAGTTTGTACATATTCCTTCTACTTTGTCTTCAACCTGTTGTTTGGTGACGATGCATATTGGTGGATTAGGAATTTGTATATGATGATTGGTCGCTTGTTGGGGAATCGTCACGATGATTGGAGGGGCAATCTCGTGCCTACAGGTGGGGCCATGCCTACAGGTGGGGCTAAGGGGTTGGACTTCGATCACGTGCCTATAGGCGTTTCACACGAGGGCCGATCGGATTGATGGTGACTCGGGGAGACTTCTTAATATATAGCATTTTTGCTCTTGCATGCACTGTTTCTTTTCTTTCTTACCACTCACTTAGATGTTATTATCTAACTTTGGGTGTTTTATACCCCTGGAACATTCAACGTTCCAAGTATATCAGAAGCGTCAGGTGTTCTAGGGTCCAGTTCGAGTAAGGGCAAAGAGGTGGTGCTAGGCTAGCTTTCGGTTTTGCAGCCAGCTTTGGTTTTATTTCATTATGTACCCTTTTAAACCCTAATGATGTATTGTAATAGTAGTTAGGGTACTCAAGGTTGTAAGGGGTATATGTATGTGAGAGTCCTATAGTTGTACCTTCAGTGATGTGTTGAGTCATTTTTGGAGTATTGGAAGTCATGAACATTCCTTGTACTTGTAAATGAAATCTAGTGGAAAGCCCTTTATTTAGCTTTGCTTAAGCTTGCAGGTTCGATCCAATGCTTCTGTTGATAAGGGTTTTGATAATGCCCATAGGTGATGTCTTCTTATATTTCACGTTGTTGTGTATTTGGAAAAGCGGGGCGTTACAATTCACTTGCTGAGTCTTATAGCTCACTTTGAAAAAAAAAATGTGCTTTGGATGAAATATAAGAAATTGTATTTCTTTGAGGATGTGATTGTTAAGTGTAGAGAGTATGAACCCAATGGTTGTCTAGATGTTGGGTAGTGATTTTCTTTTGGCTCTAAGTTATTCATGCCTTCATATATCATTCTATTGATGTTTTCCTTTGCTATATACCTGCTGAGCCTTGTGGCTCAGTTTGTTTCTATTCATTCTAGGAAAATGGAAGATAGATATATGGGGTGAGTTCTAGTTAGATGTGTACAAAGACGTCTTGGCCTCAAGATCCATGGGTGTAATTTTGGAGGGCATGAGTAGAGTGTTTCATGTTGAATTTAAAGTCATAGTGCCCTTTTTACTTTAAAAATGTAATGGTGGTAAGCCCGAGATGATAATGTGTAACACTCGGTGTAACCGGTGTTAAGCGAATGAGAAAGGGAGTAGGAAAACTTCCAAAATTTCCCTTGAGAAGGTATTGGATCCTTGAGAATGAGGGTGTCCTATGAGAGCGTATTTTGGTAATTTGGATAGTGAAGTCTAATAAAAAGGGTATTTTGATAAATTGGAAATAATTCTTATGTGTAATTAAGTGTGTAAGTAAATTAAATCCTAATTTTGTATTTACGTGGAGATATATGGGATTAATAATTCATAAAAAGGTATTTGAAAAATTTTGGAATTAATTCCATAAAGGAATTTAATTATGGAATATTGGGAAAATGGTGGATATCCTATTATTTATGAAAATAATTATTTTTTCCTAAATTGGTGGATTAATGTGGTGATTCCACATGGATGGTGGAGATGGAAGCTTGGAAGCCAAGGTTAATGTCTAAAGGTGACACTTGGCAAGCTCTTGTCCAAGTTAATGGGAGATTTAAATAAATGCAAAAGAAATGATAATTGGTCTTATAAGCATTTAATGAGAGGCATGATGGTGTTGGATTAAAGGAAAATTCAAAAAGAAATGAAATTAGTCATGCATTAATGGTGGAAAATAGTCTCATAATTTAAATGAGAAAGAAATGAAAATTCAAGGGATGAGATTAATTCTTGGATTTGGAAAGTGATCAAAGGGCCACCATTAAATCTTAAAAGTTGGCATGGATTGCCAAATGGGTGGAGAGATTTTAAAGAGAGATGATTGGAAGGTGGAGATTTAATCTCCAAAATAAATCAAAGGCTAGGATTAAAACCTAGCAAAGCACATGGATTGTGCTTCATTTGGATGGCTAAGATCTTATCTTGTAAAGTGAAATAAAATCCAATGGTGGATATTAAGCAAGACCAAATGCCATGGATTGTGTTAGTTTTGAGGGTAAGGATTTATTCTCACCAAATAAATCCAATGGCTAGGATTTATTCTTGAAGTGGAAAAATTGGGTATAAATTGGTAAGTAAGGAAGACTTGTCTTCCTTTGGCCATTTGAAGAAAGAAAGAAGAAATTGGAAGAAGCTTTCCAAGGAGAAGAAAGGAGAAGAAAAGAAGGAAAGGGAAAGAAGAATATCAAGAAGGTAAGTATTATTCCCTTTGGTAGTGTTAACTTTTTTTTTTCTCTTGATGGGGGCCTTAGTTTCTTTAAAATTTGTATCAAGGAATCTCTTTAGGAGAAGTGTTGGAAGGAAGCTAGTGAGAGTTTGAAGCTTCAAAGAATGCTAAGGTAAGGGATAGCCCCATGGGATGGTGGCTTTGCAAGTTGTAAGTATGTATTTAAACTTTGAGTGTGTGCATTGGCATGTTGTTTGTGCTCAAGGACCTATGGCCATGAGGTTGTGTAAGGTAGGGTAGTTTAAAGCCTCAAACCAAGGTGGTTGTGAGGATGTGGAAGCCCTAACCATGTTGCATACATGCATTTGGCATCACATATTATGTTTTTGTTCATACTTATGTTCATTGCACCCTTATTGAGCTTTGTGGCTCATGAGGTTTTATCCTCCCCTTGTAGGTTACTCTTATGTCAAAAGAGAAAAGGAAAAGTTGCAAGCATGTTGGTTGGAAGCTCATGGTGTTTAATTATTTTGTTGTAAATTTATGGCTTAAAGAAGCCAAGGCATGTGATTATTTCATTTGTGACCTTATGGCTTAGGAAAGCTTATTTGTTGTATTGATCATGTGTAATACTTATATTTGGAGGTTGTTATGTGAGCAACAATAGGTTGTGTAAGGCTCATGTAGGAAATGGAAGGAAATTTTGAGGTATGTTATGTAATCATCAAAGAGGTGGTGTAAGCCTTAATTATGGGAAAATAGAGGCAAAATTGAATGAATATGATATATTTTTATTTAATTTATTTTCTGGGAAGTTTGGGGTTAGGAAGACCCAAGGAAAAGAAAAAAAGAAAAAAAAGGTTGGAAGCAGCAGGCAGCAGCCCCGCGTGCGCATGTAGGGTTGCGTGGGCGATCGAGCGCCCGCGGGCGAGCGCGCGAGGGCGGCAGCGTGACCAGTGCACCGCGGGGCCCCGGGCGAGCCAGCAGGTCCCGCCGGCCAAACTTTTTTAAAAACATTGGAATTTTGGGGATTTTTGGGTAATTGTTAATTAATTTTGGGCCCCGAAAGAATTTTCAAAATAAAGAGATTTTTCGGGCATTTTGGAGAATAATGTCGAAATTTTGGAAAATTGAAAATTATGAGTTTTTCCTCCAAAAATTGGTAATCAAGCAATGGATTGATTTAAATGGTGATTTTTATGGAACCTGGTAAAAATTCTTGAATGGAAAAAGAATTAAATACAAATAAGAAAATGGCGGTTGGGCATCTTCACGAGTTTTCTTTTCAACCAAATGCGGTGTGGTTGAAGCCCAATTCAGCTAGTGAATCCTGGGGTTGAGGGAAGGGAATGACGAGCCTAGTTCCCACCTAGGGCGTTTCATCTTGAAACATGGTCCACCCTTCATCAAAGGCCCGACAGGTGGACAATTCAGGTAATTGTTCATGAGTAACACCCGTAAGTGGGAGCGGGGCGTTACATAATGTAAAGAATGTATAATATTTATTATAGCTCCTATTAATAGTGAGAAAATATGAAAATAAAAGAAATTTTTGACAAATTTTGAGTGATTTTTGTATCTGTATCCTTCTTGAATGGATTTTCTCTCAAACTTCCTATGCTAACAGGAAAATCTGGGAGCAGGCCCTGACATAAACATTGTAATGACTCGTAAAAGGGTCTAAGTGTAACACCCCGCCTTACACGAGCACGTCACTATTAGGCAATTCTCAGGATTTTTTTGTTTTTTCAAATCTATCACGTGCGGTGTATCAAGAATAATCTTCACATGCAGAAAACATGGCCGGCACATACGATGGCTGGCATCAGTGGTGATTTTAAGAACAATCTTCACATGTAGATACAAACCCCGAGAACCCTAGTCTGGCCCGTTTAACTATTAAGATCAATAATCTTAAACTAAACGTGACATAATACAACACAGCGGAATAATTAACATCAAAATATCATGGCCTACCACAAGTTTCATACAAGATGTTCCCACATCGAAATACGAATTACAAAACCATCAAATGATACAACATTGTCATACAACAGTTCGTACAATTATTGAAAAAAATACTAACGCCTCCACAATGACATAACGACTATTATACTAAACATCATTGGCCCTCAACTGGCCACATCCTTGCCCTCGTAGCAGTCCCTGGTTGGAACGTTGAATGTTCCAAGGGTATAACCCAGATTAGATGATAAAACATTTAAGTGATGACATGAAACAGTTTACTAAATGCATGAAAGACATACGAGCATGACATATACAGACGACAACAACATGTAACACGTCTAATGTGAGAAATCTCCTTGACATACTCAACCTTCTGTGAAAAATCCATTCCACACACCGTTGGGGTTAACTTTGTCGCGGCATACTTAATCCTCGAGTGCCCTACCGTGTCACTCGTTCACCTAGTGCCCTACCGTGTCACTCGTTCACCTAGATTAACCTTGCCCCATTCTCAAGAAGACCCCATCCTGTCCCCCATAAACATAATAACAACACGAAAACTAATGCCCCGATGATATGAAAAATCACACGCCATGCATCGACTATTTTGCAAGTAAAAACAATTGATGCAATATACCACATGTTCAATATGCAAATGAAGCCACATGTACATAAGTAAAACACCAATGCATAGTATCCCAAGTTCTGGAGGGTACAACCACTCACTCGAACTAGTTCAATCACTTGTATCCTAAGCTCGGGAGGGTAAAACCGCTCACCTAAACCCACTACACACACTTTCAAAACAAGGTAAGACTAGAATTAAACCACTCATCTTAATTCGGAAAAGTTCAATTTTTGCCTTGGAAAACGTGTCGTACCTTGAAAAACGTGCAACCTTTTCCTTAAACAGTCTAGTCGTCTTCTATTTACCATTATGACTATATAAGTCCATATTTCTATTTTTCCCACAATTTTCTCAATTTTTCCCTATTTTTTCCTATTTTTCCAAACATTTCTTCCCTTCGAAAATTCACAATAAATACCAAACACCATTTTCTTCCAAATATTTTTACACAAACTACCTAAAATAATTTTACAAAAATTATAAAATAAATTTTGAAACCTGGATGTGCCTCACGCGCCAAGCGAGTGGGCTGCGACTGAAGTCCGCGCGTGCAGCCGCGCGCCTCGTCTTCCCCGGTCTTCTTCTCCGGCCACGACTGTCTGCAACTGCCTGCGATGGTCAATCCAATTTCAGGGCCTTGAAGCTTTTGAAGAGGTGACCTCGATGGCACTTTTAGGTGGTCGGAATAGTCACTGGAAGAGGGTTTGAAACCTAGTTGTAAGTCGGGGCTCCGGCGAGCCCGATTTTTCGATCACCTCTCTAAAACCAGACTAAATCTGTACCACATGCTTCCAAAATTTCCAGAATTTCTCCCCAACCCTCAAGCAACAAAACCCTTTTATGAGTGAGACTCGATTCAAGCAAAAACGAGAGAAATTTCATCCGCTTTTGTTTTGAAGCCCTCGACCATCAACCCCTATTTATACCTGATTTCGACGCCAAAATCCACCAAAACTCAATTGATCTTATCCTCTTATCCCCAAATCTAGCCTTTAATTCCATTGAATATCCCTAAATCATGAGATTTGGCCTTCGAAAAATCTGGCCAAAATCTTGATCCCATCCGCCACTAATTCCGGTTATGTCTCAGCTTCTTCTGACCAATAGCAAGCCCCAATGGCTTCATCATCACCTGGAGGCTACTCTAAAGTTTCCAGGCGATCTTCCCGAAGCCTAGAGACGGCTGGCCGGCAGCCGTGTGCGGCGGTCGTGTTCACACTTTTAATTTTGTTTTTTCTGCAGTTTTACCCCCAAGAAACTTCTAATTGCATTTTCTGCCAATCCTTGATGCCCATGAATTTCTCGTTAATTCCTTGATTGCCCACAAGTTCTAAACTTCTCATTTCCCTCAAGAATTTCTAAAAATTCATCGTTTTGACCTTCGTCGGGCAGTTTACGTAATCTGCACTTTTGCCTGGATGCCCCTAATCACGTGTTTTCGACCTCAAACGTTCACGAATCTCTTGGTTTTATCAAATATCACCTATTTGTGCAATTTTACCTTAATTGAATTACTTTGACTCAGTCACTCGCCTTTCGTTTATGTTTTGGATATTGCACTTTGGCCTAGAACTTTGCTAAATTCCATTTTGACCCCGTAACTTCTAAAAATACTCTTAATATTAAATATTGGGTATTACACTAGGACATGATAAAATTTCAATAGTATAAATTTTATGAGTGAGAATAAGTTCATGGGCTTATATTATGAATGGGCCTAGATGCAATTGAGATTTATTAGGTCACGGTATAGGCTAAGCCCAATTGAGAAATGAGATTTAAAAATTTAAAGAAAATCATAATAAATTAAAATGGCTAGCAAATGTCAATACTACCCTTGGTCTTCCTTTGACCATCGTTGGACGAGTGGGGCAGTCAAGTCATTTTGATCAATTTGTAGGTGTAGACTGTTGCTTTTCCCTCTTTGTGTTTCATATGCAACTATGACCCCTGTTTTCTCTTTTATGTATCTGCCTCCTCCTTCTTCAACTTCTTCCTATTTCTTCTCCTTTATTCCGTCTTCTCGTATCTGTCTTGGCCGATAGGAGCTTTAGGAAGAGAGATTTCATCTGCATAGTGAAGCCATCAAGCAAGTTCTTTTTACACCATTTTATCTCTATTGTGCAAGTCTTCAGTTCATAATTCTTTATTTTCGTTCATTGCATCCTTTATACATATATATATATATATTTCCATTCTGATGCGTGTAGCATTCTTCTAGTGGTATTCATTTGATGTTTCATTCTATGATTTTTGTGGGTCTTGTTTGTGTCCCGATGGGGGTTTGTTTCATCCCTTATTTTTATTTCAACGAATTGCATTTATGTGGTAGGGATGGATACTGACCATTTGTTCGTTTCTGTATCTGAGAGCCAATTATGTTTGAGTGATAACAAATCTATCCAGATGTGGACTCTCTCACTTGAATGCTGGAAATAAAAGCACCATAAACCCATCCGGATAAGCTATTATTACATCCGGATATCACTCACAACCATTAAACCTCATATCCAAATAGGCCATGAACCATCCAAATTCCACTCTCATTATTTCTCATTGTTTGTTGACTCATCCAAATAGGCATTGAGGCCGTCGGAATGCATCTCACAGGAATCTATTGACACATTCGAATAGGCATTGTAGCATCGGAATGTCATTGTGATTGCAGCCACTTCAAGCCCGATTTTGACCTTGATGAAGCCAGAATCTCTCAAAAATAAAAACATGAAAGCTGTAGATATTTTTCTTGTTGTTCCATATCATCTTTAATCACCTAAATTGAAACTCGAATGAGAGAGAGTTATTCCTGGATTACCAAACGATATCAAAACTGCCCAGAATAGCCTAATCCGGATATATTACAATTACTGTAAATTCAAGCCCCATTTCAACGTTGATTCAGCCCGAATCTCTTAAAAATCAAAACATGAAAGTTGTAGATATTTTTCTTTTCGTTCTATATCATCTTGAAACACCTAAATCGGAGCTCGAACAAGAGAGTTATGCTCAGATTACCAAACAATATTGAAACTGCCCAGAGTAGCCTAATTCGAATATCCCAACCATCTATCTGGATAGATACACCCATATTCGGATACCTCCACATAAAAGACACAAGGATTCCAACATATCTAAATGCCAAGCCTTATATTTGAATAGCTCAACCAACAGTATGCCTATTCATCTGATTACATACTACACTTAGTTAATAACCTCAAAAGGTAACATACTACACCTCAAGACCAACCAACTCAACCTCAAGGCATGATAAAACACTGAAAAGAAAAACTAAATTTGGGCCATTACAGATCCTTTGTGATCAAATCAATATAATTCTGTTAATGGGGAAACACGAGTAATGTGAGCATTAAAGTAAATGGAGACTCAATTATAAAGATTATGCTTGCTATGAATGGTTTGTTATCAACATGTGAGTTCAAATCTTATGGATATATATATATATATGGGTAGTGTGTGCATGGTATTAGTTTTGGGAATCCTGTATTTTGTGCATAAGTCATATGACTGTGTTTTCATGTATCGTATTATTATAATCTAGTGCACCTACTATTTTGCGTGAGGAGGGAAGGTACCCTAGGAACGCCTAGCGCTGGTTGAGGTGGCCATAGCTCGGCAAGTAGTGCTCACTATTATATGTGTTGAATTGTTGACATGATATATTTTTGCATACCTTGCATGGTGGCTTACAAGCCTATGGGATTTGTGAGATCTTCACTAACGATGTATGCACACATGATGGATATGCACACTTGCATAAGTATACATGGTGAAATGAATGACAATTTTGATCGATAAATTCATGATATGTGATCCCCTGATATATATATCTATAATAATATTTGAGTTGTTGTCATTCTATTTCGTTGTCACCATAATTTCATAATTCTGTAAATTGTTCCTTGTACTTGAACTTGCTGAGCCTTGTGGCTCACTTGATCTTCTTATGTCATTTCAGGTAGGGACAAAACAATTATTAAGGGGCGAGTCCAGTGGGACTGCAACCCAAGGGTAGTGGCGTACAGAGGTGCCTTTGACTTGAAGGTCTTAGATAGTGATTTGGTGAGGCTGGATTCAATAAGATTTTATTTTGTTCATTTACATTAGAGTCTCGTAATTATTTTGTATAGCCATAGAGCCAAGATTTGCCAAACTTTATTTTTTAAAAGAGGTTATGGAAATTCCGCTGCAAGAAATTAAATCAGAATATGAGTATTTGTGTGATGTCTTGTTCTATATCATCTTTATAATGACTTTCTTTCGAATGCCCTATGCTAGCGGGCACATTTGAGAGTGGGCTACTATAGAAATTTTGGAAAATACTGTTCAAATGGTCCAATTATTGTAGTGCACTATAGAATATTGTAGCGTACTATAGCAATGGTTAAAAAATTGACTTTTCGATCAAGATTTGGAAAAACATATTTTTTTGACTTAAAAAATACTTAGAAAAATAATTTTAATAAAAAATAACATTAAAATATTTAAAAATACTCTTTTCATTAATCATCAAAGCACTATAATTTCCATTTTCTTAAAAACATACTTTTTGTTAATCATCAAAACTTAGTTAAAAATTAAATGAGCAAGTTGGCTCAAGAAGAAGATCTTTGGAAGTCATTTTGAGGGTGAGAGGAGAGAAGTTTAATTTGTCCAAGTGTGGACAAATTATTTGTAAAGATTTAAATTATCATAGAGGATTGTATAGGTTTTCTAAAACCATTAAAATCTAGGTGAATCTAGTTTCCAAGGTAAGGTATGGTGGAAACCTTGGTGTAGTGGTTGCTTAAATCCGTTGTAATATATGCGTGTATCTAGTTTTCAATGTGAGAGAGAGTGGAAACCTTAGTGAAATTGGTTTAGTGGAACCCCAAGGGTGGTTAGACCTTAGAAGAGTGGACCAGGTGTGTGTGGAAATATCGAACCACTCAAAATTGCCTACTGTCTTATTTAATTTATTCTTGTTATATTTTGTGGCTTAGATTTATTATTAATCTCAAACATCGTTTATGATATTTATCAAATATATATTCTGATATTGCACCTTTTTGTATATTAGTTTTAATGATGAAAAATATCTATTGGTTTAATCCCTAAGTCATAAGTTAAGATTATGGTTTTCAACATATATCAATTTCAATATCAAGTATTATTTATTTAAATGGAAACCAAGTTAAGTCCATTCTTATACATATCGAGATTTGCAAAAACAAGTATTATGATTTAAAAAAATCTCCTAAAGTAATTTTCAAAATTAACCTTGAAATCGTTGGACAACATAAAGTTAAAATTATTCTAAGGCAAAAGACCAATTAGAACATGTTTTTGAAAATATTTTCTTTTTGGAAAACTATCATCCGATATTTTGATATCTAATATCCATTGGTATTAAAATGATTTTTAATAAATTTTTCATTAAATAGAAAGTATATATTTTGGAGGTGGTAATATTGCTAAATCTTGAGTTTGTATTAAAACAAAAATTTTACTTTCTTATTGTTATGAATTTTGATTTTTTGAATATTTTTATTGAATCCAAATAGGGGGTAATTTCTTATTTACATTTATGTATTAAAGTAAATGGAAGGTAAAATATAAATAAAAGAAAAGTGTGGATGTTTTGAAATATGTTGTAATGTATACATGCTATGGATTGTACTGTCAAGCAAATCCTTTTGAAACTTTGTCATGTTTCTATGCATGTTTCAAAACCTCTTTGAAAAGATTTTAATGTTTTCTAAAGTGTATATGTTATTTCGAAACATCTATGTAATGCATTTGTTTTCAAATCAGGTTTTGGACTATGTTTCGAAACCTATATGTCATGTTTCGAAACCTATGACACTTCTATCAGCAAAACATTAAAGATCCAAGATGCTTCTTTCTTATATATTTATTTTCATTCAAAAATGTTCTCAATCATTTTTTAATGCATTCTCCATGATCTGCAGAATTTAAATTCAAATTTGAAGTGGAGATCATTATTATATGTTAGTGGGGAATAGATTTTGTCTCCCACTCATTGTTGTCTCTAAGTGCAAGTCCAGTTGGAAAGGCAGTATGTTTCGAAACTTTAGTGTAAATTTGTGATGTTTCGAAACCTATATGCTATGTTTCGAAACTTTCTTTTCTGTCTTGTTTCTAACGGCTATAAAACGGCTAGATTTCTATCTCTTGATATAAATAACAGGTGTTTGAAGACAAGAACAAGTAAAAACAAGTGAGCACACATTAGAGACACATACACAAGCACAAGTGTTGATTAAATCATTTATTCAAGCTCTCAAAGAAGATTCTCTACAAATCCTATTCTTGTGCATTATGAGTGAAAAAGAGAAGTAAATAGAAACTAAAGTCTCATCTTGTACAGCTCTCCTCACCTCAAGTTAAGAGGTTTGTCCAACCATTGATAAGATATTTATTGTTATACATTCTATTGGGCTGTAAAGATAAAATTTTATTTATCTTGTTAATGTTGTAAGGTTTGAGTTTAGCCTGAAAACTCATTGTGGTGTAAGGTTTGAGTTGAATCTAAAACTCATTGTGGAAAAGGTTTGAGTTGAGCCTAAAACTCACTTGTTGTAACGTTTGAGTTAAGCCCGTAAAATCTCACTTGGTGAAAGGTTTGAGTTGAGCCATAAAAACTCATTATGCATGGTTTTGGGCTGAACTGTGGTAAAACCCTTCTTGTGCTTGATCACTAGTAAAAGTGATTGGGATTGAAAAATCCTTCAAGTGGGTAAACTTGAACGTAGTGGACTAGATAGGGTGTCGAACCACTATATATCTTGTGTGCAATTGTTCTTTCACTTTTGCTTATCATTATTGCCTATTGCTCATGCTTTCAAAAGAATTGTTTTTAGGGACTAAAACATATTTTCCTTGAGCATAAGCCTATACTCATTCATATAAACATAAGTACGTATCTTTAATTTCAAACACATTTGGTATACTCTTACTTATATAAATCATTTTTGCCAAAGATCATTATTTTGAAATACAAGCTAAGAAAGTTTGAAACAAGCAAAACAGTAAGTTGTATTTCGAAACATATCTCATAGATTTCGAAATAAGCTAAAACAGTAAAGTATATTTCAAAACATATGTAGCAGGTTTCGAAACCTACTTAATAGAAATATTTATTTCGAAACATATGTAGTGGGTTTCAAAAGCTACTTAATAGAAATATTTATTTCAAAACATATAGCCTATATTTCGAAACCTAGTGTTCTGCCATCAATCAGTGTTTTAAATTATCAAAAATTTATACAAATCCCAATTCACCCCCCTTCTTGGGATATATTTGCCATCATTAAGACCAACATATTCTTAAATAAAATCATTAATCAAGAATTTTTATTAAAATTGTAAAAAATTTGAATTACTCAATTCACCCTTCCTCTTGAGTGGCCATACCCTAAAGGACCAACAATTGGCATCAGAGCAACCTTCTAAAATAGTTGAAACCTTAGTAAAATTCTTCAACTTAGAAGAGGTCTAAATGATCTCATTCAGCAACAAAGCTATAGTTGAAGGACCATCACTTTCTAGGCCACCATTCTTTGATGGCACAAATTTTGCTTATTGGAAAATGAGAATGGAGTCTTATTTAATTTCAATAGATTTTTACTCATGAAAAATTGTTAGAGATGGTTTTGAAATGTCTAAACTAGAAACGATAGATTGGAATGAAGAAGATATCATAAAATATCAAATGGATCATAAAGCAAAATACATAATTTTTGTTCAATTCTTCCCAGTGAATATGAGAAATTATCTACTTGTTTTACATCACATGAAATATGGAGAAAATTATAAATAGTGTATAAAGGTACCGATCAAATGAAGGATACAAAAATTAATCTACTAATGTCACTATATGAAGAATTTAAACTACTTTAAAATGAAAATACTAGTGATATGAATGGTAGATTCCAAAAGATTATAACCAATCTTAAAATGTTGGGAAAAATAATTTCAAAGGAAAATCAAATTAAGAAAATTCTTAAATCTCTGACATTAGATTGATAGCCTTTAGTGATTGTAATTTCTCAAGTTAAGAATTTGAAAGAATTAATACGAACACTTCTAACTCATGAATTAATATTAAACAAGACTAATGAAGATACTAAAGATAAGAAAACCATAGTCTTAAAAGCAAATGAAGAATTCGAGTCCATGACTCTTACTGGATCGGAATGATAACTGATGGAGGGATTACAGTACACGGGAATCGAAAGCCCAAATAGGTTATATTCTGTAGTAAGACTTTATTACTGATAGGATCACCTTGATGGCATTGAAAAACTCACTAACTTGATGACTATGCCAAAATCAGTGTGGCGAGATTGAGATGACATATCAAAACTCTTTTTGACATTAAAAAACTTTCCCATCAAGTGTACCCTAGCTAGGGGTTTCTACAATCAAGACCACCACTGATTGCATATGATGTTTACCTCATGTCGGAGGTCGATGGATCCCATTAGTAATCATCTGCCTTCATATGCCACTACAGCAGGACCACACAATGCATCTCCCACTCAGTAATCAGATGGTTCTTAGCAACGGCAAATTCCTAGCACCGACACACAAGACAACTGTGTTGCCTCTGGTCAAAGGACTAGTATCACAATCGAAGCCTGTGATAGACCATAAATGCACTAAGCCATGTGATCTGTCATGTGTGTGCGTCACATTTAGTAAGTGTTCCACTAACACCTACCCACATGTATATTATATCCATCTCATGTATTATGGCATGTAATTCACCATCCTTTATCATTAGCATCTCATACTAATCAAAGGTAGTATCCCATGTGTCAGTCTGTAGTCGACTAATCATAGTCCCCTTTTGAGAAGTCTAAGGACTGGAAATTTATCATTAAGATATCCTTGTTGCAAAGGTTAATTGTCACATATTCTTAACACTTAAGAATAAGACCTTTAACAGAAAATCTAAGGACTCATTCATATACAATGATTGAAGAGTTATTAATGAAGATATGACCTCAAAATATGAAAACATATTTTGTTATGTATATTGCAAGAATTACATCATTAGTCCCATAATTATAAATGCCAGATGCCATCTAAATCTAGCATTAAGGCACCAACCCTAACATTAATCTCTTACTCGAGTAGTTATGAATTCTCTTGAATTTAACATAAGGGGTCATTGGAATACTGAAGATTTAATTAAAGTTTTGTATTAATATTTTGTTATCAAGATCATCATTAAAACATTATTAACTATGAACTCAACAATCTCCTCCTTTTTAATGATGACAAAACTTTAATTATTCTATGAGATTTAATTTTTCTCCCCTTTTTTGTCATAATTAAAAAGGATAATGAGCTTTTCTTCGTGAGTATTTCCTCCCTCTAACATTTGGAAGATGATACTGTTGATATTGAAGCTTTTCTTTGTTAGATTTTTCCTTTTGAGTTATATATAAGAAGGATATACTCCCCTTGTCTAGAAGAATAATTTAGATTACCTATAAACAAAGACTACTTCCACTATAACATATATCGTTTCCTAGAGGAATAGGACACATAGATGTAGAATTGTATTCATTGATCTATAGAAGATTTACATAGTTTAGTACATTGATCAAATGAGAAAACCTAATCTTGATCCTTGTTTATTGGATCTCCAGGTGGAGTTTCTTCTCTAGAAAGTGCTGGATTAACTGAAAGTAAAGGCACATTAGATGGTTCAGCTTGATCAGTTGTCACCACTAGTCAATAAGATCATCTAATTGAGTTGATAGAAAATGAGCTACTGGAGAGAATGGAGTTTGATGGCTTATAGGATCAAGTGCCTTAGAGGAAGGAGCTATCTCAGTTGGAGTTGGATCAACTTGGTAGCTTTGATCTTCAGAGGCGTGGCCTTGGTTTTCCCTTTCTTCCTCTTCTTCTTCTTCCTCAACTGGATGACTAAGCCTTTTGGTAGTAGTTTTAAAGCTAGTTGAAATCCCAATGTAGCCCTTCAATTATCCCAGTTGCGCCTTTACTCTTGATAGTTTGGCTTCCACATTTTCTTACATTGATATGATATTCTCAAAACTGTTCGTAACATAAAAGAAAATTTCTTCTTGACTTCTAAGAAAAATGGACTGAGAAAAAGGTTGAGAAGGAATATTTGAAGGACCAGGGTCTGAAGGATCAACATTTGTTGCTTGATGCTGCTTAACTTCCTTAGGCATTTTCCATACTCCATTGTTACATTTTAATTTCATCCTTTTCAAAGTTTGCTTAGAGTAGGTATCAAAAGGAGAAATGAATGGATCTTTCTCCAATAAGAGATTCATGGACCTTATTAAGAATGAAAGATATGAGCATTCCAAAAAAATTTTTCCTGTTATTTTGGAGAGAATAAATTCATACATTTGAGCAAAGATAAGATAAGGAAGATTGAAATTGATTTTGTGGATAACACTCCACATTATTATGAGATCATTGTAGGTGACAAAATGAAAAGATCCACCACAAGCATTGATTGTGGTGGTAATAAAAGGATATAAGACCCTTTGTTCTAGATTTAGGAATTGAAAAGCACTAAGGTGATTGGCAGGTAAAAACTTGTTTTTTCTAGTGAAAAATTTCTAGACTTCATCAAAGTCACATTCAATTTCATCTAAAATAGTTTCACAAAATGGTAGATTTAGGTCTTCACAAGGTTGTTTGGCAGCATAGACATACTTTATCGCTTGAAATCAAAACTTGATATCATCATGACTATATTGTTCCTGTTTGTTTTTTATTGGAGAAAGAGGCAAGCTAGAGTAAAATTTGACTATGACTTTAGGGTCGCATGTAAGATTTAGGATAGAAAGATTAAACCATCCGATATTGGTTAGCTAGTTTCTAAGATTCTTTCCAAAATTGATAGTTTGGAATTCAGCCCAATTGATATTTCTTTCAAGTATAAAAACCATGGATAGAACTTTCGAGAAATTTTTTTTTTATCTATTATTTCTAAAACGCTCAATTCTAGGTTCAGATGTTTGAGACACTGGTGGTTGATTTTTAGGCTTTCTTAGTTCTAGCCTTTTATTGCTTAACCAATTTCAATAGGTTAGGGTGAGATGCAAATGATGGTTGTAACGACCCACTCCCACTTACGGGTGTCACTGGTAAATAATCGATCGGATTACTCACTCACTAAGCCAATAACTGAAGGGTTGGAGTATGTTTCAACAAGAAACGCCCTAGGTGGGCACTAGGTTTCATCCTTCACAAGGAAATACAGCGAAACGGGATCCGAAACCTGAGTGAAGTTCACCTTTCTTCAACTCGCCACACAGTAAGCCAAAGGTGACCCAGGCACAAAACTAGTTCATCAAACATCCACTAAGTACTAGGGATTTATGAGAACATACCTTTTTGATCCATCCCTTATTTGAATCTTGACTCCACCAAGTAAAGCCATATACATCATGCAATCCTACAATCACCTATCACACTATGATGATTACACAACTAGATGCATCTAGCGATCAACAACATTTACATTCAATCACATGAATACATACATGAATATACCATATATAAATATAGGAGAATATACTACAACTACATCTTAGGCAACAACGCTAGTCGCCGCTACACTCTTCCTACGTCATCCCTGCTTGCATCTGGACTTGCAACAGCATGAGGTAAACCTCATGAGTCATAAAGACTCAATAAGGGTGAAATGCATGTAAATATGAATATAAACATGATTATGTATGCCAAGTGCATGCAAATGAGGCTAGGTTCTTTCATCCTCACAACCCACCAAGGTTTGAGGCATCAACCTACCCCTCCCCACAACTCTAGTCCTCCATATGGCCATAGGTACACTAGAACCCATATCATGCAGGTGTTAACCACTACATGCAGTTGCTACATAAGAAGCTTATAAACCATATTTATCAACTTGCAAGGCCACCTCCACATAGGGTCATCCCTTACATGGCTTGAAACCTTTCCTGCTAAGAGCGAGAATGCCAGCCTAAACTCCGAACTCCTCTAGGATCACTACCTCCCTGGTCAAACCTAGATGCAATCACAAAACCCAACAACAGAAACTAAAACCAAGGTCTATGTTTTTTCCATTTACTCCAAAAACCACCCACTAACAACTTCCAACCAACTCTTCATATTACATTATTCCACAACATCTTACATAATATGAATAATTTAAAAAGAAATAATTAATTTACCTTACTCATCTGGACGAGAAATCTGGCCAAACGCCCACACTGACATCACCTCTTTAACCACCACTCTACGCCCAAATTTCATTTTTGAGCCTCTAGCCACTCCTCAATCCCCAAGCTAATTTTCAAAATTTTTCCCGATTTTCTAGAATTTTTTGACTGTTTTTCGCCATTTTTTCTTTATTTTTCATATTTTCTTTTCTTTTATTTTTCTTTTTCTTTTTCTTTTTCTTTTTATTTTTCTCTTCTTCTTCTCTTCTTCTTCTTCTTCCTCCTTCTCCCATGCCCAACCTGCTCCTCCTTCCTCGCACATTGGCCACTCAAACGCATGGCCGCTGTCAGCCTTCGCCGCCTAGATCATTGCTGGTTGATGCTGCGACCCGCTCCGTTGCCACCGGTTGCCCCAGCTCCACTGCGCACAGCCGCCTGCACCGCGGCCAACTTCCCTGCACGCGACCACCGCTGCCATGGCTGACCCCAGCCGCTGCTTGCCTCAGCTATTGTCGGTTAGCCCCGAAGCTGCAGGTCGCCACAACCACCACTGGTCGCCTCCGAGCCACTGCAGCCTCTCGCGCCTCCACTTACGACACCATCGTAACCGCTCGCGTTGCTGCTGCTCAGCTAGACCTCCATAGCTGAGCAACCATGGCTGCTGCTCAGCATCGCCGATTCTGTGAGTCGCCCTAGCCTACCACCGATCGGCCATGTGACACCCGTAACTTACTTACATGCTTAATGATAATAATATTCATATAAAAATATTCGGAGCTTAAAACCAAAATCATACTTCCTTTAAATCAAATAAAATTCCAAGACATGTTTTATGACATACATATAGGAAAAGATCAGAGTTCAACCCTAAAAACATTGTTTTCAAAAGGAAACTAAACTTAAATTCTTGAAAATCCTTTTTAAACAAGCCACCATGCTCCACGTCCATGTCCCGATCTCCTCATTCATGCTCACCTAGGGGGGAACATAAGGGGGATGAGATTATGCAAATCTCAGTAAGTACAAAAGAACCATCATATGCATTTAAACAAGTCATGACATAACATAACATATCATATGGAGACACGAGAGGTTCCACCAACTTGCAGGGGTAAGAACCCTTGCGTGTAGTGCTACCGAGCTCCGGTCCCGAAACTTGTGTGAACATAACATAACATGAGGGACCACATAACATAGTTCATAGTCATGCTTAAACATCATAAATAGTTCATAATGTACTTACCTTAACTTGGTTTGATGAGACTTGAACGTTGAAGGCTTCACCTTTACAAAAAGCTCGAAGCACTCCCGTCTAGCACGAATTTATGCCAACTTAGAATAAGGAAACCCTTGGCCACGAGCCCTATTTATAGGCTTGGAGACTTGGCCATCAAGTAAGTCACAATCATTTCAAATCTTTTCTAAATCTTTCAAGATATTCCAATCATTTAAAATCTTCTAAAATATTCTCTAATCATTCCAAATCTTCTAAGATATTCTCTAATCATTCCAAATCTTAGATTTTTTGCAATCATTCTTATCTGAATCAAATCTTATCCAAATACGATCTTATCAAATCATATCCAAATCAAATCAAATCTTATCCTTAAAGTCATCATGAGGCTTAATCTTTATCTCTAAATTCATCATGAACCTTTATCTTATCTCTAAAGTCATCATGAGACTTCATCATTATCTCTAAAATCATTTATGAGGCTTTTCTTGAATCTCCCAAATGCCCTTAGTAAAAAGGTTTCAAGAATTACACTTTGGCCCAAACTTTTCAGGTAATTGCACTTAGACGCTTTTTAACTTAGTCCCTAGGCCAATTTTTAATTACATTTTAGTCTCCAAAGAAAGGACTAATTACGCTAATACCCCTGGTTTTTAGGTAAATTACACTTTTACCCGAACCTCAATATTTACGATTTTGCCACTGGCTCAAAAATTGAACCTTTGTCTCAAGGCTTCTATAATCCCTTGAAAGGACATATTTCCTCAAGTATTAGAAGCTAAAAATCTCAAGTATTAAATTATATTTCAGTTTAAAAATCTTGGGCGTTACAAGCCATCCTCCTCTTGATCTCTCCATTTATCTACTCTCTGCCGAGCCCTCATTACTCTCTCTTGTGATCCCTCACTCTTCTCTGCTCTCTCTGCTTCACAGCCATTCTCTCAAATGAGAGAAATCAGATTTTAATTTCACTGCACTGTAGCACACTTGGGCGATAAGCCAACATATTAATTACATATTTGCTCTACTTAAAAGGAACTTATGAATTGAACTTGGGGACTCTCCAAGCTTTAAATTTTATCATTAAGCCACTTAAATTCTTGATTTCCTCAAAATTAATGACCGCTCTTTACTTGATAAAGCCGATTTTATTCATGCACCTACACGGGACCTTTTCTCCACACAAAAACATCTCAGGGTTTCCTCACTGGCAAAACTGGACCACTCCTAGGGTCCCCTCACCTTCTCGGAGGTCCCCTACAACTATTCGGTACTGGCACCCATTCAGGCTTATATAGAATTTATTCCAAAAATTTATTCGTGACCTGATTACTTCCAGAGTCATTAGCCTCACCTCGAGGTGCTCACCAATCCCATGCCTCTTCCCTGGACATCCAAGTCCCAGGGCATTCCTTATCGTCGATTCGACAAATTTTATTAATTAATTTCTCAAAATCGACTTTTGGCCTTCTCAAACCACCCGAGGTCCTTTCAAAAATAACTGAAAATTATTCTTTTCCAATGCCATGTAATACCGGGTATTACAATGGTTCTTTTCTTTTGGGAGCCATTGAAGAATGTTCATATAGAATATGCAGAGCCTCAAACTCTAAGCGTTTTTCAATAATAATCGTAGATGAAGATGGGTTCATACACTAAAAAGAAGAGAATAAAATGAGTATTACCTGAGATTTGAAACACTAAACTCTGGATAAAGATTTGAGGAGAATGAGAGAATAATGTCGAGAGATGTGTCAAATAGGGCTTTTGAACTAATATTTATAGAGAAACCCTAATCGATTTGATATTCTTGATTTTTGCATGTTAAAGTTATTTATTCGATTTAGTTTTGTGGCTAATCGAGTGTTGTTTTAGTTCTATTGAACTCTAATTCAATTAGTATTTGAGTGGTTTTTCTTACTAATCAATTGGATTTTTGATTGATAAGAACCAATCTCAATTTCTTTACATGTTATCAACTTTTTTACTGTATTAATAGAATGGTGATTTTGGGGATTTCTAACCCTTTTCCTAGTTGAAATTTTCAATTGATTTGATCATATAGATATTTGAGTGGAAATATCTTGATTTCTCTTTCCTTTTCCGATTCTTATTGTATTCAAGTATTTGGGATTAACATTCGATTTGACTTTTGATCTTATGGATATATACTGAAAAGAGTATTTAAGTATTTTTCACTTAACTTGAGTAGATTGTAGGCTCACTCGCTTAGCCTTTTATAATTCTTCATTTTTCAATCAATCTTATTTTAATTTCAATATTTCCTTGTTATGTCCTAAGGTTTATAAATTGATTGTTTTCTAAAGGTTTTGTAAAAATATATGTGCTAATTGATTTTCAAAGGACACATATACAAGAGAAACATCCCCTTTTTGTACATGGTCTCTTATCAAGTGAAGTCTAACTTCAATATACTTTATTCTGGAGTGACGCACGGGATTTTTGGAAAGTTTTATGGCACTAGATTCCCGAGCATGGGATTTATTCCTGTAAAGATTATAACACACAAAAGACTCCTTACCTTAGGAGTGGGATGAGTGAGACATTAGGTGAGCACCGGTGAAGAACATAAGCAAAGAAGGAGCTCGAGTATTATTTTATTCCATTAAGAGAAAGGAGGCAAACTGGTAAGAATGCCCCCCACATAAAGGGAGCAAACTGCAAAGCTTAGCTTTACAAAGAAGACCAATCTTCCATACTACCCTCAACCTCTATTTCTATTTAAAAAAAAAAAAAACTACAGGAAGTGCAAAGAGCAAAGCCACTAATGTTGTGGTGAAGGTTATACCTCAAAAAGTCAGCAAAGCTAAGCTTTCATATGTGTTATATCCTTTCGATTGAGCGACAATTTCTAAGGAAGGCCTGCATTCCCTTTTGAAATATGTAAATAAAAATTATTTTGAAGCCAAATGCTCTTGGATGGGTAGTTTAATAAGGAGCTAAATCCTTTTTATAAGTCTTTGTAGATCTCAATAATAAGCTAATTATTTGAGTAACTTCTTTTCCATGATATAGACATCGATGGTGGTACCACTATCATCTTCAATAGTCGATTTGGATCAATTTCCTCTTGAGGAAGAAAATCAAAACATTGTTGATCGTTCACTAGCTGTATATTTTGTTTTAGATGTATTACTTGAACATGCATTTAGAATGTAGATTTTATGATACATACATTAATTGTTTATGGGTCATAGCCATGTGGGACAATTAGAAGTGTTTGTCAAAATCATCCTCAAATATCATTATTTTTCCCCCGAATGACATAAACACATGTGATGTTTATGAAAGTTCGATAGAGAGCTTCAAATGCATAATGATTAGTCATGGTGGCTTCATCCTAGAAGATAACAGTCACACACTTAATAAGTTTTGCTAAATCTAATTGTATACTAATAGAGAAAGTAGAATTTGGTTATGCGTAATATCCCAATCCTTGGTAAGGCATGGAAGTCCCACTGTATGTCTCACTACAAGAAAACAACGAATTAGGGACTAATTTTTTCAGGCTGATTTTTTTGTCTCAACTTTGAGACAGAATTGTATTTTTTTCGTCTAAGAGATTTGAGACGGATTTTGAGACATAAAAATATCCATCTCAATTTTGAGACAAATTTTGAGACAAAAAAATGTATATGTCTCAAATTAATTTAAGAGAGATTTTAAGACAAACAATTTGTCATATAAAATTTTGGCTAGATTTTGAGACAAATATTATTTGTCTCAAATTTGAGACAAATTTTCAGATAGAAAAGTATCTGTCTCAAATTTGAGATGGATTTTGAGACAAAAAATTTTCATCTCAAATTTGAGATAGATTTTGAGACATAAATTACCCATCTCAGAATCCTGACAAATTTTGAGACAGAGAAATTTTTGTTTCAAAATTGAGATTGATTTTGAGACGATACAAAATGAAAAAAAGAGAGAGAGAGAGAGAGAGAGAGAGAGAGAGAGAAAAGAGAGAAAGAAAAGGGCATTTTTGTATTTTTAAAAAATAGAGTATGACCTGTATATGGTGCATGAATTATATTCTATTTTTATGTAAATTAGATAAAAAAGACTCGATGAAGGAGGAATGGCATAAACATGCTTGAGGTTAATCTCATTTATGTAAATATCTACTCTTTGAACTCGAGACTCTTAAGTAACAAACTTCTCTAGTTAGAGGTTGTCGAGGAACTGTTAGATTGGCGTAAAAGGTTCTTACCAAACGAGGGTAGATCTTAGTTTTGGTAGAAATAAGCCCTTCCTAGAGATGACAGTAGTTGTGAAAAGCAATAATGTAATGACCCGTTATCCACGATTTACTAAATATTTTAGAATTTAAAAAGTTTAGGGGAAGATAATAATTTGTTGTTTTTAATGAGTGAGTGTTTGGTGTAAATTGGAAATTTATTTATGATTGAGGAGGTGGTTGCAAATTTTTTAGAAGAATTTGGGGCCTAAGTGCAATTTCTGAAACTAGAAACCAGATCACTTTAAAAATAAAATATATGCATTAATAAGTAAGGAAGTTGGTAGAGCAAGTGGCACGCACGCGTAAAGAGGTTGGTGGTGGTTGTGAGTTTGAGTTTAGGGGTACGCGGGGGGTGAATTTTTGCTAGAATTAATCCTAGCCAAGAAGGTGCTAAAACGACATCTTTTCAAGAGGTGTCATGCACACGAACCACGCGACCAACTACGACCCAAGCCACGTGCAGCCTTGCGTGGCCCTTGTTGATATTTTACTCTTGAAAATTAAAAGAGTTTTGATAATGACACAAAGTTATGAAAATTAATCTTGAAGTCTAAAGGAATAAGTTTGAGTGTTTAAATTCAAAATCAATACCATTTTGATAATCTCAACTTGCTTTCAAAAGAAACAAATTGTTAAGAGAGTTCAATGATTAAGAATCTTATGTTTGAAATATCAATCAAGTGTTTTTCTACATGTTATCATCTAAGTGTTTAGTTTTTCTAAGTAAATAGTCGATTATGCCTAGCATCTGTCGACTATGCTTAGCATCTGTCAACTATGTTTTATTTTGTCAACTATCTTGATGGTTCTGTCGATAGCTTAATTTAATCTGTCGACTATCAATGTGTATGTTGGTAGAAGTTTTATTCATATTTTGGATGTGTCGACTATGTAAAGGTGATTGTTGACTATCAGTAAATTTGGTTAATTATTTATTGACTATGTCTAATTTTTATTCATATAATTAGTCGACTAACCTCTTTAATCTATCTATAGTTTGTGTCTCTGACAATTTCCAACGGCTAGTTTCTCAGTCTCCAACAGCTCAAAAACGGTTAGTTTTGGGTAAAGCTTTTGGAAAACCTATAAATACAAATCAAGGAGATCAAAAAGAGACTAATGGGCGGAAATGAGTTGATCTAAAGATTACAAATCATTTTATTCTAGCTTACAAGAGTTTGTGCTTTCACTGTTTCATATTTGTAATGCCCAAGAAATTTTAAAGGACTCAAGGGTAATTTATCTTAGGGAAAAAAATAAAATTTAAGGATAAATAAAGGGTATAACGGTAATTTATTATCGTATGAATGACCGAATCAACTTCCCGGAGTGCCTTGGAGCCGAGATGCCAAAGGAAAATAATGTGGCATTAATGAGCACCTCGAGATATGATTTATAGCATCAAAAGAAATAAGATCGGGAACAGTTTTTGGTACAGCTAAAATGCCACTGCCAATTAGGCTGCAATACCAAATTGTTATAGACGACTTCCTGGAAGTCAACAGAAGCTTGAGGGGGCTTCATTTTTTCATAAAGAACAACCCTTCAGTGGTTTCAGGAAGAAACGAAGAGGTTTAAAGCCAAAACAAAGATTTGGGCCTAAGTGTAGTTTTTTGAAATTGCCTGAGGAAGGTCAAAATGATGATTTCTTGGAATCTTCACGGGTCAAATTGATGTTTTAGGACTTCAGAGTCTTGAAAGCAAATATTAAAGTCGAGGGGCTTGGTGAGAGAGGGTCAAAATAAGAAAACGAAAATCAGTGGGGTAAAAGTGCAAAAACTCAAAAATGGCAGCATGGGCAAATCTAACCAGCACATGGTCAGTCGACCATGGCTGATTTCGGCCACAGGGATTGCATGAGGGATGGTCAGGGAGCATATTTTGTAAAAGCTTGGGTCGACAACGGCCCATGGGTTGCTAGAAAAAGCAAGAAAATCAACCAAAAATTCGGTCAAGTTATCGCGAACCTGCAACTCGCTTTAGTGGGCAACAAAGGTCGATTTGAGGTCGTTCTAAGGTAGGTTTTAACTCCTAAGGAAATGGGTTAGCCGAGCAAGGGCTTTTGAAAGCTCGAAAATACCTATAAATAAGCGTTCATAGATGGCCGAAAATAGGGGGAAGAAGAAGCTTCAAATTAAGGCTGAAATCAAACGAATTGGCCGCCCAAAATAAAGGGCTTTTGAAGCCCATGAGATGTAGATCATTTCTGGTAAGTTTGATGCATTTTTATTAAGGTTTGAGGGGGTTTCGAGGCTTCGCCAAAGATGGAGGCGAGCGGTCGATCCGAGAGTTTGGCTGGCTAAACGAAGGTCTTCCTGAACTTCTTTCAGCTTGAAAATCATGCCATTTGGATCATTCCAAGGAGAGGAAGACCATGGCATCGGTTTCAAACTTTTCTGCTGTGCCATCGCCAAAGAAGAAGGCCGGCGCGTGGCCTTCACGTGCTGCATGTGGGTTGGCCTAAAAATTTGGGGAAAATGTAGAAAAATCTAGAAAAATATTTTATGGAGGTCCGTGCAAAAATATTTGGGTTTGGGATTCTCGATGTCTCAATTTTAGCATCAAAGATCCTCGTTTTGCGTGAAAACCCAACATCTGGGTAAGTTCAGTATTTTTCCTTTAAAGTTCATAGTCTATAATGAATTGTTGTGGAATTAGATTTGAGAAAATAGTCTTGATAGTATTTATTGGGATTTTTAGAAGGAAAAATGAAGGAAAATAGGAAGAAAATAGAATATTGAGATATTTAGTGATTAAATATTTTCTTTTTATGATTGAGGTGATCGAGATGGTGTGATTGGTGCAACTTTTGAGAGTTGGAAAGAGAATCGAGGTCGGGCACGCATAGGTCGGGCACGCTCTGTAAGAAAAAAACGGGGTGTTACAATATTTCTCTCTAAGGCTTCGTTCTATTCTTGTAAAGTTATTATTAAGCCTTGTCTTCATTGTGAGAGAACTTGTAACAAAGAGTGTTAACTCTTAGCTTCTCTCTTACATTTGTGTCATTCTTATTTTCCTAGCTTGTTGTGCTAGATGACTTCCTCTTTGAAGCAAGGGGTTGAAATACCTAGCTAAGTGCTAAAAGGCTTACTTGTATAAGCAAGAGGTTTGTAATTTTTCCTAGTCACAAACTAGAAGACTTACTTAGCTTAAGTAGGGGGTTTTTAATGGATTGATTTCAAAATCCTTGGTGGGAAGCTAAGGTAGTGGACTAGGCTTGGAAAGTTGAACCATTATATATCATTGTCTCTTGTGATTGTTTTGTTTTCAGTACTTTAATTAAGCCTTGCACATTGATTATTGTTTTTATTTCTTCCAGCATCATCATCGATAAAGATTAAATAAAGGAAAATCATTTTTTTGTAAATTAACCCAATTCACCCCTCTTTGGTTTTGGTGCCATTGCTATACGTTTATATCACTTGTTGCGCTACACAAACACCAATCGTTGCCACTTGGTGTTGTTGTTGCTACCACATGTCATATGTCGTTTTTGCCACCATAAACTAATTTCCCCTTGCTGCCACGTTGCTTTTACAACATTCATTCTTCAAATTACAATTGCCTACAAATATGTTGTTGAGATTTAAAGGTGATGGGAGAATTTTGGAGGGAAATTTGGGTGGTGTGAGTAAGCTTAATTTTGTTAATAAAAGGCTTGAGTTGTGACGTTGACGACCTTGGTACGTTGCGAGAGTTAAAGGAAAATATCTAAGGAAAATTCTCTTCTTTTTGTAAGTTCTTGCACTTTTTCTGTTATTGAGACAAACTATTTTATTTCTTTTACAACAGTAAGTTCATGACTTTCCCCTGTCCATCTGGCAAGTTCTATTCCATGTCTTATCTTCCTTCAAATGAAAGTTCATACCTCGTTATTATTTTTAGATATAGTCTCTTTAGCCCTCCTATTGCTTTTACTTCTTTGGTGCCTTGATTCTTGTTGAGTTTTTGTTAAATTCTGTTAGACCTCAAATAGGGTATCGTCTTTCCTTGTCTTACTTTGGGAATGATACTTTGCTTGGTAGGGTTGAGGACATGCTAGGGTTTGATATTGTCTTGCATAGGTATTTCTCTCTTTAGAATGATGTTATAGGTAATCGTGTGTGAATTATACATGAGAAGTTTTTCCATTATGCATGGAGCATGTGGATGAAAAGGGTTTTAAAATGTCTAAAGGTCTTATGATGAGCGCAATGGACAGGATTTGTAAGATATATCCATAAAAAGAGCTTCGGCTTAGAGTTAGACTTCAGTCCCATGATTTTGGGCTTCGGTCCGATGGATAAGTTATGGACTTTGGTCCCATGGTTTGGTTTTGAAAGATTGCATATGAGCATGAATCCATGTTTCATTCTGTTGGCATTTAACCTGATTTGAAGTGGTGTGGCGTGAGTGCCTTAAATGTTATTCATGATTATTATTGCTTCTCGATGCCCATTATTCTCATGCTCTTTTTCTTTCGGTTATATTTGTTGGGCCTTGTGTCTCATATTTGTTTTGCATCATTCTAGGTAAGGGGAAGACCAAAGAAATGGGCTTGTCAAGTGAAGTTTGAGCCGTTGGGTAGAAGTGTGTATAAAGTTGTCTCAATCAAAAATTTCTTGGGGGTGTTTTGAGATGTGATGTATTAGGTTGCATTTTGTGTTATAACCTAGGTTGTACCCTTGTTGGGATATGGTGGGTGAGTTGACCCTAATGTATAGGTCTAGGACTGATGATGTATGAATATGGCTTTCGTTGTTAATAGTAGGGAATATGTATGATGCTTCTATTTGAGTCTTGTGTATGTACCATTCTTTCTTATGCTCCCTCTTGGATTCCTCGGTTGCGGGGTCTTCGAGGGTAGGGTCATTATAATTGTGGTATCAAAGTGATCGGGGCTGTCGAACACCAATAGATTAGATAGTATGATGATACGGATTTGCAATAGAGGTGCAACCCTAAGTCGTCTCCCAACGAACCTCAAACGGATCTGTCAAAACAAGGCTAAACAAGGGGGGAAGTTTTTGATGAAAAACTGAAAACAAGATAAGCAAAAACACAATAAATAAATCGAGATGCAATCAGTTGCAAACCAATCCTTCTATCCCAGTTTTCATTGTCTTTTCAATAAACCATTTGTTTAGTTTTAATCCTCAAATCAAAAATCAGAAAATTCTTTAACAACCGCCAAAGATTTGGAGAAACCAATAAACAGATTCATAGATTCAAGACTGATTGGAGTACCATCCAAACAGGTTGTTCTCGTTTCCAGTTAAAGCCTCAACCGAGCACAAAAACCTTGGATTCTCAAACAAAGACAATGCATGCATTCATCCAACCGGTATCAACACATACACAGATTTAAGAGAGAACGGAAACAAGAAAACAACAAAGTTAAAACTAAAACAAACAGATTTCCATTAAAACCAAAGACTCAAACCGGGAACAAGGATGGTGTTGCAACTTGATTACAAGATCCTTAGCCTTCCATCTTCACAAGAACAATGGAGAGAAGAGAAGTCGGCCACTATTCACGCCCTTCCAAGAATGTCCCTTTCATGGCCTCTTAAGGTGCTTAAATAGAGCTTAAGGAGGAAACCCTAGGGTACTGCAACTTGACGGACGATTTCGGAAAGGTTCTCGTGCGAGCTGGGCTTCGGCCTCTTCATAATAATTTTAGATCAGAAAGAGTAGATGAACTTGGGCTTTTGAATCACTTGATTTGGATATCGGACGCCCAAGATATGGCCTTTTAAAGAATTAGTATATGTGCAGTTTTCCTAATTTGCCCCCAACTTCTTGGCCCCGACTTTGAAGCGCTATTTGAAGGCCCAAACGAGCTCGGATTTGGACAAACCATACCATTCCAGAAATCTCAAGAAGTCCCCTTCAATATCTCTGAAGACATCATCTTCATTCTGGAATTTTATCTTGGCCAAAATACTGAAGGAAGTGAAGGAGGTCAAATCTGCCAAAATTGCCCTTACTTCTCTATCTCCAATTTCCAAGATATCTCATTGCCATCAAGATGTATCATGCCCCATCTCATGCTCCATGTCCCTAAACCTGGAAAAATAAAATAAAATAGTGTGAAGCCCAATTCCTATAAAATAAAATGAAATAAAATCAAGATGAATGAAATAACACAACTAATGTGCAGAAAGGACTAAATATGAGGGCTAAATAGTATGGAAATATGTGCTCTATCAAATTCCCCCACACTTGGACTTTTGCACTCCTGGGCAAAACACTAAACACTAATATTCACTCTTTCAAATAAATAGGATGCAAAGAATGCAAAATGAGAGGCATGACAAGTTTTATAGGAATTCAACACTTCAAAGATCATCTTTCTTACACTTCCCAAACAAACAAGTAGCATGGCAATTTCACTTGGCAAGGCGAGTCAAAATAAGCAGACCCTGATAGAATAAGAACATGCTCTCAAGTTCCTCAAATGCTATGCCCAAATCCACCCAATCATAATTCCACTACCAGATATGCTCATCTTCTAAATCTCCACTCTCAGTGCTTTATGCATGCAAATCAAAAGGACTTTTATTCATGGCTCAAACATGGTAAGGTGAAAGGGATAGGAAGATAACAATGAAAAGTAAGCTTTAGGAAGAAAGAAAACATTCAAGACAATCCCAAGATCAATGAAGAACTATTAAGCAAGCAGAAAATAGAACCCCTTTTTTTTCTTCTTTCTTTTTTTTTTTTTTTTCGCATGGTGGGTGCGTTTTACGCTCCATCCCACCTTGGTGAGTGCGTTTTACGCTCCATCTCACCTTGGCCTTTGGCCTTTCTATCTATTTTTTTTTTCTTTTGATTCCAAAGGACTTGCTTAATTTCTTTTTTTTTATCGAGGGATGCAATGAATGTTCTTCAACCTAAAGAAGGGAAAAGATCACTCTTTTTTTTTTTTTTTAGGTATAAAATGAAAGAATGCCTTAATCATCTTTTCACTTGCATGAGGAGCACTGATAGCTTCAATAAAGATTCAAAACAAGCTCTGGAATGATACCCATAATTCAGTGGATGCAGGCATAGCATAAGAAAGGACAAGAACATGCACAAATATTCCCACAAAGACTGCCTCAATCAACTCACCAAGCCAAACTCATTTCCAATTTACTTGAAAGCCCAAAAAGATAAGATCAGCTTTCTAATTATGCTAAATTCTTTCAAACTCAATTTGCCTCATTTTGCAATTTTTTTATTTTTTGATTTTTTGATTTTTTTGATTTTTTTTTTAATTCAATTTTCAATTTTCTAAAACTCCTCCCCCCCCCCCACACTTAAACATTACATTGTCCTCAATGTAAGCATGTAGCAAGAATCAGGTATAGGACAAGTAAATAATAAAAAAAATATAAGGAGAGAGGAACAGCCTAATTTTGTCAATTGTAGGCGGCGTTGAGGAGATGCAGCTTCTCCATAGTATGCTCTTGAAAGCTCTCGTAGAATGGCTTAAGCCGCTGCCCGTTGACTGTGAATCGCCTTGTGGTTGACTTATCCATAAGCTCAACTGCACCATAAGGAAAAATATGAGTAACCACAAAAGGACCAATCCAACGAGAACGCAACTTACCTGGCATTAGTTTTAGACGGGAGTTGTATAGGAGGACTTTCTAGCCAACTTCAAACTCTTGCTTGTTAATCAATTTGTCATGAGCAGTCTTAGTTTTTTCCTTATAAATTCTGGAGTTCTCGTATGCTTCCAATCTCAATTCCTCAAGCTCTTGCAATTGAAGCTTTCGTTGGGATCCAGCCTCTGTCATATCCATGTTGCATTGCTTTACCGCCCAATAGGCCTTATGCTCAATCTCTACCGGCAGATAACATGCTTTTCCAAAGACCAGTCGATATGGGGACATGCCAATAGGAGTCTTGTAGGCCGTGCGGTAGGCCCAAAGTGCATCTTCCAACCTTTTGCTCCAGTCTTTCCTGTTGGGCTGGACTGTCTTCTCTAGAATATGCTTGATCTCTCTGTTTGAAACCTCAGCCTGCCCATTGGTCTGTGGATGGTAGGGCGTCGCCACTTTATGTAAGACTCCATACTTTCGGAGCATGGATTGCATCGTTCTGTTGCAGAAGTGGGATCCTTGATCACTGATGATGGCCTTGGGAATGCCAAACCTGCAGAAAATATTAGATCTAACAAAATCTGCAACCACAGAAGAATCATCAGTCCTGGTGGCTTTAGCTTCCACCCATTTTGAAACATAATCCACAGCCAAAAGAATGTATAAAAAGCCAAAAGAGACAGGAAAAGGACCCATGAAATCAATGCCCCAAACATCAAAGATCTCACAAAATAGTAAGGGTTGCTGAGGCATTTCATTCTTACGTGATATTGATCCTGTGTGCTGGCAACGTGTGCAATTCTTACAAAATGTATGAGCATCTCGAAAAAGGGATGACCAATATAAACCTGAGTCTAGGACCTTTCTAGCTATGCGTTGAGGACCAAAGTGACCACCACATGCAAGTGAATGACAGAAATGCAAGACTGAAGCAAACTCAATATCGGGCACACATCTCCTAAGGACTTGGTCACTACACATGCGCCATAGATATGGATCATCCCATACATAGTACTTGGCCTGACTTTTAAATTTACTTAGCTGATCTCTCTTAAGATGGGCAGGGATATCAAATGCAGCTAGAAAATTAACAATGTCAGCATACCAGGGCTCAGTACCATGCAAGTGATAGAGTAACTCATCTGGGAAGTCATCTTTGATAGGCTGACAGTCCATGGTAGTGGCAACTGAAGAGGAAGGAAGCCTGCTCAAATGATCAGCCACAAGATTCTCAGCTTCACTCTTGTCTTTGATCTCAACATTGAACTCTTGAAGTAGGAGCATCCACCGTATCAACCTAGGTTTGGCATCGTGCTTCTTCAAGAGATATTTCAAAGCTGCATGATCAGAAAACACAACAACATTAGAACCCAGGAGATAAGAGCGAAATTTATCTAAAGCAAACACAATGGCAAGAAGCTCTTTTTCAGTAGTGGTGTAGTTTGCTTGGGCGTTGTCCAGAGTACGCGAGGCATAAGCAATGACGTGTGACTTCTTCTTCACTCGTTGTGAAAGGACGACACCAACTGCATAATTGGAAGCATCACACATGAGCTCGAATGGCAAGTCCCAATTGGGTGGCTGAATGATGGGTGGAGAAGTCAAGCGCCTCTTAAGCTCCTCAAAGGCCATCTTGCAAGACTCATCAAATTTGAATTTCACATCCTTCTGAAGCAGGTTGGACATTGGAAGGGCAATCTTGCTGAAGTCCTGGATGAATCTCCTGTAGAATCCTGCATGTCCAAGGAAAGAACGTACCTCCCGCACAGACGCGGGGTAAGGCAAAGAAGAAATGATATCGACCTTGGACTTATCAACCTCTATACCCTTCTTGGACACAACATGACCCAAAACAATCCCCTGCTCAACCATGAAATGACATTTTTCAAAATTTAGGACAAGATTCTTCTCAACACATCTCTCTAGGACTCTACCCAAACTGATTAGACACTCATCAAAGGAGGTCCCATAAACAGAAAAGTCATCCATGAAAACTTCCATGCAATGCTCAAGTAAATCTGAAAATATACTCACCATGCATCGCTGGAATGTACCTGGGGCATTACATAGACCAAATGGCATCCTCCAGTATGCAAAAGTGCCAAAGGGGCAGGTGAAGGTGGTCTTCTCCTGATCCTCCGGTGCTATGCAAATCTGAAAATAACCAGAAAACCATCAAGAAAGCAGTAATGGGACTTTCCAGCTAACCTCTCTAGCATCTGATCAATGAATGGGAGTGGGAAATGATCCTTCCTGGTAGCTTGGTTGAGCCTCCTATAGTCAATGCAGACTCTCCAGCTGTTCTGCACTCGCATGGGCACTAGCTCATTCTTCTCATTGGCTACCACTGTGAATCCTGTCTTCTTTGGAACTACCTGCACTGGACTCACCCACTTGCTATCAGAGATAGGATAAATAATGCCAGCTGAAAGTAGTTTACTTACCTCTGTCTTGACCACATCTAGAATGGTGGGATTAAGTCTCATTTGGGGTTGTCTCACTAGTCGAGCTTCTTCCTCTAAATGAATCCTGTGCATGCATAAGGAAGGGGATATACCAGGAATGTCTGCAAGTGACCAACCTATGGCTCTCTTATGTTGCTTCAACAGATTCAGCAACTTCTCCTCTTGGTCAGGCTGAAGGTTGTTGGCAATGATCACGGGTAGCTTGTCTCCATTTGCCAAGTAGGCGTACTTCAGATTCTTGGGCAGGGGCTTACACTCCAAGGTGGGTGGCTGTTGAATTGAAGGCACCAGTCTGCTTATGTTGCCACCTACCTGCAATACATTCTCAACAACAGAAACTTCCTCTATGGGAGGCACATGAGAATCACATATAGTATGAGAAGGTGCACTTTCAACAATACTCAAAAATTCATCTATTTCAGAACAAATACTACACTTACTGGGTCCATCATGACACTGAAGGCAATGCATATCATCAGAAAAATTATGGATGGTGGGGAATTCAGACTCAAGATCATACAACTCAACACATGCTTTCTCCACCATTAAGTCAATAAAGTTAACATGCAAGGTAGAATGATCTTCTAAGGGATACTTCATGGCATCAATGATATTGAATTGAATAGTGTTACCAGCGAACTCCATAGATAAAGTACCCTCATGCACATTAATTATTGTCCTTGCAGTTTTCAAGAAGGGTCTACCTAGAATAAGTGGTGCATGTCCGGGTGTGTGATCATCCTCCATATTCAAAACATAGAAGTCAGCAGGGAATATGAAATCTTTTACCTTCACTAACACATCCTCTAATACTCCCTCAGGGTATGCTGTGCTCCTATTTGCCAACTGGACCACCACTCCTGTAGATGTCAATGTGCCTGCACCTGCTTGCAAAGAAGAATACACAGATTTAGGCATCACATTAATAGAGGCTCCTAAATCCAACATAGCATTATGAAATTTCAAATTTCCAATAGTGCAAGGAATGGTGAAAGTCCCTGGATCTTTTCATTTCTGAGGCATGGCAGGTTGAATCAATGCTGACACATTTCTTCCCAAGTTGATTTTTTCATTTCCTTTCAGTTTCCTTTTGTGGGTGCACAAGTCTTTGAGAAATTTGGCATACTTGGGAATCTGTCTGATGGCCTCCAAGAGTGGTATGTTCACCTCAACTTTTTTGAAAGTTTCCATGATCTCCTTGTCTAACTCAGCTTCTGCTCTCTTTTTATTTTGAGTGGCTCGATGAGGAAATGGCAGTGGATGGCTGTAGGAAGTCTCTCCTCTATCTTGATCAATGGTGGGCTGCTTGTCCTTTTGAATGGAAGGAGGCTGATCTTCCTTTTGGCTTTCTTGTTGCTGCCCAAATTTTGGTTGTGGAGAGGGTTGGCTGCTCAACTCCTTACCACTGCGAAGAACGATAGCACTTACATTGCCCCTTGGATTTGAAACTGGCTGTGAAGGCAACTGACCCGAACCTTGACTCCGTAGCTCACTGATATTGGTTGCAAGCTGTCCAATCTGTGTCTCCAAATTTTGTATGGCAGTGTCGGTCCTTTGCTGAAACTGGAGATTGTTGGCAACGAGTTGCTTCATGATATTTTCCAAGCTTGATTCGGATTTAGGTGCTGGTTGTTGTTACTGCATTGGTTGACTTGGTCTTTGTGCATTGAATCTGTGCTGCTGAGGTTGCTGCTGCTGTGGCTGGAATGGCTGGTTGGAAGGACCTCCATACCTCAAGTTTGGATGATCTCTCCATCCTGGATTATAGGTGGCAGCATATGGATCATATCTGTGTTGTTGTGGCTGCTGATGTTGTTGATGGAAGGGTCTTCCTGGAAAAATGCCAGCACAAGCTTCTGTATTCTCCTGCAATTGAGGACATTGGTCAGTAACATGGGAAGATAATGAACAAATACCACATACCTGCTGAGATTGGGACTGTCCTTTATCAAGGGCTAGCTGTCTGACCATGGAGGCCAATTCCTCCAGTTTGTTCTCTATCCTCTGTTGGTCATTGATGGCAGCAACACTAATCTCATTGGCCTGTCTCATGGGAATGGCTGACCTGGTACCAAACTGTTGGGCATTCTGTGCCATCTTGGAGATTAGCTCTTGAGCAGCTGCTGGTGTCTTTTCAGAGAGGGCTCCTCCACTAGCTGCATCCACCAAATACCTATCCATTGGAATAAGACCTTCATAGAAGTATTGGATCAGCAGCTGGTCACTGATTTGATGGTGTGGACAACTAGAACACAGTTTCTTGAATCGCTCCCAATACTCATGTAATGTCTCCCCATGATTCTGCCTTATGCCACAAATTTCTTTCCGAATGGCGGCTGTTCGAGATGCTGGAAAGAACTTCTCCAAAAAGATTCTTTTAAGCCCATCCCAACTTGTGATGGCAGCAGGTGGTAGGTAGTATAACCAATCCTTTGCAGCTCCATCCAATGAGAATTGAAAGGCCCTAAGCTTTATCTGCTCCTCATCAACTCCTTGTGGCCTCATTGTGGAGCAAACAACATGGAATTCTTTGAGGTGCTTGTGCGGATCTTCACCTGCAAGGCCATGAAACTTGGGAAGCAAATGGATTAGCCCAGATTTCAATTCAAAGGTTGCATCCAATTGGGGATATTGAATGCATAAAGACTGATAGTGCACATCAGGGGCAGCCAATTCTCTAATGGTTCTACCATCCAAATGACCAAGATTTATATTATTTCCATTATTTCCATTCCCATTACCTGCCATTGTGTTTAAGTCAAGGATAGGTATAGAAACAGAAACAGAAAGAATATCAGATGTAATGGCAGAAGAGGCAGGAGGATTATCAGCTATCCGAAGCTCTAACTCTCTAGCCTTCCTTTGCTTCCTAAGGGTCCTTTCTATTTCAAGGTCTAGGTCAATTGGTATGCCCTTAGAGGATCTGGTCATGCACTAAAGATCAGCACAAAAACACACTCAAGATGACTCACAAAGAACAGCACACAAACTGGCCCTAAGATGATTTTTTTTTTTATGCACACCAAAAATGCAAAAATGTAGGGCACATAAAATCTATCAATCAAGAAGCCCTAAGACAATTTTTTTATGCAATTTTTCACAAAATTTCAACACAAAAACACTGAGGGACCTAAAAACACTGAAAACCACACAAAATCAGCCACTGAGAAACACAAAATGGCCCAAAAAGTGGTCTAAACGTTGGAATTTGGCCAAAAAAGGGTCTCCTCACTGCATATCAGTGACATTGATTCCTCACACCCCCATTTCTTTGGACACCAAAAATCAGCCCAATCGGAGCAAGTGGAAAAATGTGAACAGTAACTGTTTGCCTCAAAATCGTTTTTTTTTCTAAAACTGGCTCCTATCTTGCCTCAAAAATCACTTTAAATGCAAGAAAACATCAAGGGAAGCATATAGACATGAAAGAACATCAAGTAAGGATGAGAAAGGAAGAATATAGAACCGGTATCTTGATCTCTATCCTTAAATATTGCTATCTGTCATGGAGGCTGTCAAATCTGCTGAATAGGAGTTTGCTGTTTTGCACTTGCTGATTTTGTTGAATAAGAGTTTGCTGTTTTGCTATCTCTTGCACTTGGATGCAGCTTGTTGGTCTCCTACAAAACAGAGAATAAGAGTTTTCTATCAGCAACGAGAAAAAGAGAAAAAAAAAAGAAAAAGAGAAGAAGAGAAAAAGAGAAGAAGAAAAGAAGAGAAGAAGAGTTTTCTGTTTTGCTTTGCTGGTCTTCTTGATCTTCTTGATTAATGGTATAAACTTGGTACGTGGCGTTGTATCTAGCAGTGCCGAGTATGGTTAACTCGCTTTGGACCAGTAGCCCGCAACCAGCTAGTTTCCAACCTATATACCAAGTAGCAACCACAATTTTTTTTTAAATCAGTCTTCTTTGACAGAAACGAAATTGGTTCCCCGGCAACGGCGCCAAAATCTGATCGGGGCTGTCGAACACCAATAGATTAGATAGTATGATGATACGGATTTACAATAGAGGTGCAACCCAAACAAGGGGGGAAGTTTTTGATGAAAAACTGAAAACAAGATAAGCAAAAACACAATAAATAAATCGAGATGCAATCAGTTGCAAACCAATCCTTCTATCCCAGTTTTCATTATCTTTTCAATAAACCATTTGTTTAGTTTTAATCCTCAAATCAAAAATCAGAAAATTCTTTAACAACCGCCAAAGATTTGGAGAAACCAATAAACAGATTCATAGATTCAAGACTGATTGGAGTACCATCCAAACAGGTTGTTCTCGTTTCCAGTTAAAGCCTCAACCGAGCACAAAAACCTTGGATTATCAAACAAAGACAATGCATGCATTCATCCAACCGGTATCAACACATACACAGATTTGAGAGAGAACGGAAACAAGAAAACAACAAAGTTAAAACTAAAACAAACAGATTTCCATTAAAACCAAAGACTCAAACCGGGAACAAGGATGGTGTTGCAACTTGATTACAAGATCCTTAGCCTTCCATCTTTACAAGAACAATGGAGAGAAGAGAAGTCGGCCACTATTCACGCCCTTCCAAGAATGTCCCTTTCATGGCCTCTTAAGGTGCTTAAATAGAGCTTAAGGAGGAAACCCTAGGGTACTGCAACTTGACGGACGATTTCGGAAAGGTTCTCGTGCGAGCTGGGCTTCGGCCTCTTCATAATAATTTTAGATCAGAAAGAGTAGATGAACTTGGGCTTTTGAATCACTTGATTTGGATATCGGACGCCCAAGATATGGCCTTTTAAAGAATTAGTATATGTGCAGTTTTCCTAATTTGCCCCCAACTTCTTGGCCCCGACTTTGAAGCGCTATTTGAAGGCCCAAACGAGCTCGGATTTGGACAAACCATACCATTCCAGAAATCTCAAGAAGTCCCCTTCAATATCTCTGAAGACATCATCTTCATTCTGGAATTTTATCTTGGCCAAAATACTGAAGGAAGTGAAGGAGGTCAAATCTGCCAAAATTGCCCTTACTTCTCTATCTCCAATTTCCAAGATATCTCATTGCCATCAAGATGTATCATGCCCCATCTCATGCTCCATGTCCCTAAACCTGGAAAAATAAAATAAAATAGTGTGAAGTCCAATTCCTATAAAATAAAATGAAATAAAATCAAGATGAATGAAATAACACAACTAATGTGCAGAAAGGACTAAATATGAGGGCTAAATAGTATGAAAATATGTGCTCTATCACAAAGCGAGATTGGGATGAGTCTTTATACACATAAGAATGTTGGGTAAAGTTAAGGGTATTTCTAGCAAATGGGTGTGAGTTTAAATGAGAATTCAATTCTACATATGTTAGTTATTGTAATACCCTTGGTGAGTTATGATAAATTAGATAATAAAGAGTATGATAGTATATGGGGGTTTCCATAATTGCCCTTGAATCATGGAGAAGTCATAAAAATATAAGATGCCTTGGGAAGGGAAAATTTGGTAATTTGGTGTTTTTCCCCATAAAGGTAATTATTTGGTGGAGAAATTTATATATATTGTGTAATTAGAATTTTAAGGAATTTAATTCTTATTTTCAAGCATGGGGAAAAATGTATGGAAAAATTAAGAACTAAAAATTGGAAGCCAAGTTGTGTAGAATTATGACACTTGGCACATTCTTATGAAAAGAATTTAGTTAAAATGTGAAATTAAGAAATTTAGCCAAATTAGGTATTAAGGGGACACTTGGCATGATCTTGTGAAGGAAGATAGGAGAATAAAAAGAAATTCAAAAAGAAAAGAATTTGGTCTTTCAAGCATTAAATGAAGCCATGATGATGTCTCTAAAAAGAAATTACAAAATGAAATGAAATTAGTCACCCATTAATGGGTGAAAATAAAGATGATATATAAATTAGAAAAGAAAATGGATTATGTCTTTCAAGACATGTCTTGAAATTAGTCAAATTAAGTTAAATGGGAATTAAAATAGAAATTCCAAGTGATCTAATGGTGGAGATCATGGGCTAAGAATTATGGATGGTTAAGATGTCGTCTTGAAGGAAGACCAAAATTGTGCTTTCTTTCAATGGTGGAGATTAATTCTCCCAAGATGGATGGATGAGATTGCTTCTTGCAAGAGCACATGGATTGTGCTTTATTTGGATGGCTAGGATGGGTTCTTCCAACTCAAATTAAATCCAAAGGCTAGGATTTATTCTTGCCATAGAATTAAATCAAAATGAATTAAGGAATATTTGCTTATATAAGAGAAGAAGAAGAAGACTTGTCTTTTTTTGGGCAAGTAGAAGAAAAGCATAGAAGAGAGAGAGAGCTTGGAAGATTGAAGAGGTAAGCTCTCCAAGAAAGCTTGTTTCCTTAAAACCCTAGCATTGAATATTTTTTTTAAGCAAGTTTTATTTTTTCTTAAGTTTGGAAGTGAGAGCAAGTTGTTGTTAAGTAAGGAGGAAGTCTTGAAGCTAGTTGTTGAAGCTTAAGAGGTAAGGGATGGCCCCATGGGAGGTGGCTTTGCAAATGTTATATATATGCTTTAACTATGTGTGTGCATCTTGCATGTTTGTTGTGGTAAAGACCTATGGCCATGAGGTTATGTGGGTTGGGATATATGGAAGCCTCAAACCAAGTGGGTTGTGAGGATGTGAAGTCCCAAGCGTATTGCATACATTTATTTGTCACACTTTACTTGTTATTGCGCATATTTTATCATCTACACCCTTATTGAGCTTAAAGCTCATGAGGTATTTTTACCTCCTTGTAGTTGGGGCATCATCAAAAGGGAAGGAGAAAATGGATGCTTGAAGTTTGGAGAGTATGAGCATGCCTATTATCTATTTCGAGTGATCATTAGTAAGGTTTTGAGTATGAAAGGTTGAAACCATTTAGATCTTTAGGTTATGTTGTTGAATGTTGGCATGTAATCTATTTTGCTAGTCTTTGAAGGTATTAATGTCTTTGATGGTGAATACATCATGTGATTTAGTTGGAGGTTTGGTTGGCATGAAATGGAAGGGTGTTTGATTATTTTAAAATGATTTTGGGTTATGAAAAAAAAAAATATATAATTTTTTATTTTATTTGAAAGGGGGTGGCCCAAAGGTATTTTTTTTTTCATTTATTTCAATTCTGGAAATTCATGGATGTTTTCAAAAAAAAAAAAAAAATTCAGGTTGCAGCAGCAGCCCGCGCGCGCGGGCAGCGACCGCGTAGGGCGCGCGGCTTGCAGGCACGCGCACGGGGCCGCTGCCGCGCGGCCAGCACCCAGCGGGGGCCTGTCGCCGCCCGGGCCCACCTCCAGCTACTTTGGGTATTTTTTTTTTTAAAAAGGAGAATAAAATAAAAAAATGGATATATATACTATGCTTATATATATTTGAAAAAAAAAGGGGGGTTTTGGCCATCAAGAGGAAATTGGGTTTTTAGAAAATAGAGTATAATTTATTAAATATCAAGGGATATTTTGTGAGTTTAAATATCAAGATTGGATTCCAAATAGTTCCTAGAATAATGAGATGAGCATATGTATAAAGATGGGATGTTCGAAAATAAATTCTTGGAACTTGAAATTGGAATTTTCTAAACCCAATGTTAGGATGGATTTTGGCTTCCAAATTTTCCTCAATTAAAGGTATAAATATCTACTATTATATGGAGTATTTTGGAACTACATCTATACCCGATATTTGGGAAAATTTTCGAATTTTGTCAAAGTGAAGAGTTTAAAAAAAAAAAAAATTCTTTTCAAAGAGGAATTGGTTTATTTTGGATAAATAAAAAGGGAAGATTAAATTCGATTTTTCCTAAGATTAAGTTTCTAAGGGATTTGGTTCAAACCCTTAGAAATTTTTTTCGGGATCCTGGGAAGTCCTCCTTAGCTAGTCTCGAGGGGCTTGGTGAGGACAATGCTCTCCCTAGGTTCGGTTTATCTTTGCAAGATTTTCTCAATTCTTCCCTTTTCGAACCCTTGGGTAAAGCAAGAGGAGGGGTGAAACCTAGTTCCCACCTAGGGAGTTTCTTGGAAACATAACCCGTCTCCTCATTTTTGCCTTAGCGAGTGAGTATTCCGATAGAGTATTCTCTAGTAACACCCGTGGTGGGAGTGGGGCGTTACAGTTATGCAGGAAAATGAGTGCCCATCGAGGAAAGACACCAACCCAGAGCCGAGGCCGTAGCTAATTTGCACCTGTGCCCCAGACTCTAATAGAGAGTTGTAACAAGATACAAGGGAGATGCAAGGAAATTTAGCAGAGATATTGAGGGCGGTTGATATGCTTGCTGGCAACTAGTTGAGGCATGATCAGGAGCAGGATCAAGTTCAGCGAGAGATCGAGAATAATGATGGTCAAACCTTTAATCCAATGGTTCAAGGGATGGATGTTATCCATAGAAAACATCTTCAAACTATGGTATGCAGTGATGCATAAAAAGTGCAATTTTCCACATTTCTTTTGAGGGGTGATGCGAAAAAATAGTGGGAAACAACTCTATAAAGATACATTGGCAAGGAGCCGTTATGGGCAGAGTTTCAAGAACCATTCAATAAGCATTTCTTCCCTGATTGGATTCAAAAGTAGAAGACATATGAGTTTATTGAGTTGGTGCAAAGAAGTAAGTCAGTGGCCCAGTATGAAACTAAGTTCATTTCTTTAGCTAGATTTGCATAGGAGTTGGTGTCAATCGAAGTGAAGAAAGCCACAAAATTTCAAAGGGGTCTATAGATTGACATCCGACATGCACTAATTGGAGCGAGGATTCTGGATTAATCGACTGTGGCACGGAAAGCCTATACCATTGAGCAAGATAAGACTGAATTGAGAAATAGATAAAGGGTACAAAGAAGGATGGGTTTACCTAGTGGTGATAAAAAAAGAAAATAGGAAGCACGCCCGATAAGGGGAACGATAAGAATTCCATTATGTGGTAATTGTGATAGGAGACATAAGGAACTTCTTCATTTTAGTAGTGGAGTTTGTTATTTATGTGGACAAGCATGGCATGTGCGAATGGAGTGTCCTCATAGTCAAGAGAAGGTAACGACTAACATAGAGGTGATATGCTTTCGATGTGGTCAAAAAAGGCATAGAGTGAATAATTGTCTACAACCACCTTAACCTTAATACAAAGAGCAGAGATTCGAATGATAAGGACCCCAGCTTAACTAGAGGCCAGCGGTGCCAAGGGCACAAGAAATAGTCCCACATATGACAATGTCACAATGCTTTGCTATTGCAAACAACCCCCATGTGTAGGGAATGGTGCTTGCCTTGACGATAACAGTCACTAAGAAAGGGAACGAGACTATCTAAGGTATTCTTTCCTTATATGGTATAAATGTGCATGTGTTTTTTGATACAAGTTCTACTTGTTCTTTTATTGCTCCACGTGTTATATGTTATGTTTCCATCCCTAAGACTACATTGCCATAGAGACAAAACATTCGTCTCAAAATCCATTTCAATTTATAAACGAAAAAAATTGTCTTAAAATTCGTTTAAATTTTTGTTTATAAATCTGTCTTAAGTTATAGATAGAGAAATTCATTTGAGTATCTATCTCAAATTAGATAAGGAAAAAATTCATTTGAAATTATAGATGAAAAAATCTGTCTCAAAATTTGTTTGAAATTTTTTTTCTCAAAATCTGTCTCAAATTAGAGACGGAAAAAATCCGTCTCAAATTACAGAGGAAAAAGTCTGTCTCTAAATCTATCTGAAAATTTCATGTCAAAATCAACCTGAATATCTGTCTCAAATTAGAGACGTTAAAAATTTGTCTTAAAATCCATCTCAAATTTTGCAATGAGCATTTTTTAGACAATCCAAAATTCCTCTCAAATCAAAAATTCATCTCAAAATTTATCTTAAATCAACTATTTTCTTATAATGATCGAGCATGGAGTTGTATTGCATACGTTATACATATACATGAGAAATACATGGACTTTTGTGTTGCATAGCCATGTCTTGTATGCTCGAATGGTAGGAAATTTAAAAAAGGTTCCAAATGAAATAATGAAAGTTATACGAGGGTTGATATGAGATTTATGGAAATAAAGTGAGATTATAAGGAAGTTATAAGGCAAATGCGTAATAAATCAAACTACCCTACATCTACATAATGTCCAATGCACCGAATCCGTCGAAAGAACGAGAAGAACCGGAAGAAAGAAGAAAGAACCGGAAAAAGAAAGAAGAAAGCAGAAAGAACCGGAAAAAGAAAGAAGAAAGCAGAAAGAAGAGAAGAGGGGAGGGATGCCTGTGACTAAGGCTTTACCGGAAGAACAGGAAAACGGCCGGAGAAATCGCTGGAAACTGGCAAAAGCTGAACCACAGTAGCAACGGGCAGTTTCGGTGAGTAAAATTCTTATCGTTTTCTTCCATTTTATTCAAACTAAAGCTATAATTTTTCATCCCACACGTCCTAATGACCCTTACTATGGTTTAGGGTAGATGAATGAGGCATGAGAAAGCAGAAAAACTAGTTTGTTTAGGAAGAAGAAGCTGTGCTAGAAAATAGGGGAAGGATTCTGGAGGATTTTGATCTACGGTTTCCTCAGTGAAGACCCCTAGTACCTGATTTTCACCTGTATTGACTGATTCGAATGGAAAATTAACTAGAAATCAATTTTGAGAAAGCTTAATAATCGGCCAGAGTTAACGCAAAATAGGGGCAGTTTTCAAGAGGGTTTAATTCATGGTTTTGCTTGATTTCTTATTGTACTTAGCTTCAATCAGGTCCCTAGATCGATGATTCAGGGACGAATTTATAGGAAATTGAAAGAATTTGAAGTTAAAGAGTTGTTAAATTCGGTCATTGGGTCTTTGTGCAATAATTGTAACAATTGAGGGACATTATGTTTCATGCTTTTATGAACCTTGGCAGGCAATAAAGCGTGTGCTTGTGTATTTACATGTGCAGGTGTGCGGTAAAGCGTCACTATTGCATTTTGACTTATGAAAAAGTGAGTAGACAAGATAACTTGTGTGCTTGTTACATTAGCATCATGTATGCAGTTAACATGTCATCTTATAGTATTTTTTATTTTATTACCATTCATTACTCTTATTGTTGCATGAATTACCCGAGGTAAGCAAGGCTCTTCTTTTATTATACTCGGGATATACTCGTTGCTATGCATTATAGGTACCCATATTTGCGTAATGGATAGTGTAGGAGTCGCTAGCGGGTGTTGGATCCCTGCTGGCTATGGCTTAGTTGTATCTCCAGTTGCTGTTGAGATTACTCCCGTTTGCATTGAGAGTGGATATGTGATATGAATATGCACCTGCCGGCGGAGGTGACATACCACAGTACGGCTGTGGTTATTTGGTTGCCACCCGCGATGTGGGATCCTGCGGTGGGGTGACAGCCTGCACACTAGCAGAGGATGGATGCCTGTGGTGTGGCAGTGAGCTGGGAGTGCCTCGAGCACAAATAGACATAGATGGTATTTTCCTCTCTAAGTATATGGTACATTTGTCAGTGGAGTTGTTTTCCTGCGGCAGGATTGTGGAGGCTCTTATTTGCCAGCAGATGGTTGGTACCCACGGCATGTCTGTGTGGATTTTTGTGGCAGATGATTTATTTACTATGTTATATCGCTGTTGATTTGCTGGTTTATTATGCATATCCGTATTGTATGTTTGGCCAGGTGTGCTTGTGGATATTTTGTCTGCTCGCTGAGCTTTAGCTCACGTGTGCTTGTTTGTGTGTGTAGATTTTCATGGACTGGACAGGAGCGAGCAGGCTCAAGTTGAGACCCAAACCCCAGCCAAAGGTAGCAACCCCATTGATCCCTACTAAGCGGGTCTCCCTTGGCATGTTGTATCTTTTCTTTTGTGCACATATAGAGTCGCTCCATGATATACAGTAACCACCTGAGTAGTCATGAAGCATTTTGATGTATGACGCGTTTCATATTTATATATGTTTCAATGTTCTTTTCTTTATGTCATTCCTATATCACACATGTCCGGTTGACAGGGATGGATGATTGGGTGGATAGTGGTATGTCTGTCCATGATGGATTCCATCCATTTAGGGGCAAGTGGCAGTCACATCTGGAATGGGATGTGACATTATGAATTTAGTATAATTTTGAATCTTGAATGTGCAATTCTTCCACCTCAGAAAAGTGTAACAGTTATTCGTGAAGTCGTTCTGATTGCAATACATAGCCACAGCTTTGCAAAGTTGCCAACAAAGCACTTGATTACTATGGCAGTCATAAAAATGTTTTACTTGTTCCTCCCAAGCCATCCACAATGAGCACTTGATTACTATTGCAATTGATAGCTTGTATAATTGTGTCAAATGCTCGTCATTAATCATTATTTAACTGGAACATACTCCATTCATATCCTCTCTTGAAAGTGGAATAATGAGAGTTCTTCTTGAAAGATGTTGGGGAATGTTAAGCAGTATGTACTGAAAATGTGATGACTAACAAATCATAATCTAATATACTCTTAGAAATTATGTTGTCAGTGCAACCTACTAACATCTATTATTTGTTTGCATTACTTGTTGAATTATAATCCTCAATCAAGATATGATATATCTCATTCCATAATCTTTTGACACCTGTCAGTTGACAATACATTAAAATGTGGTTATAAACATACATTCTTCTAAGAGCATCTAACATATGAGTGGTTGTAGCTTATAATAGACATTGATGAATACTGTCATCATGTTTTAACAATTCACCTTCTTCTACTACTTGCTTAAATGCTGGATATGTTCTGCCACCAATAGTTCACAAATCCTCCCACCATTTAGACCCTTTAACATGATTTAAAAGAATTTTCAAGTAAAAGCAATCGCATTCACTACGTCCAGTTATATAAATTCTCCCAACAACTCTTTGATTGCTTTTGTCTTGATGTCCAATTAAGTCTTGCTTTGAGTGTAACATTTATAATACTTAGGGATCTATGGAGACAGATATTGGTTTGCCGATAAATCAGATAAAACATTAGTAAGCATTAACCTATTATATAATATGATAATTATACATCAATAACAACTCCAAATTATAAGTGACCAATTTCTAAATTACGTTCTAGTGATACTTGTGGGTCTTATCTTCTTCAATAAATCGGATAAGAGGTATTCCCAACTATAGTTAAAAGTGAGAACAACTTTGGAATTTACCTTTTACATTTCTCATTCTCCATACACGATGAGTGGTTCCAGCTTTGGAAATCACCATGCGTATACTTCAATACAATATTGTATATATAACTCTAGCTTAGTATGTTCGTCTGAAATTTCTACCCTCACAATTTGATTATAATCATCCCTTGTATTTTATTATTGTTCTTTTCTAAAGTTAAAAACATGTAAGCAAGTGAAAAACCTCTTTTTTGCTACTTAATAACGTGCACGCATGGCCAACCACTTCCCTTAGTACATTTCTTGTTAAAAGGTTGGTTTTTAACTCTTCAAACCTTGAATTGCATATTCTTGCCAACAACTATGGTTGATCTTATGGCGGTTGCCTAGGCAACAACTAAGCTTTAAACTTTGGTTAATTGGGGTTGCATGTCAATGTGAAGAAAAGATTTGGTTTGTCATAATTTTGGACCAGTGTCATTGCCTAACAATAATAGCCCTATGGTCTGACGACCAAGATCTCCTAAAAATTATATAATAATTTTAGGAAAAAAGACAACTAATTGAGGTCTTTGTAGTATACTAAATTAACTTTGCTGTCATCTACAACATCTTAGCGGTCTTGGTTTGATTATGATCGTGGACTTCTTTATTTGTTTAGGGTTTAAGGTTTAAATTTTTTTATTTGTTTCGTACCTATCTATGATAGTAGATTTACATGATCGTATACTAAATTAACTTTGCTGTCATCTACAACATCTTAGAGGTCTTGGTTTGATTATTATCATAGACTTATTTATTGTACCATGCATCATATACTTTTTTGTTTGTTTCTTACCTATCTATGATCGTAGACTTTTTTTATTTGTTTAGGTTTTTCTTTTTTTTTGTATTTCTTTATTATAATAATAGATTTACAGTGGTTTGATCCAAGACGTACATCCACTATGTTGACACTTGCTATGATTTTGAAACAATCACTAATCCAGTGCTTTTTGAAGAGATAATCACTATCCTCTATAATTTACAGAGTTTTTTTAAGGAGCAGGCATAACATTCCAATTGCTTTTCACTAGAGCTCAAGCACTAACCCTCAAATGTCACTTTACTAGTGGTGGAGTATAAAATAAACATAGATGCCTGAGGTTACACGTGTTTTGTCTCAAGAATGATACAAGATAAGTATAAAGAAAACACTCAAAGGATGTATTTGGATTGAAGGAATAAGATTTGTCGCTTGAATTATCTTTCATCAAGAGAAAGGTTGATCTTTTTTAGCTCATCTATGAGGATTTCAACAAAATTTCTTGCTTTGCTCATTTGTAAGGATTTCAGCTCATCTCTATCTCTTTTGCTTTGTTTGAACTTGTCTTTATATAAAACAAGCAAATACCTTTTTCTCTAGATAGGGTTTCTACATCAAATCACATTAGTTGTTGTCTTTTTCAAATTTCAAATTTAAACAAGTATATCTTCAAAAAGTAAATTGGCAGATAATCTCAATCAAAAGATATATATTCACATCAACTTATCTAAAGACTCCCATGTAGGCATAATTAATAATTAACATTTTTATTTAATTGTAATAAAATTAACATTAACATTTAACAAGGTTGGGTTGCATAGACAGCTCATCCCATCAACATTAGATGGGCTTGGTCATGCTGGCCTTCTAGTTCATCCATGTTCCTTGCTTGGGGATGAAGTCAAGGGATACTTGTATTGTAGAGGTTGTGAGCTATCCCACCTTCTTTGTCGTTAGCTGGATTGTGTCGAAATGGGCCGAGCCCACTTCTGAAACAAACAGGCCTGGGTCTAACTGGGCTAGACCCAATGACAGTGGGAGCTTTTTTGGAAGGGCCCTTGGCAGGCCCATCGTGGAGCTCTTGGCGTGAATTTCTGAATGGGCCCATCCCAGCTCACTTGTAGCCCTAGCCCTCCTTGATGACACTATCTGTTGAGCTAAATTGCTCCAATCAACTTATTGTGTATTTTGATTTTAAACAAAATATAATTTTAGTAAAACTATTTTTGGTATATTTAAATCTCCTAGTGGATTTTTGATGTCTTATGGTGGAAAACATATTTTTAGTATTATAGTATTTTGTGTATCAAAATGAACCAAGAAATGTTATTTTTCCAAATTTGGAAGATTAGCGCATTATAAGAGAACATATAAGAAAATGTTTTCATTTTGAAAAACTATCTCCTGGTATTTTCATAGCTAATATTTATTGTTGTTAAAATGATTTTTAATAAATTTTTTATGAAATAGAAGGTATGTATTTTGGGGGTGGTATAATCGCTAAATTTCGAATTTGTACTAAAACCAAAATTCTATTTTCTTATTGTTATAAATTTTGATTTTTTAGATATTTTTATTAAATCCAAATAGTTGATACTTTCTTATTTACATTTATGTATTAAAGAAAATATAGACGTTTACTTAAATTAAAGAAATGTAAATATGTTGTAATGTATACATGCTATTGATTGTATCATCCAACAAATCTATTTTTTTTTTGAAAATCTGGTCTGAAAGTTGACTCCCGGTGAGGGACAGTCAACTGTGGGTTATGCAGAATCGATCCAACTAAGAACAAGTTATGCAGAGTCGACTTGACAACATTGGTGTATTTCAAAGAGTCAACTTTAGCAGTGGAGAAGTCGACTCTTGTATAACTAGAGTCGCTCCTACTTAAAATGGAAGTTAACTCCTGTTTTAGAACAATCGACTTCTAAACTCCAATGGTCGGATTTTTCTAGCTGTTACAGATCCGTTGGAAGCTCAAGTATATATATCAAGAAGAGTTTTTTGGAGAAGGTTAATGCACTATCAAGATCTATCATTCTAAAGCACATCCAAACTCTCAAGATCTCATTCAAATCAATCTAAGGCTCAAGCTACAAAGATCAATCCGGTTGGAGCCCAAGGCAAAGAATAAGTTTTCTTCTTGTTAGTAATTCTTATATCATTTGTATATTTGCCTTGTAATATTTGTTCTTGTATTCATATCCATATTAGTCCAAGTTTATTAGGCATATGATTGTTTATTTATTTTAATTGTGGAATGTGAGTGTTATCCTAGAGCCCGTTGTAATCTAAGTGTGTAGTATTAGTTTTTGGGGTGAGTTAAGGGGAAAACCTTGGTGTTGCATAAAAATTTCCTAGATGAGCTTGTTGGAAAACGTAAGTGTGATTATACTGGAATCTCAAGTGTCGGGTTGACCTTCAGAGAATGGACGTAGGTGTTGGAGACACCGAACCACTATATATTTTATGTTAATATTGTGGTTGTTTGTGCATTTATATTACTATCACTCCCAAACAATATATATATTTATAACAAGTATTTTCTTTATATAAGAAAAACTCAAGAGTTCTAAAAAGGGAATAATTTGATTTAATAAGCTTTTAACACTCAATTTGACCCCTCTCTTGAGTGGCCATTATGTGTAAAGGGACTAATACCGTCGACATGGTCAACGTCGTTCGACATAGTGCAAGAGCCTTTTTCATAGCATACTTGAGTGCCAGACGTCTAAGTCTTATGTCGTGAACGGTTTGTGAGGACGGTTATCTCTGGTGGCCGAAATGGTATCTCTTCGATGACCTTGGTCATCGTGAGTTTCAACTGTGCGTTGATCTTGCAGAACTGGGTCGTGGTTCTGATGTTGGAATTTTCTAGTTGGTACGGGGCGCTCCACGAGCACTCATTCTCTTTCATGGATGCGTACGAGTAGTACTTCAGGTTCGTTAAGCAAGTGACGGGAAATACAAATTTCACTTTCTTAGTGTCTTCTCTAGTAACCTGGTTATCATGCACGATGATGTGCATCGTTCCCGATGCCTTTTGTGGGCACTGGGGCCTGTAATGTATAGTGCAGGCGTCGATGAGCATTGATAGTTTGCGTAGTTTTTGAAACATATGATCTGCTATGGACGGGAATGCAAGCTTGATTAGACTGGGCGTTGCTGTCGATAGGGGTTGAATTGTTGTCGAGGAGTGTTCTCCGTCGATTTGATCATTGATAACGATCTCCATACTGACACACGACACTTCTGGTTAGTGTCGGGGGTGCCTTTATCTTTCTTAGTAGACCGAGGTCAAAACGGGGTCGTTTTGATCCCTAGTGGCAATTGTGTAAATAAGAGGTGACACCAGTTGGCTCCTTCTCCAAAAGTCCATGTAATTAATTAGGGTAAATGGTGTCACTTTTGTAGAAGCCCTTTAATCTTACAAGGGTCTCTACGCTTCTTTTTTGTCTACCACGTAGCCCATGCGTCCGAAGAAAGAGGTTGGGCTTATACTTTGTGGGACCCACCCATGAGTTAAAATAGTCTTGAGTGGGAAGCGCAACATTTAACCCAAATTTAAAATTCAAAATTCAAATTCAAAATTTAAAATTCAAAGAGTCACATGCCCAAGAGGTAGTACATGTACCAGGAGGTACTTAACACTAAATGCTAGATAAGCACCATGAAGGCACATGCCATGTTTAATGTGCTTAGTTGGAGATTTATTGTGTGGGCCTTAATACGTACTATGGGCGTCACCCGTCTGGTACGCATTGAGCCAGAGGAGGAGGAAGAGGAATATGCATTTGACGATAGGCTGGGGTGGAGGTTCTGCTAGGAGCGTTGGTCCGAGAATGCCTTCGTTCGGAATTGGAAAGAGATCCTACCCCATGAGGAGAAGAGTGTACTTCCCAGGAGGTTTGTTGTAGTAAATGCACCTCGCGTGTCATTTTACCGACATTGTAGATATGTTAGTGGGATCTATGATGAGAGGATTTGCCTATCGAATTTGGTGATGATAGGGGCGCTGTATTCGAATTATTTGAATTATCCTTCGCTGGGTCCCAGCGTGGACGAGCGTAGTGGGCGAAGCATCAGAATGCGGTTGCTCAATATCGATAGGTTCGTGACTCTGAAAGGCTAGCCGAGTAGGATGGATGCTGTTGCGTTGGGCACTCCTGGCCAAGGCAGCGATGCCGTGATGAATCAGGCCCTCGAAGACCACTCCACATGTAAGTTTGGCATTGGGTGCCTGTACATCGTGCTAGATCACAAACCCAACCCTGTTTTAGCACCTGGCCCATCTGACGTGTTCAATGTTGGCAGCAGGATCATCCAATCGTACGTCGGATGCCACGTCTGTCAGGACATGATCAACAGGTTTCGCATGGTGTGCCGACCGACTTTTAATTTCGTAGACTGACCTATTGGGTCCCACATTCTGTTGAACCGGTAGATCCAGCTCAGTGCCGGTTGATCGTGTTCGATTGTTAGGTTTAGGGACTAAGACAGTAAGGTGTCCAGTCGGTACAATAATCTGTTGGAGAATGCATTGATGGTGTACTTGGTGTGGGACAACAGGGCTGAGGGGGGGAGTAACGCTATAACTAATAGCCGTTTAACGTTTTATAATCAATAAAATGATGGAATTTGTTACACCGTATTTCGTATTTTGATTTTTTAAACCCTAAACCCTTAATAATTAACTCCTTAACAAAGAGTGAGAAGCGCAACATTTAATGCACCATTCCCATGTAGGCATAATTAATAATTAACATTTTTATTCAATCATAATAAAATTAACATTAACATTTAACAGGGTTGGGTTACACAGACAGTTCATCCCAACAACATTAGATGGGATTGGTCTTGCTGGCCTTCTGGTTCATCCCTGTTCCTTCCTTGGAGATGAAGTCAAGGGATGCTTGTACTGTGAAGGCTGTGAGCTATCCTAACTGCTTTGTGGTTAGCTAGATCTTGGCAGAGTGGGCCAAGCCCACTTCTGAAAAAGAAAGGCCTAGGTTTAACTGGGCTAAACCTAATAACAGTAGGAGCCTTCCTAGAAGGGCCCTTGGTAGGCCCATCGTGGAGCTCCTACCGTGAATTTATTAATGGGCCCATCCCAACCCACTTGTAGCCCTTCTTGATGACGCCATCGACATGGCCGACGCTGTCCAACACAATACAAGAGCCTTTTTCTTGACGTCCCCGTAATGCCAGACATCTACATCTTCCATCGTGAACTAGTCTGTGAGGACGGTTATCTCCAATGGCTGGAATGGTATCTCTCTGATGTCCTTGGTCCTCGTGAGTTTCAAGTGTGCCTTAATCTTACAGAAGTGGGTCATGGTTCTGATGTTAGAAATTTTCAGCTAGTACGTGGCGCTCCACTTACACTCCTTCTCGTTTACCGCGTACGAGTTCTTGTAGGACTTCAAGTTTGTTGAGCAAGTGACAAGAAATACAAATTCTACATGTTTGGTGTCTTCTCTGGTGACTCAGTTGTCGTGCACGATGATGCGCATCGTTCCCAATGGGTTATGCGGGCACTGGGGCCTGTAGTGTATGGTGCTGGCGTCGATGAGCATCGATAGCTTACACAATTTTTGAAACATTTAATCCACCATGAACGGGAATATTAGCTTGATCGAACTGTGTGTTGATGTGGCTAGGGGTTGAATTGTTGCCGATGAGTGTTCTTCGTCGATTTAATCGTCAATAGCGATCTCCATACTGACACACGACACTTCTAATTAGTACCAGGGGTGCCTTTATCTTGCTTAGTGGGCTGGGGTTGAAATGGGGTCATTTTAATCCCTGGTGGCTGTTTCTCCCTCAACTGCATTAGGCTCTGCTACACTACATGATAAATTCTTAAGGCCCTCAAAGATCACAGATTCCTCGCGGCCTAGCCCATTAAGCCACCAGATGAAACTCGAACCAGATTGCTCGATGGACCACAGGGTGCACTCCCTTAAAACAGTACTGGATCCGTATTTCTTCATCAGACGCCATAACTGTCTCCTGTCTGAACTCTTCATCTTTACACACTCGTGGCTTTTTTTCCAGCCAAACCCCCACAATTAAAGGGCCAAGCTTCTACAGTGAACGAGGACATGCCACGCGATACAACGTTTAGAACATTAAATGTTTTTGTCAGATTTTTCAATCAGGAAAACAATATAAAAGGATTTTAAATTTGCATACATAGAATACTTGAGTATGAAGAACTTGTGGTCAAGTAACTAGAACATATACTTTTAACACTTTAGGGCTTGTTCTCTTTATCATTCTCAGGCCTTTTTATGTTTTCAGTTTTCAAAACACTCAAAACGTGTTCTCTTTACTATTTTCAAAAACGCATTTTTTAAAGCAAAAAAAAATTTTATAAAAGAAATAGAAAACAACAAAAAATCGTTTGAGCTGTTTTCAACCAAAACACGTTGTAAAATGGAAAACGTGGAAAATGGACTCCTCCCCCACTCCCCCCCCCCCAAACACCCAAAACATCCTCGCAGACCCGTATCTCTCCTTTCTTCTCTCCAAAACACCCAAATCTTACAAACGTAGAAATACAGCATCGCCACCGCCACTGCTGTCGACTGCATCCGCTATTACCACCTCGACCACCGTTGTCGACCACGCCCCTCACTAGCCGTACAAGCCGCCATCGACCGCCCACTGTTGCTCCCCTTGCATTACGTCCAACATCATCGCCCCTCCTCTGTTCGACTGCTGAACGACCAACCATCACTCCCACCACCGCCCACCACAGTAGCCTAACAACCCCAACCACCACTTTCATTCGAATCGCAACCTCCCCTTCACCGATCTTCATCTTATTTCTATATCCTCATCTTTTGTGTTTTGTCCTTTTCTATATTAATTTTTCATTTTAATACTAAATTTATTCTGGCTCCTAATTTTTCATTTTACTTCCTTCTGTATTTGAATACTAAATTTGATTTTTCATTTTATTTTTTAAATTTATAATTTATTAATAACTGTTTACAATTTACTTTAAATCAATTTTTTTAAAAAAAAATCATAAAATAGCATTTTACAAAATTTCAATGAAATATGTTTTCTAGTTTTCTATTTTAAGATACAGTTTTTCAGAATGATAAAAGGAACGTGTTTTCAAAAATCTAAAAATAGACACTTAAAACACAAAATTCAAAATGAATTCAAAACTCAAAACTGAAACACAAAGAGAACACCACCTTAAAGTTTTGATTTCTATCATACAATAATCGAGTATAAAGATAAATTAGTCTAGTGATATCATCAAGTACTCAATTATTTTAATTAAAAATTTGAATAGAATATATCAAAGTAAAATATTCAATATTAGTGCGCAATTACTCAAGTAATATTCAATAATAGTCGAGTAAGATCTACTCCTAGTTGAGTACAAAGTAAAGTAATCGAGTATAAACATTAGTGACTTAAGACCTTTTATGAATCCAACACTTTAGTTAAGTTTATTTCGTTATTAGTCAATTACACTTTGAGTAGTTCTCTGTTGTTATACTAAAATTCAACTAATATGTTGAGATAGTTCAGTATTCCTTTACTAATTCAAACAAAGTCCAAACTTAAGAATCAAGTAATATCATCAATTAGTCAATTATACTTTTGAGTAGTTATCTATTGTTAAACCAAAAGTTGACTACTTACTATAATAGTTGAGTAATATCTTGAGAGCACAAATTGACTTATGTACTAAGAGTCGACTAACATGATTTATTAATCAAGTACATTTTGACTGCCTCTCTTTTCTTTAGCAAAGAGTCAACTACTTTAAAATCATAGTCAAATAATTTAAGTCCAAAGCTAATTCTTTCTCTTTTTTTATTCAATTAGTTGAGTAATGGCATATATTACTCAAGTAATGAATACATTCTTCCTTAAATATACATTTGAATGTTCTTGACTTAATTCTTTACATAGAGTTGTATGAAAATAGATTTTAAAATCACAAGTACAATTGCAAGTATCTTAGTCTTTCTTAATAAGGGAAACACTTCAAATTCTATAATAAACAAATCCTTATGCTCAAAATGTGAAGATATCTTGTGGTCTTGTGGCTAAACTATTGTGAACATGAACACCAAAACACGATTGTATGCACAAATATTTTGTCTAAAAATGTCTATGATCTAATATTTAATATGAGAAAATGCCAACCATCTCTATGGGAGATGTTGGTTGAGTTATGGGTTATGATTCCATTATGAGAACACATGTTTGGTAGATGGATCGTCCCGGCCCAATCTCGGCCCATTTCTCACTGCCCAATCCTGGCCCAGTCATGGTCCCTAGTCCAATCACGGCCTTGAGCCCGCGGCTCAATCTTAGCCTTACACTAGCCTGCAACGACATCATTACAACTCCATGTTGGGTGTTCGTGCACCCGCTCGAGATCCCATCCTCATTAATGGTGAATCCCATCCACATTAATAAGGGTCCCGTCGACACCATGTTATCAGCTGGGAGCCTCCACCGTGCCAGCTACTCAGTCCCATCATATAAAAGGACCTTTCCTCCTTTTATATGAACCAGCTTTCTTCAGAGCTAAGGTATGTTCTCTTTCTAGCCTATCCATACTCTGCTACTTCGACTCCTTGACTCACTTGAGCGTCGGAGTGCTTACAAGTGTCAGCCGGCCCCCGACGGACTAATCCCTAAAGCCCATCCCTTACGGTTGCAGGCTCGCCTCCAACATCCATTTGGCCAAGAAAGAACATATGGCGCTTACCATAGGGCCTAGTAAAACTTACCTACCCCATAACCTCACTAGAGCCTTTCAAGCCAACCCTACCACTTTACCATGGTGCGAACCGGAAGCACCCCTATCCAGGAGCCAAACATTGCCGACCACCTTCTATAAAACCTAGTCGTCGTGGAGGTCCTCCTCCAAACTATCCAACAGCTTCAAAACCAAGTCGTTGAGTTAACCCGAAACCAACAACGTAACCAACATGGCAAATGGTTTGACTATGATGTAGAAAGTAGCTGCCATCAACACCATCAAGTTACCCATACCCCTATTCCCCCACTTTCTACGTCCTTGTATTCTTCAAGCCATCATTTCTTTTAAGTTCATCATGACTATCCCTTTATTGGATGGCTTCCGATTCCTCTGTGCCTTAGAGCCATACAACGGCATTACCGACCTTTAGGAGCATCTTACCATATTCAATGTCGCGATGCTACTAAGTAGGGGAATAGATCTGATCATGTGTCGATCCTTTCCTAGCATGTTGAAGAAGTCGACCATGTTATGGTTCTCCTCTTTGGAGCCAAACTCCATCCACGACTTTTCCGAGCTAGCCACCCGCTTCCTCACTCATTTTTCCACAAGCCGAGCTCACTACAAGATGTCGGCCAGTCTTATCAACCTCAGGCAAGTTGAGCATGAGCCACTCCGAACGTTTCTAAACATATTCAACCAAGAGGCCATCCAGATCAGAGAGTTCAACTCAACAGTTTCCTTTACGCCATTATGGCTGGGCTAAGGGTAGGTTCGTTTATCGACTCACTAGCCCGGAAGCCCCCTCCAACCTGGACGACCTCAAGGTACGAGCTACAGGATACATAAACACGGAGAAAGCATCAACAACCAGACATGGAAACACCCAACCATCAGCTCGGCCACAGCCAGTCCACCAACCAAGGCCCCCTACCAAGCACCTACGCAATCTCAAAAGAGATTCCAACCTAGAATAGGACAACAAAGACCACGACAGGGGACAAAGGGAGCCAACCAGACTCCCTATGCCACCCCAACTGCGTTATGACACTCACACTCATCTCACAACTAGTAAAGATCTAATTCTCCAAGAAGTTTACAACTCAAGAATAATTCTGCTCGCAGACGCCTCGGACAAACAACTTCTCCGCTGCAATGCTAACACCAACAAGTGATGTTATTACCATCGCATGTTCCGGCACACAACCGAAGAATGTGCCGCCTTGAAGGACTAGATCGAGCGCCTGGTCAGAGAGGGTTACCTCCGCCAATACACTTATAGAGTGGATCGAAAGCAATCCCCATAGGGTAATCCAGGCAGGCAAAGGAGTAGCAACCCCCAGAGATGACCTCGGGAAGACGACAAGCAGAATGTCGAGCCATCCTTAGCAAATTAGATAGCTGGGGTCATTGACACCATCTTCGGAGGCTTCGCAAGAGGAGGAGATTCAAGCTTAACAAGAAAGGGGCACCTCTGAGCAGTAATGTCAATAAACAATGTCAAAAAGAGGCTAAGAAAAATGGCTCGACACCCCATAATCTCTTTCACCGATAAGGATTTTGAAGGGATCGATCAGAACCTTGACGACCCCATGGTGGTCTCGGTCGTCACTACCAACTTCTTGGTGAAAAAATTCCTTGTTGATAAAGGAAGTTTAGTGATTTGATGTACTTGTGAATGCTAGGAAGAATGGGAATCTTGAAAGAAGAACTAAAACCAATCCCCAAAAACCTAATCGACTTTTTCGGAGAGTAGGTTGGCATCAAGGGACACATCGATCTATTAACTTCATTTGGAACAACCCCTTTTATCAAAACCAATCAGTATTTGGTACTTGGTCATTGACTGTCAGACGCCATACAACGCATTGCTTGGCCGCCCATCTCTCAATGCTTTGGGTGCAGTTGTATCAACTCCTCATCTGGCTATGAAATTCTCGGTGTCATCCACCAAGGTTGGAGTTGTCCAGGCCAACCAAAAGGAAGCCCAACAATGTTTGTAATGACCCAAGTTCTTAGGATAGAGAGCAGGGTGGACTTATGCGGGGTTTAAAGGAATTTCGTGGGTGTTTTGGGAGTTAGTCATTCATCGGTTTTCGGTTTCGTGTGAATTTAGTTGACTTTTCAAGCTAAAAATTTTGAAATAGCCAAAAGTAGAAACTTATGTTTCGAAACATGCACCCTATATTTCGAAACATACAAAATAGAAACTTATATTTTGAAATATGCCAAACAAAGACTTATATTTTGAAACCTATCCTCTATATTTCAAAACTTTTTCAACAGAATCATTGCGCACCTTATATTGTTTTATCCATGACTTTTGATGTAGAAGTCCAAATTAAGATCCTTTTGAATTGTTGTAATCTGGACTTCGAGAGCTTCGATTTGATATATAATATCACATACTTTGGTTATGTTTTGAGTCAGTTAGGGCTTTCCTCAATCCAAATTAAGCATGAAGCCATTTGGATATGCAGAAGAAGGAGATAAGGACTTCATTCGGATATGCTAGGGGGGTATTCAAAGGTGAGGTATGGTGAGGTGACGTGAGGTATGGTTGAGAGTAAGGGTTAGTTTACCTAATACCTATGGAGTAAATTAATTAGGGTATGGCTGGGAATGGGTTATACTTTACCTAACCTCTATAAAAAATTAATGAAAGGGATGGTGAAGCATGGTGAGGGATGGTGTGCGAGATGACGAGGATGTGATTGTGAGGAGGCTTGGGTGTATATAAATAGAGATAGCAGCTTGGCCAGAGGAGGAGAACAGAAGAAGTAGTCTCAGCAATAGCTAGAATTAAAGGAAGAAGACCAGAAAAGAAGTTGGTAGAAGAAGAAGTAGCAACTATTAGCAAGAAGAGGGTTGAAGAAGATCGTTGTAGTCAAAGCAAAGGCAAGCTCTCTTCCCTTTCTTTTGAGTATAAGTGTTGTAATAATCCATGAGTTTATTTTTTGTTTTTGGCCTTGTTGAAATCCCTCTTTCAGCATGAAAATAGGGTTTGTTGTACCCTATTATCCATTAGGAATGATGCTTTCTTGCCTAGGTTCAGATGTATGCAAGATTTTATGACATATTACGGGAAAGCAATGTAAGGGTCAATCTTGTTCTTAGGTTGTTGAGGTTATTAAGTATTAACTTAGGGTTTAATTTAGAGATGAGGGTTTGAGTAAAAGAAGAGTCTGTTGGGTGAGTTATTAAGTTATGTTAAGGATCATAATGGTAATGTGTATGAAAATTTACAAGAAGGATTATGGAATGCTAAGTGTAGGATACATGAATTTAATGTTGTTTTGTTTGTCGTTAAGGGTGTGGGGTACAAAACTACTGGCTGTCGACCGTGGGTCGTGACAGTGGATAGCTGGATGTATGGTCACTAGCTATCAACTGTTACGATAAGTGATAGACGGGTTAGGAAAACTGGTACTACTGGTTACTACCTTGATGTTTGTGAATGTCATGATATGATTGTGATGCACAGGGACGGGTTGCATTCAATGGGGGAAATCATCCTTTGTATGTCCGGGGATGTGTGAGCACAAGCATGACCCGGTTGGTCTCAGTGCCGACTTGGGTACTTTAGGTGAACATATGTATTTAGAGCATGTTGCTTTTGTGTGTTCCTATGTGCGTGTAGCATAGCCTGATGCTTGATTTATGGGGGTCTTGCCATCACGTTTATGCTACAGATGCCATTACATTTCTTATGTGTTGCATTGCATGGTGAGGATGAGTGGCTATGAGAGGTGGGCGAGGCCCACAGTCGTGAGTAAGACCATGGGAAAGACACCCACAACAGCTACATGTTATAATGTTATGTGATGATGTGTAAAACCATGGGGATGAGACCCACAAAAACTATATGTTATGATGATGATAGGAAAAGGCAATATGTTATGAATGACATGAAAAGCCAAATGATGGGATAAAAGTCAGTACAGGAATGATGATATGGTAGCCTATATTGGGCTACTAACAGGTTTGTATGTGGGACTTGGGCGCCAATGTATGTCTTATGTGGGCTCCAAGGACCGTCTATGTGCAAGTTACTTTATGTTATGCATTTAGAACAGAAGCACATATGGAACATGGCATGTATGTTACTGCATTAGCATGAAAACACATGGGGTGTAAGGAAAGTTCTAGTTAGGGCTTAATGCTTCTCTTCCTATGCTTGCTCAGTCTTATGACTCGCTCTTGCTATTGCATCATTCCAAGTATATGTGTTGGGCTAGGAAAGCTAAAAGGTCTAAGGTGTCGATGTTTAAGTGCTTGCGTATAGGGTCGTCCTGACCACGAAGATTCTGGGGTTGTGCTAGTGTTACGTAAAAGAATGGTGGGGAAAATGAAAGGTAATTTTTTATTTAAATTTTTAGTCACAACCTCCTGAATTTGGGGTCGTGACAGTGTTACCATGGTAGCCTCAGGGCTCGAAGTTTTGAACTCCCCAAGGATGACAAGGGAAACCAAGCCTCCGGTAGCGATAGCTAAACTACAAGTGCTAACAGCCAAGCCCCACACCGTAATGTAAATACAACCTAGATGGACCCATGAGGTGAACTGTCGAAACGTCACCCTAAACCCACAGAAGAGCTTCACCTTGTAAGCCTGGGTCCCTACCCAGAACAGGTCGCCCACATTGGTTCCACATTACCAGACGAACTAAGAGACAGGCTTATCAACCTACTCCAGCAGAACATCGACCTCTTTGCTTGGACTCTCGCCGACATGCCTAGAATAGATCCTTTTGTCATTTGCCACAGGCTAGCGCTAGATCTGGAGGCTAAACCAATTGCCTAGAGAAAAAGAAAGTTACGAGAAGAAAGGCAATGCGCAACTACCGAAAAACAGCGAAACTCCTGAAGGCCAAATTCATCAGAGAGGTCCTGTATACAATGTGGCTTGCCAACATAGTTGTAACACCCCGCCTTGCCGGGTGTGCCACTATAAGGGAATTCCCAGGATTATTTGTTTTTTCCATGATTATCACACGGAGTGCAACAAGACCAACTCTCAACATGCCTGACACATACAACAAACCAACAAACAATCTCACATGCTTACACAGGTCGGCACCCGTAGTGATCTCAAGAACAATATTCACATGCAGATGAAAATCCCGAAAACCCCAGTCTTGCCCATTTAGCTAACAAGATCCATAGTCTCAAACTAATGGGTCATAATATTATGCAGCGAAAAATAATATCATAACATCAAATACCATAGCCTACAACGAGATACATATATAGCAAGATACGTATTACAATGCTACAAAATGATAATAATGCTATCATGCATCTGTCCATACATATATCAAACTTAAATACTACCGCCCCAAAACAATACAACCGTTATCACACTAAACTTCGTTGGCCCTCAATTGGCCACGTCCTTTCCATTGCAGCAGTCCCTGGCTAGAACGTTGAATGTTTTAGGGGTATAACTAAGATTAGATGATAAAACATCTAAGTGATAGTATGATACAGTTTACTGAATGCATGAATGACACATGTACATGGCATATATAAACAAATACCACATTTAACACATCTAACTTGAGAAATCTCCCTGGCATACTCAACCTTCCGTGGAAAATCCATTCCACACACCTTTGGGGTTGACCTTGTCGCAACATACTTAATCCCCGAGTGCCCTACCGTGTCACCCGATCACTAGGATTAACCTTACCCCATTCTCAAGAAGACCCCATCCCGTTAACAATGACACAAAATCAAGACCTCGATGATATGAGGATAACACGTACCATGCATCGACTTTTCATCAGTAAAACAGTTGATACAATATTCCACATCAACAATATGCATACGATGTCACAATTACGTAAGTAAAACGCATATACGATATATCTTAAGTTCTAGACGGTATAACTGCTCATTGGAATTTATCCAAACACATACAATCCTAAGCTTAGGAGGGTAGAACCGCTCACTTGAACCCATTACACACACATCAAGACCCTTTCAAAACAACGGTAAGACTGGAATCGAACCACTCACCTTAAATCGGGAAAAGTTGATTTTTGCCTTGAAAAGCGTGTCACACCTCAAAAATCGTGTAATCCTTCCTTCTCACAATCAAGTTGTCTCCTGATTTTCATCATGAATATAGAAATCAATATTTCTATTTTTTCCATAATTTGCTCAATTTTCCTTAGTTTTCTCTATTTTTTCCAAACCTTTCTTTCCTTCGAAAATCCATAATAAATACCAAACACCTAGTTTCTCCAAATATTTTTGCATAAATATCCATAAAATAATTTTACAAAATATAATAAAATTAATTTCAATTTTTCCTGTACCTTACGCACCGTCACGCGCCAAGAGAGTGGCTGAGAGTGAAGTTCGTGCATGAGCACATACGCCCTGTCTTCTCCGATCGTTTTCTCTGACGACGGCCACCGATGACGACCTCCAATGGCCAAACAAGCTACAGGGCCTTGAAGTACTTGAAGAGGCGATCCAAGGGGTACCCTCAACTGTCGGAAAAAGACACCGAAAGCCCTGATCACTCAAGCCACCGAAAACAGGGGCTTGATTTTTCGGCTAAGCCACTGAAAGCCCTTAAAACCTACACCAAAACCTCCCAAAATCTCAAGAAATCCTCCCTATCACTCAAGGAACTAAAGCCCCTTATTCTTGAGTTTCGATTCAAGCTAAAACGAAGCCAATCTACTTCAATTTTGTTTTGAAACCCTCGGCTATTCGACCCCTATTTATACCTAATTTCGACCGAATTTTCAAACATTCACAAGCTTTCCTACCTCCTAAGCCTCGAATATGATCATTACAAACCTCGAAATCAAGCTAAATTGCGATGAAATTGCTTCGAAATTTTTGGCCAGATTCAGTTTTTCTTTAAAAATGAATTGCCATCGATATACCATAGATCTCACTCAATGGTTAGGTTCATTCGAACAATCATGGCCTGGAGCACATCCTGGTGCCCCTTGCGAGTTTCAACGACGGCTACTACAAAGTTGGCCGATGGTTTGCAGGTTTCACACCTGATTTTCAGTAATTGTATTTTCACCCCCCTAGTTTTTGGTATTTCTCGATTCTGCCCCTATCTCTCAAGCCCTAGACTTTTCACTTATTCCATTAGATCCCACAAGTTTAGAATGTGTCAATATACCCTTGAAAGTCTAGAAAAACCCTTATTTTGACCACTTTCCATCAATTTTTAGATTTTGCACTTTAGCCCGAATGCCCCTAATTGCGAAATTTTGACCCAAACCTTTGTAAAATCTCTTGTTTTTGACATCCCATGTTTCTTTGAACATTTTTACCCTCCAAGTTTCGTCTTGGTTTGGTCGCTTGCCTTTTCGTTCAAGTTTTGAATATTACACATTGGCCTGAAACTTTGACAAATTTCATTTTGACCCCATAATTCCAAAAAATTCCTTTGATATTAAATACTATGTATTACATCCTCCCCCTCTAAAAAGGAATTTTTTCCTCGAAATCACTTATTCTCACAATTAAACAAATGCGAATAAGAAGTTTTCATTTCTTCCTCGTGTTCCCAGGTGGCTTCTTCTTCGTCATGGCTTCTCCATAACACCTTTACCAATGGAATAACCTTGTTTCTTAAGACCTGATCCCTTTGATCTAAGATTTGAACTAGCTCTTCAGGATAGGTTAGATCATTTCGAAGAACCTGTGTAGTATCTGGCTCGTGTTTCCGCAGTTGGGATACGTGGAACACGTTGTGGACATTTGCTAGTGCTACTGGCAAGGCTATATTGTTGGCTACTGGTCCAATTTTGTCCAAAATTTCATACGGACCGATATATCTTGGGCTTAATTTTCCTTTCTTTTTCCCTCGAATCACTGTTTTAAATGGAGAGACCTTCAAATATACCTTATCACCGATTAGAAATTCCAAATTTCTTCTTCGGTGGTCAGCGTACGACGACTTTGACTTGTTCTCATTCTTTCTTGAATTTTTTTGATCTTTTTAGTAGTGGTTTGCACTATCTTAGGTCCAATCAATCCTATTTCCCCGATTTCTACCCAACAAAGTGGAGTTCTGTATTTTTGCCCATACAGCACCTCGTAAGGGGCCATTCCAATACTACTATGGTGCCCGTTGTTGTAGGGGAATTCCACCAGTGGTAGTTGTTTCTCCCAACTTCCTGGGAAATCTAAAATGCATGCCCTTAACATGTCCTCAAGCATTTGAATTATTCGCTCGGACTGTCCATCGGTCTAAGGATGATAAGCCGTGTTAAGCTTCAGTTGCGTTCCCATACACTTGTGGAAACTTTCCCAAAATCTTGATATAAATCGTGGGTCTCAATTTGACATTATGCTTGCCGGGATTCCATGTAATCGAACTATTTCTTCAATATACAACTGTGCTAAGGCATGAATCAATTGCCCCATCTTAATAGGCAAGAAATGTGCTGACTTTGTCAGTCGATCTACTATCACCTAGATAGCATCGGACTTCAAGGTAGGTTGGTCACAAAGTCCATAGTGATGTGATCCCATTTCCACTCAAGAATGTCCAAAGGTTGTAGCATTCATCCTGGTGGCTGATGTACAATTTTGATGCGCTGATAAGTATCGCATTGCGCCACATATCGTGCCACATCCTTTTTCATTCCGGGCCACCAATAACTTTCCCTAAGATCCTTATACATCTTTCTGGACCCTGGGTGGACGGTGTACTTAGCTCGACGAGCTTCTCCTAAAATAACTTGTCTGAAGTTTTGACCTTTCGGCACATAGGTCCTTTCTTGGAATTGAAGTATACCATTGCGGTAACTGAATTTAGGTGCCCTCACTTGATCATTTTCATCTATCCACTGGCTTCTTCTTGCGTCCATCCAAAAAACTTACCAGATCTAATTTACCACATCCGATTGGATGGTTAAATTTGTTAACTACCCTTTGGTTGGTTTCGGCTTTACATTTACTATTAGGTGACTGAATTCCTCAATCATTAACCATTCTTTAACCATCATGCTCGCCAAAATTTCTGAACTCCTTCGGCTAAGAGCATCTACGACTATATTTGCCTTCCCTGGATGATAGGAGATGATACAATCATAGTCTTTCAAGTACTCCATCCATCTTCTTTGTCTCATGTTCAATTCTTTCTGGGAGGATATGTAGTTCAGGCTTTTGTGATCTGTGAAAATTTCAAACTGTTCTCCAAATAGATAGTGTCTCCACAATTTCAAGGCATAGATTATGGCTGCTAATTCCAAATCGTGGGTTGGGTAGTTCTTTTTGTGCCTTCTTAGTTGTCGAGATCCGTAAGCAATTATCTTCTCGTCTTGCATTAGAACACATCCTAAGCCTATTCCAAAAGCATCACTATACACCACATATTTTCCTGATTCCGTCGGCATTGCTAGAATCGGTGCCATGATTAATCGTGCCTTAAGCTCTTGAAAACCTTGCTCACACTTTTCATCCCATTCAAATTTAACTTCCTTTTGCATCAATCGGGTAAGTGGAGCAAATATCTTCATGAATCCTTCCCCAAATTTTCTGTAGTACCCAGCTTGTCCAAGGAAACTTCGAATTTCTCCAACGGTCTTAGGTGCTTGCTAATTTTGAATTGCTTCTATCTTTGTTGGATCAACGGCTATACCTTTCGCTGAAATTATATGTCCAAGAAATGCTACCTGTGTAAGCCAGAACTCACACTTTGAGAGCTTGGCACACAACTTGTGGTCTTTTAAGGTTTGCATTACTACCTTCAAATGTTCCTCATGCTCACTCTCATTTGCAGAGTATATTAGGATATCATCTATGAACTCTATCACAAACTTGTCCAAATAGGGTTTAAAAGTTCTATTCATTAGATCCATGAATGCAGCAAGTGCATTTTCAGTTCGAATGGCATCACTAGATATTCATAGTGACCATACCAAGATCGAAAAGCGGTCTTAGGTACATGTTCCAGCTTGATCTTCATTTGGTAGTACCCTAACCGGAGGTCTATCTTTGAAAATACCTTAACTCTTTGAAGTGGGTCAAATAGTTCTTCAATTCTAGGAAGCGGGTACTTATTCTTTATGGTTACCTTGTTTAACTGTCAGTAATCAGTACACATCCGTGAGGTACCATCTTTCTTCGTTACGAAGAGTATCGGGGCTCCCCAAGGCAATACACTTGGTCTAATGAATCCTTTGTCGGTCAAGTCCTGCAATTGCTCCTTTAATTCCCTCATTTCGATTGGGGCCATCTTGTACGATGGTATGGATATAGGCTGTGTACCTGGTATAAAGTCTATTGAGAATTCAATCTCTCTATGGGGAGCTAATCCTGGTAAATCTTTGACAAAACCACAGGGTATTCATTCACGACCCTCATTGATTCCAACTCGAGACTTTTCTTATGTGGTTCGAGTTTGGCTGATTGCAATGCTTGCAAAGTCATGCCTTGTTTTCTTTTACCCTTACGATTATGACCTTGAAAGACAACCCACCTTCCACTAGGTTGGAGCAGGCATACCGTTTTATTCCTACAATCTACCTTAGCCTCATGTACTGATAGGAAATCCATTCCTATGATCACATCAAAATCTTGAATGTCCAGTACTGCTAAGTTTATCTTAAGATTTTCTCCTCCCATATTGAAAATACATCCTTGACATGCTATCACACTTTCTAGGGTTGAACCCATAGGAGTAGCTATTACCATTTGATAACCCAATCTCCTTGGTTCTAACTTTAAACTGTCTACTAATGCATGCGAAAAAAATGAATGTGTAGCACCTGGATCTATTAATGCATGAACTAAAATATTTGAAAAGAACAGTGTACCTTCAATAACTGCAGGATCAGCCTCAGCATCCTCATAAGTCAGATTGTACACTCGGCCTGGACGAACATTCTAGGTTCCTCCGCCCAGTTACTCCATCTTCTACCTCTTCGGGTATTCTCGCAAGATGTGCCCCGGTTGCCTGTAATTGTAGCACACAATCTTTCCCTGGTACCCAACTTGGGGCATTCCTTTGCTCTTCAGGCAATTCCTCCCGATGTGACCTTCTTCGCCACATCCATAGCATCTTACAACGCATCTCTTCCCAAGGTGTTTCTTCTTACATCGAGGGCATTTCCCCTCATCCTTAGGTTGAGTCATTGCACTTCCTGGCTTACCACTCTTGCTCCCTTCCTCAGACTTGATTATTTTTACCCGTGTTAAGTTCATTTCGATGGTTAGGGCTCGGAGTAATGTTTCTTTATAGGATTCGACATCTCATCCACTCAGAACTTGCTGGAGATTCACTCGCAACCCTAAAAATAATTTTTTTTCCTTCTGACTCTCGTCAGTCTCGTACATAGGCATATACTTAATCAGTTGAGTGAATCGGTTATCATATTGGTTTACAGACATTTCATCAATCTGCTTGAGCCTCATGAACTCCTAGATCCTTTCCTCATTCCAGCTCTTAGGGAAGTACTTATCGTTAAACTCCTTCTTGAATCTTGCCCAAGTGTAGATTGGTATATCCACATCTTCGTCCTCGCATCCTTGATGAGATCTTAGTAAAGAACACTTGGTAGACTGCCACCACCGTCTCGCCTCTTCTTCCAGCGTGTAGATTGCACACCTTACTATTTCCTCCTCGCAGCACTAGAGGTGTTGAAGTAATTTCTCCATCTACTCGAGCCAGTACTCGGCTGAGCTGGGATCATCGCAAGTTCTACCCTTGAACACAGGGGGTCTTAGATGTCGGTATCGTTCCAACGCTGTGGTCGTATGCCGAGTAGGTTTCTCCCTACTCACATAAGTTAACATGTTCTCCAAAAATCTTTCTATTCACCCAAACCGATCTTCACCAGCACTTGATTCCCTGACATATCTCCTATTTCCTTCCAGGTGACTTCTATGGTCACCCTGACTCTCAAAATTATCTTCTTCTCTTCTCCCACAATCATTGTTGACTGCATCTTTGGGACTTCGTGTATTCACTTTCTGGAGTGAACCATGGATATAAGTTATACTCAAGACAAACTCGTTTCTTAAAAGGACAGTCTTATTCCTTAAAAGTAAACCACGAAACATAACATCCTAACATAGCATGTCAAAAAAAAAAAAAAAAAACATAACATCTTATATTATTATTATTATTATTATTTTTTCTTCAGCTAATCCTTCGGACTCCAGATCCATGGCTTTTTTGTACCAATGTCCTCGTCTGACTCAGTCGGGGGTCCTTCTTTATCCTCATGGGACTCCTCGTCAGTACTAAAGTCGACGACGTCCTCTTCTTCTTAAAGTGCTATAGCAGCGGCTTCTTCCTCAGCTTCCTCCTCCATAGCCTCTCTATACAGATCCGCATATTGTTCCCGCATCCTTGTGCAGAATTCATGCAAGGATTCGAATATCCAATCCTGCCATAACCACTGAGCAAATGTCTTCCACTCCTCTACCAACTGGTTGATAAGAAAGTCGATCTGGTACTCTGCCACATCTTCGAGTTGTCGGTAGCTCGGGGGTACATCATCAATTATTTCCTCCATTGCATTCAAAAATACCACCACATCTTTCTCCTGCGGGTTTCCTCGAGCTTCAATTCTATGCGCCCAGTGAGTCAACAGCACTTGATTAACCATTTTTGCTAATAGCACATAAAGTTTACTCAGAAACCTCGAACATATTTGTCCTAGAGCTTCCATATCGTTTCTTCAAAGTTTCAAGTGTTTCCTTAGGATCCATAACCCTACCCTAAGTTTTCGTCCAATAGTTCTAACCAAGCTAAGTTTAACAACTTAACTAACCTAGGGTTCTGATACCAATTGTAACACCTCGCCTCACCGAGTGTGCCAGTGTACGGGAATTCCTGGGATTATTTTTTTTTTCCATGATTATCACACGCAGTGCAGCAAGAACAACTCTCAACATGCCTGACACATACAACAAACCAACAAACAATCTCACATGCTTACACAAGCCGGCACTCACGGTGATCTCAAGAACAATCTTCACATGCAGATGAAAATCCCGGAAACCCCAGTCTTGCCCGTTTAGCTAACAAGATCCATTGTCTCAAACTAACGAGTCATAATATTACACAGCAAAAAATAATATCATAACATCAAATACCATGGCCTACCATGAGGTACATACATAGCAATATAAGTATTACAATGCTACAAAATGATAATAACGCTATCATGCGCCCATCCACACATATATCAAACTTAAATACTATTGCCCCAAAACGATACAACCGCTATCACACTAAACTTCGTTGGCCCTCAACTGGCCGCGTCCTTTCCATTGCAGTAGTCCCTGGCTAGAACGTTGAATGTTTTAGGGGCATAACCCAGATTAGACGATAAAACATCTAAGTGATGGCATGATACAGTTTACTGAATGCACGAATGACACATGTACATAACATATATAAACAAATACCACATGCAACATGTCTAACTTGAGAAATCTCCCTGGCATACTCAACCTCCCGTGAAAAATCCATTCCACACACCTTTGGAGTTGACCTTGTCGCGACATACTTAATCCCCGAGTGTCCACCGTGTCACCCGATCACCAGGATTAACCTTGCCCCATTCTTAAGAAGACCTCATCCCATTAACAATGACACAAAATCAAGACCTCGATAATATGAGGATAACACATACCATGCACCGACTTTTCATAAGTAAAACAGTTGATGCAATATTCGACATGAACAATATGCATATGATGTCGAAATTACGTAAGTAAAACACACATATGATATATCTCAAGTTCTAGAAGGTATAACCGCTCACTGGAATTTGTCTAAACACATGCAATCCTAAGCTCAGGAGGGTAGAATCGCTCACTTGAACCCACTACACACACATCAAGACCCTTTTAAAATAATAGTAAGACTAGAATCGAACCACTCACCTTAAATTGAGAAAAGTCGATTTTTGCCTTGAAAAGCGTGTCACACCTCAAAAATCGTGTAATCCTTTCTTCTCACAGTCAAGTCATCTCCTAATTACCATCATGACTATAGAAGTCAATATTTCTATTTTTCTCATAATTTTCTCAATTTTCCTTATTTTTCTCTATTTTTTCCAAACCTTTCTTTCCGTTGAAAACCCATAATAAATACAAAACACCTAGTTTCTCCAAATATTTTTTCATAAATATCCATTAAATAATTTTAAAAAAATAATAAAATAAAATTTGAATTTTTCCCGTACCTCACGCAGCAAGATAGTGGCTAAGAGTGAAGTCCGCGCGTCAACACACGCGCCCTGTCTTCTTCGATCGTCTTCTCCGATGACAACCACCAACGACGACCTCCAACGGCCAAACAAGTTACAGGGTCTTGAAGTACTTGAAGAGGCGATCCTAGGGGTACCCTCAACCATCGAAAAAAGATACCGAAAAAGCCTCAAATGACCATTTACAGGGTCAGCTCCGGTGAAGCCCGATTTTCTTGCCAAGCCACTGAAAGCCCTTAAAACCTACACGAAAACCTCCCAAATTCTCCAGAAATCCTCCCTATCACTCAAGGAACAAAAGCCCTTTATTCTTGAGGCTCAGTTTAAGCTGAAATGAAGCCAATCTAGTTCGATTTTGTTTTGAAACCTTGGCTATTTGACTCTTATTTATACCCGATTTTGATCGAATTTTCAACCATTCACAAGCTTTCCTACCTCCTAAGCCTTGAATATGATCATTACAAGCGTCGAAATCAAGCTAAATTGCGATGAACTTGCTCCGAAATGTTTGGCTAGATTCGATTTTTCTTTAAAAATGAATTCCCATCAATATACGATAAATCTCGACCAATGGTTAGGTTCATTAGAACCATCATGGCCTGGAGCACAATCCTGGTGCCCTTTGCAAGTTTCGACGATGGCCGCCGCAAAGTGGGCCGATGGTTTGTAGGTTTCACACTTGGTTTTCAGTAATTGTTTTTCACCCCCCCCAAGTTTTTGGTATTTCTTGATTCTGCCCCTATCTCTCAAGCTCTAGACTTGTCACTTATTCTGTTAGACCCCACAAGTTTAGAATGTGTCAATACACCCTTGAAAGTCTATAAAAAACCCTCGTTTTGACCACCCTCCATTAATTTTTAGATTTTGCACTTTGGCCCGAATGCCCCTAATCGCGAAATTTCGACCCAAACCTTTGTAAAATCTCTTGTTTTTGACATCCCATGTTTCTTTGAACATTTTTCCCCTCCAAGTTTCATCTTGGTTTGGTCGCTTGCCTTTTTGTTTATGTTTTGAATGCTACACATTAGCCCGAAACTTTGATAAATTTCATTTTAACCCAATAATTCCAAAAAATACCTTTGATATTAAATACTGGTATTACAATAGTCTTGGTAAAGAAATTCTCAGGCAAGTGGAGAATGTGTGTCAACTTCACTAATTAGAATAAAGCATGCCCAAAGGATTCGTACCCACTACCTAACATCAATCGACTTGTAGATACAACATCTGGATACAGGTAGTTGAGCTTTATGGACGTTTACTCCTGCTATAACCAGATCCGAATGCACCTTGGAGACAAAGAGAAGACGACGTTCATCACAAAGAATGCCAACTTCTGTTATCGGGTGATGCCATTCTTGCTAAAGAACGCAAGCGCAACATATCAGCGACTGATGAACAAGGTGTTTGCCAAACAAATCGACTAAAACATCGAAATCTATGTAGATGACATGGTGGCCAAGACATCAAAGAGCCAAGACCATTGTTCAAACTTGTCCATAATTTTCAGCCAACTCCAATAGTATAACATGAGGCTTCATGTGGACTAGTCGAGGAATCAAGGCCAACCTCGACAAATGCAAAGCCATCCTCGAGATGCATAACCCTGCTAACGTAAAAGAGGTCCAACGACTAATAGGCCAGATAACAACTCTATCTCGCTTTCTCTCAAGGTTAACAAATCAGGAGAGGCCATTCTTCCAATGCCTAAAAAAGCCAACAGAGTTCCAGTGAACGGAATAGTGCAAAGCTACTTTCCACGAGCTTAAGAATCTCTTGGCAGCACCCCCCATCCTTTCAAAACTAGAGCCTAGGGAAGAGCTCTCACTCTATCTTTCCGTCACCGATAATGCCCTCAGTGCAGTATTGGTTAAGGAGGAAGACAAGTCGCAATGACCAATATACTTTGTCAATAGAACCTTTCAAGGAGCCGAGCTCCGTTACTAGAAGATCGAAAAGCTTGCATTGGCACTGGTAACTACAACTCGAAAACTTAGGCCATACTTCCAAAGCCACCACATCACTGTCCAAACCAATCAACCAATCCGACAGGTGCTTCAGAAGCCGAAACTCTTAGGAAGAATGATTACATGGTCAGTTGAGCTCTCCAAATTCGATATACAATACCATCCTCGTAAGCATATCAAATCTCAAGTATTGTCTGGAGTCTAATCCCTGGGTACTATTCATCAACTGAGCTTCCAACATCATGGGAAGCAGAGCCGAAATTATTTTGGAAAGAGCCAATGGGCTGACACTCGAATAGTCCTTTCGCTTCAACTTCAAGGCGACCAACAACCAAGCAGAGTATGAAGCCCTCATAGCCGAGCTAAATATAGCAAAAGAAATGGGAGTAGCCTGGGTGGTCGCGAGGGGTGACTCCCAGTTGGTAACTAACCAAGTTAAGGGAGAATTCTAGACAAATGAGCCATAACTTGGCCTATACCTCAGCAAGGTCAGAACCATAGTCGAGTCCTTTGAATACTTCCAAATTGAATATATTCTTAAAGAGCAAATTACGCGGGCAAACCTACTCTCAAAGCTGGCCAGCACCAAAAAACCTAAGAACAACCAATCTTTTATACAAAAGGTCTTCAACTCTTCCATTGTCGACCTACCCAATGTACAAGTCATAGAGGCAGGACCATTATTCTGGGGAACCCCCATCATCCAATTCCTATGAGAAGGAACGCTCCCTATCGAATCAAAGGAAGCCAAGAAACTCAAGAGGTTAGCCTGCTACTTTACCTTACTTAGAAGCCAATTGTATAGAAGAGGCTCTGCCACACCGCTCCTCAAATGTGTCAACATCGAGCAATCCACATACATTATGGTTGAGGTACACAAAGGGGTATGATGGAGCCATCTCGGAGGACGGTCCTTGGCAGCAAAGGTACTAAGAGCCAGGTACTATTGACCGATAATGAGGAGTGATTACATGGCTTATGTAAAACACTACGACAAATGCTAGAAATTTGCGAGTGCATATCATTCCCCACCAGAGAAGCTCCACAATCTCAGTAGGCCATGGCCATTTCACAAGTAGGGGATACACATCCTCGGGTCCTTCCCAATCGTCGTTGGACAGCTCAAGTTCATTGTGGTGGCAATAGACTGTTTCACCAAATTGATGGAAGACTGAGCCCTTGACCACTATCACCACTGAAAGGATTAGGAGATTCATTTGGAAGAACATCGTCCATCGATATGGCCTCCCTAGAGAGTTGAGTTCAAACAACGGCACCCAGTTAACTAACAGTAGACTACAAGAGTTTTGCCAAAAGCTTGGCATCCACCAGGTCTTCACCTCCATTGAACACCCGTAGACCAACAGCTAAGCGGAAGCTGCCAAAAAAGTCATCTTGGCCAGACTAAAGAAATGACTTGATCAACCTAAGCGCGCATGGTCTAAAGAGCTGCCAATGGTGTTATGGTCATACCACACAACAACCCAAACCTCAACCTTGGAAACCTCTTTTCGGTTAACCTACCCAGTCCCAAGCTATGATACCAGTAGAAATTAGGGAACCCAGTCCTAGGCGACAACATTTCTAGGAAGACACCAACAATGAAAAATAACGAGCTAACCTCAACCTCATCCAGAAGATCCGAGACCAGACCCATATCCATAAACAGGCTGCCAAGCAAAGGGCAACTTGGAAATATAACAAAATAGTCAGACCCAGAAGATTCCAAGAAGGGGACTTGGTCCTCAGAACGATTGAAGGCCCAAAGAAGCAACCCACACAAGGAAAACTCGGCACCAACTGGGAAAGCCCTTATCATGTCACTAACAACCTCGGCAATGGGATAGTTGTTGCCTCGATCATGGAATGTAGCCAGCCTGCGAAAATAGTATAGTTAAGCGATTATCTTCTTGTATCATTTAAATTGAGTACACTTCACTTAATCAAGGCAGTTACTTCCATTTGTTATTTATTATATCCTTACACAAGCCCAAGCCCAAATTTTCTTATTTCTTACCAGCACTCGGAATCCTCACACCAGACTATTATCCTGAAGACTATTATCCTAGAAGTTCATTCACTCAAAAGGAAGTCTTTCATTTTGAAGACCATCTTTTATCTTAAAAAATTATCTCTTCACCGATGATGGAAAATCAAGCCTTGTATCAAACAGGCGTCGGTAGATCTTAAGTCATCTCGATCTCGCTAAGACATGCTACCTGAACAAATCGACATGGTCAGTCCGCCCCTAAGTGCTCGAGTTTATCCTGATGGGCTAACCTTAGGGAATTCTCTCGTTCAAATGAAGCCTTGTATTAGACAGGCATTGGTAGACCTCGAGTCTTCTTGGCCTCCCCTCAACGGACCTCTAGTTACTTTGTGCCCTTCAAACAAAGCCTTGTATCAAATAGGCGTCAACAGGCCTCGAGTCATCTTGATCTCGCCAAGCCGTGCTGCCAGAACAAATCAACACAGTTAGTCTACCCCCAAACGCCTGGGTCTATCCTAGCGGGTGAACCTTGGGTAATTCCCCCGTTGAAATGAAGTCTTGTATTAGATAGGCATTGGCAAACCGATCTTACCTCAACGAACCTTGAGTTACTTCGTCCCCTTCAAATAAAGCTCTGTGTCAAACAAGCGCCGGTAGACCTCGAGTCATCTCGGTCTCATTCTAATCAATCCTTGCATCAAACAAGCACGAACCTTGAGTTACCTCGGTCACTTAATCCGCAACCTCGACTCACCCAATCCTTACACCAATTAAGATATCCGATATCCGATCGGGTACTATAAAATGTAAAGGCAACAGGAATTACAAGGTACTCAAAAAATTCCTCATTTTATTACTCTCTTTGTTTATTACAAGTGTTAGCAAACTAAGACCACCTCGATTTTGTCGAGCCACACCCCAAAACAGGCAAGGTCAGCAACCTCAGCTTGCTAGATGTTCACGTCGATCAAATTATTCAAACACTAAAGGAAAGAAGGAACAAAAACTACAAGGTACTCGATAAATTCTTCATTTAATTACTCCATTTCATTACAAGATACATCGAAAATACAAAATCCTTCACTTCATTACATTCCTGATGATCAACTTACAATACTAAAAAAATACAACCAAGCTAGCTCTCTACCTCACCACAATCAAGCTTTAGCACAACAAGGCCAATGCAGTTGTTGAGCATGCGCTATCAATATATCCCCTCATACCATCTCTTAGCAAAATGGCTCCCCAGCGGAAGCCTTACCAGGGATCGACGTTGGCAACATGGGCAGGACCAACATGATCACAGGGTAGATGGCTCAAATCAATTGGAAGTATTCTTGGCTGCTGTAATACCCGAAAATTTCAAAAGGACTCAAGAGTAAATTATCTTAGGGCAAAAGTGAAATTTACAGATAAATTGAGGATATAGGGTAATTTCTTACCTCTATGGATGACCGAATCGACTGCAGGGAGTGCCTTGAAGGCGAGATGCTGAAGAAAAATGATGTGGCATTGACGAGCACCCTGATATAGGATTTATGGTAGTGAAAGAAATTGGATCAGGAACGATTTTTAGTACAGCTAAAATGCAGCTCCATTTAGGCTGCAAAACTGAATTGTTATAAGTGACTTCCGAGAAGTCAATGGAAGCCTGAGGGGGTTTCAATTTTTTTTAAGGAACAACCCTTCAGTGCTTTTGGGATGAAACGATAGTCCGGTGAGGATACTAAGGCAGAATCGTCATTATCGAGTAATCTTTGAAGTTATTAATTTTGCGTTTTCAGTATTATAATGCAAATTAATTTGAGGTTTAAGGGCATAGTTGCAATAAGGGAATTACCCAAGTGATATTATGATGAAATTGGGGATTGATGTGCAATTCCCATATATGTGGGTGTATTATGTAGATATATATATATATATTCACGTGCGTGCATATGGCTACAATGAAGCTTCTTGAAGTTTCTAGATTCTTCTTCCAGCTTTGGGGCTAACTTAGCTTCAAGGAGTGGTGGCCAAGGCAGTTAAGGTAGTGGAGAGTCAGTTGGATCTCTATAAATAAGGGTCATTTAAGAGCAAAATGGAAAATGAAAGAGATAGAAAGAAAAAAAGAAATGGAAGCAAAATGCAATACCTGAATGGAAGTAAAGCTCGGGCAGTAAGCAAGCAAAGGTCAGCCGAGGTAGTGGCGCACGGTCATGGCGGAGCAGTTGGAGAGGTCGATCATAGCCGACTAGAGGCGGCTATGGTAGCAACCGAGCTGCCGTTGTAGCAGCTGGGCGATGCGGCGGCAACAAGGAGGAGCTGCGAGCAGCGAGCTGGATGGTCAGATGAGCATGGTGGCGAAGTCGACGGAGGTCGATGGAGGCTGATGCGGCTATTAGCCAGGCCGAAGGCAGCCTAAGTTGGCGGCACAGAAAGCTCTCGTGCGCGTGATAGCATGCATATTTATGCTATATTTTGGCATTTCACCTCATTCTTATTACACAATTTGAAGTAATTTTGCTGATCTTTCATTGTTTCTATTTTATGATACTTCAAATTGTCCTTACACTATTTTCTATCTTGCTGTTTATGCATTTATACAGGCAAGCAAGCGTACTTTAATGACATTCTGGTATCAACCTACATTATTGCATCAATGGTTTGCGAAATGGAAACTGAAAATGTAGAAGAAATGGACATTGAAGTTGTCTCTTCAATGTGGCCTGAAGATATGAATGAAGCTGGGAAACAATTCAATATAGAAATGATGTGGCTGTTCAAAACAAAGGACTAAAGATAAATGCCGAGTATGATACTGTTGTATACTGGAAACAGCGGGCCATGCATTTAGAGAAATTGTTGGAGGCTAGCATCCAAGGAGCATTTGGGCTGCTCAATTATACTGTTTTGGGCTGCATTTGGGCTGCTCGTTTTTGTTGTCTTGGGCTCATATATGTTGGGCTAGGCTAGGCCCAACCCTAGCCTTCCTAGGTCTTCATCTCTTAGCCATGTATTTAAGACTTCTTAGCACTTATTTTCCTGGATATAGAGAGAGGAGATAGAGAGGAGAATTCTGGCCGTTTTTCTGATTGTAGCATTTTTCTGTTTTCTCCATTTTGTTTCCATTTTGTCTTCCTTGTTGCAATGAAAGGCTAAGGCTATTATAACCGGTTGTGTAATCTTGAACCCATGTGGAATCTGAGTCCCGAATGAACTACAAGAACCTGGTTTGTTGTTTTAATCTTATTCATTTCCATTTGGTTTAGTTTGAACAGATTTTGGAATGCATGAAGTTCATGGCAGGTTTGTGTGAATTTACATGGATTCATTTTCTGTTAAATGCTTAAGAGAATACAGTGTTGTAATCGATTGGTATAACATCTTGGAAATGAATATGATATGCTTGAATGGTTGTTCTTGCATAGCTCCGGATGGGTTGAATAGAGAGTGAATGGTTGCATTTTGTTTATAAGAGATTTCTTTATTCATTTTGCTTTTCCAATCATTCTAATCCTTGGACGGTTGTTGGGGATGCTTTGAGTTAGATATCCAGAGATTATAACATCTAACCAACCAAGATCTATAGGTTGGACAAGGAAGATTTCATATAGGGGATAAATACACAACTGGTTGCTCTCCATTTACTGATTTTCATCTATATTTGTGTTTCTGTTTTGTTATTTAGATTTCTGTCAAAACCCCCCCCCCAACCGTTGTGTTGCTTATATTGGTTCTCATTTTTGGTAGAAGAAGATAAGGCTCCTTGTGAGAGACGACCTAGGGTGCACTTTGCTGCAAACTAGAGAAGGATAAAACAATTCTGGAGTGGTTCGACAACTGCTCGACCAGAATTTTGGCGCCGTTGCCGGGGAGCCAAGTTTTTCTTCTAAAAACATAGAGGACCGACCCTATTTTCTGTTTGTTTTGTTCTCTTGTTTGAGTGTTTCGTTTGTGTTGTGATTTTGGTGATAAGGTTATCAGTTGTTGCTCACAAACTTGAAGAACCATTCTGTTCTGTTCTTGAGATAAACTGATAGCAAGCAGCAACAGAAAAGCCTTATTTGTCTTTTCGATTTTCTTTTTGTGTGTGTATTTTTCTTTTCTGTTTTCTCATCTCTAGATCCATTTTTGAACAAAGAAGTGGCTGTTGGAGAGGGCTGCACGACCTGCAATTTGAAAAGAAACCCTGCAGCAACTGGAAAAGCAAAAAAAAAAAAAAAAAAAAAAAAAAAAAACAAAATACTTTCAGTCTTTCTCTTTTCAGTATCACTACTTTTCTTTTCAGTATCACTACCTTATGTCCTTGTGTTCTTTTCAGAATCACTACCTCTTGTTCTTGTATTGTCTTCACAGCAAGCTCACAGCAAGCTCACAGCAAGCAAGTAGACCATCCAAAAAAAAAAAAAAATCGAAAAGGGGCTGCAGCAGATCAGATCAGGGCTCCACTTTTCTGCCTTTTACAGCAAAATCACTTGACCAAGAGCATATTCTGTTTTTCCTTTTCACTTTTTCATTTTATTCTCTCTCTTTTAACATTCCTTTTAAGTCTTTCCCTTCTCCACTAACCCTCCTTTTCGTTTGGCAGAGAAAGGCACCAGCTGCTGCAACCAAGAGAAGATCAGATTTGGCAGCCTCCCATTTGACAGCAGCTTTGACCTCTTCCATGACAGATAGCAAGATTTAAGGATTGAGCTCGAGATACCGGTTCTACCCTCTTGCTTTCTCATCCTTACTTGATATTCTTTCAATCCCATATGCTTCCCTTGATGTTTTCTTGCATATAGAGTGGTTTTTGAAGCAAAATAGGAGGCGGTTTGAAAAAAAAATCAGTTTTGCTGGTTACTGTTCACAGCTTCCAACTTGCTCCGATTGAGCTGATTTTTGGTGTCCAAAGAAATGGGGGTGTGGTGAGCAAGACTCACAGCTTCGCCGTGACATGTGGCCTTTTTTGGCCAAATTCGAACGTTTAGACCACTTTTTGGGCCATTTTGTGTTTTTCAGTGGCTAATTTTGTGTGGTTTTTAGTGTTTTTAGGTTCCTCAGTGTTTTTGTGTTGAAATTTTGTGAAAAAAATTGCATAAAAAAAATCATCTAAGGGCTTTTTGTTTGATATGTTTTGTGTTTTTATGTTCTTGTGTTTCTGTTTTTGAGTTTTTGTGTTTTTGAGTTCTTGTTTTGCATAGGCCATTTTGTGTTCTGTTTTTGTGCTAATCTCTAGTGCATGACCAGATCCTCTAAAGAAAAATTACTTGATTTGGATCTTGAATTAGAGAACACTCTTAGAAGGCAAGCTAGAGAGCTTAGGTCTCGGAATAGGATTGACCCTAATAGTGTTTCTAATACTTCATCCGAACCTGTTCCAGAATTCATCAATATGGCAGATAATGTTAATGGAAATAATGGTAATGGAAATGGTAATGGAAATGGAAACAATGGTAATGGCAATAATGGAAATCATGGTCATTTGGATGGTAGAACCATTAGAGAGCTGGCTGCACCTGATGTGCATTATCAGCCCCTATGTATTCAATACCCACAATTGGATGCTAACTTTGAACTAAAATCTGGACTGATCCATTTGTTGCCAAAGTTTCATGGTCTTGCAGGAGAGGATCCGCACAAGCATATGAAAGAGTTCCATGTTGTTTGCTCAACCATGCGGCCACAAGGAGTAGATGAAGAGCAAATCAAGCTGAGAGCCTTCCCATTCTCACTTGATGGATCAGCTAAGGATTGGTTGTATTACCTGCCACCAGCTGCCATTACCAGTTGGGATGGATTGAAAAGGATCTTCTTGGAAAAATTCTTCCCAGCCTCCAGAACAGCATCAATAAGGAAAGAAATTTGTGGTATAAGGCAGATAAGTGGTGAGACTTTACATGAGTATTGGGAGAGATTCAAGAAGTTGTGTTCCAGCTGTCCTCACCATCAGATAAGTGACCAACTCCTAATTCAATATTTCTATGAAGGTCTAATCCCCATGGACAGATACTTGGTAGATGCTGCAAGTGGAGGAGCATTGGCAGAGAAAACCCCAGCAGCTGCACAAGAACTGATATCAAAGATGGCACAAAATGCCCAGCAATTTGGCACCAGAATTAACACTCCTGCAAAAGCCATCAATGAAGTCAGTGTGGCTGCCACTATGGACCAGCAGAGGATAGAAAACAAGCTTGAGGAATTAGCTTCCATGGTCAGGCAGTTGGCATTAGAGAGAAAGCAACCCCAACAGCAGCTTTGTGGCATTTGCTCCTTGCCATCCCATATAACAGACCAATGCCCACAATTGCAAGAGAATAATGAGACATGTGCAGGCATCTTTCCTGGTAGACCATTCCAGCACCAGCAGCACAACCAACCACTACCTCCAAACAGATATGATCCATTTTCCTCCACCTACAATCCAGGTTGGAGAGACCATCCGAACCTCAGATATGGCAACCCTTCCAATCAACATGTGCAGCAGCAGCCATACCAGAATCAACCATTTCAGCAGAGGTTCCACCCTTCAAATTCCAGCAACCATGCTCCACCACCAAGACAGAATCAAGCCATGCAACAAGCACCACCATTACCCAAGTCAGAACCTAGCCTGGATGATCTTGTTAAACAACTAGCAGCCAATACACTCCAATTCCAGCAAAAAACAGAAACCACAATTCAAAATTTGGAGACCCAAATAGGCCAGCTAGCCACAAACATCAATGAGTTAAGGAGTCAAGGTTCGGGACAGCTTCCTTCACAACCAGTTGCCAATCCGAGGGGTAATGTCAGTGCCATCATGCTTCGAAGTGGGAAAGAAGTAATCATTCCAACCCTTCCACCATCATCAAACATGGAGCAGCATGTAAAGGAGCAGCATGTAGAGACTAGCAAAGAGCAGCAACCCTCCTCAATCCAAGAAGCCAAGCAGCCAAACTCTAGCTATCAAGAACAAGGAGAAGGAGAGTCTTCCAACAAACAGCCCCTGCCATTCCCACATCGAGCAACTCAAAATAAGAAAAGAGCAGAAGTAGAATTAGATAAAGAGATCTTGGAGACATTCCAGAAAGTGGAAATCAATATACCCCTCCTTGAAGCCATCAGACAGATTCCAAAGTATGCAAAATTTCTCAAAGATTTGTGTACTCACAAGAGGAAGCTTAAGGGGAATGAGAAGGTCAACCTTGGGAGGAATGTTTCAGCTCTTATCCAACCTGTCATGCCAGCAAAGTGTAAAGATCCAGGGACGTTCTCCATTCCTTGTACTATAGGAGACATGCAATTTAGCAATGCTTTACTAGATTTAGGTGCATCCATTAATGTTATGCCTAACTCTATTTATGCTTCATTGCAGTGTGGTCCTTTGAAGCCAACAGGAGTGGTTGTCCAATTGGCCAATAGAAGTACTGCACACCCCACTGGAGTCCTAGAAGATGTGCTGGTTAAGGTTAAGGACTTAATCTTTCCAGCTGATTTTTATGTTTTGAATATGGAAGATGATAGCACACTTGAGCATGCACCCTTGATACTAGGGAGACCATTCTTAAAAACTGCTAGAACTATAATCAATGTGCATGAGGGTACACTTTCCATGGAATTTGCTGGTAACACAATTAACTTCAAGATACTTGATGCCATGAAATTCCCTACTGAGGATCATTCCACTTTTCAAGTAAATAGAGTTGACCTGTTAGTGAATGAAGCATGTTTTGAGTCTTCTGATTTAATTGATAAACTCCCCACTGTGCATGAGTTCCCAGATACGATTATTTGCACTGATTGTAGTGATGGAGAGAGTCAATGTGCTGCATGCTTAGAGATTGCTGAATTTTTGCATAGGCATGAGTTTGATTTTGATGATAACATTTCCCAAGTGGAAGATAGTGTTGCTGACCTTGTTGAGCAGGTTGATAGTGCTTTGGAGTTAGATTTGCAGTCAAATAGATCAGCCCCCTCCTTGCAGCAGCCACCCACCATTCAGTGCAAGCCTTTGCCTCAGCACCTCAAGTATGCATTCTTGGAGAAAGATGAGAAGCTGCCAGTCATCATTGCAAACAACTTGCAGCCTGACCAAGAGAGAAAGTTGTTGGACGTGCTGAAAAAGAATAAGAAAGCAATTGGGTGGACTTTAGCGGACATAACTGGAATCAGCCCATCTGTTTGCATGCACCGTATCTTATTAGAGGAAGGAGCAAAACCAGCAAGGCAGCCTCAAAGAAGACTTAACCCAACCATCCTTGATGTGGTAAAACAGGAGGTAAGTAAATTACTTGCAGCTGGTATTATTTACCCTATTTCTGACAGCAAGTGGGTGAGTCCTGTGCAGGTTGTTCCAAAAAAGACGGGCATCACGGTGGTTCCAAATGAGCAGAATGAGCTTATCCCCATGAGAGTGCAGAACAGCTGGAGAGTTTGCATTGATTATAGAAAGTTGAACCAAGCAACCAGAAAGGATCATTTTCCCCTCCCATTCATTGATCAGATGTTGGAGAGATTGGCTGGTAAGTCACACTATTGTTTCCTTGACGGTTTTTCTGGATACTTTCAGATTTGCATAGCCCCAGAGGATCAAGAGAAGACCACCTTCACCTGCCCCTTTGGCACATTCGCTTATAGAAGAATGCCTTTCGGTCTATGTAATGCTCCAGGTACCTTTCAGCGATGCATGGTAAGTATATTTTCAGATTTTCTAGAGCATTGCATGGAAGTGTTTATGGATGATTTTTCAGTTTATGGCACTTCTTTTGATGATTGCTTGGTTAGCTTGGGAAGAGTCTTAGAGAGATGCATTGAAAAGAACCTTGTTTTAAATTTTGAAAAATGTCATTTCATGGTAGAACAAGGAATTGTTTTAGGGCATGTTCTGTCTAAGAAGGGTATAGAAGTGGATCGGTCTAAGGTTGAAATTATTGCTTCATTGCCTTACCCTACCTCTGTGAAGGAGGTGCGTTCTTTCCTTGGCCATGCAGGATTTTACAGGAGGTTCATCAAGGACTTCAGCAAGATTGCACTTCCACTTTCCCACCTTCTCCAGAAAGAAGTAACCTTCCACTTTGATGAGCAGTGCAAGCAGGCATTTGAGGAACTGAAGAGTCGATTGATTTCTCCACCCATCATACAGCCGCCTGACTGGGAGTTGCCCTTCGAGTTGATGTGCGACGCCTCCAACTTTGCAGTGGGCGCCGTCCTTTCCCAGCGTGTGGAGAAGAAATCTCATGTCATAGCCTACGCTTCGTGTACATTGGATGCGGCACAGTCTAATTATACCACTACGGAAAAAGAGCTCTTGTCTATTGTTTTTGCATTGGATAAATTTAGATCCTATTTACTTGGTTCTAAAGTTATTGTCTTTTCTGACCATGCAGCTCTTAGGTACCTCTTGAAGAAACCTGATGCCAAACCTCGTTTGATAAGGTGGATGCTCTTGCTCCAAGAATTTGACATTGAGATCAAGGATAAAAGTGGAGTAGAGAACTTGGTAGCCGACCACCTCAGTCGCATTCCTTCCACCTCAGATCCATCTGTCATGGACTCCCAGCCTATCAGGGATGATTTCCCAGATGAGTTATTATACCACATTCATGGTGTTGAGCCCTGGTATGCTGATTTGGTAAATTATTTAGTTGCTTCTGAATTACCTGCATATTTTAAGAAGGAACAGCTAAATAAATTTAAGAGTCAGGCTCGTTATTATGTGTGGGATGATCCCTATCTGTGGCGCATGTGTAGTGACCAGGTCATCAGGAGATGTGTGCCTGACCATGAGTTTGCATCTGTCTTAAATTTTTGTCACACACTTGCATGTGGTGGTCACTTTGGTCCCCAACGTACAGCTAGGAAAGTCCTAGATTCTGGATTATATTGGCCTTCACTCTTTAAGGATTCATATGAGTTCTGTAAGAATTGCACACGTTGCCAACACACAGGCACTATATCACGTAGGAATGAAATGCCTCAAAAACCCCTATTGTTTTGTGAAATCTTTGATGTTTGGGGCATTGACTTCATGGGTCCATTTCCTGTGTCATTTGGTTATGTGTACATTCTGTTAGCTGTGGATTATGTTTCTAAGTGGGTGGAAGCTAAAGCCACCAGGACTGATGATGCTTCTGTGGTTGCAGATTTTGTTCGTTCTCACATCTTTTGCAGGTTTGGCATGCCCAGGGCCATCATCAGCGACCAAGGATCCCACTTTTGCAATAGAAAGATAGACACCCTATTTCGTAAGTATGGGGTAATACACAAAGTGGCGACTCCTTATCATCCACAGACTAATGGGCAAGCTGAAGTATCAAATAGGGAGATCAAGCAGATTTTGGAGAAGACTGTCCAGCCCAATAGGAAAGACTGGAGCATGAGATTAGAAGATGCACTATGGGCCTACCGCACCGCCTACAAAACCCCCATTGGCATGTCCCCCTACAGGTTAGTTTTTGGAAAAGCATGTCACTTGCCGGTGGAAGTGGAGCATAAGGCATATTGGGCGGTGAAGCAATGCAATATGGACATCAGTCAAGCGGGGTCCCAAAGAAAGCTCCAACTTCAAGAGCTTGAGGAGATTAGGATGGAAGCATATGAGAACTCACGCATCTACAAGGAGAAGACCAAGGCTGTGCATGACAAGCATATTGTGAGGAAGACATTCGAAGTTGGCCAGAAAGTTCTGCTATACAATTCCCGTCTCAAGTTGATGCCCGGTAAGTTACGTTCCCGTTGGACTGGTCCTTTCATAGTTATTCATGTTTTTCCCTTTGGTGCAGTTGCAATCAAGGATGAGTCCAATGCAAAGCAATTCACAGTGAACGGGCAGCGACTTAAGCCATTCTACGAGAGCTTTCAGGAGCATGTTGTGGAGGAGCTGCATCTCCTCAACGCCACCTCCATTTGATACATCAGGCTGTTTCTCTCTCCCTAATATTTTACATTTACTTGTCCTATTCTTAATTGGAATTGCATGTTTACATTGAGGGCAATGTAAAGTCTAAGTATGGGGGGGTAGCATTCTTATTTTTGCAGCATTTTTCTTTATCTTTTCATATTTCTTTTTCCTTGGGTCTAGTTGAGTCAGTTTTGTGTGGAAATGCAAGTTAAGCAATTAAGTCTAAAAGAACCCAGCATGATTAGAACTTCAATCTTATCTTCCTTGATTTCGAGTGACTTGGCAATGAGTTTGATTTGATAGATTGATTGGGTAGTCTACAGCCGTGAGGATTTTGAGCCTATTGTCTTTCTTGTGTGTGCATTCACCTATCATGATCTCCACTCTAGAACTTGTTTTGATTCTTGGTTGAGGCTATATTTGTTCATGCATGACTCAAATATGATTAAGGCATTCTTTCTTGTCCCCATTTGGCCATTTTGTTATTATAATCTAAAAAAAAAAAAAATATTGATGAGTACCTTTCGCTCGCCACTTAGAGCCATCATTCTTACCCTTCATTTTCATACACCCTTTTGGACCTTCCAACCTTAGGAAGAGGAATATTAAGTGCATTCTAGAGAGAGAGATTGAATTCATCAAGCAAGACATAAGGCCAAAGGCCATTTGCATCCATGAAAAAAAAAAAAAAAGAAAAAGAAAAGTAAACAAAGGATAGAATGGTGAGAAAGAGCGTAAAACGCACTCACCTTCTCTTTCCAAAAAAAAAAAAAAAAAAATTGATGAGAAAAAGAAGAAAGCAACCAAATAAAGATGCAATGTTTTTCTTAATGCTTGGGAATTCTATCTCTCGATCTTAGAGTTGCATGAAATGTTTTCTCGACCTAAGGCATGTTTTCCTTCATTGTGGTCTTTCCATTTCTTTCTTCCCCACATTACAACCCTGAATAAGTCCTTTTGATTTGTGGCATGCATGTAACATGGATAGTGGAGATTGAGAAGATAAACAAGCTTATGGTAGTGGAATTGTGATTAGGTGAATTTGAGCGAAACAGTCACCACCACCTCTTGAGAGATTTTTGAGCATACACTTGTCCTGTGAGAGACTTCTACTTTTGATTTGTCTTATTGAATGAATTGCCATATCACTTGTTTTCTTGGAAGTAGAGGAAAGATGATCTTTGAATGATGAATTCTTGAAGACTTACCTTGCATCTGATTTGTGTTTTTCCACGTTTTTATTTTTGAGTCATAGAGTCTAGTGTTTTGCCCAGGAGTGCAAAAGTATAAGTATGGGGGAGTTGATAGCATGCATATTTATGCTATATTTTGGCATTTCACCTCATTCTTATTACACAATTTGAAGTAATTTTGCTGATCTTTCATTGTTTCTATTTTATGATACTTCAAATTGTCCTTACACTATTTTCTATCTTGCTGTTTATGCATTTATACAGGCAAGCAAGCGTACTTTAATGACATTCTGGTATCAACCTACATTATTGCATCAATGGTTTGCGAAATGGAAACTGAAAATGTAGAAGAAATGGACATTGAAGTTGTCTCTTCAATGTGGCCTGAAGATATGAATGAAGCTGGGAAACAATTCAATATAGAAATGATGTGGCTGTTCAAAACAAAGGACTAAAGATAAATGCCGAGTATGATACTGTTGTATACTGGAAACAGCGGGCCATGCATTTAGAGAAATTGTTGGAGGCTAGCATCCAAGGAGCATTTGGGCTGCTCAATTATACTGTTTTGGGCTGCATTTGGGCTGCTCGTTTTTGTTGTCTTGGGCTCATATATGTTGGGCTAGGCTAGGCCCAACCCTAGCCTTCCTAGGTCTTCATCTCTTAGCCATGTATTTAAGACTTCTTAGCACTTATTTTCCTGGATATAGAGAGAGGAGATAGAGAGGAGAATTCTGGCCGTTTTTCTGATTGTAGCATTTTTCTGTTTTCTCCATTTTGTTTCCATTTTGTCTTCCTTGTTGCAATGAAAGGCTAAGGCTATTATAACCGGTTGTGTAATCTTGAACCCATGTGGAATCTGAGTCCCGAATGAACTACAAGAACCTGGTTTGTTGTTTTAATCTTATTCATTTCCATTTGGTTTAGTTTGAACAGATTTTGGAATGCATGAAGTTCATGGCAGGTTTGTGTGAATTTACATGGATTCATTTTCTGTTAAATGCTTAAGAGAATACAGTGTTGTAATCGATTGGTATAACATCTTGGAAATGAATATGATATGCTTGAATGGTTGTTCTTGCATAGCTCCGGATGGGTTGAATAGAGAGTGAATGGTTGCATTTTGTTTATAAGAGATTTCTTTATTCATTTTGCTTTTCCAATCATTCTAATCCTTGGACGGTTGTTGGGGATGCTTTGAGTTAGATATCCAGAGATTATAACATCTAACCAACCAAGATCTATAGGTTGGACAAGGAAGATTTCATATAGGGGATAAATACACAACTGGTTGCTCTCCATTTACTGATTTTCATCTATATTTGTGTTTCTGTTTTGTTATTTAGATTTCTGTCAAAACCCCCCCCCAACCGTTGTGTTGCTTATATTGGTTCTCATTTTTGGTAGAAGAAGATAAGGCTCCTTGTGAGAGACGACCTAGGGTGCACTTTGCTGCAAACTAGAGAAGGATAAAACAATTCTGGAGTGGTTCGACAACTGCTCGACCAGCGCGGCTATGGCATCCGCTGCAAAGCTGCAATGCGTAGGGAGGCTACCGCGGTGATGGTGGCTTGTGGAGGTGCATGCGTGCATGGCGGCAAGGACAGCAAGGCCAGTGGCAGCCAAAGAAGATGGCGGCAAGGCCAGTAGGCGGTGTTGGCTGCGAGGCATCCATGCACAGGAGACGCATTATGCGCGCATGGCAGAGCAGTGAAGAGGAAGAAAAAGGTGGAGAAGAAGGGAAGAGAAAAAGAAAAAAGAAAAAAGAAAAGAAAAGAAATAGAAGAAAAATTGGAGAAAAATCCCGAGAAATTCTAGGAATTTATTTGGGGCTTGAAGAGCATGCCAAGGCAAGTAAATTATTCGGGCACATATTTCGATGTCAAATCCAGCATATCTAGGAAGCTTGAGAGGCTAAGTCAAGGTAAATGGTTATTTCCCAAAGCTTGATTTGGTTTCATATTAATGTTTAGTTAGTTCAAGTGAGTGGTTCTACCCTCCTGAACTTAGGATGTTTCATATAAATGATGTTGGCATATGATTAGTTAGTTCAAGTGAAGGGTTCTACCCTCCAGAACTTATGTTGTTTTATGTTAATGATTACCTAAAGATCATTGTGCTTGAGCTTAAGTGATTTGTGCAACTTTCGAGGATTGGCACAAAAATCGAGATTGGCACGCAAATCGAGATAGTGCACTCTTTTCAAGAAAATTCGAGTTGCGTCAAAAGGTGAGTGATTTTATCCCAATAACTTATATTTATGATATGATTGCTTATATATGCATGCTTTTTATGTATGTTATTATCATTTTGTCATATTGCATGGAAAGTCTTGATGTTTTCATGGCACGATATTATTGGCATATTGATATTTGTGCATAGGATTGGGATGTCGCCTTGGTAGTGTAGCCGTAATTTCCCAAGGGCAATTGATAGAATAACGTTAGGATTATCTTGTCGAAAGTGCCATGATTCTACCTAGGATTCCGTGTCAGGCTATTGGGCCAGGAAAGTTACACTAGGGAAAATGTTTGTTCATGTTATTGTATCATGCATTCATATATATGTTTTTGGACCCTCACTAGAAATTTCATCTTCTAATTGGGTTATGCCCCTGGAACATTCAACGTTCCAGTTGAGACTTGCAACTTAGGCAAGGATGTGATTGAGATATGATGGCATGAGGTAACGTGTCCGATGGATTTAGCAGGTGGTTCCGATAATTTGTTTATTCAGATATGTTTTAGATGAGCTGGGAAATGGCTATGTATTTGAGGTATCATTTGATTGCACCTAGGGTGTTTAGATGTTATCTTAGGAAACGAGTCTCCATGTGTTTATGTATGAAAGCTGTTAAAGATATGATGTAATGGTACAAATTCTTATGTTATGATTAAAATGAATGTACCATATCAGGTTTCAATTATTGCTTCTATATTTGTAATGATATGTTAGGGGTTTCTCTTTGAAATACGATATTTGAGGTATTAGGAATGTATTTATGGAAGAGAAATGTATTTATATGTTGGGCTCCAGCATAGTGACACGCTCTTTAGAAGGACGGGGTGTTATAGCTGCTCCCCGGCTGACGAAGCCACCCATAAACCACATCATAATGATGTAGATCCTTGGGAAGGCAAGAGCAACCACCTCCCCCCCCCCCGACAAAGTGATGGAATTCCAAAGAGGGGGAAAAATTGGAGCGGCAGAGGATGAACTAGATTTGTTAACCCTCATACTGTTCTCATCCAAAACCACCAACCCTATTATCGTCATCGTCCAAAATCACACATTTTAATGCTACTTTCACCCAAACACACCTAACTTTGGTAATGGGTACAGCGACCAACCCCATAACATCGTCGCCAGAGGCATTGCCGTGGGCCGACAAGACCTCGACTTGATTTGACATTCCTGACCCTCAAACCCTAAGGCGTCTCGCAAAACAGAAGACACCCAAGCACAACTGTAAGATACAAGAAATAAAGAAAGGAATTCCTCCTTTTTATAGGCATAGTGGGGAACGCCTAGCATCATCCACCCCCACATATGATTCTGCCACATGTCCCGACATTAATCCCTTATACCTGGCAACCGAAGAACTGCCATTGAAATACAACCACGCATTTGAGCAATTAATATCCTAGCAAATATGCCCTAGCGAAGCGATGCACCTCTCGTGGGATAACGTTCCCTCACCCTTGAGCACGCGCCTCTTAAGGAAACGACACTCCCCGCAATCCAAAAACGTCTCTCCGTCCCCACAACTACACACTCTCCATATCGCGCGTGCATCCCAAACACAACTCTCAGACTTCCGGGAAGCGATCACCGAATGCCTTACTAGTTCATCGACTTCAATTTGCCCAAGTACCCGGGTCCATCCTGGCCAACGATCCTCGAGTCTATCCCTACCCCGTTCAGATCCGGTGCCTCTGCCAATCCCATCATATTGGCCCCCTCGATTGAACCAAGGACAAGACCCTTGATCATTACCAAAATTTTAATAGTCCATATTGTAATACCCAAGAATTTTCAAATGGCTCGAGAGTAATTTATCATATGGCGAAAATGCAATTTTCAGGTAAATTAAGGTTATAAGGTAATTTTAGTACAGTTATGGGCAATCAAATTGACTATATGGAGTACCTTGGAACCGAAATGTCTAAGGAAAATGATATGGTAATAACGAGCATATCAAGGCATGATTTATGACATTGAAAGAAATCGGGACAAAGACAATTTTTGATACCGCTATGATTTAGGCTAAAAAATTGAATTGTCGTACGAGACTTCCGAGAAATCAACGGAACCCCAAGGAGGTTCATATTTAGTATGTTGAACAACCCTTCAGTGGTTTCGGGATGAAACGAAAAGGTTTACGATCAAAACGTAGATTCAGACTTAAGTGTAATTTCTTAATTTTGCCCAAGGGAGTTTGAAATGACGTTATTTTCGAATCTTTGGGGATGAAATAAAAGATTTAAAGCTTGAGTGTCATAATGGAACTATTGGGAAGCTCAAGAGCTTCAAGGAAAGGATCAAAGAGAAAATTGAAATTTGTAGAGGTTGAAGTGGAATTTTTGCAACTTGAACAGTGAAGTGACTGCCATGGCTGACCAGCCACGTTGCTAGCCACCAAAAGTCACTTTCGGCCATGGGAAGCTCGAGGAAGGTGATAAGGGATGCTCAAGGTCAGGCCTAAGCCGACATTAGCCGTAAAGGAGGTCGATTTTTTCATGTTTTTCAGTCATTTTTTGCCAAAATTTGGTGCATAATTTGAGGTTTGAATGATGATGTTTTGTCTTGATTTGGGGAAGGTAGAATTCTTACAAGCATTGGGTTGTGCAACCATGAGCATTTGAGAGCTCAGGGTTGCTTATAAATAGAGTATTTAAGAGTTGATCGGAGCCTTCAAAAAATTAAACTCTCAAACCCAAGAGTTCGAAAAAAATTGAGGGTAGCGAATAAGGGGCTTTTCTTCCCCATGTCCAAAGGATCATTTATGGAGAATTTGAGCAATTTTCATTGAAAGTTGAGGGAGATAGGAAGCTTCGTCGAAAAAATGGGATTCATTGGAAAATCGATTTGAGCAGTTAAAAAATGTCTCTGATCGAGCGATTTGAAGCTATTATCCTGTAAAGGATGGCGTAGGTTTAAACGAGAGGTGAAACGGAGGTCAAACGAATGAGATATCACAAAAAAATCAAGCTGGGTGCGTGACAGCCGAAATCTGGCCGAGGAAGAAGACCGACGCATACAGTGCATGGCCAGCCAGCCCCCGCGAGTGGGGGCGTGTGGAGGACCAAAAAAGGGCGAGTGGGGGTGCGTGCAATGCTAAAAAAAATCTAAAAAATCAAGAAAAATAAAATAATGGGGTTTGTGCTCAAAGTTTTAGTGTTTGACTTTCGGGTTTCTGGGTTTCTGTAATGAGCAGTCTTGTTATGAGTGCAAACGAAGCATCGGGGTAAGTTCTGAAATTTTCTTTTAAATTTTTTAGAATATTATGAATTGTTGTGGAAAAAGATTGAAGAAAATGCTTAAGAAGGTATTTATTTGAAATAATAGGAGAGAAAAATAGTAGAAATCGTGAGAAACTTATAAAAAAAAAGTTATTTATGTTCCTTTGAAATATATATGGTGTCTGGGGGTCATTGTGGCTTGAGATTAAGTGATCTCTAAGTTTGGCATGAAAATAAAGGTCAGGCATGCAAATCGAGGCGATGCACATTTTTTGAGATGCTCTGAACTTCGTGCAAAAGATAAGTGGTTCAATCCAAAACTAGTTTTATGCAAATAATTCTATCATATTGACATGTTATGTTATGTTATGAATCATATAAAGTGCATTTACATGTATTGATGACGAATTATGCATATGTTCACGATGATATTATTGATCATGCAATGCATAAGGGTTTGGGATTAAGGACTGGCACCACTACTCTACCAAGAGTGCACCCATACACCTCAGCCTGGTATAGAGGTTGTTAAAATGGAGAGTAGCAGTTGGATACGGTCAACTCAAACGAAAAGAATGATGTTATATTGCATTGCATACACGCATGAGATATGAATGATGTACCCTTACTTAGATGATTCATCATCTAACTTGGGATTTGCCCCTAGAATATTCAAACATTCTAGATGGAGATTGTAGCAAAAACGAGAATGAATGAGGCATGATATGGCACTTAGCAAAGTGCAAGATGTAATGATTGAATGTTATGTAGCCCATGTGTTTAAATTCTGCTATATTGAATTTTGAACGTTTTGAGGAATGATGATGTATAACCTTATTTATGGTTAATGATAAAGTTAGGGTTCGAGGAACGTGATAACGTAGCCGATGGATTCTACGTGTAGATCCGATGTTCTGCTTATTCATGAAGATTTGGTTATGTTATGTTATGTTTCAAGTCATGTTGAAAAACTTATGTTCTGTTGATGAAAAGTCTTGTATTATGGGATATGTCTAAAGCGATCATGTATTATTAATATGGTTCGATATATTGCTTAAGTTTGATTCATGCTTCCACTATTGGTGAATTCCTAGCCTAGCATTTATGATGTATGATGGTTCTCATGCTAGGTAGGTAAATGAGAAATTTTGAGAATTAATATGATGTTGAGATTATTTTTAAGAAAAAAATAATATATCCCAAATTTCTTAAGTTATAACATGCCCAAGAAAGTGGGGTGTTACACGTATCCTGGAATTCGTATCATGTATGTACATCTAGTGACAAAGTAGGGATCCAAATCGGCTCGAACAACCCCAACCTCGAGGCAGCCTTCCCGATGTTGGTTGAACTCAGCGCATAGGCATTAGGCCAATTCACCCAAATCAGACTCATATCAAACAGGCATTGGCAGACCTCGAGTCTCCTCAGCCCAACCCTAACATCATTTCCAAGCATACTCAAGAAGATACAGATCAAGACGAAAGCACAAGTACGAAGGAAAATGGACTCATATATTAAAAAAAAAAGGGCCAAATATTGGAGAAAAGGCATATTTCATTAAAGCAACAGAAAAACGGGTGATTACATCGAAACTCAAGATACCTACACCACTGAAAGCTAAGGGATTAGGGGTTTAAGGGTCAAAAGGATCGAGAGCGGGTTCGGAGAGCTGATCGACATCTCCTTGAGGCTAGCCACCCTCAGCCTCCGGTACCCCGCCAAATCTTTAGTCTGAACAACTTGGTCCAAAGGAGAACCCACAAGCAGACCATCAACAATCTCTTTAAAAGATCCGCTGGGCGACAGATCAACCTTAGGATACAAGAGTCGAACCTAAGCTAAACCTCGGGAGAAACCCTCAAAATATTGCTCGACAACTTCATCCTTCAGCAGCTCAACCTCGGCCCCAGCAGTTGCCTTCGACTCTTACAACTGTTGGGCATGACAAGAAGAAACTAAGAGTTCCGCCTCCAAACCCACCACCTTCTCCACCTCAGCCTTCCCCGATCTTCGGAAGCCTTGATCGACCCCTCCAAACTCTTAACCTCGGCAATCAATTTTGCTGAGATCGCATTTTCCTTATCCCTTTCACCTGCAGCCTCCCAAACCTGCTTACATAGATCTTCCATCTTAGCCTCCACTCGATCGAGCGACCATTTATCAGCCTCTTCTCGCGCGTTACTGGCCCGCTGCTCTACAGCCTTCAGGGTCTCCTCATCCTTTTGAAGGTCGCACGCCATCATCCAGACATCTATATCCAACACCCGAACTATGCTGGCAACACGAAGGGACTACAACTCAGCCTAGTGTGGCTATGTTTTTCCATCCGAGTCTGGTCTAGCCCCGAAGAAAGGTGTTCCTTGATGAATTTGTCAGCATGGAACTCACGACTCCAGAGACTCGTCCCATCAGACCTGGCATCGTCGAAGCCCTAAACATTGGATCTTCGGCGACGATCCTAACCTGGACTGGCCTACGACCCTGGCTCGACAACAACTTCCTGGCTTGGACCCGACACCTCAGCTCGGCCCCGACCCAATGCCTCTTAACCGAAAACAGATCATCCTCAGCAATAATCATCTCTTCTGCCGCCACCACGGACACAAACTCGCTAGAAGCCTCCAGAGGACCCGGTCGATATAAGGCGGACTTATTCAATGGAGCAGGGACTTGGACAGTGGATTTATTGGCCGGCCTAGCGCGAGAAGGGGCAGGAGCCTTGCTAACCCCCCCTGTTAGCCGACCTAACAACCAGCCTGACACTCGAAGCACATGCTCTCTTCTTCCTGGTACGTCACTTTATTTCATCAATAGTCAACCTCAGTGACATCTCATCTGGAAAAAGAGTAAGTATAAGTAGATATGAACAATTGAGGACAAGTATCAAAGTAAAGGAAAAAGAAAGCAACCTAGGTATATATCTGGCTACCCCCTCCCGATGATCATCCTTGAGTTTAACAAGCTTTGAGGCTTTGAGCGTATTAGGAGTGAATGATATTATATCTACAAAGGCCTGATCCTCAAGGCTCAAGCCCTTATAGTTAACCTTGACTTCTGAGAATGTGCTCGGCTCGCGCTGTCAGAACAGGGGATATTTCGGAAAGCCCTGAGTATCCAGGAAGAAGGAAAGTTGGTTCTCTGTCAAAGCCACCTTGAAAAAGCCCACCTTAAAATGCTTGTAGGAGTTGTCAAAGGCCTTCAGTTGCTTCTTCCACGGGATACCACTCAAAGAAACTCAGCTACCATTCCCCGTGCCCTTCTACTGGAAGAAGTGAAGAAACAACACCCATCTTAGCTCATGACCTAGGAAGTTGCACAGCACCTCGAATGCCCTTATAAAACCCAAGCTATTGGGATGCAGTTGGGTAAAGGAAACATTTAAAAACGTTAGGACCAAGCTCTAGAACTCAGTCAATAGGAGCCGCACCCCGAGATAGGAAAAGAGCATCTCATACATAAAGATGAACCCAACGTCGGGACCCTGGCTCAGCTCCATGTAAACACAATCCTCAGCCTGACATGAATGACACACAAAAAACCCCTCCCCATTGGTGGTTCTAGAAAGTTTGGTTTTCTCCCTCATAGCCCTCACATGCTCAGGAGTGGTAAATATCGAAGCGACTTTGGCCACATCTTCGCTCACCCAATCATACGAAGTTAAAGGCGGTCCAACCATGAATAACACACTTACAAGGCCTCGGGAAAGAGAAAAGGTTAGCACCCGAAACCCCAAAATCTATACCACCTCAAGATTAACAAGAAATAAGAAGGGGAGGTCCAAAGTTCAACACCTTGCCCAAGTGCCAAAACCCCCCGAACTCACCTAAAATCACTCCTAAACCCTACGCGACCCCAGAAAGACAAAGGAGCAAAAGGGAAAAGCAAGGATATGACCATTACCTGTATGTAGAAAGATTGCAGAAGACGGAGACCAAACACTGCAGGCATTCGAGAGCGAGGATCTTCAGGCGGCAAAGCTAGATGAGTAAAAAGACGAGTGGAAAAGAACGAGCAGGCAAGTAGGAAACCTATTTATAGATGCCTCAAAACACATCTAATGGAATGAGATCATCCGTCGTCAGACATCCATCATGAAGATAACGACATCTGGCATCCAATCAATGCCCTGACAAAGCATCGCACCTAGGGTAATAGAGCGCCATTATAGCAGTGCGAGCTACCCTGTTTTCTCGGGTAGACGTTTGAAGTCTCTAGTCATGCACGCAATGAAGCACTGTCAGAATGAACCCCTAAAATTCCCAACGACGCTAGGCATTGCCAAGGCCAGCTTTTAATCTTTCAAAAATTGCATCCTCTTAACCTTCAACCCCAACTTAGGCGTCGGAAAAACCACCGCACACAAGCTCGGGCGTCGACTTTAGGCACATCCTAACACCAGCCTAGTTTTCTATCCTAGTCAAGCTCTAATGATGCCCATATCTCAAAACTGGCTAAAGCAACAAAATTCATCCAAACCTCCCATTCTCTTGCTCGAACTCTTGCTTCTCGAGCATTTGACCTAGGGGGTTGTGGATCGTCCTAACCCAATCTCAACCCATTTCTCATAGCCCATTTCCCACGACCTAGTTATGGTCCCTAGTCTAATCGCGGCCCTGAGCCCATGGCTCGATCTTAGCCCTGCGTCAACTTGCAACAACATCATTACATCCCTATGTTGGGTGTTTGCACGCTCACTCGTGATCTCATCCTCATTTATGGCAGATATCATCCTCATTAATGGTGGATCTCATCCACATTAATGAGGGTCCCGTCAACACCATGCTATCAACTGGGAGCCTCTATTGGCACACACAACGCTTGCAAACACACAACGCATGCATGCAGGAGGACCTCTCCTGCAAATACACAATGCATACATGTAGGAAGACCTCTCCTCCTTTTATATGAATCAGCTTTTTCAGAGTCAAGGTATGTTCTCTTTATAGCCTATCCATACTCTGTTACTTCAAATGCCTGACTCACTTGAGCATCAGAGTGCTTGCAGGTGCCAGCTGCCCCCCGATGGACCAATCGCCAGAGGCCATCCCTTGCCGTTGTAGGCCCGCCTCTGACCATTCCTTTGGCCAAAAAGAAATAGTAGAGTTCTCTCATAATGGAATAACTGCAGTTCCTAATGTTGACATGTTTTTGACAGGTGTAGTTGAAATCCACGAAAACTTTCACTTTTGACAAAGTTCCTAGCACAATTGTGAAATCTTCTTGGTTGACGTTTATGCTCATTTGGTGCATCTGTTGTGCTTGTTTGTGCTTGTTCGGTGATCATTGGCATGATCATTAATTACATTTTGTACATGTAATGATCGATATAGAAATAATATAAATTTAATGCAATTGCATACATTTATTTATTTGTTTTTGCTCTTTTGTTGGGGCCTCTATTTGTATCATAATCAACTAATTATCTGCAAATGTAGTTAGTAAGTTGAATTAAATAAGGTAATAACGTTAGATAGTTAGGAAAATGATGAATATTGAACATATTTGTGTATCTTGTGTGATAGTTTTTTGTGCCCTCTCCATAATGAACTTATGCCACTACCCTCAAATTTGGTATCTCAACAATAGTATCAAGCCATTTCTTCCCATGCCTGTATGTAACAATAACATGCCACTATAATTAAAAACACTTATTGACGCTCTTAGTGGTACAATCTAGTGGTTCTGACAACTCTTTTTAGAGCCTGCTCCATCATGGTTAGAGTGTTACTGCAGGATCAAAATCGAAGGTCATCAAGTTCCTTCATTGACCTCTTGCACCATCTATTGGGGCTCGGTGGTGTGAGACGTCCATAAGGGGACGTAAATCCTAAAAACACTTATTAACTTATTCTTTTTAAGGCATTTTTAAAAAAATGTCATATGAAATATTATTTTAACATATAATTTAAAAACGTGTTTCAATAAAATAATTTTAATGAGACATAACGATGCAGTATCCTAACAGAAAAATTTAATAAGATAAAATTTTTGAAGTGTTCTAATAAAATAATTTTAATGAGACACTTTAATGAAATATTCTAAGAAAATAATTCTAATATGACAGAATTTAACAACAACCTTGTTGGGCGTCTATGGATGCATTTCTTCGAGCTTGATAACTTGGTCGTTGCACTTTCTCCCTCTGCACGATTGAGTTGTCTTATTCTTCCCTGTTGGGCTAAACAACACTGCTCTAACCTTAACGTTTGATGTGCTTTGCTCATGTTTCGGTGTCATCTCTATTCCATTTCACGATATATCTTAATCTTTTTTAAGCAATTTGCGTTTGAGTCAAGTGTTGTCTATATTGTTATTGGTATTTTTTATTTCACTCTAGTGATAGTGAAAATGAAATATCATATTGATCATCAATAATTTTATCATGAAATATCATATGAAAATGAAATATTTTTAAAATTAAATAAATAAATAAAATAAAGTTAGGGCAAATGGTCTAAATGGTTAATAAATTATGTCAATGATTTTTTCCAACACCATTCCACCTCTAAATTAAAAATAGAGATTGACTTTATTTTAAATTTTTAGTTTTTTGCTTGCACCTACCACCATCTCATCTCATCTTTGAACTGAAAACATGGATTGGTTTAATTAATTTTAATCTTAATTTTAATATTTTTATACTGTGAGTTGTCCATAATGGGGGAGTACTCACAATGAAAATGGGTATGGTTTGCAAATGTGATAAGAAGAGTGATAGAAGGAACTACGAGATAAGTGGATAAAATAAAGTAATTTGTAAGAAACAATTAAGGTGAAGATTACAAAAATTTGTTCAAAGTATTTACATGACATATGACATAATAACCTTAAAGAACATATAGTTAAAGTAAAAGTAATTAATAATCTAGAATTTTATTGTTCCATATTAGACTTAAGAGGGGACAATTGAATCTATTTTACTTTTAATGAGTTTTTAATTTTTAGGGAAAAAACGTCGATTAGGATTCTGAACATTTTGTTATTTGTCATTTTAATTAACTCTTGAACTTTTTTGGCTCAAATACACCTCTATACTTTATGAATTGGACTCGTTCACCACCACGACTAATGGTTCATTAGTCAAAGCAAACCAATTTGTAAAATATAGAAGTGAATGTGAGCAGAAAAAAATTCAAGAGGTCAAGTGACAAATGGTGAAAAGCTTGATCTAAAAACAGCAATTTGCATATGAATTTACTAGTTCCAACTTGATTAGAATTGACCAAATTGATCACTATTTTCTATGATGCATAATCTTGATAAAGACCAAAGTTCAAAGTTTAATAGTTCTTGTGACAAAAATTAAAATACAATAGGTTATTTGTTATAGAGTGTAAATTTTAGTGACTAGAGATATAATTTACATGCACATATTAAAAGAGCCTCAAAAAGTCTGATAGAAAAATGGGAGCATGCTAGGGATTTCAACATTAAGAGTATGGATAGGAACCCCTCCTATCCTAGTATTTATATCTTCGTGTTCGTAATCTTAAGGTAACAAATGGTCAAATTTTTCAAACCTGTCTTTTAAATTTTTGAACTAACCTATCGACTGATAGAATATCCTAGTCAACTATTTTCTTCACAAACTTGTCAACGGCTAATTCTACAACCCTCCAACTACTCCAACCTCTTCCAAATGGCCAAAATTTTCAAATCCCATGAAGAACTTTATAAATTCAGATTTGGTGGTGCATTTTGAAGTGCTAGAGAATTACTACAAGCTTCAAGTGTCAAAACCTTACTCAAGTGCTCAAGTGTTTTTATATTTTTCTCTCCAAAGACTTTGTTTTTCATTTCTATTATTTATTCCAAGTTTTGTATTTAATTTTTTAGAGACCTTATAAATGGGAGATTTTTTTCTCAAATCTTCTCTATTATAATCTTATTGTATATTGCCTAGCAAGGGTGTTAGAGAGCCTACTTTGTAAAGTAAGAAAGTTGTATTCCTAATTTTAAAATTAAAGGGCCTACTCGGGATTAATTAAGAGGTACAGTAATTGGTTTAAAATTTTTAGTAAGAAATTAAGGTAGTGGATTAAGCCATTTGAGCTTAACCACTATAAATTGTTTGTGTCTCTCTTGCACTTTATTTTTCATTTCATTTATTTTCTTAAGGATGTCATAATCACTATCATTTTGCACTAAACCTTGTCAAGAGGACTAAATTTTCAAGCTCAAACAAATTTTTAAAACACCAAATTCACCCCTCTTGAGTGTATGGTGTCATTGCTTACACAAATTCTAACATCCACTCTATAAGATAAACTTATTGTTGACACCTAACTTATATTAAGCATTAGGAAACCAAGAAACTCAACAAATGTTTTAATATAAGATACGCAAAGTCTTTGTTCAAAGTTAGGACCAAATATGAAAGGAAGAGTAACTATACATCCGAAAACAACAATATGAATGAAATAAACACTATACAACACAAATCTCTCAAGGCTTTAGGTGATAAAACTTTACATGACACAAAGCTTATGGCCAACTTTTGTGCCTACAATTTGCCTCATTTGGTTGTCACACTAGTGGACGAGTTTCAAATCACTTTTCTTAGCTTCTAATGTTTTTAAAATATCGTAAAAATGGTTTTTAGTAGAGGTGTGCGTAGTTCGATCCTTTAGAAAAAAGAAAAAACCTTTTACATTCAAGTCAAGATGAATAACATCAAATTTATCGAAATGAAATATCAACCCACCTTATATGTCACTCACCATCAAATGCTTGTCAAAGGTTAGGTGAATATGGATAATTATCACTTCACAATGTCGTGTATGCAATTTTCATATTATGAGCATGTCATCACATATGTAAGCAACACGAAAGAAATTAAGTGCTTGGGTGGAACCACTCATCCGTTTCTAGGGTATTTATCTTATTATTCATGTTGAAAGAGAGATTTTTTAAATGTAGAAATCACAAAAATTCTTGGTCTTATTATCGAAAATTAAATGAAGATTAATTTCTATTGTTTATTTTTTGTACATATATTATTATTATATTATATTTATTTCTTATTCAAAAATTTTAGACTTACCACGCACCTCCAGTTATTGCCTCACATGACATGCATTGGTCGTCTTCTTTTTTATTTTTATTTTTTATCATTCACTATTTGTTCGCTAGATAAACTTGATTCTTCCAATTTTAGATCATTTTTCTACTCTTTTTTTCTTTCTTTCCTTCCTTTACTTTCTCTCGCCCTCAATGCACCTTGAAAATGGTCCAAGTCTCTTAATTTTGATTAGAATTTCTTATGTGGTTTGCGACTTTCACGACTCTTTAAGTTTTTTTTTTTTCTCAAATCTTACCTGAACACCCTGTATCAATTGATTTTTCATATCTTCTTAAAAAATAAAAAAAAACTATCTTGAATATGACCAAAAAGCTCTAAAAATCGTTTGATTTTTCTTAAGAATTTTGCATCTATCAATTGGTTCCTTGTGTCTTCTAGAGGGGAAAAAAAAAATATCCAATCTCGAATCTGACCAAAATGCTCTAAAAATGGTTTGATTTTTCTTAAGAATTTTGCATCTATTCAGCCATGGCTTTAGCCTTGTTTATAGGTTTTTTTGGACTACCAACCTCCCAAATCCACTAATGAAAGGCCATGAATTTACCAAAGATCACAGGGTACTCGATTACAGTTGCTTTACCCGAATTTGAGACAAGCAATCACGCGATCAAAATCTTAGCTAGAAACTTCACGCAACCTATAATTGTTGAATGTTTGATGGTGTCACCATCTTAAAGAATTTTGTCACTTAAGCTAGCTTGATGGTCTCTTCTACCCTAATCTAACTGCTCAACCAAAGGGTTTTCTGTAAAGATGGTTAAGAGAGTTTTCAAGATAGTTGCTCTAATGATTAAGTTAGCGATCAATAATGAAAAATCTAGAAATGAAAATAAGGCTAGAATCATCATTGCTCAAAATTTGGCCTCTCCCGTTCTTATAGTTCATTCCTTTTATGAAAGTTAATCTCGTATTATGGGGGATCATATAGAGTTCTTATCATATTAATTTGGTCATATATTTGGATCCTTGATCCCTTTCCTAACTAGACGTGGTCCTGCATTGAGGCCATTATCGGTGAGAGTGGCATGTGGTACCACGTGTTACTTCAATGTTAACATAATTACATCTCTAGTGCTTGCTACTACAACAAATGCACCCCTGTTTTGCACACCTAGTTCATCGACGGTAGGAACATAATTGGAAGATTAATGCTATTCCAAAAGATCAAGCATTTTGTTGGGTGCCTAGCTGCTATTCCAAGTTGTACAAGAATGTGGATTGAGGCATATGTATTTGGTGGGCTTTTTTTTCTTGTTTTCGGTTAACTGGTTTTGTCTAATCATGAATATATATATCTACCATCAGACATCAAACAAATAAATTAAAATCGAATTTGTTGTGTTATAGGTAAAAATCCATTCAAAGATCAAAAAGCCCAAAAACTCAAAATAACTCTATAGGCTAAAAGGTGTAAATTTTTTTGTAAATTGAGAAAGAGGTCCCACACAATACACAAACTAGATAACTCTGATATTTGAAAATCCCTTCGAATATTCTATGAAAATGATACGCAATTATCCATAAAAAATTTTAATTCTAAAAAGATTTCGAAATATTGGAATAAAAACCATTCATAAAAATCATAATCCTAACGGGTTTTAAAATGTCAAAATAGACGTTATTTGTAAAAATTCTAATTCTGGACTACTTAAGATTACTCCATATCTCTTTATAAATAAGGAGACATTCATTTCAAAAAATGTACGTGCCTTTAATACTGGTGTGAATTTTGTTCTATAATTTTCAGCATATTTAATGTTTGATTTAAGTATCGAAGTGTTTACGTAAGAATCTCTTCGAGCCCTCGGACTATTTTTTTCTTTCCAAACTCAAATGGCATCAATTGTTGTTACTAAGATACAACAATGAATTTATTTAACTAGGAACGACGAACACAAGTGACCCCTAAACATACACAAATGTCAAAAACTTGTTAAGATGTTTGGGGGTCACTTGTGTCGATGGACGAAGGACTCGTCTTGAACACACACGGATGTTGAAGACCCATTAAGATGTTTGAGGGTCATTTGTAGTTGACGAACGAAGGACTCGCCCCGAACACACACGAATAACGAAGACTCATTAAGATGTTCGGGGGTTACTTGCATCCCTAGATGAATGATTCACCCAAAACACACATAGATATTGAAAACTCATTAAGATGTGTGGGGGTTGCATTGACAGATGAAGGACTCACTCCAAACACATGCAACTTGTGAATAAACTGTTAAGATGTTTGGGGGTCACTGGCATCAACAAACGAAGGACTGGCCCTGAACGCACGCGGATATTGAAGACCATTAAGATGTTCAGGGGTCACTTGCGTCAACGGACAAAGAACTTGCCCCGAACACACACGAATATTGAAGATCGTTAAAATGTTTGGGGGTTACTTGCGTCGACGGATGAAGGACTTGTCCCAAATACATGTAGATAGTGAAGACATATTAAGATATTCAGGAGTCACTTGCGTCGACAAATAAAGGACTCGTCCTAAACACATGTAGGTGTCTAAAAATCGAAGTGCAAAAGCACGAGAACAGTTTAAAAACCAAAAATGCAAGAGCGTAAGAATGATCTAAGATCAATAACAACGCTCAAAATGAAAGAGAATTAAGGGTAGACCACAACACAGTCTACTCTTCTATCTAAGAAACTCGAATGAAAGAGTTAGAAGCAATTATTGTATCATAGACAAAAGTCCATTAACAGACTAAAAAAGCTCAAAATGCTCATTGGGCTAAAAGATGTAAATTTCCCATAAACACAGGGGAGGAGGGAGGGTTCCACACAATGGGAAAATTAGATAATTCCGACATTCGAAAATCCCTTTAAAGATTCTACATAAAAGATAGACAATTATCCATAAGAAATTATAATTCTAAAAAGATTTTGAAATATTGAGATAAAACTATCCATAAAAATCCTAATACTAGCTGGTTCTAAAATGTCAAGATAAATATTATTTGTAAGAATCTTAATCTTTGACTACTTAAATTATTTTATATCTCTTTATGAATAAGTAAACACTCATTCAAAAAAAAAAATACATTTATGATACTGATGTGAATTATGTTTAACAGTTTTTAGTATTTTCAGTGTCTGACTTAAGAATCGGAATATTTGTGGGGACTTCCTTTTACCCTTTAACTATTTTCTTCTGTATAGATTCAGACAACTCGATAATGATATTTTTAATTAAATAAATTTATTATTATATTTTGACATCAAAATTAATTTTGTGTACAAACTTAGTCCATTCTTAGACGTAGCTATTTGTGAGTTGCGATGTATAACTATCTTATAATTTAATATTAGAAAAACAGCTCACCTTCCTGACAAGGAGATGGGCTGGTGCTCCCGAGACTTATCATTCAAATCCATTTTTATTATTATTTTTTTTTTTGATAGAAAAGGGCTTTATGGTCACGCGGGAGAGTTGTTACACTGTTGGCCCCATTTCTCCTTTTCACTTAAAAAAAAAAAAAAATCAGGACCTCATACATGTGAGGACAACATGTCCGCACATACACACAAACATATATATATATATATAAACAAATACCTTATTTTAGAATTATATAATTTTATTAATAAAATTAATTTTCAAAATACGCTTTCGATATATTACTTAAAAAGATTAATTATGTAAACAACACTTGAACTCATAACCTCTTCTTTAAATGTAGAATTAACTTGAAATTATTTTCTACTATTCTTATGTTGTGGGATGCCTTAAAAAATTTTAAAAATCTCAAAAATATTTTTATGTATTTTGCATATCCCTAGATGATCTCGGAGAGTCTCTCGGACAAGTGTTCCTTGGACACCCCAAAGAATCTTGAGGACGATTAAGCCTCAATATTGCATAGCCTAAAGACTCACCTAAAGTCTTTCAGGCCAAGTTCATCTGATGGCTTTGAAGAATCTTCAAACCCATTCGTAGGAAACTCATCAAGGCATTTTCACCTTGAAGACCTTCCAAGCCCTCCGGCCTCACTCGATGCATTTCCCTGAAGAGTTTGAAGACTCTCATCTATTGTTCCCACCAAGTGTCTATAAATACTTGCATGATCCAAGGCTAATGGATCTTTTTGGGATAGATCTTTCTAGACAAACCTTTTTGAGACTCTTTCTTCTAGGCTTTCTCTAGACCTGAAGACTTAAAACTTTAAACCTTACAAAACTCATCAAGAACCAACTCCCCTGAAGACCTACACTGAACATACTATATATATTCATACATACGTTTACAATTCATTTTCTAGACATCAGTGTTTGACTTAGGCATGTCTTCTAATTGTCTTTTTACTAGAGATATCTAGAAGACCTCAAGAACCATATCCCGAAAACCATGAGCACAGTTTCTCAGGAGATCCTAAAGACAGTCACTTGAAGACCCTCTGGACCCATATGGAGATCGCTCCCCAAAGACCCCCAAGGTCAACCTGCCCTACAAACTCCTAAGACTCTTCAGGGACCTCGAAGCCTCAATCATCCTCAGGTTGGACCTTAGTTTTCGTTTACCCCCGATAGCCTTTTAGATTTTCTCAAGAACTGTGCTTTAATTGTTCATAAAACAAATAAATTTAATTGTTGTACTTAGGCAAGAACAACTACAATATCCAAATTCATCTTAAATATTTTTAAAACATTAAAAGACTAAATTCTAACTATTGAATATATTATTTTATTTATATGTACATAATATAGGGCACAACAATAATATTTATATTATTATATAAGTAAAGAGAATATTTTGATGTTAGGAAGTAATGTCAATAAAGTGAATTATCAAAATATATTTTATATTTTTTGTTTAAAAAATAAAAATAAAGCTTAATTACGAAGATTTGACCTGGAAATTTTACAAGTATAAAGTATTTAATTTTATTACTTTACTAAGTTTAGTCTTTATCTAAATTTTACCTTGAAAAATATAAAACTAAACCACAATTATTAGTTGCCACATAATAAATTTTTATTTAATTATTTAATTTGTTTATTTATACATATATAAGACGAGTCACACTTCTGACTAGACATGGCCACGGTTCATGAACCGCCGGTTCCGGTTCATGAACCGCCGGTTCCGGTTCAAGAAATCTTTGAACCTGAACCGAACCGCCCAAGGGCGGTTTGGGACGGTTCGGTTCCGGTTCCGGTTCGTGCCGGTTCGGTCAACGGTTTGGACCGGTTCGGTCAACGGTTTGAGCCGGTTCGGTCAACGGTTCCGGTTCCGGTTCAAACCGAATTTTTTTAATTTTTTTTAAATATTGTTGTATTCAATTTTGGTCCTTGTTCCGTTGTTCGGTTCGGTTTGGTTTCGATTTTTAATTGTTAAATGTAATTGTAAATATAGATATTCTCAACCATATTTTTAATAAAAAACACTACTAAAAATTGAAGAAATATAAGTAATAATTTCATTAACAAAGTTTTGACAAAATCGAGTAAAACCTAATTTTTCACCAAAACTAAAAGATAAATGATCAATTGCTACCATTTCAGCTAAACCAGACCTACAATTAGCTTCATTATAATGAAATAATTGAGGAGAGTTTGAAGAGGTAGCAAACCCGGATATTTGTGTTTGATCGCGGCTCAATCCAACCTTGAGCGGGTGCTTTGTTTGTAAATGTCGGGCGAAAGTACCATATCCACCTCCTTGCTTGAATTTGTATACCTGATTACAATAATTACAAGATACATCAAATTTACCATCTCCTTTTGGTGTTTTCTTGAAATGAATATTAAAAATATCAGAAGTAGAAATTTTTCCACCTCCCTTTTGTTGAGTTTCACTCTCTTGTGTTTGAAAATTTTGAGTTTCAAACTCAACATTTTCAAAATTTCTACCTTCACTTGCCATTTTTTTGAAAAAAGTATGATAATAAAAAAATATAATAATGATAAAATAATATAGTAAAAAATTGACAAATATAATGAAAATATTAGTAATAATATAATATAGTAACAAGTAATAAATAATTAACAATATAATTGAATAAATTGATAAATAATAAAATGAGAAGATTGAAGAAATTGAAATTGAAATATTAAATGAGAGACAAAATTGAGAGAATAATAGCTTAAGACTTGAGAGAGAGAGAGAGAGAGAGAGAGAGAGAGAGAGTGTGAAAAATGAGTGGGGGAGGGAGGGGTATATATAGATAAAATTATAGGATTAAAAAAAAAAAAAAAAAAAAAAAAGGGAATTGGGCTGCTGCCCGTTGGCAGCAGCCAACGGTCCAAAATTGGACCGTTGCAACGGTCCAATTTTGGACCGTTGGGGGGTGGGGGGGGGGGGGAGGGGGGGTGGGGGGGGGGGGGAGTGGGGCGCGGAACCGCGTGGGGGGGGGGGGGTGGGGGGGGGGGGGGCGGTTCCGCGCCCGCGGAACCGCGTGGGCGTGGGGGGGGGGGGGGGGCCCGGGGGGGTGGGGGGGGGGGGCGGTTCCGCGGGCGCGGAACCGCGTGGGGGGTGGGGGGTGGGGGGGGGGGGTGGAACCGGCGGTTCCGGTTCCGCGGAACCGCCGGTTCCGGTTCCGGTTCAGGAACCGGCGGTTCGAGTTCCGCGGAACCGGCGGTTCCGGTTCCGCGGAACCTCGAACCGGAACCGGACCGAATTTCGCCGGTTCGGTCCGGTTCCGGTTCCGGTTCCGGTTCGGCCGGTTCCGGGTCCGGTTCCGGCCGGTTCGGTTCCGGTTTGAACCGCCGGTCCGGTTCAATTTTGGCCATGTCTACTTCTGACGCATATGTATGTATACGTATATATACATCCTTGAAACCCATCATGTGCGTGGCGTGACTGCTCATACGTACCAACCATGCAACAACTTGGCCCTTTTGGCTTACCTGGGGTCTGGGCAAGTGGTCTTATTCAACCCTCATTCATCCACCTTAACTTCAATCTCCACGAGAATTTGATTGAGCATCTCATATATCGCGACAAGGATATGCAACTTTTATTCTCTCAATCTCTCTTTGTACCCAAAAAGAAAGCTGATATTAAGAAAAAGTTGAAATAAACTGACAACCGGCAAAGTATGCATCATTGCATGATGGACAGCCGTTTTAGTGCGAGGAGGAATTACAAATGTCTTATTTTTTTAAGATTTAATTTTTTAAATATTAAAATTATCCACATCTCCCTATTTGTCCATTCGACAAAGAAAATAATAATAATAATAATAATAATAATACTTTCAAGAATAAAATAAACTTGTAATTATAAAAATAAAATAAAAACAAATAATTGCATACACGTAAGTGAGGGTGGCCCAGGCTGCATACTTTGTGTAATCATTATTTTTGTACTAAAAAAAATTCGAAATTAAAAAAAAAAAATGAGGGAACAAATGAACGTGGAGAGTGGGGGTTTGGTGGGAGAAGGTTTGATCGGGGGCACGCCATGTCAGTGACGTGGAATTTTGTAATTATTCTCACTATGGTGGGCCCCAGTTCTCGGTGAAGGATGAGCTTCGTCGTCCACCGACACTGATTCGCGGTAATCCGACATCTAAATTTTTGTATTTCATTTTTTGGTTCCTTATATAAATTTAGGATTAATTACATGATTATTCCTAAGTATGATAAATTAATACAAATCTTTTAATATTTTAAAATAATAAAGCAATATTTTTATTACTAAATCATTATGTGAATTGACAAATTTACCCTTTATATTTGAATCTCATATCTTTTTTCTTTTTTTTTTCCTTATGTCTTTCTCTTTTGCCAATTCAATATATATGCACGACAATTGCTCGTTTTCTTCAACAATGGTTCTCCTCTCTAGTGATGACACCAACCTTATCATTTTCGCCACCCTTCTTTATTTTTACCTTTTTCTCTTGCTATATCTAAAAATAAAAATAATTACTTTGATTTGAAGAAAACATTTCTGCAAATCGAAGAGTTTGATTTCATCAATTTGTAAGGACCCTTCAATTTTCAAAGAAAGGGTTTCACTGCAAATTGAACCCCGAATGTTAGGATTTGATTTGTTTGGTTCCTAGTTAAAGAGGAAGAGATCGAAAAGACTTTTTTGACGTCAATGACAATTCTCCATGGTGGCACAAAAGTAGGTTACTTTCTCTTAATTATCTTTATCTCCTCTCTAACCAAATAAGATTAAGAGAAAACATATCAACAAAACTCCATCACCGAGAAACTCGATTGTTAATGAGTTTCGTCTCTCTTTCTCTCTCTTTATGCCTCTAAAGCCAAAAAAAGCCCAAATTTAGACTTCTACGGGGCCTTAATTAGACAAATCTAGACTTGTTCATTCATCATCAATGGTGGTGGTCGGTGCACCAGCAATTTTTATTTTTTCTATCTTTTTTTCTTTATCTACAGAAAAGAAATGAAGAGGGGACAAAGAGCATAAAGGGTATTTTGAACATGTTTAAAAATTTAACAAAGGATTATTCACAGTAAAAAGGAAAGTGATGGATGACTAGTAATATCTAAAGAGATTCATTTAATTTTTGAAATGTTAGGGGAACCTATTTTATTTTGTTTAACTTGAAAGTAGCTTGGTGTAAATTTACCAAAATTTTGTGCCCAATTTTTGTGGTTTGAATATAGTTCCAAGGGTAAAATGACCCATAATTCAAACTCTACATTGTTATTCTAAATTCAAATTTTTTATTTGGTTGAAGTAATGAGTTCAAGTAAAGGGGAATACATATAACAAACTTCTCAACCAGATCAAGACAAAAGTTAGTATTTTGTTAGTATTAAAAATAATTTATGAATTATTACATGCACTTATTGAGTAACACTTGTTAGTGATTCGAATTTCATAACTTATGAACATGTTTATTGAAAGTAAAAGTATATATTTTCTTTGTTTATTATAACTTAAAATATATTTGTTAAATTTATTTATAATAACATGAACATGTTTATTGAAAATAAATTTTAGCTACCAAAATTATTAACTTTCTTTTCTTTTTTTTTCTTTTCTTTTCTTTTCTTTTTGGGCTAATAGGCTAATTTATCCTCAACTTTGGGATTTTTTAATTTTATCTTGTTTTAAGAATTATTTTAATTTGACTTTCAAACTTTAAGATTGATGTCAAATTTATCTTCGATTAACCTGGGGTCTGGTCTAACTGATGTGGCAGTGAGATGGCGTGCTGATGTGTCCAATAATTGACACATCAACAAAACGATGTCATTTTGTCTTACTCTTGCTGCAAACCATATATGAAGACCAAATTGAAGCAATTCTTAAAATGGGATAAAATTGAAAAATATCCTAAAGTTGAGGATAAATCAACCTATTAGCCTTCCACAAAAATGCAGGGAATATGAATAAGGAAAAACGACGTCGTTTTGCCTTATGGTTTGTAGGAAGGACAAGGCAAAATGACGTTGTTTCGCTAGTGTGTCAATTATTGGACACATTAGCTCACTACCATGTCAAGTGGGCCACATGCTAGATCAATCGAGGATAAAATTGATATCAATCTTAAAGTATAATGACCAAATTAAAACAATTCTTAAAACAGGATAAAATTAAAAAAATAACCAAAGTTGAAGATAAATCAGGCTATTAGGCCTTTCCTTTTTTATTTATCTTTACTCAAATAATAAAAGATGAATACATTTACATTTCTAAATTACACATTTACGTCAAATTTGAAATATTCATAAAACATATTAATACAATCTATGAGCTATGAACAAATAATATTTATTAATTTTTTTAAGGTTAAGTTGATCATACATCCATGAATTTTGTGTTTTTCTCTAGATATCCCTTAAATTTTATATTTCACCAAATAGGTCCTTAACTTTTTTTTTCAAATTAGTCACTAGAACACCTTCTTTACTAATGATTGTAAATGAATTGATCATAAACCTCTTAATCTCAGGTATTTGGTTAAGAGATCCCCTAAACTTTATTTTTTGTTGAATTGGTCTATAAACTTTTCCTAAATGGCTAGGACACCCCTCTCTATAAGAAATGATGTTAATTGTTTAATTAACATCATTTCTTATGAAGGGGGTGTCCTAGTCATTTCGTGAAAGTTTAAGGATTGATTTTACAAAAAATAAAGTTGTGGGGTGAGCAAATCAAAGACCCAAAGTTTAAGAGATATATAGTCTATTTATTTAACAATAGTGATGGAAGAGACATCCTAGCTAAGGCACAAAGTTTAAGAGATATGTAGTTTATTTACTTAATACCATTAGTGATGCATGGGAGAGACATCTTGGCTAATTCAAAAAAAAGAAAAAAAAAATTAGGCGATGATTTGCTGAAATGGAAATGTCTAGGAATGCCAGAGCTAAATATCCAAAGTTTAGAGGGTATATGGTCAATTTACCATTTTTTGTAAGTAACATTGATACGAAGAGATCGGAAGGCACACATCCACATTAACACATGCCCATCCACACTAGTACAAAGGAAGACACATGGATATGCTAAGGTTGAATTATCACTTGCACAGAGGCTTTGATAGAGTTAACATTGGACTCGAGATGATGTGAAAGTAAAGATGCAAAAGCAAAGGCTATCTAAGATCATGTAATTCCAAGTCTCTTGGCCTAATTACTCGTTCAAAAGCTAAACAATTCTGAAAGGAACTTGAGTTATTTATTGGGAAGACTTTAACCCATTTGGAAGAGTTAGAGTTCAAATTGAAGGAATTAAAGCCCAAGCCCAAATTAATCACGTTGATCATTTTCTTAGAAAGTCAATCACGAAACTGATTAGAGGGGTAATTTTGGAACCTCATAATTTTTGAATGGCTAGGAATTATGAGGAGTGCCATATGTTATTTGAAAACGCAAGATCCCATCTACAACTTCCTATATTCATGGGTGCCTTTCTGACTTTTCACCTATATTTTATGACCGTTTCAAGTTTGGTGGTCAATACTCAATAGGGAAAGCAAGAATTACAACTTTTTTTGGGCATCTTTTGAATGTTTGTCCACCAAACAATTATAACTTTGAATTTAAACGTTTTTCTTCTATTATTATGTCTTCCGCATTTGAATTTACACTTTTTCTTTAATTATTATGTCACCCATGCTTGAAGGAATGTCCCAAAACTAGTACTTATATGTGTGATCTTGTAATGTTTTGAGGTGAACATCTTTTTGAGAAAGTGCAGAGAGCATTTTTATCCCAATTCTTATCTAAGCAATTCATTTGTTTATTGGCAAATTTACTTGATTCTTATCACTCTTCTTTCTTATATCTTAGAGTCTGGCGAATCAAAACTAGTATTTTCTTATTTGTGGTGAATTTTTTTATCAAACAAAGGGTGCTAATATTTCTTTTGTATTTTGAACACATTATATTGGTATTAGAGCATAGGTTCTGATCATGGCCGGAGAAGACGTACCAAGAGGGCTTTTATTGGAACAAGCTCAAATTATAAGTGTCCAACAAAGGGAAGAAAAGATGATGGAACAACTTACACATTTAAATAAAGCGTTTGAGAGGATGGGAGTTTAACAACAACAACAATAACAACGTGTTCCTCAAGTACCAAGAAGGGCCATCCGTGAAGATGAGGGCGAAGGAGATGAAATCGGAAACGAAGATGGCGTGGTTGAACAACCATGGCAGATGAGGCAACAAAGAGATTCGTGAAACAACATCAAGATGAAGATTCCACCATTTAAGGGAACTAGCTCATTGGAGGAGTACTTGGAGTGGGTGTAGCGAGTGGAGAAAGAATTCGAATATCGAGAATATTCTAAGGTAAGAAAATGCAAGCTTACAACTCTTGAATTTACAAATTATGCTAATCTATGGTAAGAGAACTTAAAAGCACAATGTATGAGAGATGAAAAAGAGGATATTAGAAGTTGGAGAGTTATGAAACGTCTAATAAAAAAATGTTTTGTCCTCGAATACTATAGGTAGGAATTGTATATTAGATTGCAAAGTCTTAGAAAAGGTGGCATGTGTGTTGAGGATTATGTTAAAGAATTTGATGTGTTAATGATGAGATGTGAGTTACAAGAACTTGAAGAGCAAACTGTTGCTATGTTCTTAGGGGGATTAAATAGAGAAATTGCCAACACGGTGAATTACAACATTTTTTGTTCTTGGAGGTTGTAATTAAACTTGCCATTAAGGTGGAAAGATAGCTGAAATGCAAATCCAACTAGGCAAGGGGTGTCTCGACAAGTTGGTAATAAAATGACCAACTCATCCTTTACACCACCAAAAGTGGTTTCAAATTGGAGTGCAAAAAGAGTGGAAAAGGGGACTCTAGCAAACAACTAGTAGGTATGAGTAAAGAGAAGGAGAAAGTGGGTGATCCTAATCCTCCAAAGAGGAGTCAAGACATCAAATGCTTTAAATGCATTGGCCATGGACATATTTCTTTCGAATGTCCAAATAAAATAGTGATGGTTCTTCGAGGATCAAAATAGGAGGTAGAAAGTGAAGATGAGACAACAATGGAGGAAGAAGATGAATGTGTGGATATGAAGATAGCTTACATGCTGATGAAGGGGAATTGCTTGTGATTCAACGTTCCTTAAATTTACAAGAAACGATAGATGATGAGCGATGTGAGAAGAACATTTTCCATACTAGGAGTATGGTCAATGGAAATGTGTATGGAGTGATTATAGACGGAAGGAGATGCACTAATGTTGCTTTCACTACTTTGTGGAAAGATTGAATTTGGAAACAACAAAAAATCCCCTGTAACATTATGCATCGAGCGATAGGAAGGATCGGATCAATTTATCTTGATAGGCCTACGCGAACTTCCTAGGGGTCACACATCTTTAAGCTACACTAGCTCAAGCTTGCTTAACCCAGGAGTTCTTTATCCACATTCATCCCAAAAGGTATCTAACTGGTCTTAAAAGGTATCTAGCTAGTGTTGTTTCCTTCCTTACTATCCTCGATATATATACTAGCTTCTCTAGAGTCCTTTCTTTGACTTGACCTTGGGGTTACGAGGTATTACATTCTCCTCCCCTTGAGCACATGACATTCTCGTCATGTGACCTTACAACTGGTCCCAGATATTTTCCCATTTGGGGGCTACCATCTTAGAAGCCTATCAGGAGCTGCTCCTTGTTTAAGCCCTCATGCCCTGGTGCCACTCCCCACCTCATCAAACTTCCTTCTTTTAGGGTCAACTCTGATACCACCTATAACATCTTGCATCAAGCGATAGGAAGGACCAAATCAAATTATCCTGATGGGCCTACGCGAACTTCTCAAGGGTCACCCATCCTTGAGCTACCCTAGCTCAATCATGCTTAACCCGGGAGTTTTTTATCCACATGTGTCAGTGAATATCGAAGAACAACTACTAGAGAAGAAGACTTGGGATGCCTCCAAGAAGAAAGGAAAGTGAGGCTTTAGAGTGAATGACTGGAATTGTGATGTTGTTGCTTCTTATGGAGGCAATAACACTAAAACCTAAAGCTTTATTGGCTTATATAGAAGAGATTCAAAGATTTTGGAGTAATTCAATTGATAACCCAACTATTTAGTGGTTGCAGCAAATCAACACCAACCTAAGAAAAAAGGAGCAAAGTCTTTGGACTCTAGAAGCCTAATGCGAGTATCACAAGAAATATTACCACTTGATTGAGGACTGTCACAAATTAAGAAAGCAAATGTAGTTGCATGCTTTCAAAGTAGGCCTACTAGGCATTGTTGATGAAAGAACTAATAGATTCCCAAGAGGAGGGTGAATTGTTTTTTTTTTTTTCGAGTTTTTCTTGATTTTAAAGACTCTTTAGATAAAATAGTTTGAACTTTTCAACGTATAAAGACTGATGCTTTAAATAAAGTCTTGATAGAAAATGATATGAATAAGTGCAAAATAATTTAATACAAAAGGATTGATTCTTTTAATGTTTCAAAAAACTATTGTTGTGAATTTTAAAACTAAAATCAAAGATGTTGTAAAATGAATCTTGTTGTGAGTAAAATGATAGTGCTAAAAAACAAGAAATGAATAAATAATGTAGCACACAAATTTTATAGTGGTTCGGCCAACAAGCCTACTCCACTCCCTTGGCTCCTTACCAAAGATTTAACCAATCAACTATAGCTTTTCACAGGTACAGCTGTAACCTTTGCTTTTCATAAGCTTAGCAATAACTAAATACAACCGGTTTTTCAAGGCTCAACCAAAACCACTATCTTTTAAAGGATAAGGCGTAACCACTGTCTTTCAAAGGATCAGGTGTAACCTCTTGCCTTTTAGGGCTCAAACGTAACTACAACAAGACAAGAAAGAAATACAATTTAAGAACACTTGAGAAGCTTTTACAAGATTGAGATCAAATACAGAAGATTGACTTCTCATAATAGAAAAGAGAGATAACGAGAATAATAAAATAAAAACACACTCTTTCTTTTTCTAATTGAAGATGAGAACTTGAAGTATCTTCTTGGCTCAAAGTAGAAGTAGGAAATAGTAGAATAGTAGCCTTGATCTTCATTTTCATCTTCTTTTATTGTTACAATCATATAGAAATTGAAATTTGCAAGGACAACTTACTTTTTCCATAAATAATTATTAGAATAATCTAATATCAAGACAAATGATTTATGAAAAATTTAAAGTCTTTTTAAAGCCTAAATGATTAAAACTGTGCATTAAATACACTTGCAATTGTAATACCTGAAAATTTTGTAACCAATGGTTCAAAAGAAAAATACAACATTTCATGAATTAGGGGCCCTGAGCGCAAGTGAAATTTTTGAAAAGTTGGGGAAGAAAAGTGTAATTTCCCCAAACATTGGAATTTAATGCAGAAAATCCTTTCTTCAAGGATAAATGGGCAATTCTGATAAATTCAAGGACTTAGAGGGTAAGGGGCAAAGAGTAAATACATGGAAACTTCGGGTTAAAGTGTAATTTTGGAAAACTTACAAAAGGTAATGATTAGGCTCAAATCTCTAGACACAAGTGGAAAAGAAGCTCAAATGTAACGCCCCACTTTTCCAAATACGCAATAACTTGAAATATAAGCTAACAACACCCTAGGCGTTATGGAAACCCTTAACAAGGGAAGCATTTGGATCGAACCTGAAAGCTTAACCAAAGCTAGATAAAAGGGTTTTCACTAGATTTCTTTTACAAGTACAAGAAATGTATACAACCTTCAATACTCCAGAAAACACAACACTTGACTGCAGGAACAATTGTAGGATACCCACACACACCTCTTACAACTTTGAGTAGCCTAGCTACTATTTATAATACATCACTGTTGTACGATTACACGGGTACATAATAAGTTAAAAACCCCAAAGCTAGCAAAACATCACCTCATTGCCCATGCTTTGAACTAGAACCTGAAACACCTGTCACTTTTGATAAACCTAGGACGTTGAATGTCCCAAGGGTATGAAACACCTGAGTAAGATAATAACATCTAAATGAGTGACTAAAAAAAGGAGAGTACATGCGTGCAAATGCAATAATGCCATTATGAAATCCACCCCTGTGGTGGCAATGCCAGGGTGTTGCAATCACCCCCGCAGTCATCATAGTCACCCTTGGCTCACCGTAAGAGCACAAAATCTTCCATGATGGCCGAACAACTAGCCACAGTCACCAACACAAACATGATACATGACAAAGCAGAAGGAATATGCATAAATAAAGGAAAATATGACATGTAAGCCCCAAAGGCATGATATGCAAGCCAACATCCACACACAAGTGAAACAACAAATGCGCAAAGTGTCACAAAACATGCAGCAATCACTCACCTTGACCGATTACCTTAGGAAGCATGATTTACAACGAGCAATATGGGTTTTCTTGTAGTTTTTCTTACTACTTGGCACGAACTTTGAGAAAGACCCGAAAACTCCGTTGAAGCTCATTCTCCCTCATTTCTCCCCTGATTTTCTCCCTTCTTTTTGGCAGCATTTCCTCTCTGAAACTTCTTTCATTTTCTTCCTTACTTGGTGCCCAAAATGAATAACCCCAAAGCCCTTATTTATAGGAAGCTTTGGTGAACCAAATCGATCCACGTGTCGCGTCATCATGAGACTTCAAATCCTATCTCCTAAGTGACCAATGAATGCTTGCCACATGTCCTTAGGGATAAGGTTTGGAGACTTTTGCAAACTTGGAGGCTAAGTAAGTTTTTCTTAGCCAATCATGCGATGCCACCTCAGGGGGTCATTATGAGCCATCATGTGACCTTATCTTATCTTTCAAGTGGCCAATGGTTGATTGCCACGTGTTCTTGAGGATAAGGTTGGGAGACTTTGGAGGCTAAGTAATCTCGAAGGCTAAGCAAAAGACTTGGAGAAGACTTAGAAAATACTTGGAAAAGACTTAAAGAAGACTTACTTTAACAAAGACTTGGAGAAGACTTACTTTAACAAAGACTTGGACTTGGACTTCAAAACGATCCAGAGCTACATTTGATTTGAATTTGAAATCCAAAATATTTTGAAGAGATATTTTAAGGTTTCAACAAACGATGCTTTGACCCGAACTTTTCACGTAACTGCACTTAGACCCTTTGCAACTTGGTCCCCGGGCCATTTTTAATTGCACTTTTTGGTCCCTAAAAAATTGACTTATTACGCCAATACCCCAAGATTTTAAGTAAATTACACTTTTACTCGAACTTCAATATTTACAATTTTTCCACTGGTTCAGAAACTGAATTTTCCCCTCAAGGCTTCCACAATTCCTTGAAATAACCTATTTCCTCAAGTATTAAAATCTAAAAATCTCTAGTACTACCTCAAATTCGAGTTTGAAAATCTCAGGTATTACATCAAATCCTAGGGACAAGTGGCAAAATGGGGTAAAAGCAATGATGACGCACAAATATCTAAGACACGTGGCTCAACTTGATTTGTAGAAGAATTTTATAAATACCAAGCTTTGGGTGGAGATTTTGGTGCAACCCAAAAGAGAGAAAAGTAAGGGCTTTAGAGAAAGAGCATTATATAAGAAAAATGAGGGAGATTCTGCCAAAAACGAGAGAGAAACGGCTTCGTCAGAGTTCTCGGGCCACTCCTCAAAAACTATGCCAAACAGTAAAGAAATCAGCGAGGTAAGTTCCTTTTTTCCCATAAACGTTAAAGGACTAAAAAATGAGACTGTAGGTTTGAACGGCGGTCGAATAAAAGTTAAAATGAGAAAGATATAACATTTTTAAACTTTTGGGATGAATTTCCAGCGGCCAGCAAAGAGGAAGATGTGTAATACCCAGGAAAATCCTTAAGGGTATAAATGACATTTTATGAAGGGTATAAATGGAATTATCGAAAGAATGAGGCTTTAAGGATCACTATCGCAGTCTTAAGCGACCGAATCAACCGAAGAGAGTACCCCGAACCCTAGATAGCCAAGAAGAATGGTATAGTATCGACAAGTAATACGAGTTATGATTTTAGACATCAAAAGAAGTTGGATCGGGAACGGTTCTTGGTACAGCTAGAAAAGCAATTGTGATTTAGGCTGAAATACCGAATTATTGTACGAGGCATCTGGGAAGTCAATGGAACCCCGAGGAAGTTCATATTTGGCATATAGAGTAACCCTTCAGTAGTTTTTGGAAGAAACAAAAAGGTTTGTAGCCAAAACGAAAATTTGGGCCTAAGTGCAGTTTTTTTTGAAATTGACAGAGGGAGATCAAAGCGATATTTTTTCAGAATTTTAAAGAGAGTGTTTTAGGATATTTCAAAGGGTTATAAAGGTCTTTAAAGAGAAATTCAGTTTTTGAGCCAGGGGCAAAATCGTAATTTTGAGGTTGGGGTAAAAGTGTAATTTACCTAAAAATTAGGGGCATTAGCGTAATTAGTCCATTTTTTAGGGACTAAAATGCAATTAAAAATTAGTCCGGGGACCATGTTGAAAAGGGTTAAAGTGCAATTACCCAAAAGTTCGGGTCAAAGTGTAATTATTGAAACTTTTTTTTTACTAGGGGCATTTGAAAAATTCAGAAAAAGCCTCATAAATGACCTTAGTGATAAAGATGAAGTTTCATGATGATATTAGAGATAAGATGAAGTCTTATGATGACGTTAGAGATAAGATGAAGGCTCATGATGACTTTATGGATAAGATAAGATTTGGATAAGATTTAATTGGATAAGATTTTGTTGGATATGATTTGAATAAGATTTGATTTGGATAACAATGATTATATAAAATCTTGGAAGATTTAGAATGATTGTAGAATATCTTAGAAGATATGGTAATGATTATATAAAATCTTAAAAGATTTGGAATGATTGCAGAATATCTTAGAATATTTGGTAATGATTATATAATATCTTTGAAGATTCACAATGATTGCAAAAGATATTAGAAGATTTTAGAATGATTGCAAAAGATATTAGAAGATTTGAAATGATTATAGAAAATCTTAAAAGATTTACAATGATTGCAGAAGATCTTTAGAAGATTTGGAATGATTATAAAAGATTTTGAAATATTTGAAATGATTGCAGAATATATGTTTCTTGGTGGCTAAGTTTCCAAAACCTATAAATAGGGGTTCATAACCAAAGGTTTCTCATTCAAAATTGTGAGAAGTTCATGCCAGATAAGAGAGCTTCACGTTTAGTATATAGAGGGCTTTTTAAGCATATGCGAAGCATCACACGCGCAGAGCACTTGGGTAGCGCGTGAGGACGTGTAAGGAGGTGGTTTGGTAAAAAAAAAAACTTGAGGAGTTGCACAAAAGTTGAGGTTCAGCACAAGATTTGAGGCATTTGAGTTTCCTTCAAGGTGAGTGGTTTGTCTCTAGTTTTACCCTTGTTTGGGAATGTATTGGTAAGAGTGTTGTGAGCTCGGGTGAGCGGTCTCACTAGGACTCAGGATGCTATGCTTATGCGTTTCACTTACATATTTATGTCATCATTTGCATATTGAACATGTGAAACATTGCATTAACTGTTTTTACTTACAAAAAAGTCGGTGCATGGCGAGTGATTTTCATATCATCGGGGTATTGATATTCGTGTCAATGTTGTTTTCTGTATGGGACGGGATGGAGTCTTCTTGAGAATGGGACACAGTTAGTCCTGGTGATCGGGTGACACGGTAGGGCATCCGGGGCCAGTACTGGTGATCGGGTGACACGGTAGGGCATCCGGGACTGGTAACCGAGTGACACGGTAGGGCACCCGGGGATTAAGTGTGTCAGAGAATTTCTCAAGTTAGACGTGTCTTGCATACTTTCGTTGTCTGAGTATGCCATGCTCGTGTCTCTCATGCATTGTATAAACTGTTTTATGCCATCACTTAGATGTTTATCGTCTAACTTGGGCTATGCCCCTGGAACGTTTAATGTTCCAGCCAGGGACTGCTGCGAGAGCAAGAATGTGGCCGGTTGAAAGCCAATGGTGCTTAGTTTGTTAGTTGTTGTAACGTTTGGAGGTTTAGTATGTATTACAGGTTGTAAATGAACAGTTGTGTATTAGCAATGTTATCAATTGATCTGTATTACGTATTTTTCCATAGAAATACAATGTAAGAACTTTGGTGTTTTGGTATTAATGTATCCGCTGCGTTGTATTAAGACTCGTTTAGTTTAAGATTATTGATCTTGATAGTTAAACGGGCAGGGCTGGGGTTCGCGGGGTTTTGTATCTGCATGTGAAGATTGTTCTTGATATACCGCGTGTGTTGAACTTGAAGAAAAAAAAAAGAAATCCCGGGAATACCCTTATAGTGACACGCCTGGCGAGACGGGGTGTTACAAAGATGACCAGCGCGTGCACAACACATGCTAGCCAAGCTTGCGCCTCCAGGCACGTAGTTGCCTCTACCAGTGGCACGTGAAACTCCCTTTGGCCCTGAAAGTTTTTAGCTCCGCTCCTCTTCTAATTCCTTACAACCTTATCTAAAAATAATTAATGTTCATTTACAAAAAACTATGTTTTCTACAAGAACAACCTCGATAAATAGTAAACTTACCATGAACAGTAACACCGAAGGGTAAGGGACTAAGGTGAGTGGTTCATGCATGTTTTTGACACATCTTGAGCATCCTTGGCATCATTTGTGTGAGATTTGTGGCTACATCTCATGTTTCCTCCTTGTAAAGCATACTTTTTCTATTTTTTCTACCATGCATCATAACATCTATGGCTGTGGCAAGCTTGTGGGCCAACATATGTGGTTGAGGACCGGGTGATGAGATTGTGGTGTGTGGACATGTTGACGAGGGGATGATTGTAACATCCTGGCTAGGGCTTCCACAGAGGGGAATGACTTCATGACATTTGGCATACTCGCATTTGCACACATATATTCTTTTCTTTTCACTGAACCATTTCACTTAGATATAATTATCTAACTTGGGTGTTCATACCCCTGGGATATTTGGCGTCCCAGGTAAATCTGACATTCCAAGTATCCAGAGCTCGAGTTTAGGAAAAGGCAAGAAGGTGGCAGACGTTTAGACCTCGTATTTTAGTTTTTGATATTGTTGTACAAGCTGCAAATATGAATGTTGTATTGTAAATAGTAGCTAGGTTACTTAGATTAAAGTATGTACAAGGCTTGTATCTTGTGGTTGTATTATAAGTTGTATGTGAACAATACTCGTGAAGTGCTGTGGGAATGCTTGGTAAATGTTATGGAAGCATGTCTAGGTATGTGACTTATATTAAACTCATAGGAATCCTAAACACTTCAGGTTCGATCCTAGCTTTCGCTATCTCAGAATTCCTCTAACACCCCATATATGTTATTGTGTTCCTTGCTTAATGGAAAATCTCATGTTTAAAAGAAACAGGGGTGTTACAGCAACAATTATAACACCCTATGTTATTGGTGTTAGAAAATAGAGAAGGTTGATAGAAACTTTCGAAAAAATGCCCTTAAGATAAGTGGATCTATGGGAATAATGGTGCCCTTGGAAAGGGGCATTTTGGTAAATTGGGTAGCGAGACCCAATAAAGGTAATTGGGAAATTTTGTGTGCATTGTATATATGTGTATCAAGTGAGTTTGTTCGTACATGATGGTATTTGTTCCCTTAGCCTTTAAGCGAGGGCACTGCTATCACTATGCTGGTGATGTCTGGGCAGGGTAGGCGTGTACTGCCATGCAAAAAAGGGCGACGTATGGTTGATGATTATTATGGGTCTTGATATTGTATATGATACTGTTGAGCATATGGACTTGTGTGAGCCTGAGGGTCATTTGTATTACATGAGCAAAAACGTGTGTTAAACATGAAGTAAACCATAATATGGGCATATAACGTAAAGCATAACGAACATATGCAATAATTTGAAACATGACGTTGGAACATATTGGAAGCCTTGTTATGGCTAGTTGCGGGTGATTCCTTTTTATTTTAGTTTCCTATGGTGTCTTTTTACTTCAAATATATACGTGTTGAGTCTTATGACTCACCTTGTTTTAACATCATTTTAATTTGAGAAAGGGGAAGTTTAAGGGCGAGTTTTGTGGTGTCAGATCCTTGTCGGTAGCTATGTGTATGGGGCTCCCCTAACGGAAAAGATCTTGAGGGTGTGTATTAATGGTTATTTGTACTTCCGCTGTTGTAAGAAAAGATTGGTATCAGTGTATTGTGTAGGAATAAAAGAATTTATTTAGTCAGGAAAATCGTCAGTTGTTACAAGGTCTGCTGGCAATTAAAACACCTAGGCCTTTTAGGACATTCTTGAGCCAAGTGGTCACTTTTCCCATAGTTAAAGCATCCTTGGCTTATGGCCAAGCCTTTCACTTGGTTGCTAACTTTACTTCTAGACTTGTAAGGTCTCTTGGGGTGGAATTTCTGGCATTTAGGGAAACTCTCTATAGGCTTAAAATTCTTTCCTTGTGTAACATCCCATATTTTCAAACTCAAATATAATGTAATACCTGAGGTTATTAGGTTCTAATACTTGAGGAAATAGGTTTTTTCAAGGGATTATAGAAGCCTTGAGACAAATGTTCAGTTTCTGAGCCAGTGGTAAAATTGTAAATAGTGAAGTTCAGGTGAAAGTGTAATTTACTTAAAAATCTTAGGGTATTAGCGTAATTTATCTATTTTTTGGGAACCAAAAAATGCAATTAAAATTAGCCTAGGGACCAAGTTGCAAGGGCCTAAGTACAAATTACCCGAAAAATTTGGGTCAAGGTGTACTTCTTGAAACCTATAGCTAGATCATTGGAATAATGGACTGGGCTAACTAAACCATTTGGGAGTAGTGATTGCAAATTCCAACTTATTCCAATATAGTTAAGTCATGATTGCGGATCTTAAATAACATTTAATCCATCATTGGATCATTTTGAAATTTAAGACTTAACTTCCAAAGTCTTCAAACCTTATCGTCAATGACACATGGCAATAAACCATTGGTCATTTACAAGATAAGATAAGCTCACATGATGGCTCATAATGACCCCCTGAGGTGGCATTGCATGATTGGCCAAGAAAAGCTTACTTAGTCTCCAAGTTTGCTAAAGTCTCCAAACATTATCCTTGAGGACACGTGGCAAGTATTCATTGGCCACTTGGAGAGATGATTTGAATTGTTATGATGGGAAATGTGAAAAATTCAATTAACCATGTGGGATGTAATGATGGGAATGTTGAAAATCTAATTAAACATGTGGAGGCACAAATCTCTAGGGGCATGTGGCATATTTTGATTGGATGCTCATGGACGGAATGATGACGCGTCACGTGACGCGATTTGATTCACCAGAATTTCCTATAAATAAGGGCTTTGTGGTTATTCATTATAGGCACCAAGTAAGGAGAAAATGGAAGGGTCTTGTTCTTGAGAAAGAGATGAGAGTTCCACAAAAAGAAGGAAGGAAATTGGTGGAGAATTGAGGGAGAAAAGGCCACGTCGAAAAGTTCAGGTCGCCACCGTAGATCATGCCAAATGACGTTAAAACCACGAGAAAATCAATCTCGCTTGTTGTAAGCCGTGCTTCCAAAGGTAATTAGTCAAGGTGAGTGTGCCTAGCTGAAGTCAGGATCTCATGTTAGACTAGTGAACAGTCATGGAGATGTGAGAACATGATAGATCAGCAGGGGTGATGTAAACAGCCATTTGCATAACTCATTTACATGCATGCTTTCCTTCTTTGATGCACTCACTTAGATGTCACTATCTAACTTGGGTGTTTCATACCCCTGGGACATTCAACATCCCAGGTATATTAGCATGCCAGGTACCCTAGAGACAAGCAGGAGAAAAGGGCTACAAGAAGGCCGATGTTTAGTTTAACTTCATGTTGTTCATGTGCTATGGATCTTATGTAACCTTTGGATTTGTTTGAGACTTATGTATCGCAGTTGTAGAAACAGGGGTCACATAAGGCTTGGATTTACCTTTTATGTTGTTGAGGGTGTAAGTCGGGGTTACTATGTACTATGAACATGGTAGGAGTTGTTTGTTGGATATTTTGGAAGTTTTCGAATGATGCATTGTAAATAGCAGCTAGGATACTCAAGGTTGTAAGAAATGTGTGTGTAGGTATCCTACGGTTGCTCTTATGTATATGTACAATAAGATGTACCTTTGTAATACCATAGATTAGTGAGTATACGAGTATGGGGTACTGTTGTGGTGATCATTGTAATACCCTATGTTCGTATGAGGCTACCACGTAATTTCGATAGGTTTAGAATACCGAAAAATTAATTTTATAGCAATTTCAGGTACCGAATCAATTGAAGGGAATGCCTCAGAGTGAAATTGTCTAAGGAAAATTATATGGTCTCGGCGAGCGTATCGACATGGGATTTATGGTATCGAAAGAAATCGAATTCGGAACAGTTTTCGGTACAACTAAAATACAACTACCATTTAGGTTGAAAAACCGAATCGTTGTAAGAGGCTCTCGAAAAATCAACGGAACCCTAGGGAGGCTCCGGTTTTGCATAAGGAACAACTCTTCAGTAGTTTTAGGATGAAACAACAGCCCGGTGAGGACACTGGGGCGAATCGTCATTTTCGACTAAGCTTTGAAGTATTAATTTTGTGTTGAAATGCAAATTTAATTAATGTTTAAGGGCATGGTTGCAATAAGAAAATTACCCAAGTGATATTAGATTAAATTTTGGGAATTAAAAGTGTAATTTTCTTAATATAATGGTGTAATATATATATCTATATATATGAGTGGAGTAGGGGCCAAGGCAGTGGGGGTTATAAATTCACAATCGCTCTGGCCAATTGAGAGGCATTGAAACAACGAGAGAAGCAAAGAGATTGAGAGGGAGTTGGGTGGCGGTTGAAGGTGATGAGCTCGCGGCAAGCTGCGGTGGCGGAAGTGGCCAACGCAGCCATGCGTTCTAACTGGTTGCGTGAAGCTCCAGCCATGGCAGCTCGAGCATGAGGTAGACCAGCGCGCAAAGGAGCTTCTAGCAGCAATCTGAGCACGCGGTGGCGCAAGGAAGCCATGGAGACGAGCTCGGTTGAAGACGAAGCGACGGCCAGCGAGACCGAGTATTGCCAAAGCTGGCCGCACAGTTGCAGGCGGCCATGGCCGCGAGCTTCGCGGTTGGACGCGAGGCAGGGGAGCTGCCGCGATGGCAGCTCGCGGCGGCGGGTGACTGTGCGGCCGGTGCAGCGGTTGGGGGAGGCAGAAGCGGCTGGAAAGGGAGGCGGCAGCGCGCGGGCGGCGGTCGCACGAAGAAGAAGATGCAGTCCGTGCGCTGGAAAAGAAACAAAGGAAGAAGAGAATGAGAGGAAGAAGAAGAGAATAGAAAGAAGAGAAGAAGAAGAAGAAGAAGAAGAAGAAGAAGAAGAAGAAGAGAAGGAAGAAGAAGAAGAAGTTGCAGGCACAGGAGGCGGGAAGAGGAGGAAGAAGAAGAAGGGAGGAGAGAAAAGAAAAAAAAAAGAAAAGAAAAGAAAAGAAAATAGGAAAAAGGATGGGAAAAATTCTAGAAAAAATCCTGAAAAATAGGAAATTATGTTTCGGTGATATCCCGGAGATTTTGGTGAGAAAAACGGCCTGAGCACGCTTTTCGAGAATATGACACGCATACCGAGAAAAAACGAAGATGCTAAGTTAAGGTGAGTAAAATTTCTCAAAAAATTTCAAAAATTTCAGAATATTATTTTATGAATTTTTGTAATGAAATATTTGAGAAAATATTTTTAGAAATATTCAATTTGAAATTATTGAGGAAAAATAGGAAGAAATAGAGAGAAAATTATAGAAAATGCCATAAATTATAGAAAAATAGGTTTTAATGTTTATTTAAATAATTATGGTGATTATGATGCTTTGAGGTTGAAGTTGAAGAGATTAGTGCAAATTTTGAGATTGACACGCAAATTGAGGCAAGACACGGATATCAAGGTAGCTCGTTAAGCTTGAGAAGGTAAGTGATACTTCCTCGAAAATGTTTTCATCATATTGACATGTCTTGATATGTATCTATCACGTAGATTGTATGTATGATTATGAATTGCATAAATACACGTTGATATTGTTGATCACACGCATATGAGGCCGTAGGGAGTAAGAACTGGCACCGCTACCAAGGGTACCCCCAGATACCCCGACTCCAAAAGAGGGGCCGTAAGAATGATAGATAGTTTAAGGAGTGTAGTTGACACCTACGATAAAAGACATTGCATACACTCTTGTTATAGCATTATGTACCCTTACTTAGATGGTTCATCATCTAACTTGGGTTCGCCCCTGGAACATTCAACGTTCCAGTCGGGACTTGCAGTGATGATACCGAGGTTGGAGATGTGTAGTGGCGCGAGATGTCAGGAAACAAGGAAATGTGTCAGGCTATGTCGTAACATGAATAGTTTAAGAATTATGTACATGTGTTTTATTTTCAGAAGCTTATGTAATAACTTTGTAATAAATACTATGTTCAGTTATTTATACCATGAGCAGGTTCGGTTCAGCTTCCGCTTTGTAAATTGTATTTATCTCTGGTGTGTAAATTACTCACTAGATAGGTCTTAGGGAATTTCTGGATAATGTAATGATAAAAAAAAAATATATATGACTGAAATTTCCTAAGGCATAATACGCCTGAGAAAGTGGGCTGTTACAGTGACGCACTTCAAATATTGCATGGGGAAGCTACCATGATGAGGGTTTATTCGCTAGCTTGGGCATGTGTTGCAGTTATAATTACAAGTAGTGAGTTGTGTCTTTTGGAGTATTGGAGGTCGTGAGCATTTTTTTGTACTTATAAAGGAACTATAATGGAAACCCCCTTTATTTAGCTTTGGTTAAGCTTTCAGGTTCGATCCAACGCTTCCATTTGTAAGGGTTTCCATAACGCCCATAGGTGATGTCTGCTAATATTTCACGTTGCTGTGTATTTGCAAAAGCGGGGCGTTACCCCAAGTCATGTATCTTCCCAAATTTTGAGTCTTCAATTTCCTGAAATTCTACTCTCAAGGCATCCATGCGATGGAGGTTACTCTCAATAGTTAGTGCTTGCAGGACCACCTCGGTATAAGTACATGCCCTCGATGAGCTTAGTGCCTGTTGAATCTCCGGTTTCAGTCCACCAAGAAATTTATGTTCTTTGTCCAAATTGTAAATGGGCATATACTTAATTAACCGAGTAAAATTGTCTTCATTCTGGGCAATGGTACTGTTCCTAATTTGCTTCAGATTCATAAATTCTTAGCCTTTTTCTACTTTTTTGAATAAAAAAAAATATTTGGCAATAAAAAGTTCCTTAAATTGTACCCATCCAACAATTAGCTTACCTTGCCTTTCTAGATCTCGCAGAGTTCTTTGCATAGTCTTTCACTAATGATCCGCCTTGTCCCGAAGCATAAAGGTGGCATAATTAACCTTATTTTCCTCATTGTAACCAATGAAATAAAAGATTTTCTCAATCTGCTCTATCCAGTACTCACTTTCACATGTACTGAGGATTTCATCATGATCCTAATGGAGGTTCATGTGGGACCCATAGGCTGCCCATGGCTGAGGTAGACATGTTTGCCAAGGGATATGTCACCAAGCTCATATGCAGATAACTAAATGAGGAATTTGGAATTCCAAACAGAAGAAGAGGAAAACTGAGCCCTCGATATGTTAAACCGTATGAGATTTTAGAACGCATTAGGCCAATGGCATATCAGTTGGTATTACCCCCAGCAATGTTCAACATATGTGATGTCTTCCATGTATCTCGACTCTAGAAGTGTGAACCTGACACCTCACTAAGGATTCCCGAATAAGCTATTGAGCTATAAGAAGATTTGACGTACTTCGAGGAACAAATTGAGATCTTGGATCAGAAGGAACAACTTTTGAGAAACAAGACAATACCCTTGGTGAAGGAATTATGGAAACACCACAATCTGGAGGAAACCACTTGGGAAAGGAAACAAGAAATGCGCTAGAAGTATGCACACCTCTTCGATGATATGGAAGTATGAGATCGAATTTCGAGGATGAAATTCCCTTTTAAGGGGGGTGGATGTAATACCTGAAATTCTTGTAAACTATTGATTTTAAGGCACTACAACGTTTCATGGAATTAGGGGTCTCAGGCTTAAGTGGAACTTTGAAAAAATAGGGAAGGCAAGTGAAATTTCCCCAAACTTTGGGAATTTGTGCAAAGGACCATAACTTTGAGGATATTTGTGTTGAGCCAACTTGCTCATATTAATTAAGTTTTGATGATTAACAAAAAGAGAATTTTTAATATACAAAATATAGTACTTTTAGTGATTAACAAAAAGAGTATTTTTATTAAATATATTAATTATAGTATCGAATTAATTTGTAAAATATTTTCATGGCATATGTATTACCAAAAATATTATTTTCTATTAAAAATATATTTTAAATTAGTTTATTAAATATTTTTTTATATAGTGTATTTATTTTCAAAAATGTTATTTTCCATTAAAATTATTTTTCAAATTAATTTTAAAATGTATAAAAATAATTTTACGAAAGTCAGACCAAAAAAAAAAAAAAATCATTTTTTTACTATTCCTACAGTACCGCTACAGTGCCCCAACGGTAAGAATTTTGACTGTTAGTGCACATTACTGTTGCTACAGTAAACTTGATCATTGCTATAGTGAATTTGACCGTTGCTATAGTGTCACTACAATAATTTCCAGAATACTTATAAATAACTCCAAATTCATTTTGGAGAGCATCCATTACTTATATTGCTTATCCAAAGCACGCAAAAGCTCCCAAAAGCCCTCAAGCTAGTTTCCAAGCATTCTAAAGCTCTTAAAGATTCGTTGCATATCCACCGAAGAGCTACAAGGGAAGAGGAGAAAAAGAGATCGCAAAATCGAATACAATCTTGTAATGCCCCGCTTTCTTAGGCGCGTTATAAATTGGGACAATAATTTTTTTTTTTCAAACTTAAAACTAAATCATATCATTCCTCATATCTATCCCAAAATTTCTAATCATTTTTCTCGAAAGAGAATCATTATACACAATAGATGCGGAAGCCAGGATCGAACCTGATATCTTAACATTGATCATTAAATCATCATTACTCAACATAACTTAATATAAAACATACGTTCTTATCTAACATTAACCCTAAACAAGGTTATACATCATCATTCCTCAAAACGTTCAGAATTCAAAGTAACAGAACTTAAATATAGGGGCTACATTACATACATTTCATTTATCATACACTCTGCTCAGTGCAATTTCATGCCTCATTCATCATCGTATCTACTACAATCTCCATCTGGAACGTTTGAATATTCCAGGGGCAAACCCAAGTTAGATGATGAATCATCTACGTAAGGGTATATAAAATATATTTTGTGCATGAATGCAATGTTTTACTCATCATAGGTGTAATTGCACCCCTTATGCTACCTACCATTTTTACAGCCACTTTTTTCGAAGTCGGGGTGTATGGGTGCACCCTTGGTAAAGCACCAGTGCCAATTTGTACTCCTTACGACCACAATGCGTGTGATCAATGATATTAACATGTATATATGCATTTCATAGCATGTCGTGTATGCAGTCTACATGATGGATACATATCAAAGCATATCAATATGATGAAAGCATTTTCGAAGATCAGGGTTTGAAACATAACTCACTTATAAACTAAACATTTTTCATAAATTAAATCCAGTTGGGAAGTACCACATACCTTCTCAAGCTTATCAGGCTACCTCAATATTCGTGCATCGCCTCGATTTGCATGTCAACCTCAAAATTCGCACAAGTCACTTCACTTTATCCTCAAAGCATCCTAATCACCATAATTATTTAAATAAGCATCTAAAACCTATTTTTCATAATTTCTTGCATTTTCTTTATTTTTCTCCTTATTTCTTCCTATTTTTCCTCAATAAATCCATACTAAATATTTCTCAAATATTTTTTCAAATATTTGACTATGAAAATTCATAAAATAATATTCCTAAATTTTTAAAATTTTCTAAGGAATTTTACTTACCTTAATTTAGCCTCTCAGGCTTCTTTGGTGTGCGTGTCATATCCTCGAAACGCGTGCCCGAACCATTTTTCTTGCCAAATTCTCTGGAATATCACCAAAACATAATTTCCTATTTTTTTTTTCAGAATTGTTCTAGAATTTTTTCCATCCTTTTCCTATTTTTTTTTTCTTTTCTTTCTTCATTTTTTTTTTCTTCTTCTTCTTCTTCTTCCTCTGCATTGCGCCTGCAACTCCCACCCGCAGCCACCGCCACCTGCAAGCCAGCCAGCCTCGCCATCGCCCTCACCTGCCGCGATCACCCTCACCGTGCATCGCAGCCGCCACCACCGGCGGTCTTCCTCGCAGCTACCCGCGACCCCGCGTCCAGCCGCTGCTCACGGCCCTGCTCACTATGCGTTGACCATGGCTGTCGGGTTGTGCGACCGTCTTCGACCACCCTCGGCCTCGCCTTGCCAGCCTCCTCCACTGTCTCAAAACTGTCGCTGTTGCTCCGCTCGTTGCTGGAAGCTTGCCGGCCACCCCTGCTTCTCTTGAACTTGTGGCCATGGTCGCTTGGAGCTTGCGGCTATGGTCGCTTGCAGCTGCAACAGCACCAGCTAGCCATCTCCAGCTCTCTCTCTTGATCTCTCAAGCTGTTCTCGGACCTTCATTGCCTCTCAATTGGCCATTGCCGCAATAGCTTAAAGTTGCTATACAATGACCAAATTCGGCCTTCTCTTCTCTCCTCCCTTGCTTCAATTGCTCTCAATTCTCCATCTATTTATAGACATCCCATATGTAATACCCCATATTTTCGTAAGATTGTCACGTATTTTAAGGTAGCTTAAAATATCAAAAAATGGGCTTGAAAGGGCAATTAGTTGCTGAATCAACCACAGGGGGTGCCCTAGAGCTTAGATGATAAGGAAAATGATGTGACATCGTCAAGCATCTCGAGGTATGATTTATGGCACCCAAAGAAATTGGATTGGGAATGGTTCCCGGTATAGCTAAAAAGGCGGTTGTGATTTAGGCTGAAATACCGAATTATCGTATAGGGTAATCGGAAAGTCAATGGAACCCCGAGGAAGTTCATATTTGGTATGTAGAGTAACCCTTCAGTAGTTTTTAGAAGAAACAAAAGGGGTTTGTAGTCAAAACGAAGATTCGGGCCTAAGTGCAATTTTCCAAAATTGACAAAGGGAGGTTGAAAAGAAGTTTTTTCGAAAGTTTCAAGGGAATGTTTTAGGATATTTCAAAGGGTTATAAAGGTCTTTAAAGAGAAGTTCATTTTTTGAGCCAGGGGCAAAATTATAATTTTTGAGGTTTGGGTAAAAGTGTAATTTACCCAAAAATCGGGGGCATTAGCGTAATTAGTCCTTTCTTCGGGGACTAAAATGCAATTAAAATTTGGCCTAGGGACCAAGTTGAAAAGGGTATAAGTGCAATTACATAAAAAGTTTAGGCCAAAGTGTAATTCTTGAAACCTTTTTACTAAGGGCATTTGGCAGATTCAGGAAAAAACCCTCATAAATGATTTTAGAGGTAAGGATGAAGCCTCATGATGACGTTAGAGATAAGATAAAGGTTCATGATGACTTTAGAGATAGAGATTAAGGTTCATGATGACTTTAGAGATAGAGATTAAGCCTCATGATGACTTTAAGGATAAGATTTGATTTGATTTGGATAAGATTTGATAAGATCTTGTTTGGATAAGATTTGATTTGGATAAGAATGATTGTAGAAAATCTAAGAAGATTTGGAATGATTAGAGAATATTTTAGAAGATTTGAAATGATTGAAATATATTGAAAGATTTAGAAAAGATTTGAAATGATTATGACTTACTTGGTGGCCAAGTTTCCAAGCCTATAAATAGGATGCTCATGGCCAAGGGTTTCCTCATTTTCCTCATTCTAAGTTGTGAAAAATTCATGGTAGACGAGAGTGCTTCGAGCTTAGTGGATAGAAGGCTTTTGTTCCTAGAGAAGAAGAAGCACTTGCTCAACGCGTGAGGGCGTGTGAGGAGGTGGTTTGGTCAGAAGACTTGAGGATTTGCACAAATTGTGAGGAATCTCGAAATTAAGTCAAGGTGAGACTCCTATACTTCGAATCCTATTTTTGTTCTCTTATGTGAGACTCCTATACTCCAAATCCTATTTTTGTTCTCTTATGTGAGACTATTATTGCATGAAATGTGTTTTGTGTAACGTTTTTGTATGAAAGATCATATTGTTCCTTTACGTAAAATTATGTTGCATATACGAAATGTGTTTTCTTGGAAAATATATGCCGTTGGTTTTCAACTATTGCATTTATAAAATCCGTGTGGCCATACTGTTGTACCTATCTGTTGTTGTTCGAGGGCAAAAGTCGGGATATCCCTCGAGAGGCGCTGTGCGTGCGCCATCGAGAAAGCTCTCGTGGGGAAGATCGTGAGTCTAAGGGACAATGGATGTGGTGTTTGAATGAGTTCTATGAGGTCGGGCCAAGGTGACATGGTTAAGGACCTCCCAAGAGGCGCTATGCGTGCGCCATTGAGAAAGCTCTCGTAGGAGGAGGCTGACATGTTCATGAGGCACTTCGGAGTAGTTCTCGTTGTTTTCTCATACGTTTTATACTCGTGCATGCATTGATATAAACTGTTTTGGAGTTTCTCACTAGAAGATTCATCTTCTAATTGGGTTATACCCCTGGAATATTCAAACGTTCCAGGTTTGGGGAGCAGCTCTAAGGGAAAGAAGATAGCTGAAGATTAAGTTATCTGTTGTCGTATGTAGCATGTTTTAGCTATGTTCCGTTGAGGTTTAGTTTTGTTAAATGTAAGTATGGCTGGATGCATAAATGAGGTATTTAGTTGCTACCTCTTAATGATGAGTCTCCATGTATTGAGGAATTTGAAGATGTACTATGGTACGGATTCTCATAATATAATAAAAGTGAATTTAGTTATGTACCATATCAGGTTTCGATTATCGCTTTCGCAATTTTTATGATATGCTGGGGGGGTTTTGTTTGGAATTCGGTACTTGAGATTTAAGATATGTACCGTGATAAAAAGGAATTTATGTGTATTTTGGGACCCAGCATAGTGACACGCTTGGTCAAAAAAATTAGGGTGTTACACCATAGCTTGGGCACCAAGCTTTTTACTTTTTCCATACCTCTTGCCCATGCCTCTTACCATAGCTCTCTACAACTTGGCCACCAAGTTTTACAGAAGCTTACCCACCACGCGCACACAGCCACGCATACATATACATATATATATACATAATTATATATTACACTTTAAATTAAAGAAATTTACATATTAAACCCCAAATTTCATCCCTATTACACTTGTGCAATTCCCTAATTGCAACTAGGCCCTTAAACCTCAAATTAATTTGTATTACAATACCAAAAATCCACAATTAATAACTTTAAAGTTACTCGATAATGAAGATTTCGCCTTAGTGTCCTCACCAGACTGTCGTTTCATCTTAAAACCACCGAAGGGTTGATCCTTACGAAAAATTGGAGCCCCCCTAGGGTTCTGTTGATTTTTTGAGAGCCTCCTACAACGATTTGGTTTTGCAGCCTAAATGGTAGCTGCATTTTAACTGTATCGAAAACTGTTTCTGGTCTGATTTCTTTCGACACCATAAATTTTATCTCAGAACGCTCATCGAGACTATATCATTTTCCTTAGATAATTTCACTCCAAGACATTCCCTATAGTCGATTTGGTACATATAACTACTACCAAACTAATTTTTCGGTATTCTAAACTTGCTTAAATTACGTGGTAGCTTCATACAACATGGGGTATTACAAATCTTCTCCATTCAAACTGAGGTCACTGTTTATTTATTTATTTAAATATTATTACCTTGTATATTTTGTACTTAATTGCTTATTTGTGTCCAACTGTGAACAATTATTTGTAAACAATTAAATTATTATTGTGGATTGTATAGGTTTCCTAGAATAGTTAAAATCTAGGTGAATCTAGTTTTCAAGGGAGAAAACCTTTGTGTTGGTGGTTTTCCTAAAACCCATTGTAATGTAGAAGTGTATCTAGTTTCCAATATGAGCTAGTGTGGAAACCTTGGTGAGATTAATGGAACCCTAAGGGTGGTTGAGACCTTGGGAGAGTGGAGTAAGTGTGTGTAGAGACACTGAACCACTATAAATTGTCTTATATCTCATTTATGTATTCTTGCTATATCTTGTGGCTTGCAATTTATTAATCTCAAACTTACATATACATAGTTATAAAATCTTAATTTGGTTAAGATTAAATAACAAGAATTTAATTAAAAGAAAATAATTAATCAATAATATTTATTAAAAGGGAGAAAAATTTTAAACACTCAATTCAACCCCCCTCTTGAGTGGACATACCTTAAGGGACCAACAATTCGGGAAAATTGAAGCCAACCTAAGGAATTAAATGAAAAGGGGTCGAGTGTAAATAAATGGAACTTTGGGCTAAAGTGTGTTTCTTGGAAGCTGATAACATGATAGCTAAAGTAAAGAACTGGACCAACGAATAGTTAGGAGTAATGATGAGGCAAATAAAACAAAGCACCCAAGTAGCCAAAACAGGTGGCTAAGTAATAACGAGGCTCACAATTTGAGAGACAAGGTGGCAGAAGATTATTGGATGAAAACTTTATAAATAGGCTTGAAACCCAAGCTATGGCAAAATCATCAAGGATTAAGTGAGTGTGAAAGGGATTGAAGGTGAGAGAAAATATTTGGTAATTACTGAGAAGGAGATTCTGAAAAAGAAAAGAGGAAGTTTAGTGAAAGAACGAATGAGTTATTGGGGATCATTAGAGTTTGAAGCTTTGCTGGAGTTCATGCCAAACAACTAGAAAAAATAGAAGGTAAGTCTCATTAAACTTCATATTTGGGTAGAGAGGGAAGAAAGGAAGTCATAGGAATAAACGGGGTCAAATTAGAGCTAAAATGAAGGAGATATGGTCAAAAAATCAAAGTTGGTCGTCACAGTTGTCGAGGAAATGATTGGCGCATGGCCATCCTTCCGACAACGCGTGTAGGCACATGTGAAGCTTTGAAAAAATGGGGGAGGCAAGTGTAATTTCTCCAAACTTAGGAAATTTGTGCAAAGGACCATAACTTCAAGGATATTTGGGAAAATTCAAGCCAAACTAAGGGCTCAAATGAAAAGGGGTCAAGTGCAAATAAGTGGAACTTCAGGTCAAAGTGTGTTTCTTAGAAGCTGATAACAAGATAGTTAAAGTAATGAATCAATCCAACAAAGAGTTAGGAGTAATGATGAGGCACGTAAAACGAAGCACCCAAGTGGCAAGGACAGGTGGCCAAATAATAAGGAAGCTCACAATTTGAGGGATGAGGTGGTGGAAGTTTATTGGACAAAAACTTTATAAATGAGCTTGAAACCCAAGCTATGGAAAAATCATCAAGGATTAAGTGAGTGAGAAGGGAATTGAAGGTGACAGAAAATATCTGGTAAGTGAGAAAGAGATTTTGAAAAAAAAAAAAAAAAAGTTTGGTGGAAGAACGAGTGAGTTATTAGGGTTTGTCGAAATTTAAAGCTTTGTTGAAGTTCATGCCAAACAACCAAAAAAAAATAGCCAGATAAGTCCCATTTAAGTTAGGGAGGGAAGAAAGGAAGCCGTAAGAACAAACGGGGTCCAAATCGGAGCTAAAACGAAGGAGATATGGCTGAGAAACAAAAGCTGGTCATCACCGTCACCAAGGAAGACAACGCGTGTGGGGCCCTCTTCTCCTATAATTTTCTAGAAATGTTAATTAAAATATTTTCTACAACCCTATGTAAAAATATTCGATGTTTGGTTTATTGAAACTTGTACTTCTGCAGAAAACCCATTCCCACTACTTGTGAATGGTATTCAACCAAGGTAAACCTTTAAGGTGAGTGGTTCTTGCATGCTTCTTGCTTCATCTTGATCATTATTGGTTTCATTTGCGTGTGGTTTGTGGCTTACATCTCATGTTTCCTTTGTTCCGACCATATTCTTCCTATTTTTGTTTCCATGCATCATAACATTTGTGGTTGTGGCAAGCTTGTGGGTTAACATGTGTGGTCAATGACCATGTGCCCGTGCTATGGGGTTGAAGTGTTTGGACATGTTGACGCATGGGTGATTGCAACATCCTGGTTAGGGCTTCCACAAAGGGGAAGGATTTCATGACATTTGACATACTTGCATACACACGTATGTATCTTATTTCCTGAACTATCTTACTCGGATGTTCATATCTCATTTCAGCATATTCAAATGTGTTGGGTACCCCAAGTTCAAGTTCAAGAAAAGGAAAAGAGATGGTAGACATTTAGACTTTATATTTCTCGAAATTGTTGTATGAGTCGTAATTCGAATGTTATATTGTAAATAACAGCTAGGTTACATAAATTAAAGCATGTACAAGGCTTGTATATTGTGGTTGTATTATAAGCTATATGTGAACGATGCTCTTAAGGTGTCGTAGGAATGTTTGGTAAGTGGTCCCATGCACCTACACCAATGTCTCATTCCATGTGTTCTTTCTTAATAGGATATTACAGTAGGATGTTTCTTGTTGCTTGCCTTATTGACTATGGGCCTTGACTGTAGCCCAACTGTGTCTGGTTTTTTTACTGTGGGACCAGTTTTTTCTTTGACGTGATTGTGGGTCTTATTTGTTAATTTTTTTTAGAGACCCGACGCTAGCATGATTACTAAAACTTATGGCAACCTCTTCCTTGGAAATCTTGGCTGAAGAATTCAAGAGGAAGCATCAGAATGATTGGTACATGCCAAAGTGTTATTGAGAACATCACAACTAGCACACACATTTCTGACAACAGAGCTTTATTATTGCCTCATACATCATCTATCACATTCTTATGCATACACTAGAGTTAATTACATTAAACAACACAAAAACCAATATATGACTCTATTACAAAATATCTGCAGAAGAGTGTCACCACCAGGACCTAGTAGTCGGGATTGCTCTGTACACATTTAAATCCCCGCCTAGAGCATCGGCTAGCTTGCCATTATACAGCCTTGCCTTTACCTAGAATGACACAAGAAAACATGAGCCGCAAGGCCTAGCAAGCATAGAATAAGAAAGGCAACAATTTAAGAATCAAAGATCATGTACTAAATCATAGCTTTACACATTGGCCCATCGACTTTTGGAGAGTTTAAATGTATCCCCTGCTCACATGCATCTAGGAAAGGAATCTGGCCAAGGACGTTTACCATGACTCAAGTTTCTCTGGTCCTCTCAAGACTAGCATAAAAGAACCGTAACATGATAACCACCACGGGCCAAGCATACAGCCACTCGAGCTTGCATTACTTACCACGAGTCCAATGTATAGCCCACTTGAGCTTGAAACAATTACCACGAGTCCGGTACCTAGCCCACTCAAGGTTGAAACATTCACCACGAGTCTGGCATATAGCTTACTCGAGCTTGAAACAAATACGACGAGTCTAACATTCAGCCCACTCGAGCTTGAAACATTCACCACGAGTCTGGAACCTAGCCTACTCAAGCTTGGTAGGATATATCCTCGTGGATCACATCTGTTGCATGCAATAAAACCATTTAATGCACAAATAGGAAATATATGGCATAGTAAGTATAAACGTGATACGAAGGCCCCCATAAGCCATGCATTAGGCCATGTTTCGCCCATATAATAACACACACATCTAGTGCAATGCTCATGCATGACACACCCTATACACACATATGTTATCAAACTTATATGCCTTAACTTTGTCCATAACCCTTCATTCACATAGAAATATAACAATCAAAATACCATTCATGTATCTTCTCATACATAGGAAATTAACTCCATATACGTGTTAGTATAGGTGCTCTAGGCCTAATCAGATTGGGCATGTTATACACTGACAATTGCAATCATATTTATTATTGAATAAGGAGTTATTTAATTTCATAAGAAGTCATTCTATTAGTTTCTTGTTATTATTATAATGACCAGATGAAACTAGATAGAAGTCCATATGATGTATACTATGATTAATCTATAAAGATATGAGATGATGCATCACAGTTTCTAGACATCATTTAATGTCCCAAGTCGTAACAATGTCAAGAATGAACATTGACAATTGCAGTAAGACTTGTATGTACTATGTTTTGGCTATGTGATAGCAATAGGGGTCTCACACCCATAGGCATGGGGATGCCTAGACAAGTACATAGGTGATCAATGTTGGAGAACATGTCACTAGACATGACTCGCCATGAGAATCCATTTTGGTTATATGTTGATGGAATTCTCATACGAGATGGGTGTAACTAATCCTTGGACCTGAGGTTATCACGATCATCTCATAAGAAGATCGATATGCTTTGACATTGTTTCAATGGGCCTAGACAAAGGCTACACGTAGGCGATGGTTGGACATATAGTAAGATTTATGGAGATCGGTGCATAACCAAGATGGGAGTCATTTATCCCTTGATAGAGGATGATGTATCTAAGGCGCATTCGGTGGATATTCACTTTAAATCCATGGCCATGGTGAAAGAGATCAATAAGGAGTTATTGATTCACTTTCTATTAAGTGAGGATATCTGGAAGACTGAAGAAAACTTATGTGATCGTAATCAAGTAACACATCGCCAACTTGAGATCACTGATCGGGGCTGTCGAACACCAATAGATTAGATAGTATGATGATACGGATTTGCAATAAAGGTGCAACCCTAAGTCGTCTCCCAACGAACCTCAAACGGATCTGTCAAAACAAGGCTAAACGGGGGGGGGGAAGTTTTTGATAAAAAACAGAAAACAAGATGAATAAGAACACAATAAATCAAGATGCAATCAGTTGCAAACCAATCCTTCTATCCCAGTTTTCATTGCCTTCTCAATAAACCATTTGTTTAGTTTTAACCCTCAAATCGAAAATCAGAAAAATCCTTTAACAACCGCCAAAGATTTGGAAGAAAACCAATAAACAGATTTCAGAAACCTCTTAGTTCAATCTATCAGTTTTGATTCCCCTTATTGCACAGATTCGAGACTGATTGGAATACCATCCAAACAGGTTGTTCTTGATTCTAGTTAAAGCCTCAACCGAGCAAAAAAACCTTGGATTCTCAAACAAAGACAATGCATGCATTCATCCAACCGGTATCAACACATACATAGATTTAAGAGAGAACGGAAACAAGAAAACAACAAAGTTAAAACTAAAACAAACATATTTCCATTAAATCCAAGACTCAAACCAGGAACAAGGATGGTGTTGCAACTTGATTACAGAATCCTTAGCCCTCCATCTTGACAAGAACAATGGAGAGAAGAGAAAAATCGGCTACTGTTCACGTCCTTCAAGAATGTCCCTTTAATGGCCTCTTAAGGTGCTTAAATAGAGCTTAAGGAGGAAACCCTAGGGTACTGCAACTTGACGGCCGATTTCGGAAAGGTTCTCTCGCGTTCTGGGATTTTGCCTCTTCATAATAATTTTAGATCAGAAAGAGTAGATGAACTTGGGCTTTTGAATCACTTGATTTGGATATCGGACGCCCAAGATATGGCCTTTTAAAGAATTAGTATCTGTGCAGTTTCCCTAATTTGCCCCCAACTTCTTGGCCCCAACTTTGAAGCGCTGTTTGAAGGCCCAAACGAACTCGGATTTGGACAAACCATATCATTCCAGAAAGCTAAAGAAGTCCCCTACAATATCTCTGAAGACATCATCTTCATTCTGGAATTTTATCTTGGCCAAAATACTGAAGGAAATACATGAGGTCAAATCTGCCAAAATTGCCCTTATTTCTCTATCTCCAATTTCCAAGATATCTCATTGCCATCAAGATGTCTCATGCCCCATCTCATGTTCCATGGCCCTAAACCTGGAAAAATAAAATAAAATAGTGTGAAGCCCAATTCCTATAAAATAAAATGAAATAAAATCAAGATGAATGAAATAACACAACTAATGTGCAGAAAGGACTAAATATGAGGGCTAAATAGTATGAAAATATGTGCTCTATCAAATTCCCCCACACTTGGACTTTTGCACTCCTGGGCAAAACACTAAACACTAACATTCACTCTCAAATAAAAAGGATGCAAAGAATGCAAAATGAGAGGCATGACAAGTTTTATAAGAATTCAACACTTCAAAGATCATCTTTCTTACACTTCCCAAACAAACAAGTAGCATGGCAATTTCACTTGGCAAGGCGAGTCAAAATAAGCAGACCCTGATAGAATAAGAACATGCTTTCAAGTTCCTCAAATGCTATGCCCAAATCCACCAAATCATAATTCCACTACCAGATATGCTCATCTTCTAAATCTCCACTCTCAGTGCTTTATTCATGCAAATCAAAAGGACTTTTATTCATAGCTCAAACATGGTAAGGTGGGATAGGAAGATAACAATGAAAAGTAGGCTTTAGGAAGAAAGAAAACATTCAAGACAATCCCAAGATCAATGAAGAACTATTAAACAAGCAGAAGATAGAACCCTTTTTTTTTTTCTTTCTTTTTTTTTTTCGCATGGTAGGTGCGTTTTACGCTCCATCCCACCTTGGTGAGTGCGTTTTACGCTCCATCTCACCTTGGCCTTTGGCCTTTCTATCTATTTTTTTTTTCTTTTGATTCCAAAGGACTTGCTTAATTTCTTTTTTTTTTTTATCGAGGGATGCAATGAATGTTCTTCAACCTAAAGAAGGGAAAAGATCACTCTCTCTTTTTTTTTTTTTTTTTTAGGTATAAAATGAAAGAATGCCTTAATCATCTTTTCACATGCATGAGCACTGATAGCTTCAATAAAGATTCAAAACAAGCTCTGGAATGATACCTATAATTCAGTGGATGCAGGCATAGCATAAGAAAGGACAAGAACATGCACAAATATTCCCACAAAGACTACCTCAATCAACTCACCAAGCCAAACTCATTTCCAATTTACTTGAAAGCCCAAAAAGATAAGATCAACTTTCTAATCATGCTAAATTCTTTCAAACTCAATTTGCCTCATTTTGTAATTTTTTTATTTTTTATTTTTATTTTTATTATATATATATATATATATTTTTTTTTTTCAATTTTCTAAAACTCCAATTTTCTAAAACTCCTCCCCCCACACTTAAACATTACATTGTCCTCAATGTAAGCATGCAGCAAGAATCAGGTATAGGACAAGTAAATAAAAAAAAATAAAATAAGGAGAGAGGAACAACCTGATTTTGTCAATTGTAGGCGGCGTTGAGGAGATGCAGCTCCTCCATAGTATGCTCCTGGAAGCTCTCGTAGAATGGCTTAAGCCGCTGCCCGTTGACTGTGAATCGCCTTATGGTTGACTCATCCATAAGCTCAACTGCACCATAAGGAAAAACATGAGTAACCACAAAAGGACCAATCCAACGAGAACGCAACTTACCTGGCATTAGTTTCAGACGGGAGTTGTATAGGAGGACTTTCTGGCCAACTTCGAACTTTTTCTTGTTGATCAATTTGTCATGAGCAGCCTTAGTTTTTTCCTTGTAAATTCTGGAGTTCTCGTATGCTTCCAATCTCAATTCCTCAAGCTCTTGCAATGGAAGCTTTCGTTGTGAACCAGCCTCTGTCATATCCATGTTACATTGCTTTACCGCCCAATAGGCCTTATGCTCGATCTCTACCGGCAGATGACATGCCTTTCCAAAGACCAGTCGATATGGGGACATGCCAATAGGAGTCTTGTAGGCTGTGCGGTAGGCCCAAAGTGCATCTTCCAACCTTTTGCTCCAATCTTTCCTGTTGGGCTGGACTGTCTTTTCTAAAATATGCTTGATCTCTCTGTTTGAAACCTCAGCCTGCCCATTGGTCTGTGGATGGTAGGGCGTCGCCACTTTATGTAAAACTCCATACTTTCGAAGCATGGATTGCATCGTTCTATTGCAGAAGTGGGATCCTTGATCACTGATGATAGCCTTGGGAATGCCAAACCTGCAGAAAATATGAGATCTAACAAAATCTGCAACCACAGAAGAATCATCAGTCCTGGTGGCTTTAGCTTCCACCCATTTTGAAACATAATCCACAGCCAAAAGGATGTATAGAAAACCAAAAGAGACAGGAAAAGGACCCATGAAATCAATACCCCAAACATCAAAGATCTCACAAAATAATAAGGGTTGCTGAGGCATTTCATTCCTACGTGATATTGATCCTGTGTGCTGGCAACGTGTGCAATTCTTACAAAATGCATGAGCATCTCGAAAAAGGGATGGCCAATATAAACCTGAGTCTAGGACCTTTCTAGCTGTGCGTTGAGGACCAAAGTGACCACCACATGCAAGTGAATGACAGAAATGCAAGACTGAAGCAAACTCAATATCGGGCACACATCTCCTAAGGACTTGGTCACTACACATACGCCATAGATATGGATCATCCCATACATAGTACTTGGCCTGACTTTTAAATTTACTTAGCTGATCTCTCTTAAGATGGGCAGGGATATCAGATGCAGCTAGAAAATTAACAATGTCAGCATACCAGGGCTCAGTACCATGCAAGTGATAGAGTAACTCATCTGGGAAGTCATCTTTGATAGGCTGACAGTCCATGGTAGTGGCATCTGAAGAGGAAGGAAGCCTGCTCAAATGATCAGCCACAAGATTCTCAGCTCCACTCTTGTCTTTGATCTCAACATTGAACTCTTGAAGTAGGAGCATCCACCGTATCAACCTGGGTTTGGCATCGTGCTTTTTCAAGAGATATTTTAGAGCTGCATGATCAGAAAACACAACAACATTAGAACCCAAGAGATAAGAACGAAATTTATCTAAAGCAAACACAATGGCAAGAAGCTCTTTTTCAGTAGTGGTGTAGTTTGCTTGGGCGTTGTCCAGAGTGCGCGAGGCATAAGCAATAACGTGTGACTTCTTCTCTACTCGTTGTGAAAGGACAGCACCAACTGCATAATTGGAAGCATCACACATGAGCTCGAATGGCAAGTCCCAGTTGGGTGGCTGAATGATGGGTGGGGAAGTCAAGCACCTCTTGAGCTCCTCAAAGGCCATCTTGCAAGACTCATCAAATTTGAATTCCACATCCTTCTGAAGCAGGTTGGACATGGGAAGGGCAATCTTGCTGAAGTCCTGGATGAATCTCCTGTAAAATCCTGCATGTCCAAGGAAGGAACGTATCTCCCGCACAGACGCGGGGTAAGGCAAAGAAGAAATGATATCGACCTTGGACTTATCAACCTCTATACCCTTCTTGGACACAACATGACCCAAAGCAATCCCCTGCTCAACCATGAAATGACATTTTTCAAAATTTAGGATAAGATTTTTCTCAACACATCTCTCCAAGACTCTACCCAAACTGATTAGACACTCATCAAAGGAGGTCCCATAAACAGAAAAATCATCCATGAAAACTTCCATGCAATGCTCAAGTAAATCTAAAAATATACTCACCATGCATCGCTGGAATGTACCTGGGGCATTACATAGACCAAATGGCATCCTCCGGTATGCAAAAGTGCCAAAGGGGCAGGTGAAGGTGGTCTTCTCCTGATCCTCCGGTGCTATACAAATCTGAAAATAACCAGAAAAACCATCAAGAAAGCAGTAATGGGACTTCCCAGCTAACCTCTCTAGCATCTGATCAATGAATGGGAGTGGGAAATGATCCTTCCTGGTAGCTTGGTTGAGCCTCCTATAGTCAATGCAGACTCTCCAGCTGTTCTGCACTCGCATGGGCACTAGCTCATTCTTCTCATTGGCTACCACTGTGAATCCTGTCTTCTTTGGAACTACCTGCACTGGACTCACCCACTTGCTATCAGAGATAGGATAAATAATGCCAGCCGAAAGTAGTTTACTTACCTCTGTCTTGACCACATCTAGAATGGTGGGATTGAGTCTCCTTTGGGGTTGTCTGACTGGTCGTGCTTCTTCCTCTAAATGAATCCTGTGCATGCATAAGGAAGGGGATATACCGGGAATGTCTGCAAGTGACCAACCTATGGCTCTCTTATGTTGCTTCAACAGATTCAACAACTTCTCCTCTTGGTCAGGCTGAAGGTTGTTGGCAATGATCACGGGTAGCTTGTCTCCATCCGCCAAGTAGGCGTACTTCAGATTCTTGGGCAGGGGCTTACACTCCAAGGTGGGTGGCTGTTGAATTGAAGGCACCAGTCTGCTTATGTTGCCACCTACCTGCAATACATTCTCAACAACAGAAACTTCCTCTATGGGAGGCACATCAGAATCGCATATAGTATGAGAAGGTGCACTTTCAACAATACTCAAAAACTCATCTATTTCAGAACAAACACTACACTCACTGAGTCCATCATGACACTGAAAGCAATGCATATCATCAGGAAAATTATGGATGGTGGGGAATTCAGACTCAAGATCATACAACTCAACACATGCTTTCTCCACCATTAAGTCAATAAAGTTAACATGCAAGGCAGAATGATCTTCTAAGGGATATTTCATGGCATAAATGATATTGAATTGAATGGTGTTACCAGCAAACTCCATAGATAAAGTACCCTCATGCACATTAATTATTGTTCTTGCAGTTTTCAAGAATGGTCTACCTAGAATGAGTGGTGCGTGTCCGGGTGTGTGATCATCCTCCATATTCAAAACATAGAAGTCAGCAGGGAATATGAAATCATTTACCTTCACTAATACATCCTCTAATACTCCCTCAGGGTATGCTGTGCTCCTATTTGCCAACTGGACCACCACTCCTGTAGATGTCAATGTACCTGCACCTGCCTGCAAAGAAGAATACACAGATTTAGGCATCACATTAATAGAGGCTCCTAAATCTAACATAGCATTATGAAATTGTAAATTTCCAATAGTGCAAGGAATAGTGAAAGTCCCTGGATCTTTGCATTTCTGAGGCATGGCAGGTTGAATCAATGCTGACACATTTCTTCCCAAGTTGATTTTTTCATTTCCTTTCAGTTTCCTTTTGTGGGTGCACAAGTCTTTGAGAAACTTGGCATACTTGGGAATCTGTCTGATGGCCTCCAAGAGTGGTATGTTCACCTCGACTTTTTTGAAAGTCTCCATGATTTCCTTGTCTAACTCAGCTTCTGCTCTCTTTTTATTTTGAGTGGCTCGATGAGGAAATGGCAGTGGATGGTTGTAAGAAGTCTCTCCTCTATCTTGATCAATGGTGGGCTGCTTGTCCTTTTGAATGGGAGGAGGCTGATATTCTTTTTGGCTTTCTTGTTGCTGCCCAAATTCTGGTTGTGGAGAGGGTGGGCTGCTCAACTCCTTGCCACTGCGGAGAACGATAGCACTTACATTGCCCCTTGGATTTGAAACTGGCTGTGAAGGCAACTGACCCGAATCTTGACTCCGTAGCTCACTGATATTGGTTGCAAGCTGTCCAATCTGTGTCTCCAAATTTTGTATGGTAGTGTCGGTCCTTTGCTGAAACTGGAGATTGTTGGCAACAAGCTGCTTCATGATATCTTCCAAGCTTGATTCGGATTTAGGGGCTGGTTGTGGTTGTTGCATTGGTTGACTTGGTCTTTGTGCATTGAATCTGTGCTGCTGAGGTTGCTGATGATGTGGCTGGAATGGCTGGTTAGAAGGACCTCCATACCTCAAGTTGGGATGATCTCTCCATCTTGGATTATAGGTGGCAGCATATGGATCATATCTGTGTTGCTGTGGCTGCTGATGATGCTGTGGCTGGAAGGGTCTTCCTGGAAAAATGCCAGCACAAGCTTCTGTATTCTCCTGCAATTGAGGACATTGGTCAGTAACATGGGAAGATAATGAACAAATACCACATACCTGCTGAGATTGGGACTATCCTTTATCAAGGGCTAGCTGTCTGACCATGGAGGCCAATTCCTCCAGTTTGTTCTCTATCCTCTGTTGGTCATTGATGGCAGCAACACCAATCTCATTGGCCTGCCTCATGGGAGTGGTTGATCTGGTACCAAACTGTTGGGCATTTTGTGCCATCTTGGAGATTAGCTCTTGAGCAGCTGCTGGTGTCTTTTCAGAGAGGGCTCCTCCACTAGCTGCATCCACCAAATACCTATCCATTGGAATAAGACCTTCATAGAAGTATTGGACCAGCAGCTGGTCACTGATTTGATGGTGTGGACAACTAGAACAGAGCTTCTTGAATCGTTCCCAATACTCATGTAATGTCTCCCCATGATTCTGCCTTATGCCACAAATTTCTTTCCGAATGGCGGCTGTTCGAGATGCTGGAAAGAACTTCTCCAAAAAGATCCTTTTTAGCCCATCCCAACTTGTGATGGCAGCAGGTGGTAGGTAGTATAACCAATCCTTTGCAGCTCCATCCAATGAAAATGGAAAGGCCCTAAGTTTTATCTGTTCCTCATCAACTCCTTGTGGCCTCATTGTGGAGCAGACAACATGGAATTCTTTGAGGTGCTTGTGCGAATCTTCACCTGCAAGGCCATGAAACTTGGGAAGCAAATGGATTAGCCCAGATTTCAATTCAAAGGTTGCATCCAATTGGGGATATTGAATGCATAAAGACTGATAGTGCACATCAGGGGCAGCCAATTCTCTAATGGTTCTACCATCCAAATGACCATGATTTACATTATTTCCATTCTTTCCATTCCCATTACCCTCCATTGTGTTTAAGTCAGGGATAAGTATAGAAACAGAAGGAATATCAGATGCAACAGAAGGAGTATCAGATGCAATGGAAGAAGAGGCAGGAGGATTATCAGCTATCCGAAGCTCTAACTCTCTAGCCCTCCTTTGCTTCCTAAGGGTCTTTTCTATTTCAAGGTCTAGGTCAATTGGTATGTCCTTAGAGGATCTGGTCATGCACTAAAGATCAGCACAAAAACATGCTCAAAATGACTCACAAAGAATAGCACACAAACTGGCCTATGCACACAAAAAATGCAAAAACGTAGGGCACATAAAATCTATCAATCAAGAAGCCCTAATATGATTTTTTTATGCAATTTTTCACAAAATTTCAACACAAAAACACTGAGGGACCTAAAAACACTGAAAACCTCACAAAATCAGCCACTAAGAAACACAAAATGGCCCAAAAAGTGGTCTAAACGTTGGAATTTGGCCAAAAAAGGGTCTTCTCACTGTACAACAGTGACATTGATTCCTCACACCCCCATTTCTTTGGACACCAAAAATCAGCCCAATCGGAGCAAGTGAAAAAATATGAACAGTAACTGTTTGCCCCAAAATCGTTTTTTTTTCTAAAACTGGCTCCTATTTTGCCTCAAAAACCACTCTAAATGCAAGAAAACATCAAGGGAAGCATATAGACATGAAAGAAAATCAAGTAAGGATGAGAAAGGAAGAAGATAGAACCGGTATCTTGATCTCAATCCTTAAATATTGCTATCTGTCATGGAGGCTCTCAAAACTGCTTAAATTTGCTATCTGTCTTGCACTTGCTGAGTTTGCTGAATAAGAGTTTGCTATTTTGCTATCTCTTGCACTTGGATGCAGCTTGTTGGTCTCTTACAAAACAGAGAATAAGAGTTTTCTGTCAGCAACGAGAAAAAGAGAAAAAGAGAAAAAGAAAAGAAGAGAATAAGAGAAGAAGAGAAGAAGAGAATAAGAGTTTTCTGTTTTTTTTGCTGGTCTTCTTGATCTTCTTGATTTATTTATGGCATAAACTTGGTACGTGGCATTGTATCTAGCAGTGCCGAGTATGGTTAACTCGCTTTGGACCAGTAGCCCGCAACCAGCTAGTTTCCAACCTATATACCAAGTAGCAACCACAAATTTCTTTAAAATCAGTCTTCTTTTGACAAAAACGAAATTGGTTCCCCGGCAACGGCGCCAAAATCTGATCGGGGTTGTCGAACACCAATAGATTAGATAGTATGATGATACGGATTTGCAATAGAGGTGCAACCCTAAGTCGTCTCCCAACGAACCTCAAACGGATCTGTCAAAACAAGGCTAAACGGGGGGGAAGTTTTTGATAAAAAACAGAAAACAAGATGAATAAGAACACAATAAATCAAGATGCAATCAGTTGCAAACCAATCCTTCTATCCCAGTTTTCATTGCCTTCTCAATAAACCATTTGTTTAGTTTTAACCCTCAAATCGAAAATCAGAAAAATCCTTTAACAACCGCCAAAGATTTGGAAGAAAACCAATAAACAGATTTCAGAAACCTCTTAGTTCAATCTATCAGTTTTGATTCCCCTTATTGCACAGATTCGAGACTGATTGGAATACCATCCAAACAGGTTGTTCTTGATTCTAGTTAAAGCCTCAACCGAGCAAAAAAACCTTGGATTCTCAAACAAAGACAATGCATGCATTCATCCAACCGGTATCAACACATACATAGATTTAAGAGAGAACGGAAACAAGAAAACAACAAAGTTAAAACTAAAACAAACATATTTCCATTAAATCCAAGACTCAAACCAGGAACAAGGATGGTGTTGCAACTTGATTACAGAATCCTTAGCCCTCCATCTTGACAAGAACAATGGAGAGAAGAGAAAAATCAGCTACTGTTCACGTCCTTCAAGAATGTCCCTTTAATGGCCTCTTAAGGTGCTTAAATAGAGCTTAAGGAGGAAACCCTAGGGTACTGCAACTTGACGGCCGATTTCGGAAAGGTTATCTCGCGTTCTGGGATTTTGCGTCTTCATAATAATTTTAGATCAGAAAGAGTAGATGAACTTGGGCTTTTGAATCACTTGATTTGGATATCGGACGCCCAAGATATGGCCTTTTAAAGAATTAGTATCTGTGCAGTTTCCCTAATTTGCCCCCAACTTCTTGGCCCCGACTTTGAAGCGCTGTTTGAAGGCCCAAACGAACTCGGATTTGGACAAACCATATCATTCCAGAAAGCTAAAGAAGTTCCCTACAATATCTCTGAAGACATCATCTTCATTCTGGAATTTTATCTTGGCCAAAATACTGAAGGAAATACATGAGGTCAAATCTGCCAAAATTGCCCTTATTTCTCTATCTCCAATTTCCAAGATATCTCATTGCCATCAAGATGTCTCATGCCCCATCTCATGTTCCATGGCCCTAAACCTGGAAAAATAAAATAAAATAGTGTGAAGCCCAATTCCTATAAAATAAAATGAAATAAAATCAAGATGAATGAAATAACACAACTAATGTGCAGAAAGGACTAAATATGAGGGCTAAATAGTATGAAAATATGTGCTCTATCAAAGATCACATAGGATACATTGACGGGAGGATCGAATTACACGCTAACCATGCTCGTGAAAGGTTATTTGCGGATTATGAATCCTTCTGAATAATTGGGTAGGTATGATACCTTGCTAGAAGCCAATCTTGTCTTATGTATTCGTATTGACACATTGCCAACATATTCGGAAGCCTAATGAGTCATACGCAATAGGCACGGTCCCTAGCTTAAACTAGGAAAGCAAACATATGGTTAAGTGGGACACTTTGGCAAGAAGTTGTGCTGTCATAGGTTCTCATGAAAAAGAACAAATAGACATAATGACGCTATATAATGAGGGGTCGTCATAAAGGAAAACATTTCCTAAAATGGCAATTGATTGAATTAGAAAGAGTTTCTAATTTAATAATTTTCAATTTCTTGGAGTGGCAAATAAGAAATAAAATATATTTGGGCTTAAATTAATATTTGGTGTAAATAAAGTATTTGGGACAAATATTAAATTAAATTAATATTTGGCCTAAATTAGATTTAGGCCAAATATTTTATTTAAACTTATAATTGGATTTGGGCTATTTAATTAAACTTCTACTTAGACTAGAATAAACCCATTTAATTAAGTTCCTAGGAGGATTAGGATAAATGAGCCGGCCCAATCCATTAGGGTTTAAGAAACCCTAGGAGGCTTTTCTATAAATACCCCTTTAAAGGTTGCCCAAATTATGATTTTATTTTATGGTTTTTCAATTGTTGAAAAATTGCCATGCATTCCCACCCGTTTGTATTCCGCATCGATTTGAAACAGAAAGTTCTTTCTATCCATACACAAGCTGCGAAAAAGAGAAGGAGTTAGTACTCTTATTCTGCTCTCCTTACCAACGAACGTGTGTCGCGTATCACAAGTTGGAGGCCAGACGCTTGGACGGCTCGGATCCGCAAATGACTCAAAAATCTAAAGGTTAGATTTATTTTATTTTGCATGTAAATGATTTGATTTCGACGTAGATCCAATTGCTAGGATCGAGGTAAGGTTCAAAAATTTTGAACTATGTTGCTTGCCCTGTAGCGATCTTGCTTTACTTTCAGTGATATCAGATCCATCGTCAAGATTTTTCAATTCCATATGTGTGGATTCGATAATGTTAATATTTGCGAAATTAAGAAATATTGTTGCGCTTGTATTTTTGTATTACAAAACGTTTCTTTTCGAAGGGAAAAAAGGTCGTGTGTGACACGAAAAGGTCGAAAAGAGGTTCGGGGTGCATACAGATGCATCAGAGGGTCCAAAGATGTAACGCCCAGCTCCCACTTACGGGTGTTACTCGTGAACAATTACCCGAATTGTCTACCTGCCCGGTCTGAGATGAAGGGCGGACTATGTTTCAAGAAGAAACGCCCTAGGTGGGAACTAGGCTCGTCCTTCCCTTCCCTTAATCCTTAGGATTTTCTAGAAGGATTGGGCTTTAAACCATACCGCGTTTGGTTAAAAAGAAATCTCGCGAAGACGCCCAATCATTATTTCTCATTTGAATTTAATTCTTTTCGACCAAAAATTACCATTTAAACCAATCCATTGATGGATTACCAAATTTGGAGGAAAAACTCATCATTTTCAATTTCCAAAATTCCGGCATTTTCTCCAAAAATGCCCGAAAAATCCCTTTATTTTGAAAATTTCTCTGAGGCCCAGATTCAATTAAGAAACGCCCCAAAATTTCTCAAATTTTCAAAAAAATTAGTCGGCAGGGCCCACGGCGCGCCCCGGGGCCTGCGCGGGGCCCCACGGGGCGTTGGCCGCGCATGCCGCGCGCGGCCGTGCGCCCACCGCAGCGCGCGCGGCCCCAGCCACCCGCGCGCGCGGGGCTGCTGCAGCCAGGCTGCAGCTTTCTTTCTCTTTTTTTTTTTTCCCAAACTCTCCAGATCTTATTTCTGAAATATATGGCTCCTAATTCCAAAATTTGGCCTCCAAAAACCCTAAAATTTTTATCCAATTAGATGCCTTTCACACTAGGCAAAAATACATCTTTCCTTCAAGTCTCACATTTTGAGTTCTATGTTAGGCCAAATTTATTCAAAATTTCATAATTAAAATCAATAAATATACACCCCAACTTCAACCTTTTCCCATAAATGAAGCTTATACACTCTCTTGATGCTTAAATCCCCTTTTATTAATAATATAGCTTTTCAATATGTTTGCTACATCATACATCAATAAAAAAAATAATTTACAACATGTTTAGGCTTCCAAAACCCAAGCTAAATTACATGAGTTCCCTAGGGTCTTCATTTCATCAAGCATGCTTAACCTTCCAAGATCCCTTCCTTCTTGCACATGAGATACCTACACGGTGAGGATAAAAACGTCATGAGCTATTAAGCTCAATAAGGGTGCAATGACATATAGTATGAACATGAGTAAATAAATGTGATGCAAATGCATGTATGCAACATGGTTAGGGCTTCCATATCCTCACAACCGCCTTGGTTTGAGGCTTTAATCTACCCTACCCCACTCAACCTCATGGCCATAGGTCTTAGAACACAAACAACATGCTATGCACACATACTAACTCATGAAACATACTTACAACTTGCAAGCCACCATCCCATGGGGCTATCCCTTACCTTAACATTCTTTGAAGCTTTTAAACCCTTCCAAGCTTCCTTCCATCCCTTCTACCCAAGAGATCCTTACACATAAAATAAATCAAAATTATTAGAGAATAAATAAGAGAGGAGGTCTAGCCTTCAAGTGCCTAAAACACAAAGATCTTACCTTTCTTCTTCACTTTCCTCCTTGGAAGACATTCTTCCACTCTACAAAATGGGAGACTTCTTCCATTTCTCTCACTAAACTTGCCAAAAGAATTAAGGTTTCCATATACTAACCCATATATATCATCTCCCAATCCTTCAAGAATAAATCCTAGCCATTTGTTTTATTTGGTGAGAATAAATCTCAACCACAAAAATGGCTTAATCCATGCCACTTAGTCTTGTGAATTATCCACCATTGGATTTTACTCACTTTACAAGACTTGATCTCAACCATTAAAAGAAAGCACAATCCACGTGCTCTTCAAGAATAAATCCACACCCTTGGATTTTTCAAGAACCATCCACCACCCTTAGATCAAGTCTTCCAATCTCATAAATAGATTTCTTTTCTATTTATTTAACTTGGACTAATTTCAAGGCCATCATCTTCAAAGACTAATATCATATAATATCCCATTTAATTTAATTTAACCATTTTCATCCATCAACTTGAGAGACATAATTCATTTCTTTTCCAAATGATTAAATCCCCATATTTTCAAGACTTGATCCCAACCCTTGGATCATTTGCTCTTTCAAAACCAAAATTATCCATTTCTCATATATTTATTTTGACTAATTTCAACACATCAACTTGAGAGACCACTTGAGGGACATATATATATATTACATATAAATTAAATCCCACATTTTCCAAACATTAATGGGTGACTAATTTCCCTTTTTCTTTTGGAATTTTCTTTAATCCAAGTAATCATTACACCCACATGGCTAAAATGGCTCATCTTATTTTCTTTTCTATTTAAATAAAAGCCACCATTTTTGCTTGAACAAGAATATGCCAAGTGTCACTCTAAGACACAAACTTGGCCTCCAAACTTTAATCTCATCCATCCATGTGGCACCACCATATAAACACACCAATTTAGGAAAAATTAATTTTTTCCACTCCCATAATTAATTTCCCCTTTTTCTCATAATTAATTCCTTTATGGAATTTCTCTCCAAAATTATCAAAACACCCTTTGTGAATTTTTAATCCCATTTATCTCCATATAATGCAAAATGGGAACTAATTCACTTCCATACTTAATTTCACCTTGGAATTATCTCCAATGTACCAAATTACCCTTTATTGGACTTCACTATCCAAATTACCAAAATGCCCCTCTCATAGGGCACCATTATTCTCAACGATACTTCACTTTCTCAAGGGTATTTTTGGAATTTTCTCATTTTCTTTCTTATTCTTTTAATACCTGTAACAACGGGTGTTACAAAAGACGTGGCCATGGGGGCCCCGCGCACGGAAGGCACTGCTAGGGGCGATCCATGTGCGTGCAGGGCCCGACCTGGCCTAGTTGTGTGCGGTCGAGTGGCAGCAGGCTTGGACCTGTGACTTGCGCGTGCCCCAAGCGACCCGCGGTCCTCGCACGCCCAAGGCTGACCCGAGCGACTTGCGCGCTTGCTTGCGAGTCCCGTGCAGCCCCTTGCCTGTGCGCCAGGCAAGCCCCTACGACCTGGTGTCCTGACAGCTTATGCGATATGCTGCCCAGGGCATCTTTACCGCTTCTACTGACTTGAGTTATGTTTTGACCCTTCCCCGGGGTGCACAATGAACACCCAAGCTGACCCATCGGTGTCCCAGTGCGTTTTGTTCACTTGGGTTAGGCCCGATTGTTTCGCATTTTTTGGGCTTTTTTGATACGATCCATTTGTGTATGACATCTATAAGCTGTGATTAAAATGGGCCGAGGCCATTAATTGGGTGTTTAATATATTATTGGGCTTCTAGTGCATGTTTGACATGCATTGGCTGATTCAAGGCCTGTTAAGCCTTGTTAATGTGACTAATGGATAAAGCCCAAGCCCAAGCCCAAATACAATTGGAACAATTTTGTTTTCCAAAATTATACAAATTTCAATTTATTGAAAACGTTTCAATGAGATTGGTACAACAATTAATTAACATAATTTTAATGAATCAATGAGATTAATTGCATGGGTGTATGGTATGGATCGAGTCGACCACTTATTTTATGTTAGGTATGAATGCTTGTAAATTTGGTTTTTGAAATAGGGCCTACGTGTCCTGCCTCTCTTGTACTCTGATGTACATTCTCTTCTCATCTCACTCCCCCCTAATGTAACTCGAGGTTTCTGATTCTATGTAATGTATGTAGAATAGAATAGAGTAGTGATAGTTGTAGTTTGTATGAAGAGTAAGAGTTGGAGCCAAATTGAAGACAAGAATCGAAGACCCATAAAGGCTTGAAGAATGTGCTTGAGAAGCATGTTGTGATTCTTCACCTAGGTTTGACCTTCTAGCTTCTCTACTATGGCTCAAAAGGGCTAGCTATAGTTATCCATACAATACATCAGTTTGAGTCTTTTATTATGCATTATTAATTTGATTAATTGCATGTGATGAGACCTAAATAAATAAACAATAAATCCCTTATTAATATTAAGTCAATTTGCCTTCCATCATTATGAGGCATTAGGTTTCTAGTTGGCACTTGATTTGTTGAGTCACTCAAGGTCATGTGTCACCTATGATACCTATGTTTCATGGGTTATGAGATGTCCCTGAATGATGGGTTCGACTTAACTAAAAAGGTGGGTTTGTTGAGTCACTCAAGGCTCACTGAGTATAGAGGTAAAGGTTGGGAGTCACATGAGATGTGCATGACAAGGAGTTATCAACCCAACATATCTAGGAGTTGCATGGAGATGCAATTGGTAGCAAGTACCTACCTAATCAATCTTAACACAATTTGTTGAGTCACTCAAGGTTGTGCAAGGGGAGATGGGATCCTAGTCCGCTAGGAAATCTTCCAATGGGATTTCTTGAGTCACGTCTTGAGGGTGGTGAACTTGAAGAAAATAGTGGGAGCAATCATAAAATGTTAATACTTGCAATTTATGATTTCGTAATTAAATATGATTATAACATTTATCTCTATAATTCAGTTGTTGATCCAAAATGTCTAGAAACGTGTCGATAAGATCGATACTCAAGGGCAATAATACCTTCAACGGGACTAATTTCTATAACTGGGAGATCATCTTAAGGATAGTCCTCACGTACGATAAGATTCTCTATAGGATAAAGAGATATCTTCTTGCGAAGCCACCAGTTGGGTCAATAGTAGCACATAGGCCTGGATGATGCATAAGGGTGATATGATCATCGCTTGGTATATCATCTTGGCTGCCATACCCTGAAACATAGGTCGCAACATAAGAGTTATGATACCTATGAGATCATGGCTAGGCTCAAGGATCATTTGTTGAGAAGCATGTCATATAGAGGATAGGTTTTATCAACAGGTTACTAGAGCTAAACTTGGGTATGGATGCAAAAACTTGCCCTAGATTTGGTGCTACACTCCTTCCCTAACAGTTATGGAAGAGACTCTTGGAGAGTTGTTGTCCTTGCTAATGGAGGTCGAGCCCAAAATTGATAAAGGGCCAAGGGAAGTGTTCTCTTAGTTGAAGGGCCCAAGGCGCATAGGGGCAAGCCTGAGAGTAAGAAAGCCAAAAGGAAGAAAAGTTCTTCCATAGTGCAATCTGGAAGAGTTCAGAAGACCAAAACTCGAAGAGGATGCAATCTATCTCCATTATGATGAACTGGGAGGTGTAGAGTAAGAAGAGTTCTACTCAAGGCACTTCAGGTATTTATGTTATTGGAATTAATCTATCTAATTCTGATAAGTCCACATGGGTATTAGATATTGGATCTAGTGCTCATTTTTGCACTTTTGTATATGGGCTTAGGAGTATGAGGAGATTAATAATAGGAAAAGTGTACCTACACGTGGGAAATGGATCAAAAGTTGTTCCATTAGTTGTAGGGACCTATTTATTGACATTGCCCATAGGGCTTGTATTGGATTTACATAACTGTAACTACAATCCTAGTTTGACTAGGAATATAATTTCTATTTCTTGTTTGGACAAGGATGGATTTTTATTTTTATTTAAGAATAATAGTTGTTCGTTATATAAAAATTACTTGTTTTATGGTAAATCAACAGTATGTAATAGTTTGTATGTCCTTGATGTTGATACTCCTATCAATAACATAAATATTAAGCGACTTAAATCAGGTGATTTCAATAGCACTTATTTATGGCATTGTCGCATTGGCCATATAAATTAGACTTGCATATCCAACTTGTATAAAGATGGATATCTTGGCACATTTGATTATAAATCATATGGTGCTTGCGAATCTTGTTTTCTTAGCGAGATGATTAAGTGTCTTTTTAATGGAAAAAGATAGAAGGTCACAAAAGTGATAAGGCTTGTGCACACTGATATGTGCGAGCCCATGTCCACCCAGGAAAGAGGTGGGTATGTCTACTTCATAACCTTTACTGATAATAGATCACGTTTTGGTTATGTGTATCTCATGAGACACAAATCTGAAGCTTTTGAAAAGTTCAAAGAATTCAGATTTGAAGTAAAGAAACAAATTGGGAAAAGCATCAAAGTACTTCAATCAGATCGAGGTGGTGAATGCTTACAGTGAGTTTCTAGATCACCTAAAACAAAATGGGATTCTTTTACAATGGATTCCACCTAGAACACTTGAGATGAATGGTGTATCTAAATGGAGGATTAGGACATTGTTAGACATGGTCTGATCCATGATGAGTCGCACTAAAATCCCTACTTCATTTTGGGGATTCGCATTCCTCACCGCGATCTTTGTTTTGAACAGGGTTCCATGCAAGTCAATTACTCAGACTCTATATGAGATATGGAAAGGAAATAAGCCAAATCTGTCTCTCTTTAAGATTTGGGGTTGTGAAATTTATGTCAAACGTGTTGATAGTAATAAGCTAGAACACAAATCGAAGAGATGTCTGTTTGAGGGATATCCAAAAGAGACAAATGGATATTACTTTTACCACCCACATGAACAAAAGGTATTTTGTTGCCAAGCATGTGATATTCCTTGAGAAGGAATTCTTAGATGTTGTGGCTAGTGGGAGGAATGTTGAGCTTGAGGAAATTCAAGGCGAACCACAAACAAATACTCCTATTTAGGAAATCGAGAAAGATGAGACACAAGATGCTATGTCAATTCCCCAATCTTCCACACAAGGACTTCATAGATCAACGAGAGTTTGTCATGAGCCTGAGAGATATGGATTTCTCATCTAGCTTGTCATGGTGATGTCCTTCTAGTTAAGAATGATAAACCAAATACCTATGAAGAAGCAATGTTAGACATTAACTCCGTGAAATGGCTTGATTCCATGAAATCCGAAATGGATTCTATGTACACTAACAAAGTATAAACTTTGGTGGATCCACCTGAGGGTATTAGACCCATTGGGTGTAAGTGGGTCTTCAAAAAGAAGATTGACATGGAATGTAATACCCGGGAAATTATTAAGAGTATAAATGATATTTAATGAAGGGTATAACTGGAATTATCAAAAGAATAAGGCTATATGACACACTAACGCAGTTTTAGATGATCGAATCAGTCGGAGGGAGTAACCCGGACCTTAGATAGCCAAAGAAAAATGTACATTATTGACAAGTGATTCGAATTATGATTTTTAGTGATGAAAGAAGAGGGATCGGGAACAGTTTTTGGTACAGCTGTCGACCGGGTTAAGAAAACTGAATCGACGTAGGAAACGTCTGGAAAGTCAATGGAGCGTGTCAAGGACTAGTATTTAATGTGTAGAACAACCCTTAAGCGATTTCAGGTTAAATCAAATGGATTTAAGGTTAATTTAACCAGCCGGGCCTAAGTGCAGTTTTCTAATTTTGCTCGAGGGAGGTCAAAACGGTAATTTTTTAGAAGTTTTGAGGGTCAAATGAGATGTACTAAACTTGTGGAACCTGGTGATATAATTGGATTTATCAGGGATGCTTTGGAGGGGGGCAGAAATGTCATTTGGAAAGTCAAGGGGTGAAAGTGCAAATTATCAAAAACTTGTAATGTGAACGAGCATGGAGGAAGTCGGCCGCTGCCTTCCACCGCACGTGGAGCTGTCTCCGGTGATGGGATGGCCGCGGTAGGACCTGGGGAAGGTGTTAAACAGCCCAGGGTTTCTTGTAGGCCAATCCATGGCCGCTGATTGGCCGGATTTTGGCCGAAAATCGTTTATAAAAGGGGCAAGGATTTCGGCAGAAACTTTGCACAAAAATAGGCCGTGTTTTAGCATGAATCGAAGAGATTAGATAGAGGGGTTTTTCTCTTTGGTGTGTGGGCTTTCATTCTGGACAATTTCGGATCAAAAGGAGCACATTTGAAGCTATTTGGAGCTTGGCCGAGCAAAGGTGGCGGACCGCCTTCCGCCGCCTGCAACTGCCTATTTCGGGCATTTTTTAGTGGCCTTTCGGCCAGAAAATGGTATGGCTTGGATCGATTTGCAAAGGGATTCAAGGGGGTGCCTTTATTTCGGCCATCAGAGCGACCGCCGGAGACTGGTTCAACGAGGAAGAAGGTAGCACGTGCAGTCACGAGCCAGCCTCCACACGTACCCACACGCCAGGTGCCTAAGGGCGCATGAAATGGGCATTCTGGGTATTTCCTCTTCCATATTTTTTGTTGATTTATTTAAGGATTTATCATGTTGAAACATTTTGGAAAATGGTTGAGGAAATAATTATTTTGGAATTATTGAGGTGAAAAATGGGAGAAAATAGAGAAAATTATGAAAAAATTGGGTAAAATGGATTTTAATGTTTCCTTAATTAAAAATGGTGTTTTAGGAGTATCATGGCTCGAGGTTGAGTACAAGTTCAAGTATTTGGGGTTTGGCACGCAAATTGAGGCCGTACACGAGGGTCGAGGCGATCCAAATACGTTTCGAGGTGAGTGGTCTGACTCTAGTTTTATCCTTATCTTGAAAATGTGTTGAAATGTGTGTAGTGGATTCAGGTGGGCAGTGTTACCCTCCCGAACCTAGGTTACACGCGATTGGACCAGTTCTAGTGAGTAGTTTTACCCTCCGAAACTTGGGTTGTTTTGCAAAGGCGTTTTACTTATGTATTTGTGGCATCATTTGCATATTGATCATGTGGTATATTGCATCAACTATTTTTACTTATGAAAGAGTCGGTGCATGGTGTGTGATTTTCATATCATCGGGGTATTGATGTTCGTGTCGGTATTGTGTTCGTGTGGGATGAGATGGGGTCTACTTGAGAATGGACAATGTTAATCCAGGTGAACGGGTGTCACACTGGAGCACTCAAGAGAATAATGTTAAACCAGGTGAACGGGTGTCACGACGGTGCACTCGAGGGATTAATGTTAAACTAGGTGAACGGGTGTCATAGTGGGGCATTCGAGGGATTAAGTATGTCAGGGAAATTTCTCAAGTTAGACATGTCTTGTATGTTGTCGCTTGTCTAAGTATGTCATGCTCGTGTGTCTCTCATGCATTGTATAAACTGTTTCATACCGTCACTTAGATGTTTTATCATCTAACCTGGGCTATGCCCCTGGAACGTTTAATGTTCCAGCCAGGGACTGTTGCGAGGGCAAGGATGTGGCCGATTGAGGGCCAATGGTGCTTAGTTTGTAATCGTTGTAACGTTTGGAGGCTTTAGTATGTATTTCAGGTTGTAAATGAACAGTTGTATATTAGCAATGTTATCATTTGATCTGTATTACGTATTTTTCTATGGAAATACCATGTAAGAACTACGGTGTTTTGGTATTAATGTATCCATTGCGTTGTATTATGTCTCGTTTAGTTTAAGATTATTGATCTTGATAGTTAAACGGGAAAAGCTGGGGTTCTCGGGGTTTGTATCTGCATGTGAAGATTGTTCTTGATACACCGTGCATGTTGACCTTAGAGGAAATAAAAAAAAATACCCTTATAGTGACACGCCTAGCGAGACGGGGTGTTACATGGAAGGTAATGTACAGACGTACAAACCCAGCGTTGTGGTCAAAGGTTTCAGTCAAAGATAAGAAGTTGACTATGACAAAACCTTTTCACCTGTGGCAATGATAAAATCCATATTCTGCTTGCAAACATTGCCTATCATAACTATGAGATTTGGCAGATGGATGTTAAAATAGCTTTCCTTAATGGAAACCTAATTGAGGATGTGTATATGACACAACCTGATGGTTTTGTCATCTAAGAACATGCAAATAAGATTTGTATGTTATAAAGAGCCATTTATGGTCTAAAGCAAGCATCTTATAGTTGGAATCAATGTTTCAGTGAAACAATCAAAGAGTTTATTTTTTCACAAAACGAAGATGATCCTTGTGCTTACAAGAAGATTAGTGGGAGCGTGGTGGTCTTTTTAGTCCTATATGTGGATAATATATTGCTCACAGGGAATGGTGTTCCCGTGTTGCAATCAGTTAAAAGATGGCTTTCAAAATATTTTCTCCATGAATGATTTGGGAGAAGCATCCTATATTCTAGGAATAAGGATCTATAGAGTTAGATTCATGAGGTTGCTAGCACTCTCCCAAAGCGCGTACATTGACAAGGTGTTAAAGAGGTTTAGCATGGAAGATTCTAGGAGGAGAAGTCTTCCCATGTCACATGAAATACATCTCTCCAAGGCTATGTGTCCAAAGACACAAGATGAAAGAGATAAGATGGTCGAGCACCATATGCCTCGACTATTGGCTCAATCATGTATGCCATGCGATGTACGAGGCTTGATGTCGCATATGCTTTGAGCATATGTAGTAGATATCTGGCTGATCCAGGTAAGAAACACTAGATTCTTGTGAAAAACATCCTCAAGTACTTGTGAAGGACTAAAGAGATGTTCTTAGCATGTGGAGAATGAGAGCTTGCCGTGAAGAAGTTCACGGATGTTAGTTTCCAATCCGACCATGATGATTTTAAATCACGTACAGTCGAGATTTTAAATCATGAGTTGGAAGAGTTCCAACAAGAGATAGTGGCAGATACAACAACTAAAGCTGAATACATAGCAGCCTCCAAAGTAGCTTAGAAGGTTGTATAGATCCATAAGTTCATTGATGAACTTAGAGTGATGTCCATCATTGTTGATCCTATAACAGTTATTGCGACAACGATGGAGCCATCACGTAAGCAAAGGAACCACGGTCTCATCAACGGATCAAACTTGTATTTCGGCATCACCATATGATGATGGAGATTATCAACCGAGGTGATATATATAGAGAAAGTGTCGACGGATGACAACATCGCAGATCCCTTAACTAAAGCTCTGTCCCAGGAGAAACATGAAAGTCATGTTCGATCATCAGATATAAGATACAATGAGTGATTGGCTCTAGTGCAAGTGGGAGATTATTAGTATAGGTGCTCAAGACCCAATCAGATTGGACATGTTATACATTGACAATTGCAATCATATTTATTATTGAATAAGGAGTTATCTAATTTCATAAGAAGTCGTTCTATTAGTTTCTTGTTATTATTGTAATGACCGGATGAAACTAGATAGAAGTCCATATGATGTATATTGTGATTAATCTATAAAGATGTGAGATGATGTATCACAGTTTCTAAACATCATTAAATGTCCCAAGTAGTAGCAATGTCAAGAATAGACATTGACAATTGAGGTAAGACTTGTATGTGTTATGTTTTTGCTATGTCATAGCAATAGGGGTCTCTAGACAAGTACATAGGTGACCAATGTTGGAGAACGTGTCACTGAACATGACATGCCATGAGAATCCATTTTGGTTATATGTTGATGGAATTCTCATACTAGATGGGTGTACCTAATCCTTGGACCTGAGGTTGTCACGATCATCTCATAAGAAGATCGGTATGCTTTGACATCTTTTCAATTGACTTAGACAAAGGCTGAACGTGGGCGATCATTGGGCATATCGTGAGGCTTATGGAGATGGGTGCATAACCAAAATGAGACTCGTCTATCCGTTGATAGAGGATGATGTATCTAAGGCTCCTTTGGTGGATATTCACTTTAAATCCATGACCATGGTGAAAGAGATCAATAAGGAGTTATTGATTCACTTTATATTAAATGAGGATATCCGAAAAACTGAAGAAAACTTATGTGATCGTAATCAAGTAACACATCGCCAACTTGAGATCACATAGGATACATTAACAAGAGGATCGAATTACACGGTAACCATGCTCATGAAAGGTTATTTGCAGATTATGAATCGTTCTGAATAATTAGGTAGGCATGATGCCTTACTAGAGGCCAATCTTGTCTTATGTGTTAGTACCGACACATTGCCAATATATTTGGAAGCCTAATGAGTCATACGCAATAGGCACGGTCCCTGGCTTAAACCAGGAGAGCGGACGTATGGTTAAGTGAGACACTTCAACAAGAAGTTGTGTCGTCATAGGTTCTCACAGAAAAAGAACAAATAGACATAATGACATTGATATGACAAAAGGTCATTATAAAGGAAAACATTTCCTAAAATGCCAATTGATTGAATTAGGAAGGAGTTTCTAATTTAATAATTTTCTATTTGTTGGAGTGGCAAATAGGAAATAAAATATATTTGAGTTTAAATTAATATTTGGTCTAAATAAAGTATTTGGGATAAATATTAAATTAAATTTATATTTGGGCTAAATTAAATTTGGCCCAAATATTAAATTAAATAATATATTTGAGGTTGAATTAGATTTGGCCCAAATATTTTATTTAAACATATAATTGGATTTAGGCTATTTAATTAAACTTCTAGTTGGACTAGAATAAACCCATTTAATTAAGTTCATAGTTGGACTAGGATAAATGGGCCAGCCCAATCCATTAGGGTTTAAGAAACCCTAGGAGGCTTCTCTACAAAAACCCCTTTAAGGGTTGCCCAAATTATGATTTTATTTTATGGTTTTTCAAGAGTTGAAAAATTGCAATACATTCTCTCCCGTTTCTATTCCGCATTGATTTGAAACAGAATGTTCTTTTCGTCCATACACAAGTCGAGAAAAGGAGAAGGAGCTAGCACTCCTATTCTGCTCTCCTCGCTAATGGACGCATAATGCGTATCACGAGTTAGAGGCCAGACGCTTGAAAGACTCGAATCCACAAACGACTCGAAAATCTAAAGGTTAGATTTATTTTATTTTGTATGTGAATGATTTGATTTCGACATTGATCCAATCACTGGAATCAGGTAAGGTTAAAAAATTTTGAACTACGCTGCTTACCCCATAGCGATCTTGCTTTACTTTTAATATAATTAACAGACATTTCCCTTACGGGTGACTAGCGGTACCAGCTTCCTTAGATCATCCGACATTTGTCATCACAGCTGATAGTTATCACCCATACATCCAACCATCTACTGTAATGACTCAACGGTCGATAGCCTACTGGTTTGTACCCCACACCCTAGACACGCATAACCATCCCTTTGCAAAATACAAATCCTTACATAATCTAAACCTAACAATAACGCATAATTCCTTAGAAACTTTAGGGCGATTCAAGACCCTTGTTAAGAGTATGAGCGTGACTTAACTAGAATTTATATTACAGTCCAAATAAATAAAATGGATCAGACTATTCAATGCTGAAGAGGATAGCACAAAGAAGACTCACAACGGAAACTTACATGGTAGCCAAAGGAGAGAATAACTTATAACAAAGTTAGGAGCTTGCCTTTAAATAGTGGATTTCAACGTTTTTTCGCTCTCAAGTCGCTAAACTGTTACACACTGTAAGATAAAACAATCTTTATCAAAATTAATAAAATTGCATACAAAAATTAAATTCTAACCGCACAATATTTTTAGTATATTCTTCCAACTTTTTCTTCAAATCTTCCCTTTTTTCCTCTTCTTCCAACTGCTGGCTGCAATCTTCTTCTCCCTCAATTTCTTCTCTGCCTGATGCTTAAAAAATGGGCAAAATTGGCAAAACAGAGGAAGCTTGGCGGCCAAGGCAGAGAAGTGGCCTAGCATATTCCACATGGTGGCCCCAACGGCTGTTGCATAGCCTCCTGAAACGACATCATTTTGAGCGTCTCTTGACTAGAAAAATTCCAACCCTTTTCCCTCACACGTGTGCCTGCTGCCCCTCAAACACGAGACCTCCCGATTGCCCCCTCGCGCTCTTAAAGAGACTCATGGCCCTCTTTTCAAAATTGCAACAAAGCCCCAAAATTTTCCAAAGACTGCCACTTACGCCCCACATTACAAATATTACTTATTTCACTTATACCCCAAAAATTTTAGAAATTAATTAATTTAATTTATTCATTTATTAATATTGCTATTATTATTATTACTGTTGTTGTTGTTGTTGTTCTTCTTCTTCTTCTTCTTCTTCTTCTTATTATTATTATTATTATTATTATTATTATTAGATAAAATGAACTAGCATTTATATTGTTTATATTTCGAAATATAGTGTGTAGAAATTAAGGCCAAAAGAAACTGTTGCGGAAAAACTCTTCAAAACAGTGGGTTAGAACTCAATCGAAATCAAACCAAAACAACCGAATACAAGAACAAATCAAGGCAGAAAATTAAACTCCCTGTTTAGCAACAATTGGTATCAGAGCCTTGTGTGGCTCCTGGGTTGCTCGAAATCAAGACCTAATCAAAACCCCTTTCGGTTTTTTGGGTTCGATTTCACGGTAAGGGTTTTTTTTACGTTGAAAAATCGAATCTGTTCTTGGTCTTTTTCTATGTGCAGGGCTTGAGTTGGGGTGAATCAACCCCATAGCCATAATCGACCATCCAAGGGGGTTTTCCTCTGACCGGTGCATTCCAGCCTACCCGTCAGCCGGCGGCAGCGTGTGGGGCTGCAGCAGCGACGTGTGAGGCAGCGTGTAGAGGTCGGCAAGTGCCTTCCTCAGCTCCAAGATCCGTACCAGATCTGAACCTCTTCAACTTCAGATCTCAGTTCTGAGATCTGTGTGGTAACCTTTGTGGTTTCAGATTTCTTTAAGTGATTTATTTGTGCTTATTCAATTGCTTGGTGCCTTTGATTATTGCTTAGTAAATCTGCGATATCTTTGTGATATCTGTGAAGTCTGCATTGTTGCTTAGTGCCTCATAAATCTGTCAGGTATCAGAATTTGTTTCTAATCTTTATCCTGTTTTCAGCTTGGTATTTTTTTGTTTGATACCTTTGTGTTTTACCTGTGCCTATTTAAACTGCTAAGTGCATTTAAATATAGCTAACTTGGTTTGCTACTGCGTGCAATCAGTTATTTTGGTACCATTTTTTGTTGAAATTGATTCTAAGTGAATCTGTTGCCTAAGTTTTAAATTGAAACTTTGTGTTTTTTGTATGTCCACTTAGGTAGCATCATATCTGTGTTTATTTTGCTGCTGCCATATTGGGATTTTTTATTTAAGATTTATCTGTGGCTATTTTAACTGCTTAGTGCTTTAAAATTGTGCCTAGAAAATCAGTACTATCCCTTTTAAAAATCTGCCCTTGATTGAATCTGTTTTGTGCATACCCATTGTTTAGGATACAGTGAAAAACTTAGTGTTTTGTAGGTTGCACTACTTATTTGTGTGTTAAGCATATTCTTTGAGAACATGGCTACACATTTTGAAATGGGGATGTTCAATGGGAAGGGTGATTTTTCTATTTGGCAACAGAAAATGAAAGGGATTTTAGTTCAACAAAAAGTATCAAAAGCCATAGATGGCAAATATCCTGAAAACACAACAGCTGAACGAAAATTAGAAATAGATGAACTTGCCTATACTTCTATAATCTTGCATCTTTCTGATTTAGTGTTAAGGAAAGTAGGAAAACTTGACACAACTAAAGAACTTTGGGAAAAATTGGAAAATTATATGTTAAGAAATCCACTCCTAATAAGCTTTATTTGCTTGAAAGTTTCTTTAGTTTTAAGATTAACCCCTCTAGGGACCTAGATGACAACATAGATGTCTTTAACAAGTTGGTTCAAGATATCACGAATTGTGGTGAAAAAGTGTCTGAGGAATATAAGGCTATAATTCTTTTGAATGCCATTCCTGATGCCTTTAAGGAGGTAAAAAATGCCATTAAGTATGGTAGGGATACTCTAACACCTGAAATTGTCATAGATTCTCTTAGAAGTAAGGAATTGGAATTAAGGAGTGAGAGAAAATATGGTGAGGTCCACATGATGAGGGGTAGAACTAAGAATCTAGAGGAAGGTAGTAAGAAAGGGAAGAGTAGGTCAAAGTCCAAAACCCAAGGGAAGGGTAAGAAGTGTTATGGTTGTGGGAAAATCAGACACTTCATTAAGGATTGTTATGCCAAGAAAGGCAAACAAAAGGAAGAAGCCAATGTAGTGACCCCCTATGACCCTAGTGAGGTTAGTGAGGTATACATGCTTTTAAAATCTAGTGCAAAATTAGTGGGCGAGGACTATGTGTCCGTTGTTCCATTTTAGGGAAGGGTTGAGTATCCTTATTCCCACCACCTTAAGCAAGGTGGAGAGTCCTAGCCTAAGTGGGAGGATGAGAGAAATCCTAACCTAAGTGGTAGGAAGAGTTAGATCCTAACCTAGGTGGGAGGATTAGAGAGATCCTAGCCTAAGTGGAAGGATGAGAGAAGGCCTTAAAAACATGTTTATGCATTTGTTCCATTTCCTATGTGGATAATATGCATTTGTTGCTTTTCCTATGTGGATAATATGCATTTGTTGCATTTCCTATGTGGATAATATGCATTTGTTGTTTTTTCTTGTGTGGATGATATGCATCTGTTGCATTTCTTATGTAGATAATTTGCATTTGTTGCAAGACTCATGCATTGGTTGCATATTTAAGCATTTGTTGCTTGTCTAAGCATTTGTTGCCTATCCTATGCATTTGTTGCATGTTTTGCATTTGTTGTATGCCTTGCATTTGTTGCATGTGCTTGTTTTCGTGTTGCCTGTGTGTGCTGGCCTCTTTAGGAATCAAGGTGGAGATTGTTGGGTTTTGTGTTTCCTAATGAGTCCAAGGCAATGACGATGGTTCGGGTTAGCTTCATAGGCTTCGGCCCGGGATTGAAGCAATGGTTCAACCCACTTATTGGCAGCCCATTTATAGAAGTCGGGCCATAAGCCCTTAACCCTCCCTTTGGAGGAGAAATGGGTCTTGACCCATTTGCTCAAGGGAGGGAGGAAGCCCATGAAGCCCAAGTCCATGAAGCCCAAGCCCATTTCCTCTCTTGCCCTAAGCCCACAATATAAAAGGGATTGTTTCCCCTTTTTGTGCCCTAGGTGGGGCGGCCGATTGGGTGCTCTCACTTGTTCCCTCTCTCGGCCGATTCTCCCTTCATTGATGGCGATCCTCTTGGGGTTTCTTTCCTTCTCGGTCAGATGCTTCTTTCCTTTGCTGTGTGCCGCACTTTCCTTGTGCGTGGTGGCTGTTCATCAATGGCGTTTGCAAAGCCTATTTAGTCCGAGTTGTTGTCTTCTCTTTGAGGTAAGTTTTTCGGCCATTGTTAAACCCATATCTTTGTGATTTCCCTCTGTTCCTTGGTGGATCCTACTGTGTGTGGAAGCTTGTGTGGCTTGGGAAAGGGGTGTCGATCGGCCGAGGGATTTGGGGGTTTGAGGGCTTCGGTTCTTGGGGCTTTTGGGCTCCTTTGTGGCTTGGTGTCCCTATTCGTTGGCGTTACCTAAGTGGTGTTTGAACGAGCCCAGATCTGAGCCTTGGAGCAGTCTTCGTGACTGCCATTGTTGCTAAACAGGGAGTTTAATTTTCTGCCTTGATTTGTTCTTGTATTCGGTTGTTTTGGTTTGATTTCGATTGAGTTCTAACCCACTGTTTTGAAGAGTTTTTCCGCAACAGAAACTAGACCCATTATCGAGTTTTTACAGTTTCTCCCCTCCTTTAGGGATTTTGGTCTTCCAAATTCACGCTTGGTCCATTTCCAGGAGGTACATTCGTCATTCCCATTTTGGTAGTTTGGTTTCCTTCACTTTCTACGTTGTGAAGGTGATTGTGGTTCCCTCATTTCTCGCCCCTAGATCTATTCCTCATTTTGGGCTGCCTAAGTAATGGACCCGAGTTAGTGGTTTCATCCATAGGTTGTGGTCAGTACACTTAATGTAGGGTCACACGGATCAAATTATGTATAAAGTAGAGAAATGAGGAGTGTATATACATATACAAATACAAATAACTAGTGAGATGAGACATCTACCTATATAAATAACGTTATATGATGTTTTCTCGGTTGAAACTGATCTTTGAGCTTTGATGACAGGATAGGTTACACGTTATTCGAGGTTATTTTCGTTAAGGATAGCAGAATTCAATGAGTAAGTTGGGGCGAGATGCAAGTAAGTATTTGGTTATTTGATAAATCTTGGGGAGCACATGTGTTGTTCGTGAAGAAAAAGAACAGGAGCTTAATGATGTGTATAGACTACCACCAGCTGAATAAGGTAACTATTAAAAATAAGTACCTGCTCCCTAGAATTGATGAATTGTTTGATCAATTACAAGATGCTAACGTATTTTTGAAAATTAACTTGAGGTTGGGATACTACCAATTGAGGATTAAGAAGGAAGATGTAGCAAAGACTGCCTTCAGGTCTTGGTATGGATATTATGAATACTTGTTAATGCCATTTGAGTTAACTAATGCACCTGCAGCTTTTATGGATTTAATGAATAGGGTGTTCAAGCCATATTTGGATTAATTTGTGATTATATTTATGGATTATATACTGATTTACTTAGTTAACCAAGAAAGAACATGAATAATACTTGAGGAATTATTTTGAGGACACTATAGCAATAGCGATCTTTCAAGATATGAATCCTGACTAACTTAGGAAATATGTTTAAGGATTTCTAGCATTGCTTTGTTGCTTAACGTAAAGAGGAGCCAAGTTGAATGGAACGAGGTATGTACGAGTTAATTAACCTCTACTCTTATTTAACAATGCCTTGGGGAACATAAAGATCTATGGTCCGTACAGATGATCCTAAAGATAAGCTAGGTTGTGTCCTTGTGGAAACAATGTATGGGTCTTGGTAGTTGGAAAATTTGTGAGAGTGTATCACTAGGTTCCCTGAGGACTATAAGGGTTTGGTTGTGGTTATGGATTCCTGCAGGTGTGAGCTATTGTAACAGAGTACAGGAGCTATCGACTGGTGAGGTAAAGTGTCAACCGTTTGGTGACGCTGCAATATATCACACATACATGCCCAGATATAGCATTTACAGTGAACATGTTGAGCCAATTCTTGTCTAATCCTAAGTCCCAACACTGGTCAACATGTAAGAGGTTATTTCGATATCTTAAAGGCACTATTGGTATAGGTTTGGTCTTTACTCCTTCACCAAATGATTTGTCTTTAGTGACTTATACAAATGCAGACCATGCTGGTTGCAAGGTCACTAGGTGATCTATTACCAGTTTTTGTGTATATTTTGGTCAAAATCTAATCGTGTGGAGGTCCAAGAAATAGTCAGTTGTTGCTAGATCTATGGGAGAGGTCGAATATTGGGCAATTGATATTGGTGTGACTGAACTCATGTGGTTGAAGTCCTTATTTATTGAGTTGGGATATCCTTGTGTGTCCACTCCAGTTGTATGGAATGATAATTTGGTTGCTAAGAGCATGGTAGAGAATCCAGTGTTTCACTCTAGGATGAAACATGTTGAAATCGATGTTCACTTTGTGTAGGAGAAATTTGAATATGGTGAAGTAGAAAGTAGATATATTCTAACATCTGATCAAGTGGCAGATATTCTTACTAAAGGACTGCCTAGAGACCAGTTTGAGTTCTTATGTTAAAGGCTTTGTATAAAGCTATCACCTATGTGTGCTGATTTAAAAATTGCTACAGCTGCTATAGTTTCATCCACAAAGTTCTTAACTTCTAGGGAGTCTGATTTGAAGGGGAGTGTGGAAGCATTTAATATTTTGTTATAACAGTTTGTGTTGTTGTTGTTTTGTTTATGTTTATAATTGATGTAGTTTGCAGTTGTTGTTATGTTTTGATTATTGATGCTTTACTCGTACAAGCGGTATTTCCTTTTAGCGAGCTGCCTATATAAGCAGCTCACGATCTCTTTGTATAAGTAATTTTTCATTTCTATTTCTTTAAATAAAGTACTGCTGAAGGCATTTTTCTCTCTCTCATGTTAAGCTTCTGATCTATTCTTAGGGTTTCATTACTCGAACTGTCAACCAGCTCGAGGAAGGCTATCGACCAGTTGCTCTTTGTCACGGACTATCGACCGGTGGCTAGTCATTATCGATTGGCTCTTCCATTATGTGATATCCTGCATGGAATTATAATGCATGGGACTAGGTTTTCATCATTTGGGGAAACATAAGCTATGGATGCTTGGACACATACATCTTAGAATGACTAGTTGCACAAGCATTGCATTGGATATGTATTCCTATATGGGCGAAGCATGGCCTGATGCCTAGCCTATGGGGGCTATTGTATCATGTTAATGCTTACTATGTCATTGCATTTATTATTTGTTACATTGCATGGTTATGTTATGATGTGATATGGAGTTGGCCCTCAATAGATATGAGTGGAGCTTGGCTTTGGGTAGCTATAACTTTGGAACTTCAATATGTGGTCGTGATATGCGGACCTTGGGCTCTTATGGTTAATGCTAGCCAGTTCATGGCTGCAGTATGTTTGTATGCCAGGACTTGGGCACCAGGTTGTGCATTTCTTATGTGGGGCCCAAGGACTGTTATTTGCACTTGTATATTTATGTTGAAAACTGGATATCATGCTGCACGGTATGGGTGACATTTTAATTTATAGCACGACATTTTGTGTGTTGTATTCAGTGTGAGAGATCTATCCCCACCTTTATTGTTATTATTCTACTTGCTTGTTGAGTCTTGTGACTCACCCTTGCTTTACATCATTCCAGGTAAAAGGAAGGTGAAGGTCAAGGGTGAGGGCAATAGCGTTTGAGTGGATGGGTAGTCAGTTGTACAGGGCAATCTCAGCCATCGATCCTGGGGGAGGTTTTTGTGGTTTTGGGGTACAAGAGGTTGTTAGCTATGTCTTTGGTGTCATGATCCTTCTAACCAGGTTTTTGTTAAGGGGTACACCTTATGTTTACCACCCTCGTATCTTCTAGTCTTGTATATATGCATATACTGTGCTTCTGTTGTGTTAGTGTATTACTTCTTTTGCATGTCACTTGCCAGGGATTTTCAGCATCTTTTCTCTCTCTTTTGAGACTCTCACCTGGGCTCGCCGGCCTCTGGGATCTGCGAGAGGGGGTTCTCACAATTTGTTTACCTAGAAACAACCATTCAACCTTTAAGTTCTTCAATTGTTCTTCCATTTGAGAACATTGAGAACTTTAAGTATTTGATACCAAACATCAAATAGATAACTTAAACTTCTTTGGATTAGAACTCAAGTACTATCATTTGAGTATATAATCATTCACTCAAGGATTTAATGTTTGTCACGTAAGCATCAAGTATGTATTTTAAACACATTGCTCTTAAACCTTGAGTAATGCTAACTCCTAGACTTGATGAGTTACCGTATTAACACATATTTTGGGTACCTGGGACATTATCTTAATCCTAAGCTTACTCTAAGTACCACAAGTCTCCACATGTTACTTATATATTATGGACACTTAGGATATTCCTTAAAACCTTAGAGAGACATATTAAACTTAAACCTATTGAGTTTCCTTGAGCTTTTCATCACCAAAACAACCTCAACACAATCCTCATTAAAGTTTTGCATAAAATATTCTCAAAACTAAACTCATAAAAGGACTTCATGCTCTGATTGTATTTCTTTTTGGTGTTTTGTTAGGATATGTGAAAGGGTGACAACAAATTCCCTATAATATCCTCGTCAGATAAAGAACTCTATCTCCTTCCTCAGCTTGCCACATTCATTAGAATAATTCACCTCTGACTACTAATTTTTTCAAGGACTTCAGATGGCATCTATTGAGGGGAATGAATGGTATGGTCCTTGATCCTAAGACTTCTAAGGTTTAGGCTTTCATTGAGTAGATTTGTCCATTTGTTAAGGCACCTTGGAACATTACCTTTCTTTTTGAATGGGTGTTTCACTAATAGTATTAACTTGCTCTTCAAGATTCATGTATCATCATTGCATGCGGGTACACAACTCCATCAATGTTTTTAGCTCATTTTTATTTAAAGAGAAACCAAACTTGGTTTCTTTGATAGTGTTAATGAAGGCGATTATGGCCACCTTGTCTTCCAATTTGTTAATACTAGCAACTTCGACTTGAAATATGGTAATAAACTATCTCAAAGGCTCATTTGGCTTGGGCTTTATCAAAAGCAAACAAGAGCTATTTTTCTTTGGGACTCATTCACTTTAGAATCTATTTTGAATTATTCCACAAGTTATTTGAATTTAGAAATACTAGTTAGATTACATGATATCACAATACCAATCCCATGGCCTCCATGTAGAGTTTGTGTGAAATTTTTGTAGATCATGGCATTAGTAGAATACCTGGATTACATAGTATCGCAATACCAACAAAAGTGTTATTTAGGATATTTTGTCCCTTCAAATACTCGACACAAGGGGTAGCCAAATTTGGCTAGCATAAGCTCATGAATAATGCTTGTCGTAAATAAGGTAAACATCGATTACACTATTGGGCTGGATCTTATTGACTACTCAGAGAATAGCTTTTAGTTGGTTGTCAGTCAATTAGATGTTGGAATTTAACTCCTCCTCTCGGTAACGACTTTTGCATTTCTCCCATCCTACACAATCAAAGTCCTATTTTTGGTGCTTGTTGTTATTACTTCAACTATTTACTTGTTCTTCTCTATGAATATTTTAATGTCTTTAACTCCGATGAGTTAGGTGGAGATTGAGTTGGTTGAGCTTAACCTTTGTCAATGCATTTGGACTTCTACTAGCTATTATTGTGTTCCTTTTAGAATTGTGCATTCCATACATCTAATCAATTGTATAAGAACCCTCTGGTTCCCATAGACAATGGCTATTGATGATGCATAAATGTGACCACCAATATAGTTACGAAGAATAAGACATGTAATGCCTAAGAAGGGGTGAATTAGGCTTTTAGATTTTTAAGAAAACAAATTTTATAGAAAATGTATGCAATGAGAGTTAAATATCTTAATATGTTTTTTTCAAGATGAGTAAAGTAACCAAACCCAAACAAAGGTCAACCAAAACACAACGAGTTTTATAGAGGTTCGACTTACTAAAGCCTACATTCTTTCTCCTTGAGCTAAAGCTTGAGGGTTTCGCTATGTAGTAAAGAAAAATTTTTGTAGCCTTTGTTAGAAGCTAGAAAACTTAATACAAATCTTTTTTCATAACAGGTATAAACTTGAGATAAGTAAAATAAACCCTTGCTTAAGTGAGATACAAACTACACACAAAGTGTAAAATAAAGCTCTATTGTACAACCCTTTTTGTGACAATAAAGATGAAGGAAGAGCACTAACCAAGTTGTACACTACACTTGAATGTTAGAGAGCTTCTTGAATATTTTTTTCTTTCTCACAACTTTTAAATTGATAAGTGAGTCTCTTGGTTGGTGGTTAAGGGTCTTAAATTGTAACAGCCCGCCTCCCGAAGCTCCCGTTAACAAAGGAGATCCATGAGAGAGATGTCAAAGATGAGGTACAAAAACAAACCAACAAAAGCTAACCATAGGAACATCACAGAAATCATAAAATCCACATATATACATTTACATCACCAAGTCATTACAGTGCTCACTTCGGGCTTAACTGCCCATACATTACAAGACATCAAAAGGGATACAAAGAATCACTAAATAAAACTCATCATCACACCCTCAAAATAATCCCCAAGGATCTTCAGGTTGGGAATACATCTGTACACATCTATCACGAGACTCACCAGTGGCTATACCCGTCACTTTCCTTAGATTTTCCTTTGTTTTTACCTAGAATGGTGTAAGAAACAATATGAGCCACAAGGCTCAGCAAGTTTATGAAATAAGTACAAATCATAACAAAAGTCATCATATAGCAACCATAAGTACATGTGAACGTCTCATCTGATAGGGAGCACAATGGCCTCAGTATATATGTATACAAACTCAGCCAAGAATTACCATAGAGCGAGCAATATAAAAAAATCACGCTTATACTAGCATATCTCCCCCAAGAGGAATAGTAATAGGTAACAACATACACAATTTCAACCAAGGACTCCCCTATTACAAGTGATAATATCGAAGATCACGCCTCAAATTCTTGTCGCATACCATATGAAAGACGAACACATGCCATATGCAAAATCACCACACCAAGGTGGAACAACAGTGATAATAGCATAGATAAGATCAAGCCTAGTTCCCTTATCATGAGTAAAAATGTTAACGGACTCACCACCATAATGATATATGGATATACCACCAACAGACCGACCACCATAATGATATGCGGATATACCACCAACAGACTCACAGCCATAATGATATGCGGGTATACCGCCAACGGACTCACCGCCATTGTAGGAATGTGCGAACTCGCCGCCAACGGACACACCACCATTACAGGAATGATGGGTGTTTATACGCTTGCTCACAGTCACCCACATCCATGCTTATGAATTTAATCCCATTATCTCCTTAGGAAACAACTTTATGTGGACAACACTCTCTTTCATACCTTCCTATACCCATTGCCCCCAACTCCCCCTTTCACATAATACTTACATAATTAAAAACATACACAAATAGCCAGTTTCCCAACCCTATAAGGATGATAAAGAGTCTAGAGCATATGGAGGGGCTTATTAAGAAGTAGAATAGAAAGCTTGGGGGCTTATTGGAAGCATAAACTAAGGAACCAAACATCCATGAGGGATAACCTGTCGACAGAAGGAGAAGAACTTTTGATTACCAGAAGCTATGCCACAATCTGTCGATAAATGCAACTCATCTATCGACCGATTTCCTTATACCAGCACCAATCTGTCGAGTAATGGAAGGCCCAAACCCAATCTGTTAACAGAATGCTCCCATCTGTCAACCGATTTCCATGAACAACACTATTCTATTAACACATGAAAGGGCATCTATCGACTAACAGCAAGCCAAAACCCACTATGTCGATAGAGGCCTTGCATCTATCGACTAATAGAATACCATATTGCCTTTTGTCAACCGACCCACCCCATTTACTCGACATGCAGCCTCTCTAACTCAGGAAAACAACTCACGAAAGACCAAAACTCATGCAAGCAATGTTGAGCCAACTTTATATTTAATTAATTTTAGAGTTTTAATAATTAACAAAAAGACTAATCTTGACCTATGCAAAAATTGTTAACCCCCAATTTTATTTTCTAATATTTTTTATGATTTAATGAAGAAAATTTATTTTTAGCATTTTTGGATCATTTGTTGACTAACCATATAACATTAGTCGACTAAGCTGAGAGTATCTCTGCGTAAGTGTTCTCTCTCTTGCAGCATTAGTTGATTGGGATGAAAAGTGTTTTTCCATTAATCGACTAAACCTCCCCATAAGTCAACCCTAGATCCAGGTAAGTCGACTAAAGATCCAACTAAGTCGACTATTGATTTATATTAGTCGACTAAAGATTCAGCATTAGTTGACTAAATGTTCTACTTAGTTGATTATTTAAGTCTAATTGGCAGAAAAATTTATAAGGAATGTAGGTCACCCTAATGAGTATATATATGTCTTTAGCATGGATTGAAGCCTCTCTAATCACATTCTGAACATTCCAAGAGCCATTAAAAAAAGTGTTCAAAGCCCTTACTGTTTCATTCAAGGTTCACAAGGCTTGCATGCACTATTGTTCAATAAATATTGAGCCCAAGGCAGTCGAAGGTCGAAGCGCTGAAAAGAGATTTGTTTTCATCTCCATCAACTGAGGGTATAATTGATTTATTTTACCATTGCCTTGTAATATTTTGATTTCGTGGTTTAATTACTTGTGTCGTTGTGAGGACTATTTCTGTAATCATTAAACTATTATGTGGTTTGTTTCGGTTTCCTAGATCCAGTAAAAATCTAAGTGTTTGTGTGTAGTTTCCAAGGTAAGCTAAGGGAAAACCTTGGCGTTGATTGGTTTAGTGGAACCCCAAGGGTAGTTGTGATCTTGGGAGAGTGGATTAGCTGTTTGTAACACACTAAATCACTATATATCTTCATGTTTTTTACTTTTTATTTTATTGTTTTCATGTTTGTATTATAGTTTGCATTAATATAGATACAATATAAGATTGAGAGAGTAATCATATAAATAATTAAAAAAAACAAAAAAAAAATTAATCACTCAATTCACCCCCTTCTTGAGTGGTTATTACCTAAGGGACAAACAATTGGTATCAAAACGAGCTTCTAAGGTAGTTGAATCTTTTCGTTTTAGTTCAACATAGAAGAGATCTAGATGGCCTCATTTACAAATCAAACCATTCCCGAAGGACATTCACCTTCTAGATCGACATTCTTTGAGGGCACAAATTTTACCTATTCGAAGATGCGAATGGAATCTTATTTGTTTTCTATATATATTATCAACTGTGGAAAATTGTTAGAGATGGCTTTGTTACATCTAATCTTGAAGAGAAAGAATAGAATGAATAAGGCATTAGAAAACATCAAATAGACCATAGGGCTAAATATATAATTTTTTGTTCAATACTCGCTAGCGAATATGAGAAATTATCTACTTGTTCCACATCTCATAAAATATGGAGAAAATTAGAAGTGGTATATGAAGGAACTAATCAAGTCAAAGATACTAAGATCAATCTCTTAATGACTCAATATGAAGAGTTTAAATTGTAGCAAAATGAAAACATAAGTGACATGAATGGTAGGTTCCAAAAGATTATAAACAACCTCTAAATGCTAAGAAAAATCATCTTTAAAGATGATCAAGTTAAGAAAATTCTTAGGTCATTATCTCTAGAATGGCAACCATTGGTGACTGTAATATCTCAAGCCAAAATTCTAAAAGTTCTAAGAATGGAAGATCTAATAGGTACACTCTTAACTCATGAGTTGATTTTGAATAAATCAAATGAAGATAGCTCGAAAGGAAAGAAAACACTATTTGTAACATCCCCCATTAAGCGACAGGAAGAATTGGAACAACTTACCTTGATGGGCCTACACGAACTTCCCAGAGACTCACCCATCCTTGAACTTCCCCAGCTCAAGCACGTTTAACCCGAGAGTTCTTTGCCTACATTTAGCCCAAAAGGTATTCAGATGGAGCGATAGGGAGGATCGAAAAATTTAACCCTGATGAGCCTACACAAACTTCCCAGAGGGTCACCCATCCTTAAGCTTCCCCAGCTCAAGCATGCTTAACCTGTGAGTTCTTTGCTTACATTCAGCCTAAAAGGTATCTAGCTGGTGTTGTTTCATTCCTTACTTATCCTCGATATATACTACAATTCTCTAGACTCTTGGGGTATTACACTAGTTCTAAAGGAAAATGAGGAAACTGAGTCTAACGAAGAAGAAGATGATGATGATACAGCTCTCCTTACTAGAACATTTGAAAAACTAATGAGAAATAAAGAAAAGGGGCACAAAAGAGTGCCTCCTACATGCTAAAACTATAAAAAGGTAGGACATATGCAATTCGACTGTCCCGAAGAGACAAAAGAAAATGGATAAGAAAATAGAAAAGAAAAAAAAATAAAAAATCAAATAAGCGTGTCTTTTCAGCATGGGATGTGGATGCCTCAAGTGAATCGTCCCAATCCGAAGAAGAAGAAGCACATGTATGTTTTATAGGCATAGAAGATGAAGATGACACTGAATTAGAAGAACTTCAAGAAGCATACGAAAAATTGTATAAGGAATATCAATTTATTAAGAAGGAATTTAAAAATTCTAAGAAAATAAGAGTTTAAAAAATGAAATAAAGATTTTAGAAGGGAAGGCAATGGAATTAAAAAGAGAAAATGAAACCAAGAATGATGATGAATCAATTAAGCTTCAAGAGGAAATTAAGGAACTAAAGGTTTAAAACAACAAATTAATGATTGAAAAAAATGTCATTGAAAAATCACTAGCCACACTAATCTGTAGGAAGAATGCTCAATCTAGACCTAAACCCAAGTCATCAAAAAGAGAATGGAGACAATCTAGGTGGCAGCCTTAACCTTGGAAGACCAAAGAAATTCGGATGTGGATACCCAAAGGGGTAGTCCAAACCAGAGAGACTTAGAAAATGAAACGTTCAAAATTGCTAATGTATCATATGCAAGCACATCCAAAGTCACTCAATCTTTTGATCATAATAAAGTAAGATACAAGGGACCTGTCACTAGATTGGTGCCCAAAACTAAAAGGTGATTTTATATGTGAAAATGTGTGTGAGGACCATAATGGGCAACAAGTGGTATATGGATAGTGGATGCTCACGGCACATGATTGGTGAGCGAGACTTATTCTGGATCTCACTCACAAAAATGAAGGATTTGTCATGTTTGGTGACAATGCCAAAGGTAAAGTGGTTGGAATTGGCACGGTCGGTAAACCTCATTTCACCACTATAAAAATGTTCTTTTAGTAGATGGTTTAAATCATAACTTACTTAGGATTAGTTAATTTTGTGATGATGGGTTTGAAGTTATATTTCGCCAAAAATATTGTCATGTAATTGATAGTGATAATACTACTATTATATGTGCTAGTAGACTTAAAATACTAGCACATATAAATACTCAAATCTCAAGGCCTAATTTTGACTTTTCCACAACCTTAGCATTTGACTTTCTTCCCAATTCCATTTCCTTTGATTTGGAATATTCCACTCACATTCAACACACGTGGCCCTCATTAAATTTCCATTTTTCACAACACTTGAAATATTTTAACCTTCTAAATCAATTACATCGAGCAAGGCCAACATACTCTAGACCCTATGTCAGGTCGTTACATAAATACTTCAAACATCACAGATTTATCTATTGGAGACTGCTTTTTCATAGAACATTTTTTAATTTAAGAAATCTTCTAGGTTGCAATTCTATGAGAATGTACCTTTTTTCTTTTTTTCCTTTTAGCTTTATAGGATCAAATAATAGCATAAAAAGATGATAAACAACAATTAACCAAAGTGTCATATTTAATTATCAACATTAAAATGGGAAAAAACTATACTGTCATAGACAATTTAGCATTTCAAATATATATTAAAAGAAGAATAGACATGCAGATCTGCATCCTTTGTTGATTTAATATGTGATACATGGTACTTTTAAAGGTCTAAGGATAATCATAAAAATAGAAAAATGGTAATTCTAAAGATTTTAAACATTGTCTTTCAACAAAAGAAAAGATATAGATAGTCATGTGGTGTTTTGGTGAAAAACATTTATGCTAAGGGGAAAAGTCTAGTTTGTATTTAGTTACAAGTGGGAAATTTGTTTTGATTTCAAAGTAAAATTACATAAGAAGGTCATTGAGTATTGTTGAAACACGAAGGGATAAAAAAATAAGGGAATGACTTTGATTTTGGAAGAACAAAATGAAGTTTAACAACACTTGGTTGACCAGCCTCAAGATTGGTCGACTAAAGGCTCTTGTTGATAAGAAAGAAAGCCTTATGTGATAATCTGGTTGACCATATCACGCATCTACTCAACTAATCTAACCTATGCTGATGTTGCACCTTTTTGTGTTTAGTTTTGATGATAAAAAATAACACTTTGTTTTATCTCCAAGTCACGAGTCAAGTTTATAGGTTTTCAACAAAAATCAATTTCAAGTACCTTTGTTAAAATGAAAATCAAATGATTTATATTCTTATAGATGGAGATTTGCACAAACATGTATCATGATGAAATCTCCTAAAATGATTTTCAAAATAGCTTTGAAGTTGTTGGTCAACATAGAACTAAAATTGTTCTAAGGCAAAAGACCAACTAAAACATAAATGTGTTTGATGAAAAACCAATCTTAAATATCAAAAATCATTTATGTTAATCTCATATTTGAAAATAAGTTTTTCATATTTTGAAACATGCATAAAAGGTTTTGGCTCGAAATTTAAATGTTTGAAAAATTATTTAGTTCATGCATCATGTTTCGAAACTCCTTTCTAATAAGATTTCAATTTTTTTTAAGTCTGGAAGGGTAGCACCTTATAAGGAGACATATAAGAATATGTTTTCATTTTGAAAAACTATCTCTCGATATTTCAATGCCTATCATTCATTAGTGATAAAATGATTTTTAATGATTTTTTCAAGAAATAGAAAGTATGTATTTCGGATGTGGTAATATTGCTAAATCTTGAGTTTGTACTAAAACCCAAATTTTACTTTTTTATTGTTATGCATTTTGATTTTCTAGATCTTTTTATTGAATTCAAATAAGGGGTACTTTCTTATTTACATTTATGTATTAAAGTAAATGTAAATATATTGTGATCTATACATGTTATGGATTGAATCATCAAACAAACTAATTCTTTCACTAGCAAAATTGTCGACTGTTTGTTGCAACCTGTCGACTAGTTTCATTAACCTATCGACTGGTTCTAATCTTGCTATCGACCGGTTGCTTGACATGCTCTCTATAGTTTGTTGTCGACCGCCTTTGCATCACGACCTGTAGACCGATCTCAAGAAGCTGTCAACTGCCTTCATCCACCTGTCGACCGATTTGTCGCATACAACATGTAACGGCTAGTTTTTCCACTCTTCCAAAGTGGCTTTTCCACTACCAACGGCAAAATTCGTGAATGGGCTCTCAAGGCACTATAAATACAAGTCAAATGGGTGATTCAAACCAACCAAAAGGATTGATTTCAAGCTTACAAATGTTCATTCTTTCAAGAGCTTAATTGTTTCATTTGTGCTTCATTTTTCTCTCTAAAGGCTTTGATTATCATTTGTATTATCTTGTTTAAGTCTTGTATTTATATTGAGAGATCTTGTAACTAAGAGTGTCTACTCTTAGATCATCTCTTTTGTATTATTCTTGGTTTTCCTAGCAAGAGTGCTAGAGGACTTGCTTGTTGAAACAAGGGGTTGTATTTCCTAGAAAGATAGCTAGAGGGCTTGCTTGTTTAAGCAAGAGATTATAATTCCTAACTTGTTGCTAGAGGGTTTATCCAGAGAGATAGGAGGTTTTTAGTGGATTGATTCAAAAATCCTTAGTAAGGAACTAAGATAGTGGATTAGGGTTGGTTTAAGCCGAACCACTATATATCATTGTGTATCTTCTTTGCTTGTGCTATTTCTTTCATTAATCTTCACTTTCACTAAAATCTCATTTTTCATCCAAAGAATTTTCAAGTTCAATCAAATTTCTAAAATAACCCAATTCACCCCCCTCTTGGTGTTGGTGCCATTGCTATTCAAATCCAACATATGCTAGAGGTTCTCAAAATGCATTGAATGCATTTGGTCAAGAATGTCCTACATCTGGTTGACTAAACTAGATATCTAATAAGATGGGATGAGTTTTATCTTCTTTTTGTCGACTAGCTTCATCCATTTGGTTGACTAAATATATTCAACCCTCAACATGATGCACATTGTCTCAAATTGGTTAACTATGTATAGATATTAGTTGACTAAATAGACGTTAATTAAGGATACCATTAGCAGAGTTTAAAAAAATAATTGACTACGAGAATATTATGGTCGACCATTTCAAGGTAAAAATGATTGGGTAAACCTTTTACTATGTAAAACAAAATATTTCCAATATACAACTCTTGAAAAAAAGTTTTATCATCTTCAAAACATTTTTTTGTACCCTTAAGATTAAGAGAACCGGATGACGAAATGCTTTCAATTTCTAGACCAACTTGAGATACTACAAAAAGAGAATGGTAAAGCCATCTCAAGAATGTTAAAACTGTCTCCTTGTTAGATATCATTTAGTAATAGTAATCCTAGACAACTTCAAAAGAATTAGAATTATTCCCGCATACTATCTTCTTAAGATATTTCAGAGAAAGGGGTTTATCTCAAGTTTATCAATATTAGGAGGATTAATCACCAGATTGTAGTAAACAACCATGATTGTGCTTATCACTTAATTCTAGGTGAAACTCTTAGTTGGATTTGGCAGTTCAATCTTGAGCAGAATTGGTTTTCCCCGTGAGTTTGGGAAAGACCCCTTCTTAGGTCGAGTTAGGCCCACGTAGAATACCGAAGTTAAAAGCGGCTTGGTTAAGCAAATTGAGGTCAAGGGTGACCTAGATAATAGGCTAAGGTTGAGGGTGGTTTAGTTACGCAAACCAAGATGAAGGGTGGCCTAGTAAAATGTACATGTGTCAATTGAGCCAAATCTTAGGTACCATAAAAAATGTCATAAAATTTATGATCATTATATATTATTGATATGTTATCTTCTAAATATTTAACTATAACGTTTAAAAATGATGTATATGATTAGATTTGAGACTATCATTTGTATGTTTCTAACGTTAATTAGCATCCTTGTGCAAATTGGTCGAGTCGACACTTTGGAAGCTTGACTTGTTTTCAATAAGAATTGTTCTCAAAAACCATGGAGGTGATACTCCAGTGATATGTTAAAATGTTGCGAGTTAAAGTCTTTTGAACCTAAAATGTTTTTTTTCTTAATAGTTTGTATGGTTTTTTATTATGGTGATTCAGATTTAAAGGGTGAAAGCATTTATAAATGAGTAATAAAACACCAAATTTAGTCAGAGTTAAATGTGTTAAGATAGTAAACAAATTTATTAGTTTAGTTATATTTTTCAATTTATGTTTGATCTTTTATTTGATTATTTTGTTATTAGATCAAGTTTATCTATACTTTGGATTTATTTTGAGTTTATTATCATATCTATCTTTATGTTGCACTTGTAGTCTATAAATACAGTGTACTTAACTCAATTTTAGGGATAATTTTATTCTTTATGTTTTTAGTAAACTCGATAAGTCTCATACATTAATTTTAATTTATTTAAATAAGTGAACCTTAGATTACCGAGTCTTCATAAATATTATTGATATTAAGGTTACATTCAGTCTTAGAAAATATATATTTTTTTAATTTTCTATTCTAATCTTATAATCAAAGATATTTTAAAATTTTATGTATCAAGAAGTCGTAGCATTCATTTAATTATTTAATAAAAAATATTTTCGACAATTCAACATCTCAAGAATTTAATTTACAATTTCAAAACTGAAATTTTCCTTTCTACTTTCCCCTCTTGGGATAATGGATATATAAAGATTGGACATCTTAATTATGTGAGTTAATTGGGTGGTCTAATTGTGTTGTTTGAAGATGCCCTTCTAGACTTGTGAAAAGGTTCCAAACATGTAATGTCAATTAGAAGGAGCTTAATTAGCTTAGAATAATGAACAAATATTGAGAGGCTTTGATCTCTGTTGTGCACATTAACTTGTGAGTCAATTTTTACTACTTTTGATAATAAAAAGCATAAAGTCAACAAAAGAATATTTTGTGTGTGTGTGTGTGTGTAAGTCTCCATTAGATGCGGTTGCTATGATCATTTCCCTTTCATGCCTTCATTATTTATTCACCCTTTCCGGCCCTTTTCAAGGGAAAGTCACCCACTATCCATCTACCTTGGTGTCGCATTAGAAATGTTACTTAGTGACTCAATTTCAACACTCGTGATCACAATCTATAATTTATATTAATATCCTATATATATTACGTACGTGTAATATCAATATAAATATACAAACTATCAAATATCAACACAAAAGATCAATAAAAATGTCAAATTTTTGTGTTCAAATAACATATTCCTATTGTAGAGTTTAGGGTAGTCTCCTATATATATTTGAAGAAATTTAATCTTATTGGGTTGTCTATTGCATCTAATTTGGTGAGATATCACTCCTAATACATAAAGAGAATATTATTAATTTTAGAGAGATTTTTTTTCATTCTTTGTAATGCCAATCAAATTTAGCCTTATAATTTTTCAAATATTTTTTTGCAGATCATGTTAATGTATGAATTTGTTTTATTTTTCTATCGAAAGAGGAATTAGAGTAGGCTAGCTAGATTACATCGGATTACATTCTAGCTGGGTGAGATTAGTGCATTGGCTATAAAGGGACGTTTGTGAAAACTCCTCATTCATGTCTAACCCCTTAATTTAAGCTTGCATAAGTAAGGGTTTTTCAACTAAAAACAAAATCAAAAAAAAAAAACAAAGATCTGAGTTGTATAAAATCAAGTTTATATATACATAAAAGTTTATTTTATTTTAATTTTTAAAATCCTAATTCTAAACATGGTAGAAGCTTGCATGTATTGGCTGAATGGATGTATTAATTAGATACATCAAGTCAACCAAAACTTATATATTTGGTATTTTCTTGGCTTCCCCATAAAAAATATATGAATAAAACGACCTTCAATTCAAATTGTCTTTGTTTTTTTGCAATTCGAGTTATAAAATATTTTAAATGTCTCTTAATAAAATGTATATAAACCAAAAATTGTTAAAGGTGTTCAAAACTATTACGTAATTGAATCGAAAATAAATCACAATCAAACCATCAACCACACTCACAAACATAGAATTTTACGTAGAAAACCTAAATAAAAAAAAAATATAAGCAGAAAGAATAAAATACCACTATGATAAAATTGGTACAGTAATAGTAATATAGTTGTAACTAATTCCAGGGTATTGATCACTTGTTTATAAACCTAAAATCATGTATATATGTAACATGGAATTCTATCTTAATCATAAGATGATTCATGAAGATATTTCTCTAAATAAAATAAATTTTAGTTAAAATCGAATTTGATAATATTCTAATTATAATCAAATTCAAAAATCATAATTACGGTTAAATTAGAAGTTTCAATTTCAATCAAATTTGAATTTTAGATCACAATTATAACAAAAATATTTCTTAACTCAAACTATAAAAAATAAGTGCAATCTAAACTAAAAATAGTTAATCTCAAATTATATTATCAACTAACTTGTAAAAATTGGTTTTATATTTTCCAACCTTACTTATTTTAATTTTAAATTTGAGTTAACCTTTTCGTATATTATTAATTTATAACATTCAAATGCCGGCGAGAAGAATTCGTTTGATTAGAAAAAATAATAAATAGGAATTCTTTAAAGAAAAAAAATAATAATTTGGAAGTAGCTTACAATTGTTTATTAGAAGACAGGGCTTTGGGTTATAAATGTAAAGTCAAACGTTTATTAAATGAAATTTTAATTTTATTATTATTTTAAAATATTAAATATTTTTATTTAAATAAATATTATCCTTACCTTATTTTATATTAGAACTAGAGAAGTGACTTGTGCAAATAAAAGTTCTTCGGGTATTATTTGATAGTTGTAATTTATTTTTCACTTTCCAACCTCACCACAGTTAGAGCTAATGGGCATTAAAAAAACTACAAATAATTATAATTTATTTATTTTTAAAATACAGTAATTAGTTTAAAGCTAAATATAAAAGAAAAATACTTTGATAATTTAACCCAAAGGATCATGTTACATATACTAATAGGATGACCGGGCCGATGAACGAATTGGATTTCATTCAATCAAATTTTATCATTAATCATTAAAGTGTTGCGAACGAAAAAAGATAGAGCATGAATTTCATCATAGGATGAAATATAACTGGACTTAGTGTAATCAGCTTTCATTCAGAGATAACAGTGGCAAATTAGGTAACAATATTTTTATTGTTTGACATCATCAATCATTATCTCGATAATTTAATTATTTGTATAAATAATATTTTTTTGAAAATGAAAGCACAATCGCTCGGCGCTAAGAAATATTATAATTAAAAACCGCATTTCTCCAATTCATCTTGCAATTATCCACTATAAAATGGAACGGCGGGTTTTGGCAAAGAAGAACCACAGAGGCCCCCTTATGGACTGGTTCTCATGGCTATCGGAAAGCAGGCTCCACCCTTGCCTGGTCTACCAATACGGGCTGGCCTTGTCCAGCAACGAGCTTGAAGAAGACGACATTGCCTACTTCAACCACCACTTTCTGCAGAGCATCGGCGTCTCCATTGCCAAGCACCGCCTTGAGATTCTCAAGCTCGCCGCCGCCGCCGCCGCCGCAACACCCGTCCGCTCACCAGCTCGGCCGCCTCGTCCTAGTAATATTTCGAGGCTTGCTCTCGCATTCCGGCGAGCTAGGCGCTGCCTTTCCAAATGTTTTCTGGTCCTTGTACCCAGCCACGGCGGCGGCTCCAGGCGGAAGGGAGCTGCATTGTTGAAGAAGGGGCGGCCATTGCTCCCCGGCGGTGGCTTTTCTGATCCGCTGGTGGTTCGCCGATGCTGTAACGATGGGGACAACGACGACGACGATGACAAGACGAATTCGTCCGACGGGGTTGAACAGTTATTTAGGTGGGATGCCATGTTTCAGGATTTGAAGCCTACGTGAAGATGGTTTAATTGAATTGTCATCAATCATGAGTATCTTAATTAGTTTTTTCTTCTTCTAAGATTATACTAGTCCCCACATTAGTTGGAAATTAATTGAAGTTGAAGAGATTTGACTTTAAAATTTTGGATTTAATAATATTATCACCAATGTTAATTATTATTATTAAGTTAGATCATTGTTATGTAGATAATTAATGTTAATTATTAAATTTTTAAATGTATTTTATGTAATTAAATTTGGGTTAAGGTGAGCGGCAATGATGATAGGGAGAGTTTCATTTTCCCAAAGGAAAGCATATTTAAGGGTGGAAGGTAATTGTTAATTGTTTCTAACTCAAGCTTAAGTGGGAATATGTCTTCAATATAAAGGTTAAGTGGTTGAATCACGATAAGTTAAAATTTGCACTAGTAGGTCGTAGGTTCGATTTCTTGTCTTGCACAATGCGACAATATTCACCTGCAATTTATTTGCTCTGTCAAAATTGAAGGCACGAATAATAAAAGACCGCACAAAGAACGTAATCCCAAGCTTGAGTGGGGACATAATGGATGCACCTCATTCGGATTGAAATGCCCTAGAGACTCACTGGGCGAAATTTCCGGAACTTGCGGTAGGAACTGCACCATCCAAGGCTACTGTGAAATCCAGCACCTCCTCATCAACCCTTTCATACTCTTCTGCGGTCAAGGCTAGCCCTAATTTGTGCTTAGTCTTATCCTGCAAAAAATTGGAGTAAATAACTGAGTCCAAAACTTCAACTGAAAAACAGTCATTTGAATCTACTGGTAGAGTAGTTAAAGATTTAAAAACAGAAAATTCCACAGTTTCATCTAAGAACTTCATGGTTAATTTGCCGTGGCCATAAATGGGCAGCTCATGCTCATGATTTGATTGCTTCTCCATATCTAAAACCACAAAATCAGCAGGAATGATTAATTTATCAATTTGAACTAAAATATCCTCCACAATGACTTTAGGATATTTAATTGAACGATCAGCAAGTTGTAGAGACATTTTAGTGGGTTTTAATTCCCCCAAACCCAGTTGCAAGTAAACTGAATAAGGCATCAAATTGATGCTAGCGCCGAAGTCCAACATAGTCCTTTCTTTCCTTGAATCCCCCACCGTAATGTTTATATTGAAGCTCCCAGGATCTTTGAACTTGGGCGGCAATTGCCTTTGAAGCACTGCACTTGTCGTCTCTAAAACCATTATCTTCTCATGCAGCTCATATTTATGCTTTCAGGTATTCAAATCCTTCAAGAACTCTACATAAGCTGGCATATTCTTAATCATATCAAGCAAAGGTAAGTTCACATTAACTTTGCATAAAATATCATATATTTCAGAAAATGATTTATCTAATTTGCCTTTCTTGAGTCGGCTTGGAAATGGAACAGATGGGACATAGGGCTTCTCCGACTTGTGCAAAGTTGATGTCCCACAGGGAAATTCTGGTTTTTCAGGCTTGTTGTTGCCAAAATACAACAATCTATTTTTTTTTATTGTGGACAGACGCAAGAGTCTCGGGAGTCGTGTCTTCACTGATGAGAATCTTGACAAGCGATTGGATCTGTCAAAGTTCCAAGTCTGATAATCCGACAGTGCCGATGGTCTGACAGGTTGATGATCTTGTAGGCTGATGATCTTGTGGGCTGATGATCTGGTGGCCCCAAAGTGATTTGGTGGCCTTGAGGATGACGAGTGACCTCGGGGTGATGGGAGGCCTCAAGATGATGAGAGGCCTCGGGATGATGGGAGGCCTCAAGATGACAAGAGGCCTCGGGATGACGTGAGGCCTCGAGATGACGGGAGGCCTCAAGATGACGAGAGGCCTCGGGATGACGGGTGGCCTTGTTGGTGACGAGAGGCCTTGATGGTGACGAGAGGCCTTGCTGGTGACAAGAGGCCTCGGAGTGACGAGAGGCCTTGTTGGTGACGAGAGGTCTTGCTGGTGATGAGGGGCCTCGGAGTGACGAGAGGTCTTGCTGGTGACAAGAGGCCTCGAAGTGACGAGAGGTCTCGGGATGACGGGAGGCCTCAAGATGACGAGAGGCCTCGGAGTGACGAGAGGTTTCGGGATGACGGGAGACCTCAATATGACTAGAGGCCTCGGGATGACGGGAGGCCTCAAGATGACAAGAGGCCTCAGGATGATGAGAGGCCTTGATGGTGACGAGAGGCCTTGCTGGTGACGAGAGGCCTCGAGATGACGAGAGGTCTCATGATGATGGGAGGCCTCAAGATGACGAGAGGCCTCGGGATGACGGGAGGCCTCAAGATGACGAGAGGCCTCGGGATGACGAGAGGCCTCGGAGTGACGAGAGGCCTTACTGGTGACGAGAGGCCTCGGAGTGACGAGAGGCCTACAAAATGAGAGCACCGTTAGGGCACGGGTGGGGGTCCCCGCGCAAACCCTCCGATGCTTAAATTAGCTCTCGAGAGAAAATGAGAAGATGGTACTTCAATTGCTCAAAATGGCGTACCTTGTGATGAAGGCATGATCTCGTATTTATAGCAGAGGAGAGAGAGAAGATGTGCGAGAATCTCGCGGCCCATTTTGAGTGGTTCCCATACCTCATAAAAGTTGTATATAATTCTCTTATCTTTCTATAGAACTTTGAATCAGGTCAATCAGAGCTCGTATGAGAAAGTTATGGTCGAAAAACTAAAGCAGTGTCATACCCACTCGGCATAACCGAGTGGGTCATAAATAGCGAGTGGCCACTCGGTTATGACTGAGTGGGGGCCACCCGGTCATGTCTTCTTGTGCCCGACCGAGTGGGGGGCCACTCGGTTATGCCTTCTTTTGCCCTTTTGACTTTGTTCGAGTCCATCTTCCTTCAATACTTGACTCTGAGCCTTCATAGTGTAGGTACATCAACTTCATACCCAATTTACCCCTTGATTAAGCCTGAATCTATCAAAACTCAAAACATTAAAATTGTATATAATTCTCTTATATTTCCATAGAACTTTGAATCAGCTCAATCGGAGTTCGTATAAGAAAGTTATGGCCGAAAAACTAAGGCAGTGTTGGGCCTTTGGGCTTCATGTCCATGTCTCAAGACTGTTTTTTAGGTCTTGTGATTCTCCATGTTTACAGGGCATATCAATTGCTCCCTACTCTTTTAGCTGTAAGGTTCGGATGAAAGAGTATCTTGACCGGTAAACTTTTGAACACCACTTCTCTTTTAGATGCTTAATCTTCTACACATCCTCTCGAGCTTGTTTTCACATCATGCGTTTAAATTTCTGGACTCTTGTGATTTTCAATTCCTTTGCAGAAGTATGAGGTAGATATACTAGTAAGTTTGCTTTCCATAGATGTCGAACTATGCATCGAACGATGAGTTTGATTCTGCTCCCAGTTATTGAGTTATGCGCGGGACAATAGGCTTGCATTTAATTTTCCTTTGTTGTTAGGCTTTAAGCAGGACCATGAGCTTGCGTTTGTTTTTTTTTTCTCCCGTTGTTAGGCTATAAGCGGGACAACGGGCTTGAATGTACTTTTACCTCATTGTCGGGCTATGAGCGGGGCAACAGGCTTGAATGTACTTTTACCTCGTTATCGGGCTATAAGCGAGACAACGGGTTTGAATTTAGTTTTCCCTCGTTGCTGGGCCGTGAGCGGGACAACGGGCTTGAATGTAATTTTACCTCGTTGTCGGGTTGTGAGCGGGACAACGGGCTTGAATTTATTTTTCCCTTGTTGCCGGGCCGTGAGCGAAACAACGGGCTTGAATGTAATTTTACCTCGTTGCCGGGACATGGGCAGGACAACGGGCTTGATCGAATTTTACCTCATTGTCGGGCCATAGGCGAGACAACGGGCTCGATCGCGTTTTATCTCATTACCGGGCCATAGGCAGGACAATGGGCTGGATTGAATTTTACCTCGTTGTCGGGCCATAGGCGGGACAACGGGCTCGATCGAATTTTACCTCGTTACCGGGCCATAGACGGGACAACGGGCTCGATCGAATTTTACCTCGTTGCCGAGCCATAGGCGGGACAACGGGCTTGATCGAATTTTACCTCGTTGCCGGGCCGTAGGCGGGACAACGGGCTTGATCGAATTTTACCTCGTTGCCGGGCCGTAGGCGGGACAACGGGCTCGATCGAATTTTACCTCGTTGCCAGGCCATAGGCGGGACAACGGGCTTGATCGAATTTTACTTCATTGCCGGGCCGTAGGCGAGACAACAGGCTCGATTGCGTTTTACCTCATTGCCGGGCCGTAGGCGGGACAACGAGCTTGATCGAATTTTACCTCGTTGCCGGGCCATAGGCGGGACAACGGGTTTGATCGAATTTTTCCTCGTTGCCGGGCCATAGGCGGGACAACTGGCTCGATCGCGTTTTACCTCATTGTCGGGCCGTAGGCGGGACAACGGGCTTGATCGAATTTTACCTCGTTGTCGTGCCATAAGCGGGACAACGGACTCGATCGCGTTTTATCTCGTTGCTGGGCCGTAGGCAGGACAACGGGCTTGAGTTTATTTTTCCTGTAAGCAGAGCATAGCAAACAAACTTTCACAAAGCAATGTATAATGGAAATGCTTACATTTTTTGAAATAAGTGAGTACATCCACTGTTTCATTTTGGGTCTTATTGTTGCCTCTGAGCACGAAATGTTTAGTTTCTCGATCTTTAACATAGGCTCTCTTCAATGTGTCTGAATTTTGCTCCCAGTTTTCTCTTTGAGGGCATTAATGGTGGCTAACTGCCTTCTTCTAAGGGCATGTCCTTTCGTGGCTTGTCTAGATGGAATAAGAGGAGTCCCTTACCATAGTTTCACTGCCCGAGATGACATGCATGGGCTCATGAACCGGTTCATTGTCTAGAGGTGGATTCTCTCCGTAACCCCTTCCTCTCTCTTGACATCTCTGATTTGATCTCCCCCGCTCTTCCTGTCTATCTTCTCCTCTTTGAGGATCACCATCTTTGACCTGTACGTACCTTTGAAGATGTCCTTCAGGAACTAACATCTCAATCTGATCTCTTAACTCTCAGCACTGGTCAGTGCAATGACCACGGGTTCTGTGATATCTACAATATTCTTCTCTATTCTTCCCCATTGGATGGTCAACCTTTTTCGGGAGTCTAATGAGACCTGACCCTTCGATGGCTGCAAGTATGGTTGACCGAGGTTGGAGGAGTTTGGTGTAATGGTGGAACTGGGGCAGAGGTATATTTGATCTTCTAACCCTTTCCTGTCGTCGAATAGACTTTTCTTCTCCTTCGCGCTCCTTTTTCTTCCTTTCTTTGTCCTCATTCCCTGCCACATTTCTCATAATTTCAGTGTGAAGGCTATACCTGTTTGCTCTGACAAGGCTCAATCGGTCCTTCAATGGTATGTGTTTCACCTTCAGTTGGGGTCTTCTCTTGTTCCAATTTCCATTTGCGTTTACCTCACCTGCAGGAGTGATCAAAGTCTCGATAGATTCAGAATTAATTTTATTGTTAAGTACCTTACCACTTCTGAGTACTGTAATTGCTTTAGGTTGCTTAGGTTGGCTTGAAAATTTTCCACAAACATGTCCTTGCATAGCTTCAGCAATTTGTCCCACTGGGACCTCCAATTTTCGCAAAGAAGCTTCATCCTGTTGAAATTGTTGTTCAGTTCTTTGTTGATTACTTTGACAAAGTTGAATGAAGTTTTGCAAAGTATCCTCTAATGATTGCATCCTCAGTTGGAAAGACGAACTCGATTGAATCTGACTGTGGTTGTTCCTCCATAAAAATAGGATAATTTCTCCAACCCGGATTGTAAGTATCTAAAAACAGATCATTCCTAACCCACGGGTTATGAGAATTCATCATATTGGCTTGATCCACAAATTCTGGAAAGTTTTCACTCGAAGGGAAAGCATTAGTAACATGACCATGAATTCCACAAATGGCACATACGTTAATAGAAGTAGGTTGCTTTTGACTCATCATCATTGTGAACATCGTTTTCATATGCTTGGTCAATTCCGATACCTGCATAGCCAATACAGTGTTGTATTAATTTCATAAATACCTTTAGACTTACCTCTAACACTCTTTTGCAGAGAATTAACTCCAAGCATTTCGTAAAGCTCATAGGTTTCTTGTGCAATCTTTTCCCACATGGCACCTATTGGAATACATATATGGCAGTGTAGGTAAATTTAAAAAATTTTGCACATTAGAGATACGTAACGAAATACATAAATACATGCACCATATACAGCTTAAATATTTAAGTAACACGATATTTCATCATATGAAATATAATAAATAACATACCTGTAGCGCGATGTTTAGTGGAGTACAAAAATCGTTTATGTACTAAGACCGAATCCACCCCAAGCTATGGCTGGCTTAGTCTATCCACACCTAGCTACCTACCCGATAACACATCGTAGTCCTTGTCCCATGCTAGCCTAATGAACTTGATTCACCAGCACATTTGTGTCTAACCAGACTTTATGAATTTTATTGCGCATGATGCTCATTGTAACGTCCCGCTCCAACTTACGGGTGTTACTCGTGAACAATTACCCGAATTGTCCACCTGTCCGGCCTTAGGTGAAGGGTGGACCATGTTTCCAGAGAAAACGCCCTAGGTGGGAACTAGGCTCGTCCTTCCCTTCCCTCAACCCCAGGATTCACTAGCAGAATTTGGGCTTCAATCACAATGCATTTGATTAAAGAAAACTCATGAAAATGCCCAACCGCCATTTTCTCAAATCTTTCCCCATCCGAGAATTTTACCGGGCTCCATAAAAAATCACCATTTAAATCAATCCATTGATGGATTACCAATTTTGGAGGAAAAACTTATAATTTTCAATTTTTTAAATTTCGGCGTCATTCTCCAAAATGCCCGAAAAATCTCGATATTTTTGAAAAAAAATGGCCAGCGGGGCTCGCTGGCACGCCCGAGGCCCCTGCTGGGCGCTGGCCTCGCAGGCTGGCCCCGCATACCGCGGGCGCCCGCCCGTGAGCGCTCCTCCGCGTGGCCACCCGCACGCGGCCACACACCCCCAGAGCGCGCCTGCGCCCAGCAGCCTGCTGCTGCCCCCTGCTGCTGCCTCATGCTGCCTTCTACACTTCTTTTCTTCTTCTTTTTTTTTTCCTTAGGCATTTAAACCCCAAATTTTTCAGAAATTAAAATAAATAAAAATACTTCATATTCATTCAATTTTTTGCCTCTATTTCTCCATAATTAAGGCTTAAACAATATTCTTGATGCTTTCACAACATACATCAAACACCCACTATTTTTGCAACAAAAATCATATGATTTAACTTCTTGGTGCTTCCCACTATGCACACCAAAATGAGACTTTCACCCAACCTAGGCATCAACATGTCATAAGCCAATATCTCATTGACTAAATACAACATACACTACAACTAACAACAAATTACATTACATAAACCAAACACATAAGCTTCCATAAGTCATAATATACACTTGAATCTTCTTTCCATGCTTCCACATGCCATTTCACCATTTTCTTTACTTTACCATGCTTTCACAACCTACATGTGAGGGTAAAAACCTCATGAGCTATTAAGCTCAATAAGGGTGCAATGCCAAATAAATATGAACATAACAAGATTACATGATGCCAAATGCATGCAAGTGTGGCTAGGTTTCTTTGCCCTCACAACCCTCCAAGGTTAGAGGCATCAACCCACCATTTCAACCATGTTCTCAAACTAACCTATGGCCATAAGTCTCATGAACATAAAAAAACATGCCAAATGCAACATATACATTTATTAAACATATTTACAACACATTGCAAGGCCACCCTCCCATGGGGCCATCCCTTACCTCTTCTTGAATATTTAAATCTTCATTTCAAGAGAGCTTCCATCTTCATTTTCTCCCATCTAAGATGGCATTCCAAAAGAAATTTACTTTCTTTGCATACAAGAACACTAAATAATGAGAAGAAGAAGACTTACCTTGATTCCTTCTTCATTTCTTCTCCCTTCTTTCATTTCCTCTCATCTCTTCTTTCTTTCATTCTTTCTACAAATGGCCAAATGGGAGACAAGTCTTCCACACTTTCCTTTATATACTACTCTTTTCCATTTTCAAGAATGGATCTCCACCATCCATTCAAAGCACAATCCATGTGCTTTAGGAGAAGTAAATCTCCACTATTCATTCAAATAAACAAGTCTCCTCTCTAGGAGAAAACACACTTTTAATATGTTGGCAATCCATGCCATTTACTCTCTTTAAATCCCCACCCTTGGATTTATTCTCCTTCTCAAGAATGCATCTCACCCATTAGATCTCTTGAATTTCCCATTTATTTCCCATTTACTTAAATGAGACTATTTTCCAACCATCACACTTGAGAGACATAATTTAATTTCCTTCCCATTTAATTTAATGGGACCAATTTCCACCATCACATGAGAGACCACTTTGAAAGACATAAATGCTTTATTTCTCATTTAATAAAATCCCCATATTTTCCAAACATTAATGCATGACTAATTTATTTTTATTTTTTTTGGATTTTCTTTTAATCCAAACCATCATGCCTCTCTTTAAATGCTTGAAAGACCAATTTGAATTTCCTTTGCATTTAATTTAATCTCTCCATTTAACTTGGACCACAAAATGCCAAGTGTCACAATAAGACACTAACCTTGGCTTCCAAGTTCTAATCTCATCCGTCCATGTGGCATTACCATATTAATTCACCATTTTAGGGAAAAATAATTATTTCCTCCAATAATTTCATATTCTCCATTTTCCCTATTTTTCATAATAAATTTCCTCTATGGAATCACTCCAAATTACCAAAATACCCTTTCATGAATTATTAATCCCATATATCTCCACATAAATACAAAATTGGAATTTAATTCATTTACTCACCTAATTTCACATAGGAATTATTTTTAATTTACCAAAATACCCCTTTTTTATTGGACTTCGTTATCCAAATTACCAAAATGCCCCTCTCATAGGACACCATCATTCTCAAGGGTTCATCACCTCCTCAAGGGTATTTTTGGAATTTTCTCACTTCCTTTCTCATTCTGTTAACACCGGTAACACCAGGTGTTACACTCATGTGTTTGATATTAATTAAGAGCAGAAGCAAGAGAGAACAGAGGGCAGAGAGGAAGCAGAAGCCAAGCACGCACACACACCTCCCCTCCCTCCCGTCTATTTTTACTGCGGACTTGCAACTTTTGGATCCACCAACTCTCAAGGATTCTCATAACTTCAAGTAAATTGTCTCGAACCTTTTTGAGAATGGCGTTTGTGAAGTGATTAATATATAATGTTGTTGGCAACACAACTGGCCCTTTACCTTTAAAGCATTTATAGAACAGGATATGAGAAACTCTCGTCACAGTTGATCGCATTGTCCCGCTTGCACAGGGTTTAAGGGGACTCGTGATAAACGCCAAACATCTTCCGAAAAATGGGGCATATGCAATGATAAGGAAATAAAAGTGGTTGTAGAAATATGTTGCTGTAGAAAGTGATAATATTAAAATACTCTCGTCAGCACTTCACGCAGCTTACCAACTCTTGCTTCATCTACTAACAAACAAGAAGGCACCCCTTTGTCCTGTGAAATACTCAAGTAGAGATAAGCCATGCTTGTGAAGTCAACCAACCCAAGCATCTCGAGAAAAAAGTCGTTCTACTTTTGAATGGATTTAGGGCACATTCTCCCTTAGGAACCGGCATGATTAGGAAGTTATGGCCTTTCATCATCAAGTTCCATCTTAGGAAGAGCATGGGTGAAAGGCATGTCTCCTAGTCCTTCCCACTTTCCCCGACGGGTTCTCAGCTAGCAAGGCTAGGGAACTCTCAAGAAGGGAAATGGGAAGGTAAGTTTTTCCCCTGAGGGCCGATGTAATAGTGGGGGAAAATCCTTGGAAGGCTTATAATAGTGGGAGAAAAACCTCACGGAGGCTCCTTGGTGTCTCCCTAAAGGATTCGGGGCATGATGTCGTGGGAGACACTGTCGGTAGAGATGGAAGTATTGCGCTTTAAAGCACGAAAATGGCTCAGAGACGCCGTTTAGGCATTTTCAAACTATTTCCCATTTCAAAAAAGACACAAATTACCCGAAACATTTTTTGGGTTATTTTTGTAATTTGTGAAACATCTTGGGGGCATTTTGAAAATTACAAAAAATGGCTGAAAATACATTTTTGGCAATCGATAAAAAGCTACCTAATGCAAAATATATTATATATCACATATACATGCATAATTGGACGGCAACAAAACAAGGGGAGAAGAACAAATTGCCTGATACATTTCATCTCCTTCCATTATCTCCCTTAATTTATATATATATATATATCAGTTTATATGCGAGAGGGTCGAGAGAGAAAGAGAGATTAATTAGGAAGGAGAGGCTATTGCATGTTTTGGACGGGCAGAACAAAGGAGGAAGAAGATGGAAGGCATTAGAAAATCAAACAAATGAGAAAGGGGTTGGGACTTCTACCTTTTTCATATTAATAATATAACAACAACATATCGAGACTTTATCCCACTATGTGGGGTCGGCTACGTGAATTTTAGACTTGTATGTATTTCTATCTTTTATCATATCTTCATTTAGGCCCATTTTCATATTAATAATATATCAGAATATTATATATATATATATATAAATATAATGCATCGATAGCAAGGGGGAGAACATTTCTCCCCCAATTTCAATTTCACTTTGCAGCGCAATGATGCACCTGCATAGCCCATCTCCTTAATTGCCTTTTCTTCTTTTCAATTAAATCATTCCTTTTACAATAATGAATTAATTTTTTAATAATATATGTATATAATAATTATAAACAAAATATTATAAAAAAATTAATTATACAATGAGAACATTTCTCATAATATTAGTTGTATATATATTACCAAAATAAAATTGTGCAATAACTTTAACATGTTGTATTTTTACTTAAAATCTCCTAAATAAACTATTTTTTATAATTTTCTATATTAAAAATTATATTTAAAAAAATCCCCATATTTTTTAATTTAAACTTTATCCCACGTTTCCATTTCTTGCCCTTTTAGAAAAAAGTCATTTTCCCGTTTTCATTTTATATCAGAAACATTTCTCATTTCCATTTCTGTGCAATCTTGTTATTGCAAAGGTCTCTCAAGCTAAGATGGCATCCTTACAAGGGGAAATTGTGAAATTTCTCACAGAGAATGGATTTTTTCCCAATTCCCATAGATGAGGCCAAATTTGTATTGTCTGATTACAATAATTGAATTTATTTGTCTCAAGAAACAGCTCAAGCAGAGTTCATGACCAAAGTCTCAAGTTCTTGGGCACCACAGGATGAAAAGTATGTGTCAGGCTTAATTCATTGTCAAGGAGAGATAGGATGTTGGGGGTCTCCGGTTAAGTCTTTAGGGTCTTCAGGGAACTCATTTCCCAGAGAGTCTTTAGGGGCCTAGTCTTCGAATGAGACCGGAGTATCTTTACCAAACTAGATCTGATAGTATTCTACAACACAAAGATGGTTATAAGGCACGTGGGGATCTTTCCCACGTGGGCCCTCCAATGCCAAAGTCAAACAAAGATGTCTTGAAAAAGAAAATGTATGCATGCGTGTATGCTATAAGCTCTGGATAGGCGTCTCTCGAAGAGTTATGTGGGGTCCAAGATATGAGTCTTCAGGACCCAAGTCTTAGTGTATGTGAGTCTGAGAGTTCGAGTCTTCAGGACAAGAGGCGTCAAAGGATCCAAAAAGGTCATTTTTCTATGGAATAAGTGGGTATTTATAGAGGTTTGGTGGTAAGTGGCTGCACTCCTCACCCTACAATTTAAATAGCCTTAATCAGTTTGGATGTTCAGTGTTGAAATGGTAAGGAGGTTTAAACTCACCAGTGTGTGAGTGTAGTTGTAGCACAAATATAAATTCCAGACAAGTCCGGGTCGATTCACTGGGAGGTTTATTTAACGAAAGAATGGTTTATTCGGGTTGATTTATCCAAAGAGAGCTAAGTTTTCTTGATTGTGAAAAGGTTTTTTTTGGAATATTAAAAAGGTCTTGGGTTGAGGCGAGTTCAGAACCAATGCCTAATAAATCTCTTATAGCAATTTAAACAACAATATTAATCTGAAATAAACAGAGGATCGTTTGGTAGTTATAATTCAAGATATGAATGATTCTCAGCTAAGCAACCCTCATACATGATATGAGGGTTCTAGGTTAAGATGTCACTGTAAATTGTATTATACTACAGACTATGATTTGATCGTTTGAGCTTGGGTATATCTCATCTCCAATTCTAATAACTTTCATACATGGCATGAGAATTCTATGTTAGGATGATGACCCAATCCAAACTCACAAAACCATTTACACACTCAACTCGAGTTTAACTCAGATAAATCTTGCATTCATCGAGGTTTGGCTTATCTTGAGATTCAAGAACATTGGACACTGTCCTCGCCTTAACCCAAGATTAGATTTAGCTACTCATTTCCATTTAAAAGTTAATTAACAAGAATTTAAATGGCGTAATTTAAATGGCAAGAATTAAAATAGCAGAAACCAACCGGCCATTCAGGTGGTGGATCATTAAAAGACAAGAATTAAAATTGCAGAAATTTAAAGGTATAAACTAACCGACTATTTAGGCGGTGGATAATAAAGTAATAATAAAAGACATAAGAATTTAAAAGAAGAAAGAAAGGAAGTAGGATTACAAAAGAAAACAAGAGAGAGAATAAGAGCAATTCTCTAAGAGAAACTCTAAGAACAAAACTAAACTTTGATTCAAGTAATAACAACTTCTTTACAAGTGCACCAAAGTGAGCTATTTATAGCCCACAAGATGCAATTCAAACCACACAATTATTCAACTAAACATAATTATATCTAATTGACACTCACAAAACATTCACCTAACTAGTGGAAGAAAATTTGCTAAAAGACAAAAGACTTTAAGTGGTGGACTTCTCATAAGAATACAAAAGACTTTAGGTGATAAAACACTTATAAAAATACAAAACAAAGAAAAGTCTTCTGCAAGTTGGGCTTTTGTTGGTCCTTTGGTTAGATCTTGGGCCTTTGATTGGATCTTGGGCCTTTGGTTGGATTCCATTTGATAGTTGGGCCAAGTGTACTTGAAACATCCTCTAAACTCCATAATTGGCCTTTGAATTTTAAGCAATAATAACGGGTAATCCAATGTCTTTGATTATGCCCCTAATTAATTGTAGAAGTCAACTTCCTTGCTTCATCCTGAAATAATATGTAATACGAATAATTATTTATTTTAAGCATAAATATAAAGCCAAAATAGGGATATAATTCATTAAGATTTAGGAAATATTGACCCTTATCAGTAAGACCCACGTAACATGTGGTTATGTAGATGATAATCTTCATACTCTCAGGGGAGATGCATCAAATGAGGCTAGAGGGCCGGGAGGTATATTTGAGGTCCAAGTCCCTCGATGTGTATCCTTTGAGTGAATTTGAAGACTCTTCAAAGCCACCAGATGGCTTGGGCCCAAGAGACTCTGGATGAGTCTTGGGCCTTAAAGATACAAAGGTTGACTAGATCTCGGGACTCTCCGAAGGCTCTTGGAGACTCATCCTCCAGATAACTCTTCAGGGTTATCCAGGTCTTCAAACTACTTAGAATATTTTAGGGATTTTTGGTTTCGATTTTCCTAGGGCACCCCATAATAATATATATAGATATATTCTTGATGTTTTACTATTAAACATCAAGATATTAAGTAAATGATCATACCCTTAAGAAATAGTTCTTGAGTTTTGACTCATAGAGCTTAATTTGACTATTTAATACTTATTATCAAATTTTAAAAGTTTTCAATGTTCTGAAATTTTAGTACAGAACACTTGAAGAACTTAACATTTGGATGTTTGTTGATTAGAAAAAAAAATCATTTAAGTATTTGATAAATTTGGAAGTTGTCAAGCCATTGATATTTTATCTCATTAGGATATCAATCGAGTGAAAACTGAGCTTTAAATCAATTCACTCAAGAGCTTAAATGTATTAGAGTATTAGTTATGTCTATCCTTCAAGTATTTCTCAAAGTTACCTATATTGATAATAGAATACTTCAAAGCTTATAAAATGATAATTTTATATATACTCTATCTCACTAAAATGGCAAGTAACTTACTTGACTTATGTGTGTTTCATGTTTGTGTATTTGATAACGTAAATATGAATGAATAAGTTATTCGGATAGTAGTATTTTTGTGATATATGTTATGTTTTGTGCAAAAGTAGAATGATCTTCCTTTAATCAAGAAAGAAATGTTTTCAATTGAGTAGCAAGTTTGTACTCAACTTATTATCCTTTGAAATTTAGTAAAATTTCATGTTATTAGAGTATTTCTTCTGTCTACTCTAATAGAGCTTTCTAGCAATCAAGTAGGTTGTAACATTTCTCATCGAACGATAGGAAGGACCAGAACAACTTACCCTGATGGGCCTACGCGAACTTCTTAGGGGGTCACCCATCCTTGAGCTTCCCCAACTCAAGCCCACTTAACCTGAGAGTTCTTTGCCTACATTCAGCTCAAAAAGTATCCAGCTAGTGTTGTTTTCTTCCTTACTTATCCTCGATATATACTTCCCTTCTCTGAGCTCTTGGGGTATTACATAGGTGAAAATCATCTAGTCTATAGGTTATGAATGATTATCGACTAAGACTTGTGTTTGAATCAAATGGTTTGTGCTAAACAGAGAATGATTCTCTATATTCATTTTAGCAATCGAATGATAGGTTTAGTTCTCCCAAGCATTAGCATGGAATTGAGAAATGCTTGATTGTTTTAGCGACCCCACTCTCGGAATCCCTATTACCAGGAAGTCCAAGAGGGGATGCCCTAGAAGATTGGAAACAAAATAAAACCCTAGCAAAATAATACACTCCATCCACACCAAATCATAAAGACCACAACCATTTTCCATTCAAGACAACATAAACATAATCCATTACATCTCATTAGGCTTTTTCAAAATAGATACATCAAACCTTAGTGACAAAACGTAGCCATAAGCATGGCACAAACTAACTAACAGCCCAAGATCTTCGATTTAGGGGAGCTATGTACACAACTATCCCAAAGGATCACACACTACTAGGACCACCCTCGTCTTTATCTTTACCTATACCTGGAATGATGTAAAACAAGAATGGGTCGCACCCAGCAAGTATAACATAAAATGGAATAGCATTAGAGTAACGATTGCAACAATAGAAAAATTAATGGAAAACCAAACCGTTAGCCACATGAAATGCACTCATGATGCGAACTCCACAAAGGAAGATGAGACCCGACGCTCAAAAATGGTTCCTTTGCCAATGATCATTCTAAAACAAATTCAAAATATGCAAAACAAAGGACCTTAACCCATTATCTATAAAGAGATAGGAACCAAAGGCATAAGAAAGTTAGGGTTAACGCCACACTCAAGATAGAAGAGAATGATTGTGAGTGATAAGTCAAGAATGAACACCACAAGATGAAATCTTGATAAGTTTGAAATAGTTCATTGAAGAAGTAAAGAGAAAACTCTCACTATTAATATTGTTAAAAAATGCATTCCCAATAGGGTTACATTGGCTTATATAGCCATAAACAAAGTAGAAAAAAAAATACAAGATAAAGGAAGCGGTCAAACATTCTCCCAATCAATCAATCATCCACCAATTTGGGCAATCAATCAATTAACCACCAATTGTGGCAATCAATCAATATCCACCAACTTAGGCAATCAATCAATCAACCACCAATTTGGGCAATCAATGAATTAGCCACCAATTATGGCAATCAGTCAATTAGCCACTAATTATGATAATCAATCAATTACCCACTAATTATGGCAATCAATCAATTAGCCACCAATTTAGGCAATCAATCAATTAGCCACCAATTGTGACAATCAATCAATCAGCCACCAATTGTGGAAAATTTGATAATGCCTTGTTTGTTTCTTCATAATATCTCTCCAAATTACATTAAGAAGCTTGGATAACATTGATAAAAGTATGGACCCTCTTAAATACTCAATTCAGGCAAATTATAGTCTTGAACAAGGTCTAAATTTAATGTGTGTTTAATTAGCCCATTTAATGCTTCCTTAATTTCTTGGTTCTTAACCTTGTCATTAGACCTCCATGGATGCTTAACGGATCTTGTGAAGCTTTAGTAACCTGATTTGCATCATTCCCCATCTCTTGAAAAGGATTTGTCTGCAAATTGTCACCTACATCAAATGGAGACAAATCAACAACATTAAAGCTTGTACTTACGTTATACTCACCTGGAAGGTCTAACTTGTAAGCATTATCATTGATCCTTTCAAGCACTTGAAATGGTCCATCTCCCCTCAGAAGCAATTTTGAACGCCTTTGAACTGAAAATCGTTCTTTCCTCATATGTAACCAAACCCAATCACTAGGCTCAAATACAACTTTCTTGCGCCCCTTATTAGCTTGGTTAGCATATTGTTAATTCTCTTTTCAATGTTTTGTCGTGTCTTCTCATGGATGTGCCTAACAAAGTCATCTTTCTTCTTTTCATCTAAATTAACATGCTCATCCATAGGTAGAGGAGTTAAATCCAAAGGAGTTAATGGATTAAAACCATAAACTACTTCAAAAGGTGAAAACTTAGTTGTTGAATGCACACTTTTATCATATGCAAACTCTACATGTGGCAAACATTCCTCCCATGTTTTCAAGTTCTTTTGTATTATAGCACGCAATAAGGTAGATAAAGTTCCATTAACTATTTCGGTTTGACCATTAATTTGTGGATGACAAGTAGTAGAAAATAAAAGTTTAGTTCTTAACTTACCCTTTAAGGTCTTCCAAAAATAGCTTAAGAACTTTGCATCCTGGTCCGAGACAATAGTCTTAGGCATACCATGCAATCTTACAATCTCCCTAAAAAACAAATCAGCAAAGTGTGAGGCATCATTAGCTTTGTGACATGGAATGGAATGTGCCATTTTAGAAAACCTATCAACGACCACATATATGGAATCTTTACCACTTTTTGACCTAGGTAAACCCAACACAAAATCCATAGAGATATCAATCCAAGGTTCACTAGGGATAGGCAAAGGAGTATACATATCGTGAGGTTTAACCTTAGACTTAGCTTGTTTACAAGTGACACACATTTCACAAATTCTTTTTACATCACATTTCATATGAGGCCAAAAGAAGTGTTCGTGCAAAACATCCAAAGTCTTAGATATACCAAAATGCCCCATCAAACCACCACCATGAGCTTCTCTAACATGCAAGTCACATAAAGAACATTTAGGCACACAACTTATTCTCTCTAAACAAAAAACCATTATGCCTAAAGAACTTTCCAAATGCCACTCTCTCACATGCATTAAATGCATTACAAAAATCAGAGTCATCAACATATAAGTCTTTAATGTACTCAAAACCTAATATTTTTGCTTCTAAGGTAAAGAGTAAGGCATACCTTCGAGACAATGCATCAGCTACAATATTTTCTTTACCTTGCTTGTATTTGATCACATAAGGAAAGGTTTCAATGAACTCTACCCACTTGGCATGTCGCTTGTTTAGCTTGTGTTGTCCTTTTAAATGCTTTAGGGATTCATGATCCGTATGAATCACAAACTCCTTTTGCTAAAGGTAATGTTGTCAAGTTTCCAATGCCCTAACTAATGCATATATCTTTTTATCATATGTAGGATAATTTAAGGTTGCCCCACTTAGCTTCTCACTAAAATATGAAATGGGATGTCCTTCTTGCATTAAACAGCTCTAATACCTATTCTTGAAGCATCACACTCAACTTTAAAGGTTTTAGTAAAGTTAGGTAAAATAAGCAAAGGAGCATTAGTTAGTTTTTCCTTAAGCAAACTAAATGCCTTTTCTTGTTCATCTCCCCACTTAAAACCTACATTCTTTTTAATAACTTCAGTCAAAGGTGTAGGTAGGCTACTAAAATCTTTCACAAATCTCCTATAAAAACTAGCCAAACCATGGAAACTTCTAACATTTCCCACACTTGTAGGTTTAGCCAATCTTGGATTGCCTTAACCTTTTCTTCATCAACCTCAATTCCTCTAGCACTAACAACAAAGCCAAGGAATACAAGTCTATCTGTGCAAAAGGTGCATTTTTTGAGGTTAGCAAACAACCTTTTTTTCCTTAAAACATCTAAAACAAGTTTTAAATGTTCAACACGTTCATCTAAGTTTTTGCTATAAATCAGAATATCATCAAAGTAGACAACCACACATTTGCCATTAAAAGCATGCAAACACATAATTCATTAACCTCATGAAAGTACTAGGTGCATTAGTTAATCCAAATGGCATAACTAACCACTCATATAAACCATATTTTGTTTTAAATGCGGTTTTCCATTTTTCACCTTCTTTCATCCTAATATGATGATATCCACTCTTAAGATCAATTTTGGTAAAAACACAAGAAACAAGCAATTCATCAAGCATATCATCTAATTTAGTAATGGGATGTCGATACTTTACAGTGATATTGTTGATGGCTCGACAATCAACACACATCCTCCATAACCCATCCTTCTTAGGCACAAGCAATACTAGGACTGCACAAGGACCCATGCTTTCACTCACATACCCCTTCTCCATGAGCTCACTAACCTGCCTTTGAAGTTCCTTGGTTTCCTCGAGATTGCTTCTGTAAGCTAGCCTATTTAGAATTGACACTTTGGGTATGAAATCAATTTGATGCTCGATTATGCTTATTGGTGGTAAACTATTAGGTATCTATTCAATGAATACATCATCAAATTCCTACAAAAGAGAAACAACAACACTAGGTAGAGAGAAGTTAAGTTCATTGGCACTAAAACAAGCCTCTTTGTACAAAAGCACAATTATAGGCTGACTTAGAAACAAAAATTTTTTATCCCACTTTCTTTTACATAGAAGTTCACTTGTTTTCTCTCTTTTATTTCCTCACTATTGGAAACTCCTTTTCCTTTTTCTCTCTTTTTTGTCTCAATTTCTCTTGCTTTTGAACTCTCACTCTCCTTTTTCATATCACTCTCTTTTTTTAACCACACTTGGTCTTCATACACTTGTCTTGGGGATAGGGGAACAAGAGTAACTGGTTTTTCATTAAGTACAAAGGATAATCTATTGGTGTAACCATCATAAATTGCACGCCTATCGAACTGCCATGGTCGCCCCAAAAGAATATGGCCCGTATGCATTGGCACCACATCACACGAAACCTCATCCGTATACTTCCGAATTGAGAATGAAATAAGCACTTGCTTATTTACTTTAACTTCTCCACAATCATTCAACCATTGCAACTTGTATGGTCTAGGATGTTTCAAAGTTATTAAATTCAGCTTTTCAACCAAGCTAGTGCTAGCCACATTAGTACAACTCCCCCCATCAATAATCATGTTACATACCTTATCATTGACATGGCATCTAGTATGAAAAATGTTCTCACGTTGTACCTTCTCATCAACTTTGACTTGCACACTAAGAGCTCTCCTTGCCACCAAGAGCTTCCCATCAACCGAGTACTCAATGCCACTCTCATCCTCCAAAGGTCGCATGGACTCATTATTAGATTCATCGTCAGTCTCAATATCAGCATCATCTTTCAATATCATAACTTTTTTGTTTGGGCATTGAGATGCAATATGGCCTATCCCCAAAGACTTAGAGCATTTGATATCTCTATTTCTTAGAGGTGGAGTTTCAGATTTTACCTTGTTTGGTTCTCCTTCCTTATTGCTATTTTTGGAGGTTTCGACTTTAGGCTTGAAATTAGGCCTTTCATCCTTTCTGCTCTAATTTGATTTGCATGTTGAAGAAGAGCTCGAATTCTGCCCAATTCATCTGGACCTCTTTCTCTTCAATTGTTGCTCCACTTTAATGGCCATGTGGACCATGTCATCCAACTCAACATAATGTTGTAACTCTACCATATCTACAATATCACGATTCAGTCCAACTAGGAACCTGGCCATGATAGTTTCTCGATCCTCCTCCACATCAGCTCTAATCATGGCTATTTCCATCTCTTTGTAGTATTTCTCAACACTTTTGGAACCTTGAGTAAGGGGTTGCAAATTTTAAAACAAGTCCTATAGTAGTGACTTGGAATGAATTGCTTCCTCATAATAGCCTTCATCTATTCCCATGCCTCAATGGGCCTTTCAAGATTTCGTCTCCTGTTCAAAATAAGTTGATCCCACCAAACAATAGCATAATCAGTAAATTCTACTGTGGCCAATTTTACCTTTTCAATTCGGAGTAGCTATGGCAATCAAACACCATTTCCACTTTTGAATAAGCTTTAGGATCATTTTTTCCTTGGAAAGATGAAATCTACATCTTAATGTTGTCTAAGTTGTTATCAATCCTATCTTCATGTCTGACTCCTCTATCTTTATTCCCATGCCTAAATCGGCTTATACTAATATTAGAAGCACGATCATCATTGTCTAGGTCATCCCCATGGTCATCTTCATAATCATATCTAGGTGGATGCCTCTCTCTTCGTTGCACAGTAGGAGCTCTATGTGGTTGCCTCCTTTGTGAACTAGATTCAACTTTATCTATTCTTTCATTTATCTCATCAAACCTCATCTCCATTCTTGTAAATTTTTTCTCCAAGGATTGAAAGAAGAGTTTGAAATCTATTTTTTCTTTAGCTTCATTTTCTCGAGACATGTTTAATACCTTGGAAAAAAACAAAGTTAGGAAACCTCACAAACACTCCCTTACGTGTTTCCCCTCAAGATTGACAGCACTTACACTCGTGTATACTCATAGGCTTTTACCCTCTTATGAACTCACACTCTCTTGCCCTTTTTTTTTTTCACTCTTTAGTCTCCTCTTTTAATTCTTTATTGAACTCAAATGAACTCAATCAAAATTTTCCTTGCAACAATCCAAACTCAACCAATCAAATTACTAAGAATGAGAATGAGTACCACAAAGGATAGAGAGTAGGAAGAATTTATGAAGTAGCAAGAACAAGGAATATGAAAGAATAGGATTTTTTTTTTTTCTCTTTTGGTCGAATTACACAAAATGGGCAGAATACACACTTTATGCAATCAAAACTTAGATAGCAAGAAACTCTTCAACTAGTTTAGATTTAGTTGATTTCTGAATTTTCTATACCTCTTTTTTCTTTTCTTTTTTTCTTTTGAATTTCCAACTTTTGTGTTCTTTTTTTTTTTTTTTTTTGTGTATAATGACAAATACCAAAATTTAAACAAATCAGGTTGAAGAAATAGGCAAAGTTGAAGAGACAGAAGAAAAAATAATAATAAATAGAATAAACAAAGGTGCTGGAATAAAGAGAAATAATAGACAATGAAAGTAAATAAGGATAGATCAAACCTGATTTAGAGCCAAAGCTTTGATACTAAATGATGCGAACCCCACGAAGAAAAGTGAGACCCGACGCTCAAAAATGGTTCCTTTGCCAATGATCCTTCTAAAATAGATTCGCAATAAGCAACTTGTTATCTATAAAGAGATAAGAACCAAAGGTATAAGAAGGTTAGAGTTGACGCCACACTTAAGATAGAAGAGAAGGATTGTGAGTGATAAGTCAATAATGAATGCCACAAGATGAAATCTTGATAAGTTTGAAATAGTTCGTTGAAGAATCAAAGAGAAAACTCTCATTATTAATATTGTTCAAAAGTGCATTCCCCATAGGGTTACATTAGCTTACATAGCCACAAACAAAGTAGAAAAAAAAAAACAAGATAAAGAAAGTGGTCAAACATTCTCCCAATCAATCAATCGTCCACCAATTTGGGCAATCAATCAATTAACCACCAATTCTGGCAATCAATCAATCATCCACCAATTGTAGTAATCAATCAATTAGCCACCAATTTAGACAATCAATCAATTAGCCACCAATTGTGGTAAATTTGATAATGCCTTGTTTATTTCTTCATAAGATCTCTCCAAAATACATTAAGAAGCTTGGATAACATTGACAAAGCATGAACCCTCTTGAATACTCAATTCAGGCAAATTATAATCTTGAACAAAGTCTGAATTTGAGGTGTGTTCAATTAGCCCATTTAATGCTTCCTTCAATTTCTTGGTTCTTGACCTTGTCATTGGACCTTCATGGATGCTTAATGAATCTTGTGAGGCTTAGCAACCTGATTCACATAATACTCATGCCATGTACCATCCCCATATGCTCAATGATTAAGGTTGTAAATGTTGGAAACCACCCAAACTCATACATATACATATCAAACGACTCTTGGGGCCCTTTAACTCAACACAATGTCTATGCCTTCATATCGCATAGGCTCATTGGGCCCCATTAACTCAACCGAAGGTCTTACCATATCATATGCCATGAGGTCTTTGGGGCCCATTAGCTCAACTCAATGTCTATGCCTGCTTATCGCATACACCCAAAAAGGCTCATTAGCTCAACCCAAACATTGGCACACAAATAACATACACAACATAATACATGAAAGCATGCATATGAAATGCTTCCCATACATAAACTTCTAGATGGCCCTACAATGGCTCTATATCATGCCCAAGCATGTACATTTATTCCCTAAAAATATTTGCACAAGAGGTGGAATCAAGAGAAATACTCTTAGGAAGCAACTTTATTCTCATAGTGAAAATCAGCAGCATCGGTCAATAGCCCATAGAAAATGGTTGACAATTTACCCCATTGGTCGATAGCTTCCCAGCATCTACCAACAGACAAAATGTTTGGGGACAAACAATCGATAGCTTCAAGCCATTTATTGACCGGCATAATGGTTCCAAGCCTGAAATAGAGCATTTTCTAAACAACCCACATACAAGCTTTGTAAAACCTTCCATGATCTACATCCTAACAAAAATACATCATTCCTTTAAAAATTATAGGTGACACAAACCCCATTTGAAGGTCCAAATGGTTTTAGGAAGCAACAACAAGAATCTAGGGAGAATTACAGAGCTTTTTACATAGGCTTCAAACATGGACAATTTTGCCAAAATAGAGAGTTTTTCCACGAAAACTCCACCAAGATACCATGATTCATAAGTTTAAAACCAAAAGAAGGGTTAGAACTTGCCTTATCTAGCTTCTCTTTAGAATCCTTACTTGAAGGACATTACCACAAGAATGAAATCCTCCAACCACCACCAAAACAAGGAAGAAATCTAGCATAGGAGGAAAGAAACGATGTTGAATCAGCTACCAACTTTCACACAAACCTCCTTGAAGCTTGATTATAAAAAATGACAAAGACAACCCGAAATATTTTTTGGGCCATTTCTGTAATTTGCAAAACATCCTGGGGCGTTTTGCAAATTATAAAAAAAGGTTGAAAACGCATTTTTGGTGATTGATAACAAGATGCCTAATGCAAAATATGTTATATATTGCATATACATGCATAATCGGACGATAACAAAGCGGGGGGAGAAGAACAAGTTGCCTAACGCACTCCATCTCTTTCCACTATCTCCTTTAATTTATATATATATATACATATATTTGTATGCGAGATGGACGAGAGAGAGAGAGAGAGAGAGAGATTAATTTAGAAGGAGAGACTGTTGTGTGTTTTGGACAAACAAAACAAAGGAGAAAGAAGACAGAAGGCACTGGAAATCACACAAGGGAGAGAAGGGTTACCGCTTTTACCTTTTTCATATTAATAATATATCATAATATATTTTATATATATACAATGCATCGATAGTAAAGAGGGAGAACATTTCTTCCCCAATTTTAATTTCACTTTGAAGCGTAATGATGCGCTTGCACAGCCCATCTCCTCAATTGCCTTTTCTTCTTTTCAATCAAATCACTTATTTTTTAATAATTAATTAATTTTTTAATAATATATGTATGACAATTATACACAAATATTATATAAAAATTAATTACACACTAAGAACATTTCTCATAATATTAGTCGCACATATATTACCAAAATAAAATTGTGCATGAACTTTAAAATGTTGTATTTTTACTTAAAATCTCCTAAATAACTATTTTTTATAATTTTCTATACTAGAACTTATATTTAAAAAAACTCCTATATTTTTTTAATTTACACTTTACCCCATGTTTTCGTTTCCTACTCTTTTAGAAAAATGTTGTTTCTCTATTTTCGTTTTGTATCGAAAACATTTCTAATTTCCATTTCCATGCAACCTAGGTATTACGAAGGGCTCCCAAGCTAAGATGGCATCCTTATGAGGGGAAATTGTGGAATTACTCACAAAAAATGGCTTTTTACCCGATTCCCATTGATGTTGCCAAATTGTTATTGCTTGTGTAACATCCCACATCGAGCGATAGGAAGGACCAGAATAACTTACTCTGATGGGCCTACGCGAACTTTCTAGGGGGTCACCCATCCCTGAGCTGCCCCAGCTCAAGCACGCTTAACCCCGGAGTTCCTTGCCTATATTCAGCCCAAAAGGTATCCAGCTGGTGTCGTTTCCTTCCTTACTTATCCTCGATATATACTATCCTCCTCTGGGCTCCCGGGTATTACATTCTCCCCCCTTGAGCACATGACGTCCTCATCATGCGACCTTACAACTAGTCTTAGATCTTTTCCCCTTTAGGGGTTGCCATCCTAGAAGGCTACCAGAAGTCGCTCCTTGTACAGGCTCTCAAGCCCCAGCGCCACTCTCCGCCCTCATCGGACCGCCTTTACCAAGGGTCGACTCTGATACCACCTGTAACATCCCACATCGAGCGATAGGAAGGACCAGAATAACTTACTCTGATGGGCCTACGCGAACTTTCTAGGGGGTCACCCATCCCTAAGCTGCCACAGCTCAAGCATGCTTAACCCCGGAGTTTCTTGCCTACATTCAACCCAAAAGGTATCCAGTTGGTGTTGTTTCCTTCCTTATCAGACTGCCTTCACCAAGAGTCGGCTTTAATACCACCTGTAACATCCCGCATCAAGCGATAGGAAGGACCGGAACAACTTACCCTGATGGGCCTATGTGAACTTCTCAAGAGCTCACCCATCCTTGAGCTTCCCTAGCTTAAACACGCTTAACCCTGGAGTTCTTTACCTACATTCAACCCAAGAGGTATCTAACTGGTGTTGTTTCCTTCCTTACTTATCCTCGATATATATTATTCTCCTCTTGGCTCGCAGGGTATTACATTCTCCCCCTTGAGCACATGACGTCCTTGTCATGCGACCTTACAACTGGTCTCAGACCTTCTCCCCTTTGGAGGTTGTCATCCTAGAAGCCTGCCAGGAGCCGCTCCTTGATCAGGACTTACTCCCCGGTGCCACTCCCTGCCCTCATTGGACCATCTTCCCAAGGGTTGGCTCTGATACCACCTGTAACATCCAGCATCGAGCGATAGGAAGGACCAGAAAAACTTACCCTGATGGGCCTACACAAACTTTCCAAGGGGTCACCTATCCCTGAGCTGCCCCAACTCAAGCACGCTTAACCCCGGAGTTCCTTGCCAACATTCAGCCCAAAAGGTATCCAGCTGGTATTGTTTCCTTCCTTACTTATCCTCGATATGTACTATCCTCCTCTGGGCTCCCGAGGTATTACAGCTTGATTACAATAATTGAATTTATTTGTCTTAAGGAACAACTCAGGCAGAGTCCATGACCAAAGCCTCAATTTTTGGGGCACCATAGGATGAAAAATAGGTGTCGGGTTCAATCCACTATCCTAGAGAGCTAGGATGCCAAGGGTCTTCGGATAAGTCTTCAGGGTCTTCGGGGAACTCATTTCCTAGAGAATCTTCGGGGGGCTAGTCTCCAAATGAGACCAAAGTATCTTTTGGGAACTAGATCTAATAGTATTCTATAACACAAAGATGGTTATAAGGAACGCGGGGATCTTCACCATGCAAGCCCTCCAATGCCTAAGTTAGACAAAGATGTATTAAAGCAGAAAATGTATGCATGCATGTATGCTATAAGCTCTAGATAAGTGTCTCCTGAAGAGTTATGTGGGGTCCAAGATATAAGTCTTTGGGTCCCAAGTCTTAGTGTATGTGAGTCTGAGAGTTCGAGTCTTTGGGATAAGAGGTGTTAAAGGATCCAAAAAGGTTCATTTGTTGTGGAATATGCGAGTATTTATGGAGGTTTGGTGGTGGGACCCACGTTACATGTGGTTATGCAGATAAGAGTCTTAAACTCTCTAGGGAGATGCATCAAATGAAGATGGAGGGCCTGGAGGTATCTTTCAGTTCCAAGTCCCTCGATGAGTATCCTTGGAGTGAATCCGAAAACTCTTCGGAGTCATTGGATAGCTTGGGCCCGGGAGACTCTAGATGAGTCTTAGGCCTTAAAGATGCGAATGTTGACTAAATCTCGGAGACTCTCCGAAGGCTTCGAGAGACTCATGCTCCAAATGACTTTTCAAGGTCATTCGAGTCTTCAAACTACTTAGAATATTTCAAGGATTTGTGGCTTCAATTTTCCTAGGTCACCCCACAATAATATATATAGATATATTCTTGATGTTTTAGTGTCAAACATCAAGATCTTAAGTAAATGATCATACACTTATGAAATGGTTCTAGAGTTTTGACTCATAGAGCTTAATTTAACTATTTGATACTTAGTATCAAATTTTTAAAGTTCTCAATATACTGAAATTTTAGTAAAGAACACTTGAAGAACATAACATTTGGATGTTTGTTGCTTAGAAAACAAAATCATTCAAGTATTTGATAAATTTAGAAGTTGTCAAGCCATTGAGATTTTATCTCATTAGGATATCAATAGAGTGAAAATTGAGCTTTAAATCAATTCACTCAAGCTTAAATGTATTAGAGTATTAGTTGTGTCTATCCTTCAAGTATTTCTCAAAGTTTCCTATATTGATAATAGAATACTTCAAATCATATAAGATGATAATTTTAGATATTCTCTGTCTTAGTAAAATGGCAAATTACTTGACTTATGTGTGTTTCGTGTTTGGATATTTGATAAGGTAAATATGAATGAATAAGTTATTCGGATAGCTTTATTTTTGTGAAATATGTTATGTTTTGTGCTAAAGTAGAATGATCTTTCTTCAATCAAGAAAGGAATATTTTCAGTTGAATAACAATATTGTACTTGACTTATTATCTTTTGAAATTTAGTAAAATTTCATATTATTAGAGTATTTCTTCTGTCTGCTCTAATAGAGCTTTCTAGCAAACAAGTAGATGAAAGTCATCTAGTCTCTAGGCTTTGTATGATTATTGACTAAGACTTGTGTTTTAGTCTAATGGGTTGTGCTAAACAAAGAGTGATTCTCTATATTCATTTTAGCAATTGAATGTTAGGTTTAGTTCTCCTAAGCATTAGCATGGTATTGAGAAATGCTTGATTGTTCATTTCATCTAAAGTCAAACACCCTTAGTTATCATTGATATATCTATTTGAGATAGAACGTGACTTTATTTAAGCATTAGATATGTTTGGATCAAGTATATAAGTCAATAATTCAAGTGGTCAAAATTTTAGAATGATTAATAGCATTACATTTGAGAATTCAATGTCTTACTTGAGTGAGAATCTTTGAACAAAATGTTTTTATATTAGGATCATCAATCGAGTGAGAAAGTGTATCAATAGAGTGAAAAGCAACAAACAAAAAGGTACTCTCTCTATTTGAAAAAGTTTTCAAGTGAGAAAGTTTTTCAATCAATTGGTGATGTTGTATTCGAGTGATCAATGCTTCATTCGAGTGAGAATTTTTAATTTTGTGTTTGAAGATCAATCAAATGATAAGTTTATCCAATCAAATTGAGTGATAAAAATGTCTAATAAAGTGGAAATGCTTTGCCAATCGAGTGGAAGAAAGGCCTACTTGAGTTGATTTCAAGTTGGAAAAAATTGTTCTCTATTTCTGCAAGACTATTCGAGTGGATTTAGCTTCCAATCGAGTGGCAGCTACATTGATATGAATCTAATAGAGTGAATTTTTTTTCCAAATGATTATTTTCAAATCCACTCAAATGAAAAGTATGCTAAAGCTGAAAAAAAAACTAGCCATTGCAAGTGCATTTAATGCATACTTTTAACCGTTAAATCTTTTAAATTGCTCTAAATTTTCTTTCATTCTTTTATCTTTATTTTTGAATACTCTAATGATTATTTTGAGAGAAAGAAAGTTTTTTTTGTAGGAATTCAAATATTTTTATTCTCATGACTGCAAGACTAACGACTTTGAAAGACAAAGTATAAAAGGGAGAATAAGTTGAGGAAAAGTATGATGATCAAATATTTCCAACTTTTGTCCTAAGCCAGAGAAGCCCTTCGAGCTTTCATTCTAAAGTGACTATTAAAACAAAGAGAGAGATCTTAAGCTTCTATTATAATCTCTGTGAAATTAAGAGAAACATTATTTCTTTTTATTGTTAGCTTGTACTATAAGTTTCTCTTGCACTCCTTGAACTTTGATTTCTTGTAAGCTTCAGAGGTTGCACCTGAACCTTATAAAAGGCAAAAGTTACCCATGATCCTTATAAAAGGCAGTGATTACACCTGATCCTTTAAAAGGTGGTGGTTGTTGGATCCTTAATCCAACATTGGGCTCATATGTGAATAATTATGCATTGTGGGCTATCAAATAATCTAAGCCCAATTAAAAGGTGATCTGTTAAGTTTTGGGCTTTAATGTATCTAATAGGGTGCGGGCCTTTAATGTGTAGATACTTAAAAGATAATTATGTTTTCTTGATGGGCTGAAACATAATTATCAATAGGGTAACGGGTTGTTACCTCTATAAATACAGTGGTTATGGTCCCCAGGTCAGACGAACGAATCAGTTTTGTTTCTGTATCCCATCATCAGAAATTAGTTGCGAAGAGAAACTTAAAGGATTCTCTCAGAAATTTATATTGATCTGGAAGGCTCGCCGCATGGATCTAAAGAGATATAATCGTTATGGATTTAGGTACGCTTCCGTTTATTGTTTATTTATTCTTGATGATTTGACATGATTACTCTTGGTATTTGGGTGATAGTTTTCACAAAAGATTTAAAGTTCTCAACAAGTGGTATCAGAGCCTTTTTTTTTCATGTTAAGTCATTGAGAATCATATTATTTTGATTCGTAATTTATTTGGATATATCAGTGCTTTTAAACCAAAAATTTTATGGATTGATTCAACAATGCAAGCTTCTTGCCACGCTAGTTAAGAAAAGTCGCAGCCATCTGGCCGCGGCATTAAGAAAAGAAAGCCGCGACCAATGATTGCGGCAATAAGGGAAAGCCGTGGCCTCCTGGCCACGGCATTAAGAAAGCCGCAGCCGAAGGCTGTGGCATGAAAAGAATAGCCACGACCTTCTGGCCGCGGCATCAGGAATGGCAATGGCTATCTGGCCGCTGCATCAAGAAGTAGAATGCAACAGCTATCTGGCCGCTACATCAAGAAGTAGAATGCAGCGGCCATTTGGCCGCTAGCATGAAGGGAAAAGTCACGGCCATTTGGCTGCGGCATTCAGTTTCCTAGGGAGGAAACCCTAGGATTTCCAGACATGGGCCCATGCAGCCCATGAAAAATTTGGGCTGCTATTTCAGTAAATTAGTTAATTAATTAATTTATTAATTAGTTAATTAAATTTAGTAGATTAATTAATTAACTTCAGTAAAGCAGTTTGATTTTAGTAAATTAGTTAATTAATTAATTAGTTAATTAAAATTAGTAAATTAATTAATTTATTAATTAATTAATTAAATTCAATACAGCAGTTTTTTTTTAACTGCTTGTATTAATTAATTAAACTGTTTCCTTTGGTGCAATTTTAAATTCAGATATTGGCATGATTTTGTATATATATTTTGAAATAAATTAATTGAAACAACATGTCGCCAAAGTGACATCTCTTATGAAAATTAATTTATTTTGAAATATAATGGTTGTGTGCATGTAACTTGTGTCAATATATATCAACCCAAAGGAAGGTAAATATTTAACAGAATTGCATGTGCACCTGTGGTAATAAATACGTGATAATTATTTGGTTTTACATATGACCAATAAATCGGCCCAAAGGAAGATTTATTGTTTGTTATGTTATTATTATCAGTATTTGATTACTACACCAAGATATCACTTACAAGTTAATATTTTGTCCAAAGATGAAACTATTAATGAAGTGTCCAGTATCTTGAGATGGAATTTGCCTTTATTTGAATTTATTTTTGTTTTGAGACTTATATGAGCTTTTTTGTTTGTTTGTTGTTCTCTGTTCAGCACTCACTCCTGCTAATATTACTGCCACTATCAATTCTATTCCTATGTTAAATGGCTCTAACTTCAAGTCATGGAAAGAGAATCTCATGATAGTTCTCAGAGTCATGGATCTTGACCTTGCAATAAGGGTTGATTCTCCAGCACCTCTTACGGATTCGAGTACCTCTGATCAAAGAAGGGAGATGGAAAAGTGGGAGAGATCAAATCGCATGTGCATGATGATCATGAAGAAAGCCATTTCGGAAGCATTCAGGGACACAATAGTTGAAAAGATTACTACGGCTAAGGATTTCCTTGCGGATATTGAAAAGAGGTTTGCCAAGAAGGAATAGGCTGAAATTGGTACACTCTTGGCAAGCCTAATTTCAATGAGGTATAAGGGTAAAGGCAACATCAAGGAGTACATCATGGAGATGTCTCATCTTGGTTCTAAGTTGAAAGCACTTAAGCTTGAACTCTCGGAGGGATTGCTAGTGCATCTGGTTTTGATTTCACTTCCGACACAATTTAACCAGTTTAAGGTGAGCTACAACTGTCAGAAAGAGACTTGGACTCTAAATGAGCTTATCTCACACTGTGTTCAGGAAGAGGAAAGATTGAAGCAAGATAAGACAAAGAGTGCTTACTTGGCCTCAACCTTTAAGGACAAAGCAAGGAAAAAGAGAAGGATGCGGAAGCTGCAGGTACAACACCTCATAAGAAACAACAAAAGAAACCGACTGACTCAGTTGTAAGGGTTGTTTCTTTTGTGGAGCTGAAAGGCATCAAAAGAAGCAGTGCACCAACTATCACGCATGGCGTGCTAAGAAAGGTATGCTTCTTAATTTGGCTTGTTCTGAGGTTAATTTAATTTTGGTACCTAGACACACGTGGTGGATAGATTCTGGTGCAACAACTCACATCAGTATGTCTATGTAGGGTTGCTTGAGTTGCCGAAAGCCAAATGATACTGAAAGATACATCTATGTGGGCGATGGCAAGACGGTTCAAGTTGAGGCAATAGGAAAATATAGATTATTGTCAAAGACTGGATTTTATTTGGATCTTGATGAAACATTTATTGTACCGTCTTTTAGACGAAATTTGATTTCTATTTCTACTTTGGACAAATTTGGTTATTCTTGTTCGTTTGGAAATAGAAAATTTAGTTTGTTTCATGATTCAAAATTAGTTGGTTCTGGCTCTTTGTCAGGCTATGATAATCTTTATTCAATTGATACAATTGTTTCATATAATGAATCCCTGCAATTAAATACATGAGGTGTAAAGAGAAAATTAACCATTGAGAATTCAGCTGTGTTATGGCACAAGAGATTAGGTTATATCACCAGGCGGAGAATTGAGAGACTTGTGTCAGACGAAATTCTAGATCCCTTAGATTTCACAAATTTTGAGATTTGTGTTAACTGTATAAAGGGAAAACAAACCAATAAAAGGAGATTTGAAGCCAACAGGACTATAGACGTCTTAGAACTTATACATATGGATATTTGTGGGCCTTTCCCTATGGTTGCTTGGAATGGTCAACAATATTTTACAACGTTCATAGACTATTTTTCTAGATATGGCTACATATATCTCATTCATGAAAAGTCACAATCACTAGACGTGTTCAAAAATTATAAGGCTGAAGTTGAGAACCAACTCAACAAAAGGATTAAAAGCGTCAGATTTGGTCATGGTGGTGAATACTATGGCAGATATGATGGTTCAGGTGAACAACGTCCAAGGCCATTTGCTAAGTTCCTAGAGGAATGCGGTATTGTCCCACAATACACCATGCTAGGTTCGCCCACTATGAATGGTGTTACTAAAAGACGAAACAAGACGCTTAAGGACATGGTAAGGAGTATGATTAGTCATTCTACCTTACTGAAATCACTCTTGGGAGAAGCACTTAAGACTGTAGCATATATCCTTAACAAAATTCCAACTAAAGCGACTGCCAAAACCCCTTATGAGCTTTGGACTGATAGGAAGCCTAGTCTAAAGCACTTGCACATTTGGGGATGTCCAGCTGAGGCTAGGCCTTATAGGCCGAATGAAAAGAGACTAGACTCAAGGACGATGAGTTGCTATTTTATTGGATACTCTGAAAGATCCAGGGGGTACAAGTTTTATGATCCCACGACTAAGTCGATTTTAGAGTTTAGAAATGCACGGTTCTTTGAGGATGCCGAGTTTACGGGGGGAGATGTAAGTAGGGACATTGTTTTTGAAGAGGAATATGTTGATATTCCCACAGGTGTTATGGGTATTGATCAGGATTTCATTCCTGGCCTTATTCAAGACACATCAAATCAAAACAATGTCAGAGAACCTCCCATTCTAGAAATTGTTCCAGAAGAACAAACTCCAGCACCTCAAGAACCTATGCCATTAAGAAGATCCACTAGAGAAAGGAGAAGTGCAATACCAGATGATTACATTGTATTTCTTCAAGAACATGAGGTGGACATTGGAGTGATGGAAGATGATCCGATCAACTTTCATCAAGCCATGGAAAGTTCTAACTCTTAAAAGTGGATTGATGCCATGAATAAGGAGATTAAGTCCATGAAAGACAATGATGTGTGGGATCTTGTCCCATTGCTAGAAGGTGTGAAACCCATTGGTTGCAAATGGATATTTAAGACCAAAAGGGATTCGAAAGGCAATGTGGAAAGGTACAAGGCTTGTCTTGTTGCAAAGGGCTTTACACAGAAAGAAGGCATTGACTATAAAGAGACTTTCTCTCCAGTATCTTCGAAAGACTTTTTCAGGATTATAATGGCATTAGTGGCACATTTCAATCTTGAGTTACAACAGATAGATGTGAAGACAACGTTTCTCAATGGTAACATTGATGAAACAATCTATATGGTGCAACCAAAAAACTTTGTGTCAGGAGACCCAAAGAATATGGTTTGCAAACTTAAGAAATCCATCTATGGACTCAAACAGGAATCTCAACAATGGTATTTCAAGTTTCATCAAGTGACCATCTTGTTTGGTTTTGAGATGAATTTGGTCGATGATTGTATATACCATAAGTTTTGTGGGAGCAAACATATTTTTCTGGTTTTATATGTCGATGACATTTTGCTTGCCAGCAACGATATAGGCTTATTGTACAAAACCAAGAGATTTCTATCTAAGAATTTTGAGATGAAAGATCTTGGTCACGCCTCTTTTGTATTGGGCATTCAGATATACCTAGATCACTCTCGAGGTACTCTTGGATTGTCACAAAAGGGTTATATCGAAAAGGTTCTCAAAAGGTATAGCATGCAGAATTGCAAACCAGGTGATACCCTTGTGGCTAAGGGACACAAATTTAGTCTCAATTAGTGCCCTAGGAATGATTTTGAGGAAAAAGAAATGCAGAAGATTCCCTACGCCTCAGCAGTAGTGTGACGCCTCGGCCCCACTAACGGGTGCCACCATAACCTACACTACAACCCTAGCCTGCTTGAAGGACAGTTATGCCCCTGCCAATATAAATCTTTAAAATAATATGGGCACCCTGGGTGGGGTCCAGGCCTCGCCGCCTTCGACCGGACGAGAGCTTGGGAGTTAATTGCTAGGACAGCGGAAACTCACCCAAGCCTTGTACCTGACAGCTATGGTCGAAACTAAGATATGTTTAATTATGTTTAGGGTTGAAGTAATTTATTGGGCTTATTGATATAATTTGTTTGAAATTGGATTTATGCTTCCTGATACCACCTGTAACATCCTACATCGAGCGATAGGAAGGACCGGAACATCTTACCCTGATGGGCCTACGCGAACTTCCCAGGGGGTCACCCATCCTTGAACTGCTCCCAGCTCAAGCACGCTTAACCCCAGAGTTCCTTGCCTACATTCAGCCCAAAAGGTATCCAGCTGGTGTTGTTTCCTTCCTTACTTATCCTCGATATATTCTATTCTCCTCTGGGCTCCTGGGGTATTACATTCTCCCCCCTTAAGCACATGACGTCCTCGTCATGCGACCTTATAACTAGTCCCAGACCTTCTCCCCTTGGGGGCTGCCATCCTAGAAGCCTGCCAGAAGCCTCTCTTTGTACAGGCTCTCGAGCCCCGGTGCCACTCCCCGCCCTCATCGGACAGCCTTCACCAAGGGTCGGCTCTGATACCACTTGTAACATCCCGTATTAAAATATACTATAATTCCTTTGCGGTTAATAAATCTTCGTTGTTATGTTTTGATGACATGTGTTTAATAGGAAATGATTGTGGTGTGCAGATGGCACCAGTGACAAGAGCAACCGTTCGTAATTCCTGGTCAGGAAATGCTGGCCAAGAGTCCGTAGGGAGGGGACCTGAGTGTTCAGAAGAGGTCCAAAGTCATTTTATGGGACGAGGGCCAGTTGGTGGTCGCTAAGTGGACACCGAAGCGGCCAATTGGCTAAAAGCATTTGTGGATTTGCACCCTCCAACATTCAAGGGACAGCTGGAGGCTGATCCGAGCATAGCGGAGTATTGGATGGAAGATATTTATCAGTTGTTAGAGTACATGGATTGCCCTAAGGACCAATGGGTGAGATGCGCCACTTTTGTACTCACCGAACAAGCCAGGGTGTGGTGGCGATCGACAGCTGAGATGCTAAGAAAGCAGAATGCTCAGTTGGCGATGACTATGGAACAAGAACAATCGATAAGTTGGGAATAATTTTGGGAAGCATTTAATGAGAAGTATTACCCACACGACTGGCAGATTCGAAAAAAGTAAGATTTCATGAAACTTAAGCAACAGTCACACCTAACGGTATCACAATATGAAGACGAGTTTGTGAAGCTGTTGAAATATATCCCAACTTATATGTTGTCAGAGGTTGACAAGATGGAGCGATTTATCTAAGGGTTACGTCCGGAGGTACAACGAGGGATGAGCTATGTTGAAGCTCATACTTTTCGTGAAGCTGTGGCCAAGGCTGTGAATATTAAAAAGAGATTAATGAATTATGGGGAGATCACTCGAGCAAAGGAGCCGTCCAGTGAGGGGCTAAAGAAAACTGTACCAAAGCAGGGACATCAGTTTACCCGCCCGGAGGCAGGTAAATTTAAGAAGGAATTAAAAGCATGCCCCAAATGTCATAAACCTCATCGATGGAGTCTTCCCTGTGGATTCCCAGAGCCGCCAAGGAGTGCTATAACTGTGGAGAGATGGGACATATAACTAGAAATTATCTGAAATGGTTGGAGATGAACACTGTTAAAGCAGACACACCAGCTGCAGGGGTCCAGAAGAAACCGATAGTATGCTTTAATTGGAATACACCAGGGCACATAGCATCTAGGTGTCCCCAACATGAAAAGACTAGACTACCGAGATCAACCGGGGAAGGAGCACGAGCGACAACTGGGAGAGTATTCAATCTGACTAAAGTGGACGCGGCAGCAAACCCATAAGTGATTGAAGGTACGCTCCATGTTCAAGATATATGCATGCATGCATTGATAGACTCAGGAACCACCCACTCATTCATATCATATGTCGCGGTAGAATGTGCGAAATTAAGCACTAAGGAGTCCACTGTACCTATAAGTGTGCAAACCCAATAGGAACTTGGTTTTGTTCACAATGGATGGTGCCGGAGTGTCCAATTATGATAGGAGAAATCATGTTCCTAGTGAACTTGAACTTGTTGGAGATCCAAGATTTTGATATTATACTTGGGATGGATTTTCTGTCCTAAAACCAAGCCCAACTGGACTGCACGAGTCAAGCAGTTAGACTAATTGGACCTGATAAACAGACTGTAAGATTTGTCGGTACTCAAGTGGGGAAGCCCTTGAAAATTGTATCTGCATTAAAAGTTCAAAAATGTCTAGAAAATGGGGCCTTGGGGTACGCGATGCAGGTGGTGACTAATGAAAAGGTACAAAGAAAATGTGAGGATGATGAAATTGTAAGGGAGTACCCAAATGTATTCCCAGAGGATTTACCAAGCTTACCACCTAATCGAGAAATTGAGTTTGCCATTGATTTACCTCCCGAAGCTCAGTCTCGACCAATATCTATTCCTCTATAGGAGTTAATTGCGAGGACAGCGGAAACACACCCAAGCCTCGTCCCTGATTAGACCTTTGGAGCATAAATCCAATTTCAAACAAATTATATCAACAAGCCCATTAAATTACTTCAACCACCAAATATAATTAAACATATCTCAATTTGCGGCCGTAGCCGACAGGTACAAGTTCCCTACCCTACTGGTTTACTCATAGTGGGAACCTTAACTTGGTTCTGGTTTACTTCAGGTTAAGCCACATCCGACACTCATAGTTATCATACAATAGTTATATTACATTATTAACATTTGGGGTTAACCCACACCCCCACGGTTAATGGTCGCCGCCAACTGGCGGCTCATCCATCAGCACTGCCTTTCCTTTCTCGGATCCCGAGCCACCTGCTGGGTTAGTGGAAAAATACATGGGTGAGTCCCGGGGACTCAGTAAGGGTAATATGAGTTGCAGTAAATTAAAATGCATGACAATTATAGAATAATGTGAAGTGCATCATGCATGTAGACCTATCCACCTTACCCTACTTCGGATTTTGGTGGCCCCACTAATTTCACTTAAGACCCCATCTCGAGACTCACACGGGCCAAATCTACAGCCCCATGCCTTGACACTTCTCCCACAATCTAATACAAGTCATGCCATAATAAATTTACACACAAATCATATTGAACCTTACCACGCGTTAATCTCGTGCTGCGCGTTGATTACATGTTCCAATTTCCTATATAATTGTAAAATAAAAAATAATTTAATTAAACGCGCGGTCAATTTTAATTATCGCGGATACATCGCTAATTAATTTAGCTAAACATGTGAATGATTCATAGATAGCACTATTAAATAAATTTAAAACATTTTTATACCTCGCGTACACACACGGGCAGAGTTTCGGCGGGTTAAAAATTACAGAGCATTTCAACGGTGAAATCACTGCTATTTATAGCCGCCAGGAGGGAGCAATTCGCCCAGGGAAAGAAAAGTTGGGCAGCCAAGGGTCTCCCGCATGCTACCACGTGGCAGCAAGGGAGAAGGGGTAGGTGGCGCATGGCCACCCACACGGCATATGATATGAATGAGTGGGTGGCTCCTGAATCTATCAATGCATGCATGCATATATCTTGAACAAGGAGCATACCTTCAATTACTTGTGGGTTTGTTGTCGCGTCCACTTTAGTCAGATTGAACACTCTCCCAGTTGCCACTCGTGCTCCTTCCCCGGTTGATCTCGGCAGTCCAGTCTTTTCACGTTGAGGACACCAAGAAGCTATGTGCCCTGGTGTATTGCAATTAAAGCATACTATCGGTTTCTTCTAGACCCCTGCAGCTGGTGGGTCCGCTTTAACAGTGTTCATCTCTAACCATTTCGGACAATTTTTGGTTATATGCCCCATCTCTTCACAGTTATAGCACTCCTTGGCGGCTCTGGGAATTCCGCAGGGAAGACTTCATCGATGAGGTTTATGACATTTGGGGCATGCTTTTAATTCCTTCTTAAATTTACCTGCCTTCGAGTAGGTAAACTGATGTCCCTGCTTTGGTACAGTCTTCTTCAGCCCCTCACTGGATGGCTCATTTGCTCGAGTGATCTCCCCATAATTTATTAATCTCTTTTCAATATTCACAGCCTTGGCCACAGCTTCATATGGGGCCATCCTTATGCTTGCTTGATAACTGTTATTATAAGCAAACTCCGCTAAACTTAGATACTCGTCCCAACTGCCCCCAAAATCTTGCACACAAGCCCGAAGCATGTCTTCTAAAATCTAGTTGACCCGTTCAGTTTGACCGTCTGTTTGAGGGTGATAGGCTGTGCTAAAATTCAACTGGGTCCCAAGTTCTTTCTGCACAGCCTTCCAAAAGTTCGACATGAATCGACTATCCCTGTCCGATACAATGCTTACAAGAACTCCGTGTAAGTGAACAATTTCCTGAATATAGAGTTGGGCAAGTTGCTCAGCACCTATGGTGCTCCTTATAGGTAAGAAATGCGCCGACTTTGTTAGTCAGTCCACAACAACCCATATAGCATCCACCTTCCTTAGGGTCCGGGGTAAACCCATGATGAAATTAGTTGTTACATGTTCCCATTTCCATTCCGGGATCTCTAAGGGTTGCAAGCTTCCAGATGGTTTTTGATGTTCAGCTTTTACCCGTTGACAAGTGTCACATGCTCTTACGAAATCTGCCACATCTTTCTTCATTCCTGGCCACCAGTACACTTCCCGAAGGTCACGATACATCTTGGTAGCTCTGGGGTGTACTGTATAGGGTGTTCGATGTGCCTTATTTAAAATCTCCTGTTGTAGTTTCCCCAAGGCTGGCACGTACACCCGTCCCTTCATTCGGAGTATTCCATTACAATACTCAAATTCTGGTTGCTTAGGTAGCCCATCCTCATCTATCCACTGTTCCAAATTCCCTTCCTGAGCTGTAGCCAATTTAATCTCATCCCACAAATTAACTTGTAAGCGCATCTACGCTACAATTGTTGTGTCACCTTATGGTTCCGCCTTGAGAGTTAAGTTTGCAAACTCTTCAGTTAGAGCATGTAAATGGATAGCCAGACACATGCCTGACACAACGCCTTTCCGGCTCAATGCATCTGCTACCACATTTGCCCATCCTAGGCGATACTGGATGGTACAGTCATAATCTTTTAGGAGCTCCAACCACCAACGTTGTTGGAGATTCAAATCTCGTTGAGAGAAGATATACTTTAAACTCTGATGGTCCACATATATAACGAACCTTTCTCCATACAAGTAATGTCACCACAACTTTAAGGCATGTACCACGACTGCCAATTCCAAGTCATGCACTGGGTAATTCTTTTCATGGAGGCGTAGTTGTCTAGATCCGTATGCAATCGCCTTACCATGCTGCATCAACACGCACCCCAGCCCTATTCCTGAGGCATCAGTGTACACCTCGTATTCTTCAGACCCTTCAGGTATCGCTAATATTGGTGCTTCGGTCAACCTACATTTGAGCTCCTGGAAAGCTTTTTCACAAGATTCGTCCCAGACAAACTTGGTTCCTTTCCGAGTCAATTGGGTTAACGGGGCAGCAATACTCGAGAACTTCTCAACAAATTTACGGTAATACCCCGCCAGACCAAGAAAACTTCTAATTTCAGTTACAATAGTAGGTTATGGCTACTCTTTTACCGCTTCCACTTTGGCAGGGTCCACAGATATGCCTTGTCCTGAAATTACGTGCCCCAAGAAAGCAACTTCCTTCAACCAGAAATCACATTTGCTAAACTTGGCGTAGAGCTTATGCTCCCTCAGTGTTGACAAGGTAATCCTCAAGTGCTCCCGGTGAGCCTCCTCATCAGACGAGTATACCAATATATCATCAATAAATACAATTATAAATTTATCCAAATAAGGTTGGAACGTCTGATTCATAAGATCCATAAAAGCTGCTGGTGCATTGGTCAAACCAAATGGCATTACCAGATATTCATAATGGCCATATCGTGACCGAAATGTTGTTTTGGAAATAGCCTCCTCTTTTATCCTCAATTGATAATACCCTGATCGTAAATCAATTTTAAAGAAAATTCGATCCCCTTGTAACTGATCAAATAGGTCATCAATCCAGGGCAAATGGTACTTATTCTTTATTGTAACTTTGTTTAGAGCACGATAGTCAATGCACATTCTCAGACTACTTTCTTTCTTTCTTACAAACAACACAAGTGCACCCCAGGGCGATACACTGGGGCGATTAAAACCCTTGTCCAACAAATCTTGCAATTGAACCTTAAGCTCACGTAGCTCCGCCGGGGCCAATCTATATGGAGGGATAGATATTGGTTGAGACTAAGCTTCAGGAGGTAAATCAATGGCAAACTCAATTTCTCTGTTTGGTGGTAAGCTTAGTAAATCCTCTGGGAGTACATCCGGGTACTCTCTTACAATTTCAACATCCTCACATTTTCTCTGTACCTTTTCATTAGTCACCACCTGCACCGCAAACCCCAAGGCCCCCTTTTCTAGACATTTTTGAACCTTTAATGCAGATACAATTTTCAAGGGCTTCCCCACTTGAGTACCGACAAATCTTACGGTCTGTTTATCAGGTCCAATTAGTCTGACTGCTCGACTTTCGTAGTCCAGTTGGGCTTGGTTTTGGGACAGAAAATCCATCCCAAGTATAATATCAAAATCTTGGATCTCCAACAAGTTCAAGTCCACTAGAAACACGGTTTCTCCTATCGTAATTGGACATTCCGGCACCATCCATTGCGAACAAAACCAAGTTCCCATTGGGCAGCCTCGCTCTGATACCACCTTGTGACGCCCCGGCCCCACTAACAGGTGCCACCATAACCTACATTACAACCCCAGCCTGCTCGAAGGACAGTTATACCCCTGCCAGTATAAATCTTTAAAATAATATGGGCGTCCTGGGTGGGGTCCAGGCTTCGCCCCTTTCGACCGGACGAGAGCTCGGGAGTTAATTGCTAGGACAGCGGAAACTCACCCGAGCCTCGTACCTGATTAGGCTCTAGGAGCATAAATCCAATTTCAAACAAATTATATCAACAAGCCCAATAAATTACTTCAACCCCAAACATAATTAAACATATCTCAGTTTCGACCGTAGCCATCTAGTACAAGTTCCCTACCCTGCTGGGTTTACTCATAGTGGGAACCTTAACTTGGTTCCAGTTTACTTCAGGTTAAGCCACATCCGACACTCATAGTTATCATATAGTAGTTATATTACATTATTAACATTTGGGGTTAACCCACACCCCCACGGTTAACGGTCGCCACCAACTGGCGACTCATCCATCAGCACCACCTTTCCTTTCTCGGATCCCGAGCCACCTGTTGGGTTAGTGGAAAAATACAGGAGTGAGTCCCGGGGACTCAATAAGGGTAATATGAGTTGCAGTAAATTAAAATGCATGACAATTATAGAATAATGTGAAGTGCATCATGCATGTAGGCCTGCCCACCTCACCCTACTCCGGATTTTGGTGGCCCCACTAATTTCACTTAGGACCCCATCTCGAGACTCACACAGCCCAAATCTACAGCTCCATGCCTAGACACTTCTCCCACAGTCTAATACAAGCCATGTCATAATAAATTTACACACAAATCATATTAAACCTTACCACGCGTTAATCTCGTGCTGCGCGTTGGTTACACGTTCCAATTTCCTATACAATTGTAAAATAAAAATAATTTAATTAAACGCACAGTCAATTTTAATTATCGCCGATACATCGCTAATTAATTTAGCTAAACATGCGAATGATTCATAAATAGCACTATTAAATAAATTTAAAACATTTTTATACCTCGCATATACACACGGGTAGAGTTTCGGCGCATTAAAATTTTTAGCTTTTAGCAACAGTGAGGATGCTACTATTTATAAGCAGAGGGGGAAAGGAATTGGCTACTAGAGATGGGAATTGGGCCGGGCGGCCCATCTCATAGCCCAGCCCGGCCCGGCCCGTTACTGTAGCAAACGGGCCGGGCTGGCCCGCCTAGCAAAACGAGGGTTGTGCCAGGCCAGCAATCTGTGGCCCGTGGCCCGGCCTAGCCCGGCCCACCAAAATGGCCTGTGGGCCGGTCCACCAACTGGCCCACTAAAATGGCCCGGCCCGACCCACCAAAAAATAAAAAAGAAAATTTAAAAACAATGTTTGCATTTAATAATTATAAACATAATAATTAAAAATTATGTTTCTTGTAAACATAATTTTATTGTAATGTTTGTAAACATAATTATGTCCGTAAACATAATGTTTATTATGTTTGTAAATATAATTTTAGTGTAATTTTTGTAAACATAATGTTTATTGTAAGCATCATAATTTTACAAACATCAAAATTATAAGTAAACATTAATAAACATATTTTAAAAAATATTAGTTACATTTAGGAAAAAATAAAAAAATATATTTAAAAAATTATATATAAAAAAATTAAAAATAAATGGCTCATGGGCTGGGCCAAATAGCCAGGCCCACGGGCCGGGCCGGCCCACTTTAGCCCATTTATTAAGGGCCATAGGGCCGTGCTGGGCCCAAGTTTCTATTTCCTTGGCCCGGCCCGGCCCGTGTCTCTCGTGGGCCAAATTTGGCCCCGGCCCACCAAATAGGTGGGCCAAGTGGGATGTGGGCCGGCCCATTTCCCACCTCTATTGGCTGCCAGGCCTTCCCACACGCTGCCACGTGACAGCAAGGGAGAAGGGTGGGTAGCACATGGCCACCCATGTGGGGCAGCCTAGGGCGCACAACTGGCGCCCTTAGCAGCGTGGTCGCGCGCATGGGCGCCAGGCAACTATAACGGTTGGGCGCCAAGCGGCGCCCATGCTCACGGTCACACGTGCGGCCACGCAATCAGGGGCGCCAGTTGTGCGCCCCAGGCTGCCCCATGTGGGTGGCCATGTGCCACCCACCCTTCTCCCTTGCTGCCACATGGCAGCAGGTGGGAGACCCCTTGGCAGCCAATTTTCTTCTTCTCCCTCCCCTAGCTGAAATCCTCTCCCCTTCTGCTTATAAATAGCAACGTCCTCACTGCTGTTAATCGTTGTAATTTTTAACGCGCTGAAATTCTGCCCGTGTGTATACGCGAGGTATAAAAATGTTTTAAATTTATTTAATAGTGCTATCTATGAATCATTCGCATGTTTAGCTAAATTAATTACCAATGTATCGGCAATAATTAAAATTGACTGCGCGTTTAATTAAATTATTTTTTATTTTACAATTGTATAGGAAATTGGAACGTGTAATCAATGCGCAGCACGAGATTAACGCGTGGTAAGGTTTAATATGATTTGTGTGTAAATTTATTATGGCATAGCTTGTGTTAGACTGTGGGAGAAGTGTTTAGGCATGGGGCTATAGATTTGGGCCGTGTGAGTCTCAAGATGGGGTCATAAGTGAAATCAGTGAGGCCACCAAAATCCAGAGTAGGGTGAGGTGGACAGGCCTACATGTATGATGCACTTCACATTATTCTATAATTGTCATGCATTTTAATTTACTGCAACTCATATTACCCTTATTGAGTCCCTAGGACTCACCCCTATATTTTTCCACTAACCCAGCAGGTGGCTCGGGGTTCGAGAAAGGAAAGGCAGTGCTGATGGATGAGCCGCCAGTTGACGACGACAGTTAACTGTGGGGGTGTGGGTTAACCCCAAATGTTAATAATGTAATATAATTACTATATGATAACTATGAGTGTCGGATGTGGCTTAACCTGAAGTAAACCGGAACCAAGTTAAGGTTCCCACTATGAGTAAACCCAGCAGGGTAAGGAACTTGTACCTGACGGCTACAGTCGAAACTGAGATATGTTTAATTATGTTTGGGGTTGAAGTAATTTATTGGGCTTGTTGATATAATTTGTTTGAAATTGGATTTATGCTCTGAGGGCCTAATCAGGTACGAGGCTCGGGTGAGTTTCCGCTGTCCTCGCTATTAACTCCCGAGCTCTCGTCCGGTCGAAAGCGGCGAAGCCTGAACCCCACCCAAGGTGCCCATATTATTTTAAAGATTTATATTGGCAGGGGCATAACCGTCCTTCGAGCAGGCCGGGGTTGCAATGTAGGTTATGGTGGCACCTGTTAGTGGGGCCGAGGCGTCACAAGTAGGGAGTCTAATGTATGCTCAAGTTTGTACGCGTCCGGATATTGCTTATGTCACTGGGATGTTGGGCAGATATTTAAGCAATCCAAGAGTAGACCATTGGAAAGCAACTAAACGGGTCCTGCAGTAATTATAGAGAACAAAAGACTACATGCTCACGTATCGGAGGTCAGATCAGCTTGAGATCGTTAGGTATACTGACTCCGATTTTGCTGGATGCCAAGATAGTATGAAATCTATGTCGGGTTATGTTTACATGCTTACTGGAGGTGTTATCTCCTGGAAGAGTGCTAAACAGTCAATTATAGCCTTTTCTACTATGGCAGCAGAATTTATAGCATGTTATAAGGCATCCAATCATGGAATATGGCTGTAGAATTTTGTCACGAGGCTGCGCATAGAGGATGGTGTTGAAAGACCACTCAAATTATTTTATGACAATAAGTCAGTAGTTATGTATTCCAACAACAATAAGAGCTCGATAAAGTCAAAGCATATAGACATCAAGTTCCTAGTTGTTAAATAAAGAGTTCAAAGTGGACAATTCTATAGAGCACATCAGAACAAACTCCATGGTTGCGGATCCGCTTACTAAGGGATTGCCACCGAAAGTGTTTCATGAGCACTCTGCTCATATGGGTGTCATTTCAATTGAGGATATTCAGGTTTAGTGGGAGTTTGTAATTTTAGATGCTTTTATGATATAGACACATTTTTCAGTTATTTCAGTTAATAGATATGTTGAGGTTATTTTCTGCAGAAATGAAATTTCAGTTTATTTACACTCTGTTTTTGTTATGGTTTAATCTCACTAAGGTTTAAGGGTGGACCAATTGGAAATAGGCATGTTAAGACCACATTACATGAAATTTTCATGCTACACATCCACATCATGATCTATGTCATTTAATTGTTTCGGTATACATGATCATTGATGAGTTGAGTTACGATAGCTGTAACAAAGGCCGTTTTGATCCTATGTTGGTATAATTGATGGATGGGAATGGTTATAGATACATTTCGGTAATAACAGCAAAGTTGAGCTCATTCGGTTATTTGTTTTGCAAAGCATAATTATGAGGTTATACATATAGCCCAAGTGGGAGATTGTTAGATCCTTAAGCCAACATTGTGCTCATATGTGAATAATTATGCATTGTGAGCTATCAAATAATCCAAGCCCAATTAAGAAGTGATCTGTTAAGTTTTGGGCTTTAATATATCTAATAGGGTGTGGGCTTTTAATGTGTAGATACTTAAAGGATAATTATGTTTTCTTGATAGGCTGAAACATAATTATCAATAGGGTAACGGATTGTTACCTCTATAAATACAGCGGTTATGGTTCCTAGGTCAGACGAACGAATCAATTTTGTTTCTATATCCCATCATCAGAAATTAGTTGCGAAGAGAAACTTAAAGAATTCTCTCAGAAATTTATACTAATTTGGAAGGCTCGTCGCACGGATCTAAAGAGACATAATCGTTATGGATTCAGGTACGCTTCCGTTTATTGTTTATTTATTCTTGATGATTTGACATGATTACTCTTGGTATTTGGGTGATAGTTTTCACAAAAGATTTAAAGCTCTCAATAGTGGTTTCAATCTAGTCTTAAGAAATCGTTGTAAAGTGGTTATAACTGATCCAAGTTGAAAAGCTACTTAGTGTATTGGTTAAAATCCTTGGTGAGGAGTTAAGGGAATGGAGTAGGCTGGTTGACCCAAACCACTATAAAATTTTGTGTGTGTTGCTCTATTTATTTTGTTTTTCATTTCAACACTTTCATCTTACCTCTTACAGGTTGATTCTTGTTTTTTACAAGTTGTAAAAATTTACAAGCTAATGCCCCGACCCCACTACCGGGTGCCACCGTAAATCGAGGTTATGCCACGACCTATCCCAAAGGTCAGCTATGCCCTACCAACATTAAGAAGTAAAATAATTAGAGCGTCTTAGGTGGGGTCTAGGCTTCATCACCTTCGTTTGAAGAAAACCTGAGAGCCACTCGAGTCTCATAACTTACCAAGCCTTAGGACTAAAACCAATTAGCTACAATTTAAAATTAATTCCCAACCATCACATGCAAACTTCCATTATCTTAAGCCTCAGTTGTCACCATCAAATTTAATACAAAACAGTTGATTTACATTAACCACAAGCACACACTTGACCTAAACTCATTCAGGATTTGACACCCTTGTCGACTGGCGGGTCATCAACAAGCATCGTTTTTCCCTTACTAGATCCCGAGTCATCTATGTGGTTAGTGGGGAAAAAAGTGGGTGAGTCCTGAGACTCAATAAAGGTAATATGTAATGTAGTAAATTAATATTCATGATAAACATAGATAAACGTGAAATGAATCATGCATATAGGCTTGTCCACCGCACCTTATTCTGGATTTTATGGCCCCTAATGGTTCCTTCTAGGACCCCATCTCAAGACTCATACGATCAGAAATCCATAACCCCATGCCTAGATACTCCCTCGACATCACATATAAATCATGACAAATAATTTATACACAAAATATATTAAACCCTTACCATAATTTATTAACCGCTTGCCCTGTTAGACCATCGAATGCGTTGCGATTGTGTCCCAAAATTATCTTAACAAATTAATTAAATAATATAAGGCTACATAGTTAATTAAACGCAATCATTATCACATGTTTTTTGTATTTTATTTACTTAATGTTGTTTGCCAAAATTGTTATTTTGTAACGACCCAAAAATTTCCCTCATTTTTTTTCTTTTTTTCACACAGCGAAAGCAAAATAAATATTATACACCATAAGTTCGTCTAATACAATCATTAGGGGCTTATTCATCCATAATTCCCAAAAAGTTCAATGATCTTCAACATAAAAAAAAAAATGCAACAATTTTGCCCCTACACTCGAAATACCCCCAAAGACCTTTTTGGTCGGGATTGCTCCGTACACAAGTCTACCCAACAAGGATCAAGCTCCACTAAACTCACCCTCGACCTTTGCCTTCCCTTTACTTGGAATGATGTGAAAATATGTATGAGCCACAAGACTCAGCAAGTATAATTTAAAAATGAATGGGAATTCATAGGAACTGAAGCAAGCGATGAATTTACCTATTTACATTAAACACACCCATGCTATGCCTCACCATATCATATAAAAATGTAAGCATTCATAAATGCACAAATATGGCCCTTAGGCCCACATAAGTCATACTGGCACCATGGCCTAAAAATACGTATACCTGACTTATGGTCATATATCTGCAAATATAAACATAAAACATTAAATTATTGACCGGAGTCTTTCCTCGCATCAGACTTGCATCTACCACCGAGCTTTCAGCATAATAGCCATCCAATACGAGCCGAAGCTCTCTCACGTCAGACTTTCGTCTACCGAGCTTATAGTATAATAATCATCCTCATATATACTTAAACAATTTCAAAGAATAAAAATTCATACATAATAATACAAAATAATCATATGTTCATACATGATCATATATTATGCATCTCATCATGCTTATGGATATACATTAATAACATATAGCCCCAATCGTGACTAACCATAACGTGAAATCAATTAATGTACATATTAACAACTAACATGATTTATGATTATCTATTATTATATATATATCATATGTATATATTTCGCATACTTGAATTAATTAAACAGAATAAAAGGGAAAGAAAAGAAATGGAAAATGGCCACCTAAAAATGCATTACTTGGGGTTCTACCTTGTCAATCTTTTATATATTATTATAATATAATATATATATACATAATATATATACTTAATATTGGCAGCACATGAGAGATTATCTCCTATTTAAATTTCCTGATTTTAGCACGCATGATTATGCGAGTTGCCTCGCCTCTATTTTATTTTATTTTTATGTCATACAATATCATACATGTATATATACATATAATCATGTTTCCATTTTTACTTTTCTTTTCATTTTGTTATGCCCAACTGTTCATAATCCTTTTATTTTCCAACAACACATAATATACTAGCTGTATAGATTACAAAAAAAAATAATTTTATTCACGTGTATAATTTTTATAACGACGAGAGAAAAATTTAAAGGCTATCGAAATGTTAGTACCACCAATAGTATTAGTGAAGTAAATAATCAACATAACCTATATTATAAAATCTCACATATTGTTTAAACAGTATATCATCAAGACATAAATATGATTTATCAAAGACTAAGTACACAAAGAAACTTGGATCACTAAAAAAATAGAGTTTACTATGACAAAAACATCATTCCGTTTAAAAATATAAGATGAACCGAAACTCTACCTTCAAGATTAAATATGATAGACATGCAAGAATTATTATATCAAATTTATTAAAGAAAGAAAGGAATAAATGTTCTGAAATAAAAAGGAGGTTTAAGAACTTAAAAAATACAGAATGAAGAAAGTATGAATTTGCATCTAAAATTTAAATAAAAAGAGTATAAGAACTTGCATCAAAATAAAAGAGACACAGAAACTTGTAAGGGATCAAGAACTTGCCTTAATGTTTTTCTTTTTGATTTCGTAGTGAGCTTAGGTGCTTTCAAGATAAGAGGAGAAGATCAAGTGAATTAAACAGACGACAGAACAGAAGAAGGAGCAAAAGAGATGGAACAAAGGCAACTAAAAATTTGAAGCAGAATGCGTTGAAGTGTGTTCTACACTCAACGCATTCAATTAACAGAGAGAAGAACGCAAAGATTGGAAGGGTCTCACGCTTTTGCTGCCCTCTTCTCTTTCTTTTATTAATCACAATACATTATTATATTATATAAGATATATATATATATATATCAAATGGACAGCACATGAGAGAAAGAGAGTGGAGGAGGAGAATATATATGTCTAATATATACATATTATTTTAGCAGAACACAGCACATGGGAGAGAGAGAAAAAAAGTGAAGAGAAAGGTCCGCTGGCCAGAGAATTCCACTAACTTCTTCCATCTCCTTTGTATATTAATATAATATTATACTATTTTGTTTATTTTCATACCACATAATAATTTCTTAACACATGTATTTTATCGTGTACATACATTACAACAGCCTTCTTTGATTTTACTAATATAATATGGGACACAATGTATATTTATATATATATATATATTCACGCATATAGCATATAATTGAGGCCTTGGAAACTATGTCTTCAATTTCCTTTGCAATAACCTATATATTATTTACATATATTTACAATGGCAGGACATGGGAAGAGAAAGAAAAGGATGGTAGCGCGGCCCAGGCACAGGAACATTCTACCAACAACTTTAATCTTTCCATTTTCTTTGCTTAATGAATTATATAATATACCCATCCTCCATTAACTCTCATTTGAATATACATCCTAATAAAATATAACTTATAATATATTTAGATATGACATTGCACGGCAGCCCGCTTTCTCTTTTTTATCTTCCTTCAGCTTCTCTTATTCATATATTATATGTTATACATATTACCCATTAGTTTCTTTCCCATTAATATGCTGGTCCAATCTCTCAAATTTCAAATCTTTCTTTTATTAAAATATAAAATCATATATATATTATACATTAAATTAATAACTTCATGTGAGCTACAACCCTCTCTCACTATTTCCTCTTTTCTATATTATTTATTATTTATTTTAATATTATAATACCTAATTGATGACTTTAGAAAAAGCCCTCTAAATTCCACCTTAAACACTTAATAATAATTTAAACTCTAAAAATTTCACAAACTCTCTATCACTAATTCAGTCAAAAATACAATAAATTTAATATCCTCTATTAAATTCTTTAAAATCACAAATCTTCAACAAAATACAGAAACATAAGAATTCATTTTCTCTTAACTCAAAATATCGGGATGTTATATATTTTTCTTATTGTCGTTTAAATTTCAATAGCATTTCCTTAATTTTTTACATCTTACCTACTCCTATTTATAGGCAATTGGAGGGGTAAATTGGATGGCCGAATTGGCCTTTGAAAATGGTGAAATTTGGCTAAAAATTTGAAGCAGCTTGGTGGCCAAGACAAGAAGGGCTCCTAACGCGGGCCGCATGGCCCTACCAAGTGGCCACGCATGGCTGGAATTTTTTCCAGCTATTTCCCTTGCACGCACAGGGTCTCAATCCCGTGTCCAAAGGCTTAGTACCTCGCCCGCGCGACACCCGCTCTAGCTGTTTCCCTCAACCTTACATTTGCATGTTTTAATTTTAAAGTGATCATGCCCCCATTTTCTGAAATCACACTTAAACCCCTAAATTCCTCAAACTTTCAATTACTCTCCAATTCCCAAAATACCTTAACAACACTACTTCCCAATAAATTACCTTAAATACATAAATTAATTATCATTAATTTTTTCCCAAAATCAGGGATGTTACACAAGCCTTCTATATATATATATATATATATATCAACATTCATAGTCAACAACAACTTTAAGTTTTATTTTCAGTATTAAGCTTTGCAGTTTTAACTCTGATTTCAAAGTCACAAAATCGTAATCTTGCTCAAATTTTTTTTACAGCATTAATCTTCAAATTTGCAAAAGTTTATTCTGTTCATCAATAATCATATTTCTACTCTTCAAAGTTTCAAAGTGTTCAAAATAGTTTGTGTTTAAATATTTGATAAATCCAAACAGTTTTTAAAACACTCAATTCACCCTCCCTTATTGGGTGTATATTATTTCTTATAAAAAGGGAAAAGCATTTGGATCCTCACAAGATTTGTTGCTGGGAAACTAGACATATTACCTAGAATGACTACTATTTCTTCAAGAGTAGCACGCCTCATTGTTTGCTTTATTCTCACCATCAAGGGTCTTAGAAAAATTTTCTAAGTGAAAAACTTACCACGGAGTCTAAGGTCTTTAAGAGACAAAGTGGCACGCAAGCGTCTTCTATGGTTCACCAAAAGGGTCTTTCGAGGAACACCAAAAAAGTGTTTTAAGGTATACCAAGAGAGTCTTTCGAGGTACACACGAGAGTTCTTCACCAAAAAATACTAGTATGAAAGTTGAAAGAGCCCTTAAAAAGTGGCTAAGGAGTGTTGAAAATTTTTTTTGAAATTTTTACACTCTGTAAAAGTGAATTGAAAAAGACTAAAGTTCCCTTATATAAAGAAAATCCCAGAAGACGAAACGCTAAAAGTTACTAGGCTCAATCCGATTGATCCAAGAAAAGGTCTCTAAGTGACTACAAATCGTCGGATCATCAAGAGAGAGAGAAAAGCAAAATCTATGTAACAATTTTGACCCTAAGTAATTACCCCTCACGAAAGCCAAATGAAGACAAACAAGTTCATGAATATTCTTTTTTTCAGGGGATCTTAAGGAAAAAATGGGGAGCTATTGATACATACTAAGGCTAAGGCCCATCAACAATGTCCGAAAGACGCAAAGGGTTGACCCACTAACAAAAGGGAACAAGACCCAAAAGGAAAGAAGGTCTTGCGCAAAGAGCTCTGGGAGACTTTTTCACAATCTTCAAGGGATATTCTTAGAAAGACAACATAAAACACCTCCATAAAAAGAGGGCTAAGCACTTCTTATGACAAAGACATGCAAATTTACCTTTGTAATTTTCTCTGAGAATTATGTAACAGACTATATCTACCAAGTTCAGTGTCAATTCCACAAAACTAGAAACTACCATAACTGGCTCAACTCAATAATAAATAACTAAACCCCTTATTTTTCAAAGTAAGTCACTTCTACCTTATTAAGAGGTTTGCAATTTTATTTAAAAATTTAACTTTAACATCAAAATATTTGCACAAATAATACCCTATGTTATTTAATCGTGTCTTTTTGCATAATCTTTAGAACTTGAAAACAAATTTCCCCAACAATAAAATACATTATTATATTTAATCAACAATAATACTATAATTTCAAAAAAAAAATATTTTTCTAAATTTTCCATAGATGCTCTGATTATTTAAAACAAATTTTCTAAAATTAAATGCTCAGATTATTTAAAACATAAAATGTTAAAATATTTTTAATTATAAAACTAAAAGTATTAAATAGCCATAAACATTTTACTTTTTTTATAAAAAGGTCAAAAATAAAATTTCCTCGTAGAAAAAGGACACCATCAGAGTAATATTTCAGCCTAGCCACTACTTCAAACCGGCAGGCCGACAATGGGGAAATTGCTATCTAATGTTTCCAACTACTACACCTTTCTTCTCCGGCGCCGGCCAACCCGACCAGGACCAAAGAAGTCAAAAACTGTCTTCCTCTAATTAAGATGTACCAATCTCCTGTATTTTAGTGAATTAAAATTAAAATTTCATTTTGCATTTCCGGTCCAGTAATAGCTCTTAAATCCTCCGCCGTCCAAACGTAACCTAAAAAAGGCACAATTTGCGAATCTGAAATTGCATGTTTCCAAGAACTCCATGGCTGTGACCTGCAACAGGAGCCCCCACAGAGCCAAGTTAATTCAAATCTAAACAGAACTATTTGCAACGACATAAAGAGAGAAAGCGCAAACCTCAGACTGGTCAATTTTCTCAGAAACCAAACAAAAGATTCCATAGAACGAACGATCAACAATGAGAAACCACCAATCCCCAAACCATGTATCTCTGCAAGGACACAACACGCCTAGTACTGATCACTCTTTCCCATTTTGAAAACCAAAATAAAAAAATATATATTAAAAAATTCCAAAATTCTCGGATTATCTTTCTTACGATCTCAGTAGAATGTTGGTTCGATTTTTGATCTCTTGCTTTTGATTCTAGATTCTCTAAGAGACTTCTGTTAAAACAAACGATCGGTTCTCTCTCAATTAGGGATCCAAATTAGGAAACAAAAATGGAATGGAATTCATCCGACTGTACACGACGACTCTTGTAATTTCCTCCCCGGAAGCCATTCACTGTTGTTATAAGTCTTCGGCTCTGGACATGATCGAGAGGCGGCTCGGCCTCCGCTGGAAATCGGCTCTCCGCCTCTGCTGATGCGACGACGGCCGAATCAACGCCGCCAGAGCTCTCTTCACCAAGTCGCCCTCCACCGTCCCGATCCTCACCAGCGAGTTCGTCATCGCCGAGCGCCGCGCGTTCAGCCGGTACGACGCCGCCTGACGCTGGTGCGGCGCCTGGTGGTGCCGGCCACTGGCGTTCTTGTGCAAACTACACCGGAACGAGCCGGGGTGCGTCGTCGGCGAGCACATGCACGTCTTCTTCTGCCCGGCCGGCAGCGCCTTGCGGTTGCTCTGGCTCTGGTTCACGGCCGAGATCGAACGGCTCGGAGACGTCGGCCGATCAATCGAGAACCGGACGGACGGCGAGGACGATCCGGATCCGCGCAAGTTGACCCGAGTCGGGGACGTGGGTCGGGTCAGCAACCCGGTAGATCGAGCCGAAAAGCTGCAGAGAGACGAAGCGAAAGCCGACGCGGAAGACGAGATTGACGACGAGCAGAAGCGTCCTGAAGGAGAGGTCGATCTCTTAAAGTTTCCGTTCGATCTGGTTCTCGGCGACCCCTCCATAGTCGAACCAAGAGACAGAGTGGAAGAAAAACAGAGAAATTTTTTTAATAATTTTAAAAAAGTGCCGATTGGCTAGCCAAATCGTCAAACCTAGCTAAACTCAAGCAGGGTATATATAGGAGGTTGAAGAACAGAGCAGGATCGTTATTAGCCTTTTCTGGAAAGGGTGTTTCTGGCATTTCGCTCGATTAGCATGGCAAACCGGCCGTTGGTTGGGGTTCAAAAGCTATGGGCTGTCGGACGGGGACACTTATCTCACGCGCTGTTTTATCCGTGTCTCACGCGTGGAGGGTTTCCGGCCGAAACGGTAATAAATTTGAGGAAAATTCTATTCACAGCGAACTTTTTACTCTTCACAACCATAGTTAAAATAAATTTAATAATTACTCTTCACACCCATAATTATTACTTGTTGCAGCCACTTATATTCCAAAATTACCCTCATATATCCATACATTGCGTCGTCCCCTTCTCTATCGCAACTCGCTGTCGTCGCCTTCCCTACAACTACGTCTCTCTACTGTATGCTTGGTGAGGTAATTTTTACTTACATTTTTTGGGTTAGAAGATTTTAACTTAAAAGGCTAGAAGGGGAGAGGTTGGATGGGCGAAGGTGGTGGTTGCCTGGGTTCGGAGGCGATGGCAACGACCTCCGAAACCTGGGTTCGAATCAGTCACCACCATTGAAAAGAGGCAGTGGGAGGCAGTCTGCGCCTCCGAACTGGGTTCGAAGGCGCCCAACTCCTCCGAAACCCAAGTTTCGGAGGCTTGGGCTGCTTCCGAAACCTGGGTTTCGGAAGTGGCTCGTGCTTCCGAAACCCAGGTTTCGGAAGCGGCCCCTACCTCCGAAACCTAGGTTTTGGAAGCATTGGCCGCTTCCGAAACCTGGGTTTCGGAAGCACGGGCCGCTTCCGAAACCCAGATTTCGGAAGTGGCCCCTGCCTCCGAAACCTGGGTTTCGGAGGCGCCCAGCACCTCCGAACTCTAGAGTTCGGAGGGTTGGGCTGCTAGACTCAATTTTGTATAAGTCCCATACACAACATTAAAATAATTCAACCACCAACCTCAACCTCAACTTCAAATCTTCAAGTGGCAACAACCAATACAATTAATTCTTCTTCCATCAAGGATCAATCCACAAGTCCAGTTTTCCGTCACTCTCATGGCTACCAACCACATTCATTAATTTTAATTTCACTGCATACCATCAATTATATATAAATTTTAGATTTTTAGTTATTTTTATTTATAATTTTTTTTTCTTTCAAAGATAATCATATCTCATGTTAAGTTTTCTTTGGTCTTTTTATTTTTAGTTTTTATAAATTTTATTCATTTCATCCATTTGTTCGTAAGTATATTATTTTTTTTCTTATACCTCACTCTCATAAGTAATGAAAGAAAATTAATATATTTACAAAAAGCTTATTCATAAAAATGATGATTGAGTGATGTCACAGGCATGAACTTGAATAGCAAGAGACATTAATCAGATAAAAACTATGTATAAAGTTTTAAATTTATATGATCTTTTATCATACTTAAATTATAATAAACAAATGCTACCAAAATAGTCTTTACTTAAAAGAGTTCTCGATCAATATTAATATATATGTAAATATATAAATATGTAGTTGAACTAATAAGATGGGTACACAAGATCAACTGTTTAATTGAGCTTACAATGTCCATACATTATTTGAATATTTGAGTCTAAGGCCAAGGAGTATAGATTCATTCTTGACTAAGTAATTACTTGTGAAAGATTGTCAAGAATGGCATTACAGAAGATAATGGTGGAAAAGCAGTTTTTTTCTTGAAGGTTATCAGAAACTCTAGTGGGAGAGTGCAATAGAAGTGATGTGGCAGTAGGAGTGGTGTGTAGGAGAACCACTTGTAGAAGTTGTAAGTGATGATGTCTGTGTGTGTATTTGTACAATACATAAATTTTTTTTTTTTTTAAAAGAAAGATAAACACTCCGAACTCTAGGGTTCGGAGGCAGCGCATGCCTCCGAAATCTAGAATTCGGAGGCATGCGCTGCCTCCGAACTCCAGGGTTCGGAGGCATGGGTTGCCTCCGAACTCTGGAGTTCCGAACTCTAGAGTTCGGAGGTGCGATGGTTCGATGGCTTTTTTGTTTAATATTTTTTTTATTGTAAAGTTAATAATTTTTTTTTATTGTAATGTTCATAATTTTTGTTAATATTTTTGTGTTATTTTGTAGGTATGGTACGTGGTTGAAGAGGTGAAGCTTCTTCATCTCGCCAGCCTTCTTCGTCTCAAGAGTGTCCTGCTGCGTCGACGAGAAAGATTTGAGAGAAAATGGATTAATATGGGTGTAAGTCTAAAATAAGAGGGATGAGAGATTTGAGGAGAAAATATATTTGCTTGGGATATGAGCTACTGTCTCAAGAAGAAATTACAGAATTTCGCCGGTGAAAGACGACATGTCAGTTGGTGGTTGAGTATTGAAGATAAGGGTAAAATTGAATTTTTGTTTGAGGGTACTTTAGGTATATTAAAAAATGATTGCAAAGAGTAAAAGGTTCGCTGCGAATAGAATTTCCCTAAATTTGATCCCTGTCACGCGCGGAGGTTAGAGTGATTTAAAAAGTCTCTTTTACCCTTTTGCAGGAAATAATTATTTTCACTGCGTGATCCCTGTCACGCGCTGTGGAGCGAGTGAGATTGAAAAGACGAAAGTAAACAACAAGGCGCCGAATTTAGCGGGCATTTGCGAGTAGTTCTTTTGAGGCGAATAAGAAGAAACCAGCACGCAGCCGGCACGCAGATTCTAACGTTGCCAGTTGGTTGGGAAAACTACGCATGAATACGGCCGTTTGTTTCATTTCATGGGTTTGTAGTCAGAATATTATGGGCTGGGTTGGATTTGGTTTTAGGTGTGTTTAAATGACGTAACTGCCCTCCTCCTCTTCCCCATATTCCAAATCCGTGGCATGGGTAGTGAACAGCGAATAATTCATATCTGGCAATTGGCATGGCCACTAATATTTTTATGTAACGTAAATGCTTTCAATTGCAGTTAGCTGCATCGCCTGCCATCCTTCTCCTGTCACGTTGGTTTCTAATTCAATGAATGCTTCCCATGTTACACTGTCTATGCCATATTATCCTATTTATTTATGTCAGCTTTTAATATCCAATTCAACGGATTCTCATATTTTAAATTATGAAATAAAACATTACTCCTTTTTATAACTTATTTTTGGTTATCATTCTACCTTTTGGCAAGTAATTAAAATTTATATTATTATTGCACAGAAAGATTTCAAATGTTCAAAGTCTGCATGTGTGATTCATGTGTATACAAACTATACTCCGTCTCCTTAAATACTTAGGTTAGACTAAGTCTCGTCAATTACATAGACCATGTCAAAATAACCCCATCTTTTTATGTCCCACCCCACTTATTAATACTTTTGTTGTTATTCAAATATAATAATAAATTTATGAAGTAAAAATATTATTGCTAAGTCGCCTGAAATTGTCATCGACCCAAGACCTTTTGTCTCGAGACTTGATATTGCCCGAGATTTCGATCGACTCGATACCTTTGTTCTAAGACCTAATGTCATCATGAAACTTTTATCCTAAAACTTGATGTCATCCAGAGAGTTTCGTCTCAAAACCTTCTCCAAGACCTGATGCTGCCCAAGACTAAAAGAGAGAACAATCAAATGACATGAAGAAAACCTTATATAAATATTTCGATACTTAAGTAAAATACCGAGAATGTTAAAAACTATAGATTAGAGTTTTTATCATTATCAAAGATATATTTTTTTTTAGAATAAATATCTACTTATTTATAGAGAATAATGAAATAATTCTAAATCTGCTTTGGGTTTGTGATTTTTTATAGGTAATATTTATCTTTTTTTATCAAAATTTTATTAAAATTTTTAAAAAATAATATTTATCATTTTTATACAACGTTTTGTCAGGATTTGTAAATATCAGAGTTATCCGTTGTGTAGGGTCCCCCATTAACTTTTTAATCTAAAATATTATTTTAAGCTTTTAATGAGCTTTTAGCCATGAGACAACAATTTTTAACTTGGGCTTGGAATAGAGATGATCTCTGCTCTTTTTGATGATGAGATTTCCAATTTCGGCGGCAAACTAACCCAACCCAACTCAACTCAACTCAACCCTATATGTATATTCATAATTAAATTATATTTATATAAATTATTTTTTATATTGTATAATATACTATGGATATACAAATAAAGTTTAGTTGAGGTGATTGTAGGAAGTAAGGTTCAAAGCGTTTTCGTGGCCGACAAGTAATTTATTGTAATTTTTAATTGGAGGATTTTGTTACATTTTTTGTTGTTCTTAATTAATCTGAAAAACTCTTTGTGGGTTTTGCAAGCATTTGCGTTATAATTTTTATTCATTGTAATTTTTTCATGTAATGATGCTATATATATTTGTTATTATTATTAAAAATTTAGTAATAAAATAATTTTCAACCACCCCTTGGGGGCGGGGTTCGGAGTTTGCCACGTTAGGGTGGTCCAAGACAAGGATGGGGAGTGATATAAGAAATTAAAATTGAGGATGAAAATTGTCTTAATATTAAGAACTCTTGTCTTAATAATAAGAATTCTTGCAACATTCTCTCCAAGGGATTTAATCGTAAACGAAGAATTCTCTGAGACAAAGTATAAATAAAGGAATAACTTTTATGCAGAATTCTCTTAGATAAGTTGTTCTTTTCGGTTCAAAGGGTTGCCAAATAGGAGATTATGGAACATTGAAGTTAGTTTCGGTGATCAGAATAGGAGGTGGTAGGGCTGGCAATTTTGGGCACGATCCGATTACATAACACGACACGATATGGAGTTAAACGAGTTAGCGTTAGGGTTAATTAGGTTCGGGTTATAAATGGATTAATCCATTTACGATACGATTATTTTCGTGTCTTAGGCGAGTCAACTCGCCTAACCCATTTAGACACGTAATGACCTGTTTAATTGAATGTGTTAACAGGTTGACCTGAACACGTTAGTACGATTATATATGAAATAACACGTTTAATTAAAAGGGTTAGTAGGTTGATCTGAATACGTTAACATAATTATACATGAAATAACACGTTTTAAACTAAATAACACGTTTAATAGGTGACACAGCACGATTCGTTTAAATTAAACGGGTTAAACAGATTAACAAGTAACACGACACGACATGCCACGTTTAGTTAAACAGGTTAAACGGGTAGTGTCGTGTTACACGTTTAATAAACGTGTTATGTTCGGATTTAAGGAATTTGACACGATTATTAAACGAGTTGTATTCGGGTTAACCTGATACGTGTTATACGTGTGTCTCAACACTACACGATTACTACCTGCCAAGCCGTATTGCCACCCTTAGGAGGTGGCAGCACCTGCAAAACACTTCGATGGTGAAGTGAGTAAGGGATTAAGTTGACAGGGTGTCGATAGGTTAAAAAGAATATACTTAGGCCTGTGAGCAGACTGACTTATATCCTGACATGTGAGTAGGCCTTGGGTGTTGTAGCGAGATGGGACAGTATCTGGCCCCGGCAAGGCTCTTTTATGGAGGTGTGGTGTTGACGAGACCTTCATTAAATGCCGCATTAAATGTCAATGTAACCTATAGTGGATTGGTGAGTGTCGTAGCTACAAAGTTGATGATGATCACTGCTGGTAGACATAAGGTCGAGATTGGGTCAGAAGGCCAATAAAAGGCTTGGGCCTCTATTGGGCCAGTACAGTCCACAACCCCCTAGGTCAGATGTCCCCAAATGCCCGACTCTATCTCGATGGGCGGACCTTGGGGCCATCTCGATCCCTCTTGGACGATCGTGTCGAATTGACCCTTCCCTATTTGATCCAGGGAACGGTAGACAACATGGTGAGAGAGACTGAGATGGCCCTGAGGTCTGCTTTTTGGGGTAAACTCGGGCATTTAGGGGCGAATTGACTGTGTCGAACTGACCCCATCCTTGTTTGATCCAGGAGATGGTAGACGGCACAACTAGAAAGAGACTGGGATGGCCCCGAGGCCTGGCCCAATAAAGGCCCAAGACCTCCATCTCTCAATCCCAGTCCTATGTCTGCCAGCAATGATTATCATTACCTTTGTACCTGCAACACTCCTGCCTCCACTACAAGTTCTATCAATATTTAATACAACATTTAATGAAGGTCCCGTCGGCACCATACCTCCGTCAGAGAGCCTTACCGACACCAAATATCGTCCCATCCTGCTACAATACCTAAGACCTACTCACATGTCAAGGAACCCCTTCCTTCTATATAAGTAAGCCTGTTCATAAATCTAGATATAGTTTTTTTCAGCATATCAACACCCTGCTAATACGACCTATAAGTCTTACTGGTCTTTAAACATTTCATCTTGGCTCTCCATCTTTTTTAGATATTAAAGTGACTTTTTTTAGGATTAATGATTCCTCTCTTTTGTAAAATTTGCTTACCTAATTTATGTTCTTGGATAAGCTAGGAGTTTGAAGGCAACTGTCACGTTTTCTAACAAATATCTCAATAATCAATTTATTACATATCTATATCATATTATATATTTATATTCTTGAGTTCAAATCTATCTTAACTTAAACCCAAATTCAAGGCCAGACCTTCCATGAGGCCCATGAGGCGGCTGCCTTAGGGCCCATGAAAATTTCACAACTTAGGGGCCCATGCATTTTCTGCCAGCCGACCTCCTTCCTGTCTGCAAAGTTCGCGACCGTTTTTCCTCCCTCTCTTTCGCTCGCTACCGTAACCCTACATCTCTCGCTCCGTCGCGCCTCACCCTCTCCCTCGTTCTTAGCTCTTCTTGCTGCTCCATCCCCTGCCACTCACTACTCCGTCGCTGGTCACTCGCTACCTCTCTCTCATCTTGCTGCTCTTCGCCCTCGCTCTCTCCTCTCGCTGCTTTGTCGACGGTGGCTCGTCCTCACCAACTTGCCTCGCCTTTTTGGCCGATGGCTCGCTGCTCGGGTGCTTGACCTCTATCGCTCGCCCAGCAAGCATTGCCTCTCATTGCTCTGCTTGGTCGCTGGCTCGCCCTCACCCTTGTGGGTTGTGGCTAGTGGCTCGCTACCTCTTGCTCTATCGCTTGCTGTTGCTAGTGGCTCACTGCCTCTCGATTGTAGATTTGGTCATCAAATTCAGTCTTTTAGATTTGCTTCTTAGATGCTCTAACTCTATATCTGCTTCAACTTTCAGCAGTTAGTTGTCCTTTCATTTCGTTTTGTTTATGGCAGTTTTTATTTGATAATTTAAAAAAATTTAATTTAATTTATTTAATTTTTATATTTTATTATAAAAATTTTTGAATGTACTATACAATTTGGAGCCCATTTTCACATCTCGTCCCAGGGCTCCAAAAACTAAGGTACGACACTGTCCAAATTCAAATACTTTTAACAATTATATAACCAAACAATAAATTTGAAATTCTAATTTATAAATAACAAATAATAGAGTCAAATCATCGTATCAAATGCAACCTAAGAGATCTTTATTAATTAAGCTGCTTTTTAATGTTAGAGCATATATGTCATATAATAATGCAAAACAAAACTAAATGTATACTGAAAAAAAAAAACCAAAAAAAATCACACAAAATAACATATCTTATTAAATAATAAAATTATTATAGATATTGAGAGGACGCGTGTCTTTCTTGTCAAAGTCCATGTGTCCAACTCTCTGTAGTAGCTTAAGCTAGATTTCATTTTCATTACAGCAGATAAGAGAAGAGAGGATAGAAAATGCTTTAATAATGCCGCCCCACAAACATGGTTATTGATGGCTACCAACCAAACAAAAGATAAAAGAGCGTTAATTTTGGAGTTCCACCTTGGGACTGATTTGATCCCTTTTTTTGGACGTTGGGAAAACGGCTCTTCACCAATGCCAACGTGGTAACGGTCTTGTTCAAAGCCCAGGGCCACCTGGGGGGGCCTCCGGAGAGTTGGGTGGTTCTGGCGCGACGGTGCGACGCGTGTTGCCAGGTGGCGTGGGCAGACTTTGGAGGTTTGCGCCGCCCGTGTTGCCGTCGGTGGTCTGTCAAGTCAGACAATTGCTTGGCAAAACCCAATCCAGTAGTTCAGAAAGGTAAGAGACAAAAAGGCTGTGATTTACCTTTGAATGCTTTGAACCAAGGGTGACAACTGCCTTATCATTAGGATTTCCGGAAGGCTCCAAAGTTTTTACATAAATCAGTTCAATTTAATTTAAATTCTTGAAATGGAGGGATTTGCGAAATTAATATTCATCATTGGTATGTATGTATGAAGATAAATTAAGTATTTTAAAAGTGGGTGAATTAATTGAATTTTGACTATCCAAATTTAATAAAACTAATTATTTCTTTTAACTTAAAAGGATGGTTGGATGTGAGCTTGCAGTGACAGGGAACAGACTCCAATGATCGACGCAGTGGGGAGTGACTAGTATCTACAAATATTCCGACGTTCAAACAAGTAAGAGATTAAAATGACAGACTATCAGTAAATTGAAAAATAACATACCTTTGATTTGGAGAGAACTGGTCTATATAAGAGGAAGAGATGTCATCTTATATGTACGTTTGCATCGGGTGTTGTAGGGTGGTGGAACTGGATATCTAGAATTGACAGAGCTCCTTGACGGTGGCATGATACCAACAGGATTTTCATTAAATATGGATTAGATCCGTATTTTCATTAATGAGGATGAATCTGGAGCAGACATAGAAGTACCCAATATATAGTGGTAATGATGGTTGCTGCAAACTAGCGTAAGGCCAAGATTGGACTAAGATCGGGTCGTGGATTGAGCTATTTTTGGGCCTTTTGAATCGAACCAGACTTAATTTGGACTAGTATGGTCCGATAATCAATTTCAAAATATATTTATTTATATTACCCAAACAAAAATAAAAAAAAGGATCGCTTCACATAAAGCAACTCCACTAGCCATCGCACAAATCCATCATCTACCCAATCTCCATTTCTTTCCTTCACTCCATATTCTCAGTTCCCTTGAAAAGCTTTTGACACATTTGCCAACCATACAAGAGCTTTTCATCCACCCAACCTTAACAAGTTATTTTTGATGGCTTTTAAATTGTATGAAGAAAGCTCAAATTGAGATCTTGACCACTTCTCGATTTGCCGCTGAATGGGAAGCCAACCAACATCTGTGTCATTTGTTTAAGTGTCAATGCGTGTTATAGTAAAGAAAAAAGAATAGGGTCACAAATGAACTGAGTTGTTTGTGAGCACTTTAGTGTTCGGATCGATAAAATAAATGACTAGATAAAACCTCTTTTGGATTCATTTGTTAAGGTAAATGAATAGGGTTTAAATCTAATGTCGACTTTAAATTTAATTTTGAAACTCAATTTATAAATGAGTCGGGGTTGATCTTAATAAAGTTTAACTTGTTAACTCGCAAACTAATTTGATTAGAGGTTCATGAGCAAGTTTGAGTAGAAGTTTCCAAATAACTTGTGAATAGTCTTATTTATAAATACATTAAATTTATTCATAATTTTATAAATATATTATTTTATAGTTAGATAATATGTATATATATTAAATATATATTTTATAAATATATTATTTAACATAAATATATATCCTTATTTATTTAACATAAAATACAAATAAGATTTAGTGGGGGTGGGGAGACCCAAGGAAAGAAACCCTAGCACAGTTGCCTTCACCCACTCCTCTTTGCCTCTCACCTTCTCATTTGTTTATTCCTTTTCTTCTCATTCCAGCATTGGTAGGGACAGGAGATCATCTTCTGCAACGACGACTTACGACTTCATGCCTACACCCATTTGCCTTCTTCAATGAAGGCAACTGCTTAAGGCTACAACCATTCACCTTCTCCAACTAATTCACCTTCTTTGATCGAAATAACACTTGTAACCATTCTCTTCCCTCGTCGCTTGTGATCGTTTGTAACCTTTCTTTGAGCCCATGTTGAGCTTCCTGATGAGTCAAGTTGAGCTCGAGCTCAGTTCCCAAGAACGAAGCTCGAGCTCGAGTTCGAGTTGAGCTTTAAGGCTCAAGTTGATCGAGTCGAGCTTAAGTTTAGCAAAGCTTTACTCAGCTCGGTTCAACTGCAACCCTAAAAAAGGATGCTGTTGCATTTGAGGATTGAAGGTAAAATCAAAGCACAAAGGCTTTAGTTGTCATTAATCATTGTCTAAAAAAAATGGCCAAATGCATAAATTTACCCCTTAATTTTTGTCTTTTTTTTTTTAATTGTGGCAAATTTCAATTATACCCCTGAACGAGTCAACATGGCATAAATTCACTTTTCAACTTTCACATTTTTTTTTATTTTGGCACTCTCAACTTTGCTTAGTCCTAATTAATTAGACCCCTAAATCAACTAATTTTATGCCATATAAATACTTGGCTAGCGTGGTTCACAACGTGTGATGTGCATTGGCTTGGTAAAAAATGATGGGTTATTAGTGTTGATAATATGGATTTTATTTGTATTAAAATATCCCAAACCAAAAGAAAAGGTAAATCCAATTCATCTATTTCCTTTTCTTTTTTCTTAAATGAAACATTTTTGTAATATCAAAATCTAGCCGCCAAAACTAGAAGAATTGGGCAAATCCCCAATCCAATCACCGTACCTTTATTATCATCGTCATCTTTATTGGAAGACGGAGCAGAAGTAAAAGCAGTATTATTTAGCTGTATCAGATTGGGAAGTTTTCAAAACCAGAATGAAGATAATGTCAAAAGTTTGGATTCTGTTCCATTAACATTGACAATAGACTATATAGTTGATCCAAATTTCAAGGCAATGGATCTCAAGTTATCAGAAGTGTGAATATCAGTCGTAGCTCCAAAAATGACCAAGTGTTCATAAAACATAAATTTGACTAGTTCAGGGTTCGTAGTTAGGATCAAGTAAAGTTGAGAGTGCCACATTAAAAAAAAAATGTGAAAGTTGAGGGGTAAATTTACACCATATTAGCTTATTCAAGGGTGCAATTGATACCAAATAAAATTAAGAGTGCCATAATAAAAAAAAAAGGGTAAAAGTTGAAGAGTGAATTTATATATTTAGTAAAAAAATATAAATGGATTTGGACTGGTTCAAACTCAAACCATTTAGAACCCTAGCCCTCATTTTTAAAGGGTCAGATCAAATCTTTCTTAATGCTTTCTAAACTTGGTGACAAAATTGACCCTTTTGCTCTCAAAAGGAAGGGAAGGGTCATTTGCAATTAAAGAGCTCAGTACACCTCAACCAATTCAAATGCAAGATTCCTAGCAGGATAGTACGTATATGTGATGCAATTGGAGCTCTAATCTAAACATGATAAAATCTTCCATTTTTCTCTACGTGGAACCCAACCACCCTTATTATTAAGAAGTAATTTTCCATCCCTAGCAATATTGGGGTTTATAGACCCCTAGCAATATTAGTAATTTTCCACCCCTAGCAATATTAAAGGTCTTAAACCCCAATCGTGAAAGAGGGGTCACTAACACACTGTCATCGATTTTTTTTTAAAAAATATAAATATGTTTATATATAAGAAAATAAATCTTTGTATCTTTACATTTAATTTAGTTATAATTATTATGTATTTTTATTTTCTATTTATATATCATCAGTTTATATTGTATGTATAGAAATGGATTTATTTATATATAAGCAAAGAAGAGACCAATAGTTTTTCTGTAATAATTATTATTTAAGTAAGGGGTGAAAATGAAAATCCAAAATATAGAATAAAAAATGAAGGGTGAGATTTGGATAATCCACATTCTCCCATCTCTCTGACCCTGTGACTATTCTCACACCTCCCTCACATTCTCAAAAATGAATTTGTAGGTTTCTTATGAAATATATAGAAAACCCAATGGGAAAGAATCGATGGTTTTTTCGCCATCTTAATGGTAGTTTGTATTGGGTGTCATTGATTGGAAAAGGATTCTCATCAACCTTAAAGAAAAAACTGTTAAAAATGCAAAAATATATAATTAGACCAAGTTAGAACACTTGCTCTGATGATTCCACAAGTGTGGCGAAGGATTCAATGCCAAGTCCTAGTGTAAATCAATAAGGGAAATACACTATGAACCACAATTCTCTTTGCCGTAAGTATTTGTTGTTTCAATCTGCAGAGAATGAAACATTTCGATGGGAGAGCTTTTTGAGCGCACCATCTCATCTCTTTGCATGGCCATATTTATAGTTGCACCCAAAAATGTGCATCCATTTCCAACAGTTGCATCTCATATATTATATATATATATATATATATATATAAAATATGATGCAACTAATAGATCGAGGTCCGGGTCAATCTCTCATGGGCGCTTGACCCGAACCATATACCAACATCTCCCACTTGCACATGACGGGTAAAGCCTCACTGTGAGATCCTTTGTAATTGAAAAAACAAACAACACTTTCATACTAATAAATGGATCATGCGACCTAACAAGCAAACTTGCACATGGAAGTTTTACTATGCATTTGTTAGGAATAACATAGCAGCTTCAATCCTAAGTAAAATAATTAATTATTTGAACTCACAGTGACCTAACAAGCAAACTTGCACATGGGAGTTTTACTATGCATTTGTTAGGAATAACATAGCAGCTTCCATCCTAAGTAAAATAATTAATTATTTGAACTTACAGTGCCCTAGACTTGTCCCATTCAACATCATTGCAACATCACTAATCTCGCTAAGAGCATGTTACAATATTTCTATTATGTATTCATAATCAAGTCTACTTCTCTTAAGCGACAAGATTAGCTAGCCAATGAACACACCAAAACAAAGTCTTTCTTTTCCACTCGAAATTTGTAATTCATACTTGGTTGCTTTTCTAGATATGTTCCATAGATTGAATCATCCATAACCACAGGTAACATGCTAAGATAGCAAAACACTAAGCATAAATTCAAATAGCAATAAAAAGTATAAGGGTACCAATATGAGGTTAATCTTATCCTCAAAAAGGTCTCACACAGTGGAGAAACTGTGATCCATTCTCTCATTACCTTTTTGGTCGTAATACGCACACATGGTGTGAATCATGTGTTACAATGTTTATCATTCCTTTGATGTATAATAAAACATTGTACATATCTAAGTTCAATCGCTTTTTATTAGCTCCTAACTTGAGTCCTCCAAATATTCTCAATTAATAGGTAATTATTGAGAACTCACATCTAGCTTTCACAGGTTATTTGGATGTGGGTAATCCAAATCGGTTGTTATACATATGTTCAACCTCATCTCATTCTCTATTGAGGCAACAATCCTAACAATATGTCTCATCTCTACTCACTATCTTAGTGTTAGAGGCAATTGCTTGTGTGAGCAAGCCAATCTAAAACCTATGTGACATCTCTATGTTGAGTCTTTAAACAAACATGTGATGTGTAAATGCCATAAACATTGAGACAATAGTCAAAAACATAATAATTATTTCTATTCGTTTAAATAGTTCAATATATAAGCTCAACATTATTTGATTACACACTTTCTATATTTTATGCAATCCAAGAGAATTCTCATGCGCAAGATAAACATCTCTTAGAATTGGTTTAGTCAAGGGATTAGCCACCATGTGACACTACAAGAAAACAATAATTTAGAGATGGATTTTTGAGACGGATTTTTTCCGTCTCAAATTAGAGACGGATTTTGAGACGGAAAAAAATCCGTCTCTAATTTGAGACGGAAAAAAATCCGTCTCTAATTAGAGACGGATTTAGAGACGGATAAAAATCCGTCTCTAATTTGAGACGGATTAATATCCGTTTCTAAATCCGTCTTAAATTAGAGACGGATTTTGAGATAGATTTAATCTGTCTCAAATTAAAGACAGATTTAGAAACGGATATTAATCCGTCTCAAATTAGAGACGGATTTTAATCCATCTCTAAATCCGTCTCTAATTAAAAATATATAAAAAATATGTTAAGTGATAAAATAAAAAGAACTACAAAACTAAAAAAACTCCAAAATATATAACAAATTTAATATATATATATATATATTAAGATTAAAAATATATATTAAGTTTAAAAAATTAAATATAAATAAAAAAATAAATAATTGATATTAATATATTAAGTTAAGATGAACCCAAAATATTAATTTATATTTATGTGTATAAAAATATAAAAAATATATGAACTATGTAATAGTTAACTATCGGTAATATTTATTAAATGTAAAAGAAACTTATATTTTAATATTATAAAACTCAATAAATAAAGTAATTGTTTAAAAGATAATTTGTATATATTTTACATATAAAATAAATAATTTATTGTTAATAATATTTAAACTTAAAACTATTTCTAACATAGATTTAGTAGTTAAATGATAACTTTTTTAAATTCTACTTAAGTATTTATTTAGCATATATTAATTAATATTTGTCATTTCACTCAATAACTTTGAGTTTTGGCATAATTAATTAATCATTTGCTTAAAAGTATGAAATACTAGTTTTTTTATTTTTTTTTTGTCCACTATAGTTTAGTAGCACTTCATATACATATATATGTTTCTATTTTTAAATTACATGCATATGTTTTTAGTGTTTACTTTGAGTTTTGTAATAACATTTTAAATTAGGATTAATAATATATATATCAAACAAATATAATGAGACTGTACATTTCCCTATAAATTAATATCTATGTAGTATATATCGAACATGATCTTGATTACTCATCAAATTATACATAATTTTAAATATATTTTTTTATAACCACATTAAGAAAACAATTCATAAGTTTGAAGATATTTGTTTATAAATGCATTAATAAAATGATCCATAATTTTATAAGATATTGTTTAATATAAAAGAATCAAACTTGATATTAATTATTTAATAATATCAATATATCATTAATAGAATGTGTTGATAAAAATATTTGTTATGACTTAAAATTAATCAACTAATGCATGACTTTATTGTACTTGATTAATGTTTTATTTGTAATGAAATAAAACATAAACATTTAAGGTGTCAATTGATTATATACTTGTCTTACTCAATTATATGATAGAATGACATTAATATATTAAATATAAATAGTATTCTTAAAGTAAAAAGATGAAACCAAGAAAAATACATCAAAATTTAAAATCTTGATATATTACACAGTTAACACAAAAAATAAGACCTTTTATTAGTTAATAATAATTTTTAATTTCTGTTTGTTTAATCAATTTTCTTTTAAAAATTCTTTCAGAATAATTTGGTTTCGAAGTAATCCTAAATAATAGGTAAATGAAATTCATATGGTTGAGGTACATTACTAATATATTTTTATTTTAATTGATATCTGAAATAATAAAATAATTTTTTAATTATAAATACTTAATTCATATTGATTATATTTAACTAATATCATTAAATTTTATACATTATAGAATTGAAGGATTACATAACAATTTAATTAGGCTAGGCTAGCACTCTACTCGTTGATTTATTCTATTGGAACAATTTAAATCTAATTATAATTTATTTAACAATCTTATTAGTCATTGAAATAGAAAAAGTAAATAATTTGTTAGAAAATAAAACGATAACTATGTTGGATCCTAATGATGGCAAATATATCTCAAGAGGGGGGGTGAATTGGGATTAGGTAAGTTTTTCGATAATTTAAAACTTTGATTGATGAAATAATGCTAGGTTTCGAAATATATAGGATATGTTTCGAAATAAGTCTTTCTGTTAAGTAAGTTTCGAAACACATGAGAGTATGTTTCGAAACTTTACTTATTGGATGACAAGTTTCGAAACTAACTATAGTAGGTTTTGAAACTTTGTTCACTGATTTGCTGATAATGAAACTTTTGACTTGATTTTCAAATTAATGATCTTTGGTAAAGATGATATGCATGAATGAGAGTATACCAAAGATGTTTGTTTATCAAAGATATGATTTCTAAGTATGTATACAATTAAGCTCAAGAAAACTTTGTTTTAAACCTTGATAACAAAACTTATGAAAGCATGTGCAATATGCAATAATGATAAGCAAAAAACTAAAGAACACTTGCACACAAGATTTATAGTGGTTCGGCACTTGCCTACTCCACTACCTTCAAGCTTACCCACTTGAAGGATTTTGCAATCACAATCACTTTTACTTAGTGATCACCACAACAAGGGTTTTACTTTGGTTCACCCCAAAACCTTACAATGTGAGTTTTTACGGGCTCAACTCAAACCTAGCACCAAGTGAGTTTTAGGCTAAACTCAAACCACAATGAGTTTTAGGCTCAACTCAAACCTTTACATCAAATGAGTTTTAGGCTCAATTCAAACCTTACAATATTAACAAGATAATTAAATTTATCTTTACAACCCAAAGAGCAATAAATGTCTTACCACATGGTTGTACAAACCTCTTAACTTGAGGTGAGGAGAGCTAAAGAGATGAGACTCGTTGTTGGCACTTGCTTCTCCTTTTTCACATCACAATGCACATCTTGGAATGGATCTTCTTGAGAGCTTTTCTAACGGATTTAGATCATTTGTGCTTGCGTGTGTGTCTCTAGTGTGTGTTCTCTCTTTGTATCTTGTTCTTGCTCTATCTTCTAGTTTTTGTCTTCAAATACCTACTATTTATACCAAGAAACAGAAATCTGGCCGTTTATAGCCGTTAGAGACAAAACAACAAAGTAGGTTTCGAAACATGCAAAGTAGGTTTCGAAACATCACAATTTTACACATAAGTTTCGAAACATTGAGAACAAGTTTCGAAACATACAACAGACAAGCACTTAGAGACAGCAGATAGTGGGAGACAGAATCTTCAGCCCACTTTGAATAAAATATAAGCACTAGCATTCAAATTTGAATTTGAATCTCTTAAGCATGGAGAATGCATTAAACAAATGAAAGATAAGCATTTTAATAAATACAAAGTTGCAAAACAAATGCATCTCGATTTTCAAATGAATCTGCTGACAGAATGTCAGAAGTTTCGAAACATAACATGATAAGTTTCGAAACATCCCTCTCTGGAGATGAGGTTTCGAAACATGATGCATATAAGTTTCGAAACATGCCTCTCTGGCAATGAGGTTTCGAAACATGATATTGAGGTTTCGAAACATAGTCCGAAACCTGTTTTGAAAACACATGCAATTCATAGAAGTTTCGAAATAGCATACATGAAAATATTGAAAACCATTTCAAAGAGGTTTCGAAACATGCATAGAAGGTTTCGAAACATGCATAGAAACATGACACAGTTTCAGAAACATTTGAAAGCACATTCCACAGCATGTATACACATCATAGTAAATGTCCACATTTTAATTTATTTATATTTTACCTCCATTTACTTTAATATATAAATGTAAATAACGAAGTACCCCCTATTTGGATTCAATAAAAATACTTAGAAAATCAAAATCCAAATATATAAGAAAGTAGATTTTGGGTTTTAGTACAAACTCAAGTTTTAGCAATAAACCCACCTCCAAAATATATACTTTCTATTAATGGAAAATTCATTAAAAATTATTTTAGCTCTAATAAATGATAGATATCAAATTACCGGGAGTTTGTTTTCTAAAAAGAAAACTCTTTCTTATACTTCTCCTTATAAGGTGCTAATCTCCCAGACTTAGCCAAAAACAGGGTTTTCAGTTTCAGACAGTGAAACACGATATACTTGATATTGAAATTGATATATATTGAAAACCACATAGTTGACTTATGACTTAGGGATTAAACCAATATATGTTTTTCATCATTAAAACTATTGTACAAAAAGTACAACAACAAACTATATTTTTTCTGTACAACAAGATTATAATTAGTTACTTAACAGATTTATTTGAGCCAGTAATTTAATTATATAAATTATTTATCTTAATTTCATGAAATTTCTCAATTATTCATATCAATTTGTGTACTAATATAGTACGTATATTCAATGAGTCATCAATTAATTTTAAAGTGACACATATATTATTCTTTTAGTATAGCATTTTAATTAATTGATTGCCTTTATAAGTATATTATTATCTTAATATAATATTTTTATAATTTAAAATTATTCTAATACTTTTTTCCTCAGGTGCATGTGTTTATATTTTGATCTTATATCAATATATTTTGAATATTGTATTAAGATTTTGAATTAATAGTATACTTTATATATATCAAACATAATCAGCTTGTACATTTATGTAATAATGTATTTTGATATTTTAATTTTTTATTAATTCAACAAACAAGTTAGACAGTTAATTTTGATACTATTATTATCCTTTTTATTTATATCCAATTAGTAGAACAAACACATATATTTAATTATTATTCATAATATTATGAATAGTGTACTTAAAAAATAAATTTAAAAAATTTTAATTTTTAAATAAGCCTATAAATAAGTTATAAGTTTATAAATAAATAACATATCAATATATAATATTTTAAATATGTTACCTTTTAACATATGAAATTATTAATATTATTATTATTATATTAAAAAATACGCTTTTTAAATGCTACTAATATGTGAGTAATTATTTATAAATTACTCATACATAATTATAAATGTTATATATGTATGAATATCCATGTATTTATGATGTTATACTTAAATTACAAAATTACGTCATTTTAATTTTTATAATTTAAAAATATTTATTTAGTTTTAATTTATTTATAAATACAAATAATAAACCATCAAATTTTATTTCTTATAAAACATGAAAGGCAAAATGTGTGCATATGAATATTTTTTTTAATTTTATTACAGTATTTTTATAATAAATTTTAGATATGTAAAAAAATATTAATAAAATAATAAAATATTTTCATGTATTGAATAACCCCCCCCCCCCCCCCCCCCCCCGGGAAATTTTTTTCCCTCCCACGCAAGCACATCCCCCTCCCCTGCAAGCCTATTACCATCACCTACAAAAATAATAAGAAAATAAAAAAACCTACCTATAAACCCATCCCTTCTTCTCTCCTATTTCCCATGCGCCCAGCAAACCCAGCCCTCCCCCTGTTAATCTCGAAATCCCCTCCCTCCCCCCCGCTCAAAAATTTTCCATTTCCCTCCCTCCTGTAAACCCATCATATTTTCCCATCTCCCCTACCAAGGCCCTCTCTGTGCCCCTCACCACTCGCCATAGGCGCCCTCGCTTTCATCGCCCTCACCCACCCTCGCCGCTTCCTTGCTGCCTGCAGTCCCTCGCCGTCGTAGCCTAGTCGCCCTCAGCTTCGTCGCTTGCCCGCGCTTGCCGTCGCCGCCCTCGGTCTTGCCGCTCATCGTTGCCGCCCTCACCTTCTCCCTCAGCCTCTGTCGCTCGTCGTCGTCGCCCTCACCATCCCCGGTCGCCCCTGCCAACGCCACTTTCTGGTATATGTGTATGTATTTTGTGTGTGTTTACATATATATATATATATATATTTCTGTGTATGTATGTATGTACGCCAGAAACGATGGTGTTCGCTGCTCATTTTTGTGTGTATACATATATTTTGTGTGTTTGCTGCTCATTTATGTATATTAAATGTATGTACGCTATATGTATGTTTGCTAGAATACTGATTGCTGTATGTATATTAATGTTTGCTGGAATACTGTTTATATTTTGATTTTGTGTGTTTGCTGGAATTAAATTTTTGTGTGTATACAAATTTGGTTTAAGATGTATGTATGTATATTAAGATTTACATACATACAACATTTAAGATTTATGTATATTTAATGTATGTATGTATATGTACAAACATTCTTTCATCTAGATGATTTGGTTTAAGTGACTCATTTTTAAGTTGTTTTTATGAATTAATTTGAAATTATTGAATTATATCTTTAGAAAAGGGATTCTTTGTTACCTAACTTTCTATAAATTAGTAATCGATCTCAATCTTTGTTCGGTGTTGATGTTTCAGTAATTTAATATGTATTTTCAAATGTAAGTTAATTAGAGAGTTATAATAATTTATATTGTAAATCTCAGTGTATTGTTTGGGAAACATCTAGTAATGAAATAAAATAGATTAAAATTAAAATAAATAGTATGAAAAATATTGTGATGAAATAAAATAAATATTAGCTCATCAAATTGGTGAACTGATCAATTCAATCTATTTTTCTTTAAATATATAAATCTATTAAAGTAATTAATTGGATTTGTTTGGGTGGTCCTGAACAAACATTCTGATTTGTTACTTCATATAATTTTAACAGCAATTAGTGTGTGTGTGTATATATCATGTTAGGTTGCTATTTGAAAACTTTGTTTGGAGTAATCAAGAGTTTTAGTTACATATGAAAATTGTGGTTTCTTTTTTGTTTTTTTAGTTTTTGGTTAAGGTAAAAGGAACTCATAATCAACTATGTAACTGTAGTCAAACATTTGGAAATTAGTTTTTTTTTTTTATATATATATTTCCAAACGTTGGAAACTTTTCTAATCTTTTTTTTTTTTTTGGGGGGGGGGGTTTGTTAAATGTTCAAATACTAGTATAGTAGCATTTGTGTTTTTTCCAACTTTGAATGGAGTTTTTGACTTGTCAGTAAACATACGCACAAATTATGTAGTCAAATAATCAAAAAATATTTTTTCTTAAATGTAAAAGGAATGCTTTGGTTGAAGGGGCGACACACTGGGACTATTTATAAAGTTATTGAAATTGGAGGACTAAACATTATCTGATAGTATATTGTCTACATAGGATATGTTATTGTCGCTTCTTCATTTGCATGTTCTAGTTTCATTTATCTCTTATTAATATATTTTTTGTTATAATATCACTAAAATGTTATTTTTTGTTCGATGAAATTATAGTATAATGACTAGTTGAGATATATGAGATGAATTTTGTTGTGATTTTATGAAGTATCTAATGCATTCAGTTAGATACTTCATTAAATTTGTTATCTTACAGATGAACTTTGTTGTGTCTGGAATCCTTTGTAGGTTTTGAAAGTTCTTGGAGCCTCTCCTTCAGCATATTCTTCCAATCCAAATTCCAAAATGTCAAATCCTCCATCCCTGACTGGACCTGCTATATCACTAGTTTCAGTTGTACAAGTCAACTTGTTATCTTCTTTTGTCTCTGGGTTCATTTAAGTGGCCTCTGCAATGCTTATCCCCCCCTCATTTCTGGTTTTTCTTTGATGTTTGTTTTAAACTTAATGGCTCGTTATAAAATCTGCAAAAGAAATAATTGGTGGGGGGATAACTGAACACCTTATTCTTATGCATTCACATTTTTGTGTTTTTGATCATTTTATATTTACTTGGTCACATGTAAATTAAATTCCACATGAGTGGTTTGCATTTGCATGAATTATGTTCTACATTGATTTATTTCTTATGTTGTTTCACTTTGTAACTTAACTAGGTTGACTATGATTCAAGTTATGGTCAAGCTATTTTAAGTGGATAAATGTTGAGTTTTTGGTTGAGTTCTACCACATCTGAATCATGTGTGGTAACATTCTTTAATTGACACAGGCTAGGAATAATGCACGGATAATGGTCACCGGCTCTTTGGATATTTTCAGCAACCGGTATGTATCATCTAGACTTCTTCTAAAGATTCCGGTGTATTTAATCTCATTACTAATATTTGTCCTTTATGTGGTTTAGGTTGTTTAAATCAGGCGTGCAGAAGGCTGGGAACTCAAATAAGTATCAATCCTTACCATGTATTTCTATTGGCTGTGTATGATATAACTTGTTTTTTGATTTATGATCTCATAATTAAGGGGTGCACATGCCAAAGCATGCAGAAAAAATGAACAAATGTGGTAAAAGTTAAGTGCATTAGAGAAGAGGGCAACCGGAGCTCTCCTGAATGGGTTTTTGTCTATCTGTTTAAGCTAGGGTTATAAAAAGTTAGTAATTTCTGCAAGTGAATCAAATCACAACAAAATATATTTTTTAGTCAAGACAATTTAGTCGCCCACCTACACAAGCTAAGTTGTTCCTCGTGACACGTAGAAGGAAAGACAATTCTGGATTTGTTGATAGGAGGTTCGAGGATACTTATGTAAGTATACATTACTTGTGTCTTTATATTATTTTATTATGCTTAATTGGCCTTTTTATAGTATAATGTATTTCATACATGTATTCATGACGCTTGCAGGCTAATTTTTAGACTCGACAACACGAGGCATCATCACAGTCATTGGCTGTTGCCCATTCAAAAGATAGTGATGTTGGCCAGCCCTCGCACCCAGCTATTGACGATAGATCCTTATGGTTGGAGGTTGCAGGTGGTAAGAAAAATGGTCGTGTTTATGGAATGGGGTCAGAAACACATATAATCCCCGGTTCCTACTATGTACCGACACCACAGCCACTGCCACCGCCACAGTCGTCGTCGTCCGTCTCACTATCAGATTAGATACAAGAAGCTATTCGGGCAGCAACAGAACCCTTTAACCAGCGAATCTCGACTATTGAAGATAGACTAGATCACCGTTCTTCATCTTCGTCGCCCCAAAACCCTTTGGATCATTAGCATGATCCATTATTTGTATGGATATGTAATATAGAATTGTAGACGATTATGGATTTGTAGACGTTATTTGTATGCATTTGTATGCATGATATGTTATTTGTAATTGTTATTAGGTTGAATTTTAATTTTTTTTAAAAAAATATTTTATTTTTTTTAATTATATCTAAATTTGAGACGGATTTTTTTGGTATCTAAAATCTGTCTCATAATGTGATAATTTTTTTTATTTTTTTTAAAATTTGAGACGGAAATCTTTCTCTAAATTCGTCTCAATTAGAGACGGAAAAATTCCGTCTCAAAATCCGTCTCAATTAAAGACGAAAAATTTCGTCTCAAAATCTGTCTCAATTAGAGACGGAAAAATTCGTCTCAAAATCTGTCTCAACTAGAGACGGAAAAATTCGTCTCAAAAATCGTCTCAATTAGAGACAGAAAAATTCCGTCTCAAAATCCGTCTCAATTAGAGACGAAAAAATCCGTCTCAAAATCCGTCTCAATTAGAGACGGAAAAAATCCGTCTCAAAATCCGTCTCAATTAGAGACGGAAAAATTCAGTCTCAAAATCCGTCTCAATTAGAGACGAAAAAAATCCTTCTCAAAATCCGTCTCAAATCCGTCTCAAATTTATCGAGGGGCATTTTACTGACGGACCAAAATCTGTCTCAAAATCCGTTTCAAACCGGAAATCCGTCTCAAATACACTGTTTTCTTGTAGTGTGATGTGTAGAGATATATTATACAATTACTTCTTGTTTGGTAACAATATCTCTAACTAAGAATATCTCTAACGTAGTTGTATTTAGTATCAATGTGTTTGGTTCTACTATGATATTTGGGGTCTTTTGTGAAGGCAATTGTTGTTTGATTATCACAATAGATTGTAATGGCTCTTTCACAGTTACATTGAAATCCTAAATTTCTAAAGAATCTCCATAACCAAACAGCTTCTTACATAGCAGCTAAACAGGTAATAAATTTAGCCTCCATGGTTGACAAGGCCATGCATGTCTGCTTCTTACTACCCCAAGAGATGGTGCTTTTATTTAGTAAGAAGGAATAACCAGAGGTGGATTTGCGTTGATCAAGGTCTCCTCCCCAATCAACGTTTGAGTAGCTAATTAGATGCAAGTCCGACCCATTATAACACAAACAATTATCAACAGTGCCTTTGAGATACCTTAGAATCCTTTTCATAGCTTTCCAATACTCTTGTCCAGGATTAGATTGATACCGACTAACTAACCCAACAGCAAAATAGATGTCTGGGCAAGCACACATCATAGCATACATAAGACTTTCAATGACACTTCCATATGGCATAGTGGACATTTCCTTTTGTTCTTGTGGGTTATTGGTACACACATTAATACTCAAAGCCTCACTCTTTGACACAGGTGTATCCACAAGCTTGCAATTATTCATATGGAAACATTTTAGAATCTTTTGGATATAATTCTCTTGTGATAGAGCCAAAAGTTTCTTTAAATGATCTCTTTTAATTCCAACTCCTAATATTTAATCAACTTCACCCATGTCTTTCATGTCAAAATTCTTGGATAACCATCCTTTAATGGCCATGACATACTCCTTGTCATTTCTAGCTATTAAAATATCATTAACATAAAGAGATAGAATTACAAATTTATCATCAGAACTTTTAATGTAGACATAGTGGTCCTCATCAATAATCTTGAAATCACAGGTTAATATGGCTTTGTGGAACCTAAAGTACCATTATTTGGATGATTGTTTTAGGCCATATATTGATTTTTGAAACTTGTAAATTTTATGCTCTTGACCTCTAACATCAAAACCTATAACTATTCCATGTAGATTTTTTCATCCAACTCTCCATTCAGAAAAGTCGTTTTGACATCCATTTGATATAATTCTAAGTCTAAATGTGCCGTAGTAGCTAAAATCAAGCAAACAGAGGTAAACCTAACAATAGGTGAAAATGTTTTCTCATATTCTATACCCTTTTGTTTGATATAACCACTGTTGTGTCATCGGCAAAAACCCATTAAAAGACCAAAAAAAGCCCAAAATAATTCTTTGGGCTAAAAGGTGTAAATTTTCACAAAAATACCAGGGGGGTTGCACAATGCACAAATTAGATAACTCCGACATTCGAAAATCCCTTCAAAGATTCTACGAGAGGGATATGCAATTATCTATAAAGTATAATTGGTCTCGCCCTTCCACCACATGAAGATGAAAGAGGCAGTGGAACAGCTCGAAGGTGGGAACCACCTCTTTCTCTTGAAACATCACGAAGAAGCCCACCAGCTAGGCCTAGCTATTGGGGTGGAGCTGGCCTGGGGCCAGTCGGTTCCTTTGAAGAAACTCTATATCAAATGAATGAAATAGGAAGTGTAGCTAATTCCTTTAACTCACTTTGTGGACTGCAAACCATTATCCCTCAACCACCGCCATGCATGTCTCACTTTGTCGAACCACCCTAGCTTGATAGGTGGGAGTTATGTTATAATTCTTTTTGAGGTTGTCAACCTGTGCCTCGTCTAATTTGGAATTATTGCCCCAATATATCGTGTATGCCCTACCATCAAGAGTCTTGGTAGTGAGATAAAATCTGTCATTGGCCATAACCTAAGAAGTAGAAGAGAAGAAAGAGGAAAAACAACTTAAAGGATTCCCCTGGGAACGTCCTTTGGGAAGTAGAAATCTTCTGGGTGGAATGCGATTTCCTCCTTGTGCGTCTATCAGGGAGTGTGATTTCTTCCGATGGAAATATTTTCCTTCAGGTGGAAATATTTTCCTCTAGGTGTAAAACCTAATCATCATAAGCCTTCAAAAAAGCATAATAAAAACGCGAGGTATTCCAAGATCTGGGAACATCTGAGTGGAAAAACAACTTGTTCTTGGTGGAAAAAAAATGTGTTCCGAGAGTAATAGAATTTGTTTCAGGAAGAAAAGGTAGTGTTCTAAGAACAATTGCAATAAATGTGGGATGAAAGTGTAAAATGACCACGTAAAAACCACTATATATAGGTGATGTCCACTCGGAAGATGAAAAGTCATCCCTATAGCAGGAGAAAATAAAACATTCCATGCCCACATCAAACTATTAAGGGAAAACGATACATAGATATGGTAAGAAAGCTCTAGAAAATTACGGGAGTAATTGTTGTGCCAATTCCTCCAGGTGGAATCAATTTATACTAGAAACATTGCTTGGGGAAGTTGAAAGCTAATGTGAGCGTCCACCCGAGGGAACATAATGCTCTAGGTAGAATCCACCCAAAGCAAAAGGGTAAATGAATATTCCTATCATTCGGGTGGAACTAATTTCCACCTGGAGCACCTTCAAAGGCAAGTTGAAAGTAAGCCAAGCCACCCATTCAAAGAAACATAATGCTCTAGGTAGAATCTACCTAGAACAAGAATAGAATAAGGGAGGCACTTGCTCTGGGTGGAATAAATTTCCACCTAGAGCAAGAAGAATGAGACATTTCCTCTAGGTGGAATATATATTCCACCCAAAGAATATACTTCCACCCAGAGCAACTCCGACTGGAAATATATTCCACTCAAAGCAAGAAGGATGAGAGACGAGTCATTTCCTCTGGGAGGAAATTAACTTAGCAACACACCTTGCCCATTGGGCAGCAAACCGTAAGGCTCACTTTTACCCAAAGGATTTCTTAGGCTATGATAATCCTTCGGAGGGATTCCACTTGGAACCATCCGACAAATGTTGACCTCATAGCTCAAGACATAGCCCATGCGAGATCCTCGGGAACCGCACCTATAAATACCACACCGTTTGCTAGGGAGAAGGATTTTCTTCTACTTTTGGTAAAAAGATGACCTCACTCATACTACTCATTAGATTCTTATACTCACACTATTAACCTCACACACATTCTAGTCGGAGGGATCCTATGGTCCAACTGGAGCTTTTTTCTTCGTTCATTACTGACTTAAGCGCCTGAGGGTCTACGTAGGTGAGAAATCCCAACATTTCTTTAAACCCTTGTTTGTGATCTCTATTCACCCGAAAAGAGCAAGCTTCCACCCATAACACACTTTATTCTAGGAACATCAACCCACAAGTAGGCGCAATTTTCTCCTAGATGACCATTCCATCTAGAGTAATTTCTTTCCTCTTGGTGGACCATTCCACCTGGAGCTAAGCCTTCCTCTAAGAGGACCCTTCTTCCTGGTAAACCATTCCACCCGGAGTCGACCTTTCCTCCTTGTGGACCATTCCACTTAGACCAACTCCTTTCCTCTTTGAGTAACCCTATTGAAGCCAGGCAGACGTTGTATGCCCTATCCCATGTTCCTCGTACTATAAATTTTGATTATTGTACTTTAGCAACAATAAATAGCGATGGTGAGAGTATCTGGTCATAGTGACAATGATGGAGGTTGTTCATAGTAACAACAATAATAGTGTCAGTAATGACGATGGGCATCTGCTTTCCCTATCCTTTTCCTTCTCTAATTTCTTCTTCTTTTTCTTTCCATTTCTTTTTTCTTTGAAGCCAAATGTGGGTTCATTGTTCATCTTGAGCCCAGATTATCTGAGTTCGAGATCAATAGTTTCATTGTTTTTATCTTTTTTTGGGGTTTAGGATGAAATGTTTTGCACTCTCTTTGATTTCTTCTTCTTCTTCTTCTTCTTCTTCTTCTTCTTCTTCTTCTTCTTCTTCTTCTTCTCTCTCTCCCTCTCTCCCTCCCAAATTTGGGTTTATGCACTGAGGATGAGTCTCAAACCCAAATGGGTTCATCGCTGGTGTTGAGTAAAGTCTTGAACCCATATGGGTTCATCATTAACATTGGCATGGAACCTATTGGGTGCATTGTTGGCACTAGCATGGAAGCGGGTTCTAGCTTGGAGCATTTTTTTTATTTTTTTATTTTTTGATATTAGGATAAAAGAGAGAGAGAATGAAGGGTAAATTAGTTATTTTATTCTTTTATTTAATAGTAAGGGTTTTTATTGCTATTTGATAAATATTGAGATTTCTTACAATTTTACCAAATTTCAAGAGTGTTCTTGCAATTTACCCTTAATTTAAAGTTCCTATCATAATTCTAAGAAACAAAATTTCCCGCATTGAACAAATGCAGGTTTATTTTCATATAATATTTAATAAAATTTGCACCATATCTCTTAGTTGTGTGTTTCATTTTAACTTTATGAACATGATTTTAACTAACTTAAAGCGGGCATTTTTTAATGGTAATGGTAATATTACAAGACATAATGAACATGATTGTTTTGAAAAAAAAAAACAAAAGTATTGCAAAATTAATCACATGACATATTTGTAAAAATGGTTTAGACTATAAGAAATTAAAGTGAAACATAATTTAAAATATTTATATAGTAAAAACAAAAAATAATTTTAAAAGATTATTTCATATTGATGAAACATCAAATTCGAAATATATCTTATTTATAATTCAAAATGGTATTTTGGCTTCTTTTTTGGACCATTTTTTATTTTCTAGAAAAATAATTGATAATAAATTATTGACCATTTTCTATTTAATTTTTTAAAAAATTTCTTTACATGTATAATAAAAAATACTTTTAATTTAATTTAATTAATTATCCAAAATGATGGTGCACATGCATGCATCTCGTGTGCCCAATTACTAGTATACTTTTATTTATAACGGAGGAAAGATTCAAAGGATATTTTACGTGTTCGACAACATTACTAAGAAGCATATTTTGTATTGTTACATCTGCTATATCCGTTTATTTTATTCATTAACCTACAAAATTCTCAACTAATTTGCTAACCTACCTACGAGAGAGAGAGAGAGAGAGCGACGAATGCGAGTTGATGGCAGAGACGGCGACACCGTTTCCGGCGGTATTCATCACCGCGAACCTGGAGGGTCTGGCCTGAAAGTGCATTTTCCGGCGAAGATCGCGGCTCGATGGTTTGACAACCCGCGAGAGAAGCGCCCTCGGAACAGCCGCCCCGGACGAGGTCACCGTCTTTGATGAATTCTCCAGAGGCTTGATTACTCGACTTCCGACATTAAAGGCGTCTGATATGCGGGACTGCTGGCCTCTGCTCCGGTGGAGGCTGCATCGGAATGATCCCGGGTGGTTCGTCGGAGAGCAGAGGCAGATACGAGCAGAAGACTTGGGAGAATTTTTGGAAGCCATGGATGGATGGATCGCCTATGATCGGAGTTTGCTTTGAGGCTTGCATTTATTTATAAGGTGTTCGGATTAAATGCGTGATCTAAGAGAGCCATCTTGGCTTTGATAATGCATGTACGTGCATTCCCCATTGCCATTTCTTCTTAGAAGAGGTTCATGCTTATAGTGGTGCTTCCCCCCTCCAATTTGGGAAGGAATTGGGAATGCAACTATGGCATTTATATATTTTAACCATTGTGGTTATTTTTAGTTCTTTTTTTATTCTTATTTGCAAATGATAATTATTATACCAAAAAAAAGAGAACTCTTTAATGTTGATACAATTTCTTAGGTTAACTCAACATGTCCAAATAGGGAGGAATATTATGAGTGTACTATATTCCTTTGTGAGAGGGATTACAATGAGATGCGGGTCAATCTGACTCAACTTGGGATTAGTGTCCTTGCGCGGTTCCTTATCGCACGTATACCCAATTTCGGCATAGGAGATAAATCACATGTGGAGGTTTTACCTCACTATACAGGATAAGGAATCGAATCCATGATGTAACGCCCCACTTTTTCAAATATATAATGATGCTAAATACAAGTTATTTAGGCTATTTACAACACAGGCGTTATGTGAAATCCTTTACCAACGGAAGCAAAATGCTAAATAGCTAGGTTTTCCACAAGTTTAACAAAATCTCTTACGTACCAACATATTAGAAACTATAACAACCTCACAAATACATAAATTTGTGGTACAATCGTAGAATTTCACTTGTACACCATGTATCCTTAAGTATCTTAACTGTTATTTACAATACAACAATGGGAATACAAGTACTACGCTTGGGTTACAAGTATAATAGCGATTTCATAGACTAAAGATCCAAAACTTCAAAGCTAGCTAAGCACCACCTCATTGCCCTTACCCGAACTGGAACCTGAAATACCTGTCGCATCTGACATGCCTGGAACGTTGAATGTTTCAAGGGTATGAGACACCCAAATTAAACAATAACATCTAAGTGAGTGGCACAAGAAAGAAGATACATGAATGCGTACGCGAGACAAGAGACATCTCAGCGAGTATTTCAAGAAAGGAAACAATTCATGCATAAGTAAACGAGTATAAAGAACAACAAGAATCTTCCCTTATCACCATTTCCTTGGCCCATCATCATGCCAAACATCTTAGCCTCACCTCTAGGCTAAGCCCCATCTTTGGGCATGTGATCGTGGTCCAACCCCTCATGCCTTACCTCTAGGCACGGCCCCACCTCTGGGCACGAGATTACCCTTCGATCATCGTGATGTTCCACCAACAAGCTGCTAATCATCATGTTCAAATTCCAGTCCCACCAACTTGCCACAAAATACAACACCGAGATGCATATATATAGGCGGGACACGCTCAAAGCAAGGAAATATGAGATGTAAGCCACCAACCGTGAGATATTGTATGATGAAGTAAAAGGAGTATGATATGCAAGCCACAAGCAACGCATGAAAGCCGTCATGGTCAAACCTGATGCAACAAAGTATAGAGGATATGCTCGAAACCAAGAAAACATGAGACGTAAGCAACAAACCACCCATAAATGAACCCAAGAATGATCAAGAAAAAGTAAGAAGCATGCATAAACCACTCACCTTCGGGTTCATTTAAAAGTGCCATTTACATGTAAACTGAGGTTGTTTACTGCCAAAACATGAGTTTTTGTAAGGTAAACATCAAATAGTTTTATATGAGAGTGTGGGTATTGAAGTAAGGGTCATTAGTGCAAAATTTAAAGAAGAAAGAAGGTTGAATGTGCCTTTACGCTCCCTAGGAAGGGACCTCACGCGCTGCCATGCGTAGCCCTTACTCGGCGCGTGAAGCTCATGCGCCACCCCTATTTTCAGACAGTTTTTGATCTCCTTCATTTTTTAGCCATAACTCAGCCATTTTAACTCCGATTTTACCCTAATTTTTTCCTATAGCTCCCTTTTTCAATGTTCTACAAGATCATAATAAAAAACTAGACTTACCTTGCTATTTTCTAACTGATTTGGCCCAGACTCCTGCAAGGTGCGATTTTCTATTGAACCTTTATATCTCATTCGTTTCTCCACCAAATTCACTCTTTTTTTGGTAGAACTTTCCTTTCTCTTTTATAGAATCCTCACTTAGAAACCTCTCAAAATGACCTCTTGTCTTTTCTTTTGGTATGACCGAATTCCTTCCCTTAGTGGCCTATTCATAGAAATGTTCGGCAAATCCCGTTTCGCCACATGTCACTCTTAATCATGACTCATCATTATTCTCACCATCCTTTGCCACAAGATTAGGCCACTTGGCATTGAGATTTGAGCCTCATAATTGCTCTTCTATGTGTCCCAATCCCATGGTGCCAAGTGTTATCTAGATCATCATCACTTAGCTTTGGAGATTTGGCTTCATTATGCTTATGCCACTTGGCTCAATAGGATTTTGATACTGATCCTTGAGATTTGCACCCTAATCATAATTTCTCCCCTTGTGACAAGTGGCCCTAGAGATTTGGGCCTAATCATGACATATCAAATGTAATACCCCATGTTCGTATGAGGATGCCACGTAATTTCGATGAATTTAGAATATCGAAAAATTGACTTGATAGCAGTTATAAGTACCGAATTGACTGCAGGGAATGCCTCGGAGTGAAATTGTCTAAGGAAAATTATATGGTCTCGATGAGCGTTTCGAGATAGGATTTATGGTATCGAAAGAAATCGAATTGGGAACAGTTTTTGGTACAGCTAAATTACAACTGTTATTAAGGCTGCAAAATCGTATCGTTATAAGAAACTCCCGAAAAAATCAACGGAACCCTAGGAGGGCTTCGGTTTTGCGTAATGAGTAACCCTTCAGTGGTTTTAGGATGAAACGACAGCCCAGTAAGGACACTGGGGCGAAATCGTCTATATCGAGTAAAATTTAAGTTATTAATTATGAATTTTTGGTATTAAAATGCAAATTAATTTGGGGTTTAAGGGCCTAGTTGCAATTAGAGAATTGCACAAGTGTAATAGGAATGAAATTTAGGGTTTAATATGTAAATTTCTTAAATTTAAAGTGTAATAAATAATTATATATATGTATATGTATGCATGTGCGCGTGTGTGCGTGGCCAGCTTCTGAGAAGCTTTAATGGCCGCGATTTTTGGTTGCAATTGGAGAGATTGTGCCAGCGAGATTTGAGGAATGGCAGCAGGATTTGAGCAGCTAGATTTAAGGAAGATATGGCGGGTTTGGGGCAGTGAGGTCGCCTATAAATAGTGAGTAAGGAAGGAATGAAGGAGCAGGGAGTTGAAGAGAGCATTCGACCGAGAGAGAGCTGAGGGCGAGCTCAAGAGAGAAGCCGAGAGTGCGAGAGGGAGATACCGATCAGTGTCTACCCAAAGCAAAAAGCGGCCATAGCCAGAAGCTTCAAGCGGCCATGGCCGCGAATTCGAATGAAGCAGGGCAGCATCGAGGAGAACGGTTGCGGTGGTTGGCGGGGGTCGTGTGAAGGCCCACGAGGCGAGTGGCATGGAGGGGACCAACCGGTAAGGCTGAAGGCGGTCGGAGTGGCCACAAGCTCGCGGCGACAGCCATGGCCGCGAGCTTCAGCTGCAACAGGGCCGCACCAGCCACGGCCAACAGCGGCCGCTAGTAGCTCCAGTAGTGGCGCAGCGGTCAGGGAGGCCAACGGGAGTTGGCGAGGGAGGTGGCAAGCCGGCAGCGAGGCGGTGCGGCGACTAGGCGAAGCTGGCCATGCACCCATGGCGGAAGGAGAAAAAGCAGAGGAGAAAGGAAGAAGAAGAAGGGAAGGAGAAGAAGAGAAAAAGAAAAAAAAAGAAAAAGAAAAAGTAAAAGAAAAGAAAGAAAAAAAAAAGAGAAAAATAGGGAAAAAATTCTTGAAAAAATCTCAAAAAATAGGGTTGGATATTTACTAATATTTTGGAGATTTTTGGTACGAAAAATAGTTTGGGCACGCGTTTCAAGGATAGGGCACGGATACCTAGGAAGTCAGAGATGCTAAGTTAAGGTAAGTAAAATTTCTTAGAAAATTTCAGAAATTCAAGAATATTATTTTATAAATTGTCGTAGTGAAATATTTGAGAAAATATTTTATAAATATTTAGTTTGGATTTATTGGAGGAAATAGAAAGAAAATTAAAGAAAATGCCAGAAATTATGAAAAAATAGGTTTTAATACTTATTTAAATAATTTTGGTGATAAGGATGCTTTGAGGCTAAAGTTGAAGAGACTTGTCGAATTTTGAGGTTGGCACGCAAATCGAGGTAAGGCACGGATATCGAGGTAGCCCGATAGGGTTGAGAATGTAAGTGGTACTCTCCAATTAAAGTTAGTTTTATGGAAAATGGTTGGGTTGTAAGAGATTTATGTTCCTCGAAAATGTTTTCATCATTTTGACATGTCCTGATATGTATCCATCACGTAGACTGCATACATGACATGAATATGAAATGCATAAATACACGTTGATATCATTGATCACTCACATTTGAGGCCGTAGGGAGTACGAACTGACACCGCTACTTTACCAAGGGCACACCCATACACCTCGCCTTTGAAAGAGGGGGCCGCAAAAATGGTAGGTAGCATGAAAGGTGCAGTTGACACCTATGAGGTAAGACATTGCATACACACATGATATAACATTATGTACCCTTATTTAGATGATTTATCATCTAACTTGGGCTTTGCCCCTGGAATATTCAAATGTTCCAGGTGGAGATTGTAGCAGATATAAGGATAAATGAGGCATGAAATGACACTTAGCATAGTGCATGAAGAGTGAAATGTATGTTATGTAGCCCATGTATTTAAGTTCTGTTACTTTGAATTCTGAATGTTTGAGGAATGTTGATGTATATCCTTGTGGTTAATGAAGATGTAAGAATTGATTTATGATCAATGTTAAGATATCATGTTTCGATCTTTGCTTCCGCATTTGATGTGTATAATGATTATCTTTCGAGATTAATGTATGGGAATTATGGGACGGATTCAAGGAATGATGTGGTTTAGTTTTAGTGTTTAAAAGAAAAAAAATTATTATCCTAGAATTGTCCCAATTTATAACGCGCCTAGGAGAGCGGGGCGTTACATCAAATATCTTGACAAATAGTCTTACGCCACATGTCATCACCATCATTGCTTTCACCTTATGGCGCCAAGTGTCTCTTGGGATTTGGCCACCATCATTATTTTCATCTCATGGCGCTAAGTGTCCCTTGGGATTTGGGCCACCATCATTACTTCCACAAAATTTATTTTCCAAGAATTGCATATGCATCTTGAGGCCCTTAAAATTTCAGAAGATATTTCACTTACTTAACGGCAATAGTTTATAAAATTTTTGGGTATTGTACACGACCTACTGGTGCAAATTCGATCTTATCGTGACCCAACCACTTGACTTGTGCCTTGGGGGCATCAATTTGACTAAACATGACCTAGCTTACCACATTTAAGTGAATTAATTGGGTTTTAGATGGATATACAACTATCACCCACTATCACACTTTATTTAAGGGACTGTGCTATTTGTACGCACGGGTTTACCGAAAGGACGATTGAAAGTAGAAAATGATTACTTTGCCCCTGTGAAATATTCAAAGACCAAAATACCCTCACAATCAAATACCCTCAAATACTTCCTCCCAAACGATCGAACTTCTCCATTCGACCCGAACAATCGCCATGCAAAAGCGAACTTCTCCATTCTCCATGTAATTATCGTGCAATCGGCCACCGCAACCTGCTGACCAGGTAAGATCGAACTTCATTTCTCTTCATTTTGTGTTATTTTTTTTAGATTTTCCATTTATATATAGTTTGGAATATGATTTAGAGTTGAAAATCTAGTTTATGAGGAGACTTAACCATTCGTGGAAGATCTGAAACCCATTTTGCAACAGGAAGATTAGTCTGATGAAGTCCGATCGGACTTAATCGACGATGAAGTCAGGCCAGACTTCATCATCGGTTAAGTTCGATCAAACTGCATTAACTTCATCGAACTGATCTTCCATGCGAAATGGGTGAAGATGAAAATGGGTTTCATTGAACCGATTATCGATGAAGTCCGATTGGACTTATTAAGACGGATCAGACTTCATCACATATTATTTTATATATATATTTTTTCAAAAATCAAATTAAATTATATATATTTTTTTATGGTATTCAAGTAGATTCGAATATGGAATATCATAATAATGCTAGAAATTGATCATCTATCTGATTCAATGAAGATATAACTGACATTCCGCATAATAATAATAATAATAAGATTTTAACGTTTAACCAAAGAAATTGATGATACATGATTTTAAGATTTTTTGTCTTAGAAAACTTTAAATGACTCAACATGCATATAAAATTGGAAATATAGTAAAATTGGAGTGAATCATGATTCAACTCAATAAAATTGGTAGAATCCCGAGTTAGACAATGATTTTCCTGATTAATGGTCATATAATACTTTCTTAATTTCCTAGGAGCTCAAATTGTTTAATGATATTGGCTACAACATATGATAAAAAAGATCCTACATTTGAATTATTATGAATTAATATCCAAAATTTGGGTTTTGTTTAGGTTTTATGTGTGTTTAGGCTACTAAACATTTGATTCCTGATCCAATCGCTATTTTTTTTATTGTTTTTTCTTTTTTCTACAGATGGATGACCAGAAGAGTAGGTAATTTACTTATGTTTACGCTCGCAGTGTACCGCCACCTGGAGTGCAGGCTACTACTCACAGTGGGATCAACCAATTTGGGCTAGTTAAACAGGCTCTTAGTTGTTATAGGGTATTGGATAGATTCTTGTAGGGCCCATTAGGACATTTCTTGCAAATCTCTCTGTCCCTCCAAATGTCTGCACCACAATTGATCCGTCAAGTTTTTCTTAGGGATGTGACATTTCTTGACGCCTGCGACGATGAAATGTGGTTCGAGATTAGCGGCGTGCCATATAAGTATGGGAACCAGGAGTTCATCCTAATTAGTGAACTTCGATTTGGCCTAATCGATAAAATAATCTTGGAAGTGAGGCCCATTGGGGATGATAGTTTTCTGGAGTGACTATTCCCACCGCATCAACAGATGGTGTCTGGGAGCGACATAAAATTCCTACTATTCCCACCTCATCAACAGATGGTGTCTGGGAGACACATAAAATTCCTACTGATTACCAAACATGATTTGGATGAAGATGATGTACTGAAGCTGGGTTACCTTTCTTTGGTCAACATGATATTATTAGGCCACGATGATCGCACCCATCTGGAGGATATCTTGTGGACTTGATTGAGGACTTACAAGCATTTGAGGCGTTCCCTTGGGGTACGTACATCTACAGTTAGAGCCTACATTACCTTCGTTTGGCTTCCAGTGATGGGAAGCTGAGTGGTGAGGTTGGTAAGAATGTCAACCTTTATGATTTTTTCTACGTTTTTCAGGTACAATTAGTAATATATTATTCTGTTATATTTTATTTCATTACATTATTGTATATGATTTTTCTATACTAACTAAACGATTATTTTGTTTTGTTTTTGTTGTGCCATAGAATTCCCGAGTGTAAACCTAAGGGTATTTTGGTTATTAGGTACCCAGGGGTATCTTGGTCATTAGGCCTAGGCGGGCGAATCCCAAAAGAGGTCCCGAGCTGGGATGCGTTTCCCAAGAAGAAACCATGATTAGCTAACAAGAGGATTAGTGGTAATGGTCATTAGGTGAATATCCAAGCTTAAGGGGTGGAAGTGTAATAAAACAAAAAGGGAAAGTCTTCCCTTTAAATAGCATGGTCAAAATTAGGAAAGTGAGGACTGTTCATCTTCTTCCCTCCTCCATGTGCTCTCTCTCTCTCTCTCTCTCTCTCTCTCTCTCTTTCTCGGCAATCTCTCTCAAAGAGGCTTAAAGCCTCTTAGAGAGGTTTCTCCCTTTCTTGGCAGTCCTCTCTCGGAGAGGCTTAAGGCCTCTCAGAGAGGGCTTCTTCTCTCACGGAAGCCTTCCGAAAAGCCCCAACGCTGTAGCAAGTACTTGGCATGGTGCCTCTCGGCATAGCCCCGTGCAAGCTTCCGCTATGAAGCCCTCATCAAGCATCTCGGTCAAAGCTTCTTCGTAACCTCTCGACATGCCCAAGCTCTCTCAAAGAGCCTTGTTTTATCTCGAAGAGCGCCGTATCATCTTCTCTCCGCAGCCCTCTTGGTGGCTCTAGGCAATGTAGTCCCCAGCGATGGCTCTTGGAAAAGTAGTCCACCACGATAGTTTCTCTCGGTGAGGCAAGGCCACCATCTAGCGGCGATGGCTTCTCTCGGGAAGAAGCCTTCCCGAGAGGTTTCTCTCTCTCTTGCTTCTTCTGTTTCTCCCCTGCAACTATAATGTGTATATATATATAGTGTCTGTACTCATATGCTCACGTGATAGCCAGAGATGTGGTTTTATGGAATGGGATGGGGTTGATATATAATGTGTAAAGTACATGTATATATGCACATGTGGGCATGCGGCTTTAGCCAGGGGCATGGTCACGAGACAATATATATAATGTCAGACAATATATATAATGTTTATATTATTTCGCATGTGATAAACCATAGGATGTAATATAATGTGTTGGCATCCATGAAATGTGACGTGTTCCTTAAGGGGACAGTAATCAGGTAAGGTTCACCTAGATGCATCTCTTGCTAAGCTTGGAGTTGCGCCTGCGCAGGTCCCCTAGGGGCTAAGACCCTGCTTCGACAGCCTGCCGTGAGGCTCACCTTTTCCCGGAGGTCCCCCTAGGTTGATATGCCCTCTGGGGGGGGGATTCTTCTTAAGTCAGTCTTATTGCTACTAACTTGCAGGTACACCCACGACCCCTTATAACATGACCGTGGTTGTCTCTCTTTGGCTAGTTCAGGTATAACCACTTTATATTCACTCATGGCATTCATTATCTGCTTAACGCGCTTTCATGCACGTATTGACTTAAGCATCAGAGGGCATACGCGGGTGAGGAATCCTCGCGTGCCTTCTAACTTGTTCCAATGAGTGCAGATATGCCCAACTGGAGTCAGTTCCAGATGCTCCCAAGGATGCTCTCTGAAGTTCACCTATGACCCTGGTCAGTATATCGAGGACCGAAGCTACCCAACACCTATTTTCATCAGCAGGCTCCTGCCAGCTGTCAACCTCGCTATGCTTTGGCTCTAGCTTTCTCTCTCTACAAATTCTATTGTCATAGTTTTCAAGCTACAATAGTTTTATTTTTTATTATAAAACTTTTTTCTCTCTGCAATGGTGGTTGATTAAGACATTCCCATGGGTTGATGGAAAATAGGCTTCAAAAGTACCTGACCTAGTCATGATTCCGAGGTGCAGGAAGTGGTTATCTTTCAAAAGGCAAAAAAAAAAAAAAAATAATTACATTGAATGCCTTAATAATGTAAGTGTGTAACCTAACCTATTTTCATTTATTTTTTTTATATATAATATCTAGCTAAATAATACAACATTTGTAGGTACAAGGATCAACCCAAACACTCGAGCCCACCAATGCGGAGCTAGACACGAATTTTTGGAGGTCCTTTAACCCTTTACACTCAATTGGAGTCGATGTCTACAAATATGCAGGCGGAGGGGATGATAAAGATGAGGAGGAGGCTGGAGGTAGGGAGAGCAGGGAGGGGGTAAAAGCAGAGAGGATGGGGAGAGATGAGGATGTAGGCATGGAGGGTGGGGAGGGGTTGGAGGCAGAGAGGGTAGGGAAGGATGAGAACGCATGGAAGGAGGGTGGGGTGGGGGTGAAGGCATAGAGGGCAGGGAGTGTTGAGGACGAGGAGGAGCTGGATGCAGGTGAGGGGTTTGACGAGGGAGTGAGTGAGGAGGCGGATGAGGATGAGGAGTCTGTTCGTAAGGAAGGAAGATCAATGGTTATGCTCAAGGCAGGACTCCCTGAGAGTACACACCGTGGACATAATAAGGCCAGGCTATGATTACTACAATACTGTTTTTGCATGAAGAGCAATTGTTTGTTTATAATTGGTTTTGATTTTTACTTTATTTCCTTTGGTAAATCATTGAAATGTTGACTCGAGTGCTAGTTGTAGCGATCCGCCCTCCCCTGGCGTGTCACTATGCTGGGATTTTTTTTTTCCTCAAGTCATTCCCTCTTCCCATAATACCATTTCTTAATGCCATAAGTACCGTATTTAAAAATCCCTATCATACATATATTCAACACTCCAAATGATAAATTAAGGAATGATAAACTAACCACTTGTGGAAGTAGAATCGAAACCTAAGGGAATATTGTAATTTCAAAAGAAGTAAATCCATACAAAATCATCACAATGTTATAATATCCAACAAACCAATTTAACATAAAATAGCTAAAACATGCCACCTATCATGATTCCCACAATTTGCCTTAGCATAGGCATAGGACTTATTACACGACTACCAACACAATCATACTTTAATGATCTCTTTCCCTTTTCTCCTGCTTGTCTCACTTGGAATTTTGAATATCATAGGGACAAAATCCAAATTAGAAGATGAAACTTCTAAATGAGGGTTTAAAACAGTTTTCATGGATGTATGATGCATAGGCATAAAAATCAACCAACACCCTGGAATAGTTTTGATAGCATTCTAGCCCTAGCATGGAAACTAAGGTAGTTATCCTGACAAACACACCCGTTCGGCACGGGATACCCCTATGGTCATTCTGGCAATCACTCTTGGGGAACTGCAAGTCAACCTACTAGGGAAACATCCCACCCCATCATGTTCAACATGAATGACACAAATATGATATGCTAATAAATCATGCCCATTGAAAAATGACGTTTATTGAGGCAACATAAAATGATTATGCACATGTATGACAAGATGCACATATGTCAACATAAACTAACATAATCCTCGCATTTTCATGCTCACTTAGGCAAACAATATTGCATATAAAGTTTATGGGCGAATCACTCACCTTGCTTCAGCTCCTTAAGCTTTCTTGGTATGTGTACCTTAACCTCGAAACGCGAGCCCTGACAAATTTCTTGGCCAAAATTTCTGCAATATTAATAAAACATAATTTCCTATTTTTTTAGAATTTTTTCTCCAATTTTTCTCTATTTGTTTGTCCTTTTTTTCCTTTTTTTTCCTATTTTTTTCTCACCTTCATGCATCCTTATGCGCTCGCACCTATGCGCCTTGTGCTTGCATGTAGTGACCCGAATTTAGTTATTCTTGTGTCATGCTTGGAGGATTGAGTTGGTTAGCTTTGATGTTTAATATGTGGTTTTAGTGATAATTTTCTAAGTATTGGATAGGGGTTAAGTGAGTAAGCTAGATTTGTAGTGCTGTAATGAAATGTATGTGAAAATAGTATCTTAGATATCCGAATGTAAGTTAGGATATTCGAATGAGAGCTTAGGCATTTGGATGTGTGAGTCTTGGGTGTTTTTTAAATGAGTTTTCTGAGTTTTAGTGAAGTGATTCAAATGCTATAGGGAGCAATTCGAATTGGATGTGGAGCATTCGAATGAGGAGCCAAGCAATTTGAATGGCCTATGTTCCTGTGTGTATGTTATCTTTACAACCCAATTTAGACCATGATTCAGTTCGAATATCTTAAAATTCAAAACATGAAAGTTGTAGATATTTCTCTTTTCGTTCCATATCATCTTAAATCACCTCAATCGGAGTTTAGACGAGAGATTTATGCCCAAAGTTTGAATAGGTGTCGGAGTTATCCAGAATCCAATTTTTTAAATTAAACCCTCACATTCGAATGACTAGCCTTCCATTTGAATGAGCCAAGCGAAAATTGAGAAATTCATCCATATGAAGCCATTGTTGCATTCAAATGACCACCCAATTTCTTCAGCAATACACTCAACTATTTAAAATTCATTCGAATGCCCCACTGCATCATTCGAATGTCACTCTCATAACTTGAAAATTCTCCCCAATTCATTCTAATATGAATCATCCCATTCGAATGTCTTTTGCATTTTCTCAATTCCGTTATCAAATGCCTCATAACTCATTTGAATGTGCCCAATTCATTCGAATACCTTCTATGCAACAGCTTATATATATATATATCATACGAATGTCTTAAGCTATATTCAAATGTCTCCCCCAGTGATTTACAAATATATATATATATATATCACCCGAACCACCATTGATTCAAGAAATATGTAGAAGATTCTAGATTGGGAAATAATAAATGGATTTAAGAAAATAAAAGAATGGATAAACATGATGTATAGAGAAAATATAAAAGAGAAAAATTGTGAGGAAAATATCACAAAAACATAGGAGATAAACTCGAGCTCTCTCTCTCTCATAAGCTCCTCTGCAACTTTTCAAACCCTTTTCTCCTCTCCCACCTCAAGTCGAATACTGCTATCCAAGGGGTTTCTAGCTACTATTGAGCATCATAAGCAGCGTAAGAAGGCAAGTTCTCTTCCTTCCTTCCCATTTTTTGAATTATAATTCAATGTAAATGCGGTATTGGGTTTTGGGAATTTTGATAGAACCTTGATATATGCACATGGGGGTGACGAGAAAAGAACTGTGAGAGTTGTTTAGGAACTTAGGATGTTGTTGAGGTTGAATATAGGGGAAATAAACAAAAGCTACTACATAAATAGGGGTGTAAGTTTTATACGATTGGTTCTTATGGATTAATGGATTAAAACTTGGGGAATGTTTTGACAACTATATGGGGCTTGTTCTTCCCCACTTTCCTTAAGGAATGGTGAATTTGTTAAAGCTTTTGCATGGAAGCTTGTACCTTCCCCATGCCTTGCCAACGTCTCAGATATTTAACAATTTACTCTGATTTACTCTTGAAGCCTAAGAGTGAAGTTTGCTATACTCTCAGTGTGAGTTACTGTTAATAATTATCACGATATGAAATGGGAATAATTTTTAAATTCAAATATTACACATAGCCATGGCATGTATATTTGGAGCCTTGTTACTGCTACGCACTCCCAAAGATATTTTCTCTTACTTTTCATGTTCCTGTGAGTTGAGTGTGAACTTTCCCTACTTCTGGTGCTATTCAATAACTGTGATGTCTATGATTATGAGATGAGAATAATTGCAATTGAGAATGTTACTCCCTATCATGACATGTTTTGGTAGTGTGGTAATTGTGCATCATGGGCATGGACTGGCATGAATATTATCACTATGTAACATGAGTGGACACGAGCAGAACATATTGCCACTGTATCACGTGCATTTGTATGTGGTCATCCTGCGTGTTGCATATGCATTGGAAAGATCAGAGATGGTTATGCGCGCTACTATTGTGTACTGCCGAGATATATCCCCCAAAACTAGTAGGCACTAGCTTGACTAGGGTTACGCTCCTGCGGTGACAATTGAAGGGCGCACCCAGAGGTGACGACCCTGGGCGAGATTATATATGTATATATATGTACGGCTATAGCTAAGTATATGAGATAGAACTTATGATCCACAGATTCTCTAGTTGCAGGTATCAGTTATAGGTCGATATGTATTTTGATGCATTTTATATTGTTATGTGAAGTTGTTGGCAAGTTATGTGTTTACCAGCTTTCCTATGTGCTATGCATGACATTACTACCATGGGTGGGTGTGTGGTTCATGTGTTATAATCTATCATCCACATCTAAATGCTTTTCAGATACCACTCACCTTACCTCTATCACATTACTATCAGCCATGTTTTTCCTTCTTGTTTCTTATACTTACTGAGCTTTGTAACTCACCTTGTACTCTTCACCATTCCAGGTAAAGTAAAGAAATAGCTGTCAAGGGGTCGAGCAGGATGGATGGGTTGTAAGATGTGTGTGCGGGTCTACTTTCAAATCAACGGTCTTGGGAAAATGTGTGGCTAAAGATTGTATAGGTTTTATCTTGTAACATGTAACCTAACTTAAAATTGGGTTTGTAACCCCTAAAATTTTCTATCTACATTTTGGGTCTTGTGGCATATGCATGATGTATAGATATATTGTTTGTTTGTCGGATCTTATCTTGATTCACAACACTCTTTCTTCTAGGTTGCTTGGGGATTAAGGTAGCTTGGGAGAGGGGATGTTACAGTGCACCTCATGCGCCTTGCTCCGGTGAGCCTGTCGTCGTTAGTGACCTGGTTTTGGTTAGTTTCTTCGATTTTTCTCCTTCTTCTAGCTTGGTTTTTCCTCCTGAACATGTTGGAACCACTCTCTGCTTGAAATTCCGACCAAAACACCCTCAACTTCCCCGTTTAATGCTCGACTCTAACGATGCTCGATTTTTTCACCAAGCCTTAAAACCCCCTCAAAACACCTCCAAAATTCTCTAAACTTCCCAAAATTGATCCTTATCACCTCAAGAACAAAAACCCTTTATCAAATCCTCACAATTTATCCAAAAAATACCTAATTTAGCTACTGAAATTGATGAAAAACCCTTGGCCAATATCGACTATTTATAGCCCCTCGACTGTATTTTTGGCTAACCACGGCCACGCCTTGCATCGCAAGGTCTAGGCTTAGGCCATGATGGCCCTAGGCGCCCTCAAATGGCTGTGATTTGGCCTTCTTGCTTGCGGCCAATGCGGTTAACAACCATGGTATGTTTCACACTTGCCTTTGTTATTCTGCCCTTCTTCTTTCTATTCCTTTCACTTTGGCCCTCTTTCCTCAAGCCCTCAACTTCTTTGAATTACACTTGGTCACCCACAACTTTTGAGAAATTACATTAGCCCCAAATTTTTTAAAAATTTCACTTATACCCCAAAATAATTGCACTTGAGTCCATAAGTAATTCTCGGGTATTACACTACTGTTGTTGCAAAGCCTGGACACTCGATTGAGGAGAGTAGAGATTGATCAAGAAGCAAGTCACAATAGGGACACTCGAGTACTGGGGTTGTTGGAAAGCCTTGACACTCAGTAATGGTGAGTAGAGAGGAATCAAGAATCATTGTTCACTGATCTAGGCATTCAGGCTATCCCTGATCCCACAGATCATGCCGATTACTTCGATGATTAGCAATGAGATGGTGATGATCTATATCGGGGTGGTGATTAGGTAGATCCTGATCGCGATGCTGAGTAGGACCGAACATCCCATTTTGGAGTACGCCCCAAATTCACTTTTATACCTTTAGATATGATTCTAAAATACCACCACCTTGTAAAGGTTACTTTTTGTACAGTTGTAGGAGGAAGTGGTGATGGTCGACGAACGAACCGTGTGAGTACCATTGCCATTGCAATATCGTCGACCACCGTACACTGATCTGATGTACCGCAAGAAGATCAAGAAAGAGATTACGTCTCTGGGGATGGACAAGGTGAGAGTGGATCCAGTAATAGACTTAACGATGGTGCCACCGTTGATAGTGGATGGGATAAGAGATGATGGTTCTTCAGACAGTGTATCCATAATAGCTTGGTAAACCTTGCTTAAATATGGAATTCGCGAGATAGTATGCACTTGAGTTAAGTATGCATGATAATCATGTTGGGAAATTGTCATGATATGTACATGTTTAGCATGATCATGGGATTTCATGTGTGATGCATAACATGATTATTATCTTTGTGCACCTATTATTTTGCGCAGCGGTGTGTTCGCGGGTGAGAAAAATGATATCTTATGAGCCCCTAATATGAGTTGAGGTGTCCATAAAACCGGTAGGCCAAACTCAAATTACAGTTGCTTGTTGATTTATTTTCATGTTGTATGTAAACATGCATGGATGTGGTGGCCTTGGGAGCTATGTAGAGCATGTGGAATTCATTACTATTAATGTATGCGCATGAGGATGTAAATCAATGCATGGCACATATGATGATCACGACATGGAAATGGTTGTGAATGGAAACTTATGAGTTGTGTCCTACTTATACATTTTCATAGAGTCATTATTTGCTCTATCTTGGTTATCCATGCCTTTGATCCTATCTTTTCATGCTTCATATATATATACTTGCTAAGTCTCGTGGCTCACTTTGTTCACTCTTATGTCATTCCAGGTGAAGGTAAAGCAGTTGTTAAGGGCAAGTCCAGTGGGGCTAGAGCCCAAGTCTAGAGATGTATGAACACATCCCAAACTAGAAGGTCCTGTTAGTAGTTTTGATGAGGGCATGTTATGAAGAGATTTTATTTTTTAAACTTTTATTTAGGTTTTCGCTGATAATTTCTAAGGATAGAAATCTGATGTTGAATTATATTGTTTTGTATCATCTTTGTGATGACCTCCTTTCGGATATCCTATGCTAGCTGGAATATCTGAGAGATGACCCCTTACGTATCCAGTTTTCTTCCTTTATATAGCTCATAGGAAGTTTTCTTTAAGATAGGTCTTATGAAAACCCTATTTAAGGTAAAACATGCAATATTTACGACTTTCGTCCAAAGATTTTTAGGAAGGTTTTTGGCACATAACATTGTCCTAGCCATTTCTTGTAGTGACCTATTTTTCCTTTCCACTAGCCCATTTTGTTGAGGTGTTCTATCACAAGAGAAGTTATGTTCAATACCATTATCTTCACAAAAGAGATTGAATTGTTCATTTTCAAATTCTCCACAATAGTCACTTCTAATTTTTGAGATACATATGCCTTTATACTTATTACTTTTGAACTCTTTTACAAAATATTTCAAATGAGCTAAATGTTTCACTTTTAGATGCTAGGAATATAACCCAAGTGAACCTAGAATAGTCATCAATAATGACAAAAGTATAATGTTTTCCACCTAGGCTTTGGGTATTGGTCTAAAAAGATCTAAGTGAAGCAAAGTTAGAGGTCTAAAGGTTGTGACTTCATTTGTAGATTTAAATGATATACTTTTTTGTTTCCCCTTCATACATGCATCACAAATGTGATCTATTTCATATTTTAACTTAGGTAATCCTTTAACAAGATCATGTTTGGAAGTTTGTTAACAAGATTCATACTAGCATGACCTAGTCTATTATGCCATAGCCAAGTATTTTGAGATATGGTGAAAGCTAAACATTTCTCTATACAAGACAAGGATAAATCTAGGTTAATAATATACATATTATCTACTCTATTTCCCAATATCTTTACTTCATTAGTTTTTAGGCATGATACTTCACATGAATTTGCATTGAAGCATACCATGTTTTCTTTTTAACATAATTGACTCATGCTAATTAGGTTATGCTTAAGGCCATTTACCAATACCACATTTTCAAGCACAAAATTTGGGAAACATATAGAGCTAATACCAAAAATCTTACCTTTTGAGTTGTCACCATAGACAACAATACCTCATTGTTTGTAGGTGATAATGTTAAAGAGGAGCTCATCTCTAGTCATGTGTTTAGAGCATCCACTTTGTTGCACCATCTACAAAAAAATGAAATTTTTTGAAACAAAATAATCCCTGAACAAGACCTTGCGGCAGTGTACCTTAAGACAAATCATCTCACCGTAACAAGGCCTCATGGTAAACGGACCTTGTGACAGTGAGCGTTAAGGCAGTGTGTGCCCCTTGCGATAAAGGTATAAATCCAACATGGAATGGCTTTGAGGCAAGCCTTGCGACAAGGAAATCATCTCGGCACCAATAGGACTTGTGACAGTATGCCTTAAGACGAATCATCTTGGCATAACAAAGCCTTATGGCAAAAGGACCTTGTGGTAATATGCCTTAAGATGAATCATCTCGACAATAATCGGGCTCGTAACAAGGGCAAGGCTGCAATGCATCGGCATGGATGAAGCCTTACGGCAGATTCCTACTCACGGCATAGTAAACCTCACGACAAAGATATCCCAAGGCTAACACTACAAAAAATCCACCATTTAGTGACAAAAAAATTCGTCGCTAAAGCTTCAAATTCCATAGGTAAATAATTTAGTGACAGAAAAAATCTATAGCTAAAGTTGGTGTCGCTAAATTTTAGCGGTAAAAATTAGCGACAGAGTAATTTAGTGACGAAATCAGCGACGGAAAATATCAATGAAATTATTTCCATCGCTAAACAGTGAAAAAATGTTCCTCATCGTTGTTTAGTGAAGAAAAATGTTTCCATCGCTAAACAGCGGCGGAAGAATCAGCAACAGGGAAGAAAAAAAGGCAAGCCCCTGCGCGCCTACTATGTGGGCACCGTGTGGCCTAGCCTCTTCTGGCCACTTGGCGAGCCCACCAACAGTCACGTGGTGGCTGGAAATTATTTTCCCAGCCAACTTCATTCTTGCCTTTCCAAGGGATTGAACGCTGGACCTCCCAGCTTTTCCCTACGCGCGCGACTAGCTAATCTGAATGCCTCCTCGTTCTATTATGCACATAAAATATATTTATAGTATTTTTGTTTAAACTTTTCACAATTACATTTGCACCTCAAAATTTTTCAAATTTATTTTCAAAATATTCCATTACTCATTTTGAATTTAATTTGTAATTCAATTTGAATTTAATTTTTTTTTTCATTATTTAGTGACAGAATCATTCTGTCGGTAAATAATTTTAATTTTTTTTATTTTTTTAATTATTTAGCGATAGAATAATTCTGTCGCTAAATAAATTTAGTTTTAATTTAATTATTTTAAATTATTTAGCAACGATATAATTTCGTTGCTAAATAAATTTAATTTTAATTTATTTTTTAATTATTTAGCGATAGATGATTCCATCGCTAAATAATTTTAATTTAATTTTATTTTTTAATTATTTAGAGACGGAATGATTTTGTTGCTAAATAAATTTAATTTAATTTAATTTTTTAAAATTATTTAGCGATGGAATCATTCTGTCACTAAATAAATTTAATTTTAATTTAATTATTTAGCAACGAAATGATTTTGTCGCTAAATAATTTTAATTTTATTTATTTTTTTAATTATTTAGCGATGGAATGATTCTATTGCTAAATAAATTTAATTTTTTTAAATTATTTAGCGACAGAATGATTCTGGTGCTAAATAAATTTAATTTTTTTTCCATTATTTAGAGACGAAATATTCCGTCGCTAAATTTAAAAATTTTATAAAAAATATTAAAAATTATTTGTTGCTAAGTGATTCCATCTCTAATTCCGTTGCTAAATTTAAAAAAAATGAAATATTTTGGCGACGGAATATTTCATCGTAAATCCATCGCTAAAATTTATCCGTCGCCAAGTCGTCTCTAATTAGCAACAAAAAAAGTCCGTTGCTAAGTTACGAATTTTTGTAGTGTAAGAACATCTCTCTCCACATAGGCAAATGCTTGCGGCAAGCCTTAACCTCGCAGTAAGGCAAAGGCTCGCGGTATGGCTGGGCCTCGCGGTAAGACCTCCTTCTCGCCGTTGGATGGTTAACATGTGTCAACACCTTATACTCTCAGGATTCACTTCTTATAAATACCTCGCTACAAGACTCAGAAAGGGATCCAAAAAGATTGGTAAACTCTAAACATTTTATTGTTTCTAAGGGGCACTAAGTTAAGCATCAGAGGGTCATCGCAAGAGAGGATTCTCATGAGCTTTCTAACCCTTTTTCATGAGTATCAACTGGGAGATGGAGAATCCTTGCGGCACGCTCATCCTTGTGACAGCCTCCTTACGGGGAAACACAAACCCTTGCGGTAAATCCTTGCTGCAACCACCCTAGTGGCAAACCTTTGCAGCAACCCCTTGTGGCTACCACCTTTGCGACACTCTCATGCTAAAGGCATTCACATCCTCGAGGCAGTCTTACCCTTGCAGCACTCACATTCAGCAATCATGGTATTTTTAGCAAGCCCCACGTTATAAAATTAAATTGTTGTATTTTTTGCAACAACAATTTGGCGTCGTTTGTGGGAAAACGAACAAAAAGCCAAATTGTGAATTGCTACTAATGGTAAACACTAGAAGTAATCGTTGGACTCGCTCTCAAGGTGGGAAGTCTCACCCACCCCTGCAAGATAACCAGCGTTTAACAGGAGCATGTTTGCCTCCACAAGGTTCTCATCAACAAGGGAGTATGCAGCTAGCTCCCCTGGATCCTCAACAATAGGTGGAGGACTAACTTTCGCCCTTAGGATTCCATCATGCATTTGAAATTAATCAGCATAGGCATCTCGAACAACCAGGCACTTCACAGTAGGCTCCTCCCACAGTTCATTGGGAAGCTTATGAAGCTCTACGACAATAGCATACGAAGAGAATGCAGGCATAACGAGACATGGTAAGGATCCTCTAAAGTACAAATCTCCATGTAACGTTACCTGCAACATTGGCGAGATTTGTGCCAGAAATCGCCCCACCAAGGACGACCCTTCCAAGAGGTGACGAACTCGGTTCCTATAGAGAAGTTACACCCGACAGTCAGTCTCGATCCTCTCCACACCAAGGAAATCAGTCAAAGCCTCTACCACCAAGACGAGCATGAGAACAGAGTTATCAAAGAGGTAGGTAAAGTCCCATTAGGGGTTCCACCCCAAGGAATATAGAAGTTAACAATCACACTGCAACAAATATACGAGACGCTATGAAAAGGGTGGTAGAAGAAGTGCTAGAGTAGAAGAAGCTAGTCCCAGTCACGAAAAAGCAGTAAAAATGGAAGTCCCCCATTATAGAAAACATATTGGGAAAATCACTATCGAGGAAATTCAAAATGACTTAGGGTCCCCTTAACGCCGGCTAGGATGATCCTGATGATCACATCCAGAACCATGAATCTCTAATGATGCTCCATGGAGAGGACGCCAAGAATATGTCTCAGGCATTTTCATTGACCTTGTCAGGACATTCCGGACTTGGTTCAATAGTCTATCAAAAGCATCCATCTCCTCATTTGAGCAGTTGTGAATAGAGTTCACCAAAGTCTTCAAAATTAATAGTCGGAAGTGAAAGAATGCAACACATCTCCTCAGTATCCAACAAGGGGGCAAAGAGACCCTTCGCTAATTTGTGGACAAATTCCGTAATGCCACACTGGAAATTCATGACTTGCTAGTGGAAATGGCAATATCAGCAATGTTACAAGGAACACATCTAACTTCCCTACAAGAGTCATTATCTCTAGACCCGCCAAACTCCTTGGCATATCTGTTCGTCAAGGAAAATAAATACATACTCCATGCGGAGGTCATGCAAACTGTGAGGATAGATGAGGATAGAGAGTAAAAGAGAAAAGATTAAGACGTTGAAGAAGACCCTAAACAGCGACAGGAGAACGTCAGAAGACCAAATTTAGCCGCACCCCAATTCAATCATTATGGCTGACTCCTCCAACCAAGATTATCCATACTAACGATTATAAAAGAGATAGGGCTCATCAGGCTCCCAAAAAGAGTTGATCATCTAATGGGAAGGAAATAAAATGAATACTACCAATATCATCGGGCTTACGACCATGATACCGATCTATGCAACCAGTTAAAAGATAAAATTGAGATGCTCATTCGAGAAGGGCACTTGCAAAGGTATGTGCGAGAAGATAAGGAAAATAATAGGGAGTCACAAAGAAGGGGAGAGAGGCTTGAAGGATAAGAAAGATGCAGCCATGGGTAGCAATAGAGAAGGAGAGACCATGTGTAGAATCCCCTGGATAATGAACCTACACAACAAGCTATACACGTCATCTCAAGTGGAGTAACTTTAGCTGGAGATAGCTCTTTTTCTCAGAAGGCTTATGCTTGCCTAGCCTACCAAGTTAACTATGAGGAGGAGATTAAGGAAAATGAAGACCCCATTACCTTCACACCTGATGACCAAGGGTATGTAATTCTCCTACATAATGATTTGCTGGTAATTTTAGTTGTCGTCACAAAGCATCCCATTGGGAGAAACCTAGTAAACAGTGGCAGTTCGATTAGCCTAATCTATTGGAATTGCTTCGAGCTGGTGAGTATTGCCCATGACCAACTCAAATGAGTTTCCTCACCCTTATACAGTTTCACTGGAAAGACAATCCTAGTGGTGGGATTGATTCCACTGCGAATCACAATGGGTTTCGGACCTCAGAACATAACGCGACAAGCCAACTTCATGGTAGTTAAGACCACCTCGTCTGCATACAATGCAATCTTGGGTCACCTCCTACTCAATGATTTTAGGGTTATAGACTTCTCTTGCTATCTATTGATAAAGTTTCCTACTCCTTTGAGCATGGGGAAAGTTTGAGGAGACCAGCGACAAGCACACACTTGCCACGTGTCGTCCACAAAGGGAAAGAAGAGCAAAGAGACTTTCACCATTGCCAAGCCAACCGTACAGGATTGATTGGAAGACTTTAAAATTGTAATGTTTCTTTCATTTTGGGTAGTACGCTTTAAATTTACAAAGTAATGTAAGCCCCCGACTGGATTATGGACCTAGGCATGTGTAACTGAGCCATGTAAAAAAAAAAAAAAAAAGATGCTTATGCTCTCTAATGCAATACATAACTATTTTCTGTGCATTCTCTATTGTATTTCCCAAGGCCTAGGAACAATCACTTCTTTAATACGATTAGCCCATTGTCCCCCCTATCGGGTCAGCAACGCGGTTTGCATAATCCCTTCATCAATATGATTGACCCCTTGTCCTGGCTAACGGCACAACAATGCGGTTCACACAATCCCTTAATCAATACAATTGGCTTGTTGTCTTGCCTAACAGCCAGGCAACACGGTTCGCATAATCCATTCATCAATACATTTGGCCCATTGTCCCACCTAATAGACTGGCAACATAGTTTTCACAATCCCTTTGTCAAAACAATTAGCCCGTTATCCCACTTAACAGCTTGGCAACGCGGTTCGCACAATTCCTTCGTCAATACGATTGGCCCGTTGTCTTGCATAATAGCCTGACAACGCAGTTTACACATTCCCTTCATTAATATGATTGGCTCATTATCCCACCTATTAGCTCGACAATGCAGTTTGCACAATCCCTTCGTCAATGTAATTGGCCCATTGTCTTGCCTATTAGCCTAGCAATGCGGTTCGTACAATTGCTCCCTCAAAAATGATTGGCCCGTTATCCCGCCTAATGGTCTAGCAAAGTAGTTCGCACAAATCACTCCTTCAACATGATTAGCCCTTTGTTCCACCTAGTAACCCAGCAACGCGACAAGGACATTCTCATATTGAGTGATTGGCAATGGTTTAGGAAATTTTCCTACTCTTCCATTTCACCTTAAGCTAAAAAAGAAGAATGAGGGGGGGGGAAGGGGGCAATTGTTGTACCACCTACGAAAAAATAGAATTTTTTGAAGCAAAATAATCCCTGAACAAGACCTTGCGGCAGTGTACTTTAAGACAAATCATCTCGGCGTAACAAGGCCTCGTGGAAAAGGGACCCCGCAATAGTGAGCCTTAAGGCAATGTGTGTGCCTTGCGGTAAATGCATAAATCCAATAAGGAATAGCCTTGAGGCAAGGCCTTGCGACGAGGAAATCATCTCAGCACCAATAGGGCTTGCAAAAGTATGCCCTAAGATGAATCATCTCGGCATAACAAGGCCTCGTGGCATAGGGACCTTGTGGTAGTGCGCCTTAACATGAATCATCTCGGCACCAATAGGGCTTGCGGCAAAAGCATACTTGAGACATGGTGGGTCTTATGGTAAAGGAATGATGGGCCTCACAGTGAAGCCAAGCCTCGTGATAAGACCTTAGCCTCGCGGTAAAGGGACCTCGCAGCAAGGGCAAAGCCGTAACGCCTCGACATGGATGAAGCCTTGCAGTAGATTCCTTCTCACAGCATATTGTTACGGCCCGCCTCCCGGAGCCCCGACTAGCATAGAGGATTTGTAAGAGGGTCATTAGTAGGATGATATAAAAGCAACTTAACCCAAACTGCCATAACATGCCACATTACATGTGAAGCACCAAAAAGGAACCACTAAGCATACATATATAATCGGAACAACCGGAACAAAAGATACATCCTCTAAATATAATACATCAAGTCATAATCATCAAAAACATATATATACCCTCGAGCTCAAGAGTCTAGCTAACTCTAGCAGTACATCACAAAATTGCCCAAGACCTTCCTTCAGGTGAGCTTTGTACACGTTTACATGACACAAGATCAGCCCCTGCTGGACTTGCCCTCAGCCCTATCTTTGCCCTTACTTGGAATGATGCAAAGCAAAAGAATGAGCTACAAGGATCAACAAGTATAACAATTAGTAAAGAAGGCATGATCGAAGAACAAAGAAATATTAATAACTATTGGTCCTAATGATGACAAATATATACCAAGGTGGGGGGTGAATTGGGATTCGTATAAATTTTTCAATAATTAAAACAATGGTTGATGGCAGAATACTATGTTTCGAAATATAGGGTATATGTTTTGAAATAAACCTTTTTGTTAAGTAGGTTTCGAAACCTACTATATATGTTTCAAAATATACTTTACTATTTTAGCTTGTTTCGAAATCTATGGGGTATGTTTCGAAATACAACTTACTGTTTTGCTTGTTTCAAAATTTCTTAACTTGTGTTTCAAAATAATGATGTTTGTCAAAGATGATTTGCATAAGTAAGAATATACCAAAGGTGTTTGAGATCAAAGATATGTTTATATGTATATATATGTTTAAGCTCAAGGAAACTTTATTTTGGTCTTTGAAAACAATTCTTTTGAAAGTATGAGCAATAGGCAAAAATGATAAGCAAAAACGAAAGAACAATTGCACACAAGATATATAGTGGTTCGGCACCCCGGCTAGACCACTACCTTCAAGCTTACCCACTTAAAGGATTTTTCAATCCCAATCACTTTTACTAGTGATTAACCACAACAAGGGTTTTACTACAGGTTACCCCAAAACCTTACACAATGAGTTTTTACAGGCTCAACTCAAACCTAGCACTAAGTGAGTTTTAGGCTTAGCTCAAACCTTTGAAACAATGAGTTTTAGGCTCAACTCAAACCTTTCAGCACAATGAGTTTTAGGTTAAACTCAAACCTTACAATATTAACAAGATAAATAAAATTTTATCTTTATAGCCCAATAGAATGTGCAGCGATAAATATCTTACCAAGGGCTGAACAAACCTCTTAACTTGAGGTGAGGAGGGCTGGACAAGATGAGACTTCATTTTTCCACTTGCTTCTCCTTTTCACTTACAATGCACAAGAGTAGGATTTGTAGAAGATCTTCTTTGAGAGCTTGAATAAATGATTTGATCAACACTTGTGCTTGTGTATGTGTCTCTAGTGTGTGCTCTCTTGTTGTTACTTGTTCTTGTCTTCAAACACCTACTATTTATATCAAGAGATAGAAATCTAGCCGTTTATAACCGTTAGAGACAAGACTGAAAAGTAAGTTTTGAAACATACATAATAGGTTTCGAAACATCACAGAAATACACTAAGGTTTCGAAACATAGACAATATATTTCGAAACATACAACCTTTTACAGCTAGATAAGCACTTCAAGACAACATATAATGGGAGACAGAATCTAAAGAATATTATGGGCACAAGGATTAAATAATGGTCTCCACTTTCAAATTTGAATTTGAATTTGAATTTTCAGAGCATGGAGAATGCATTAAACAAATGATAGAGAAGCTTTTAGATAGATACAAAAATGCAAAGCAAAAGCATCTCGATTTTGAATAATCTGCTGACAGAATGTCAGAGGTTTCGAAACATAGAATATGTGTTTCGAAACATATTTTAAAAACCTAATTCAAAACAAATGCATCTCGAATTTTTAAATTGCTCTGTAGACAGAGACATAGGTTTCGAAACATACTATCATAGGTTTTAAAACATACTGCTTAAACTCAAATAGGTTTTGAAACATGAAATATAGGTTTCAAAACATAGTTCAAAACTTGATTTGAAAACACATTCATTGCATAGATGTTTCGAAATAACATACACAGAAAAACATGAAAACCTTTTCAAATGGAGTTTCGAAACATGCATAGAAACGTGACAAATTTCAGAAGCATTTGCTTGAAAGCATAATCCACAGCATGTATACATCACAGCATATTTACATGCTATGGATTTTTCCTTCCATTTACATGTCCACATTTTTTTTATTTATATTTTACCTTCCATTTACTTTAATACATAAATGTAAATAATAAAGTACCTCCTATTTGGATTCAATAAAAATATCTAGAAAATCAAAATCCATAACAATAAGAAAGTAGATTTTGGGTTTTAGTGCAAACTCAAGATTTAGCAATTTTACCACCTCCAAAATATATATTCTTTCTATTTCTTGAAAAAATCATTAAAAATCATTTTAGCACTAATGGATACTAGATATCAAAATACCGGGAGATAGTTTTTCAAAATGAACACATTTTAAAAAACATGTTCTAGTTGATCTTTTGCCTTAGAATATTTTGACCAACGATTTCAAGGTTAATTGGTAAAATCACTTTAGGAGATTCTTTTAAATCATAATACTTGGTTTTGCAAATCTCCATATGAAACTATTTTGGTTTTCATTTGAACAAAATAATACTTGATATTGAAATTGATATATGTTGAAAACCATACACTTGACTCATGACTTAGGGATTAAGCTAATAGATGTTTTTCATCATCAAAACTAATATACAAAAAGCTGCAACATCAATAACTCTTCACTAGAAACCCAATCAAAACAAGAGTATAAGCTAAGGAATCATGCCAATGCCATGCATACCAAACAACCCATGAGTAAGTATATAATATAAGCAATACCGTGACATCTCATCCTACACCCACAACCCCCACCTAACACTTGGGGACAAAAAACTCACTCCTAGGGCTGGGGTCTCTCGCCACACAACCCTTAAGGACATTCAACTGTTACCCAAGGTTATAACCATAACACAAGCCACAAGGTCATTGGGGCTAGTAAGCTCACTCCTAGGGTGATGTTCATGAGTACATACACCCTTAAGGACATTCCGCTCCCGCCCAATGCCTCAATCCACCCTTATACCATGCACAAGGAAAAAGGAATGCCAATAAGCCCATACTATGCATATTAACCACATATGTATAAGTAAAACAAGCTCACGTAGTGTCGTCTAACCCCTTTCAAATACACACAAATTGGTTCAATGCCATGCTAATGAATGCATAACCACCCCTAAAAACATTTAGACCTGTTTAGGGACCAAGAAGAAACCACTCAAAACTTTTCAAAATAATTCAAATTTTATGCCAAATCGAAGCTTATCGAGTTTAGTTTACAATGCAATAAATAGATATTGAATCAAAATTTTCTATTAAACGTTATGCTTAAAACAATAGAGTATGCATAGGCTGCCAAAGGCCAAAAATGGTCAATCGGCTTTCAAAAATAGTCAACAGATGCTGCAAACGGTCGACAATTTCCTCCTAAACTATCGACTGGAAGCAAAACAAAACCCTTTTCAAGACCTTCCAAATGCAAGACAAATGGAGACAAGCTCACACCATCAATTCCCTAACCCCAAAGCACCATTCCTTTTAGGATTGTAGGGCGAAACTAACCCTACTTTGAAACCCAAGAGACACCAACAAGATCAAACCAACAAATAATGAGATTTACAAAGGTTTCTACATAACCTTTCAATACAAGCATCCTTTGGGAAAACATAGGATTTTCATACTTAAATCCCCCAACATCACAACTAGAAGCTTAAAAGAGATAGGAGGGACTAGAACTTGCCTTAAAAACCTTCCTTGAAGATCTTACTTGAGACCACAAGGTTCCAAGAACCTTTACTTCACACTCCCAAAAAATGAACCTAGCAAGAAGAGAAAGAGAATGAGAAGATAAAGATACTTCAACCCCCACAACCCTTTGAATCATGATAAGTAAAAAAGAGAGAAGAAAAGGAACCCTACATTCTTGCTCTCCCTCTCCCGATAGTGTAACACCCCTCCTTCTCAGAGGGCGTCACTATGCTAAGGCCCATCATATAAATACATAATCTCTTTCTTAAATACATTTCTTAAATCTCAAACATCGTACTTCAAAGAGAAACCCCCCAGCATATCATTACAAATGCAGAAGTGATAACCGAAACTTGATATGGTACATAATTAATTCACTTTATAATATAAGAATTCGTGCCATAGTTTAACATCATTTCTTCAAAAGCCCTAATACATAAATACATGGAGACTCGTTTCTCGAGATAACATCTAAACACCTAGGTGCAATCAAATGATACCTCAAATACATAGCCATTTCCCAGCTCATCTAAAACATATCTGGATAGACAAAATACCGGAACCACCTGCTGAATCCATCGGATACGTCATCCCATGCCGTCATATCTCAACCTGCTCCTTGCCTAAATTGCAAGTATCAATTGGGACGTTGAATGTTCTAGGGGCATAACCCAATTAGAAGATAAACTTCTAGTGAGGGTCAAAAAACATATACATGAATGCATGATGCAATAACATGAATAAACACTTGCCCTAATGTAACTTCCCTGTCCCAATAGCCCGGCACGAAATCCTAGGCAAAATCTTGGCACCTTCGGCAAGATATTCCTAACATTATTCTAGCAATTGTCCTTGGAGAATTATAGCTACACTATCAGGGTGACATCCCATTCCCATGCACAATTATCAATATGCCAATAATATCGTGCCATGCAAATCATGACTTTCCATGCAATATGACAAAATGATCATAACATTCAAAAATAGCATGCATAATATAGTAAACATGTCATAAATAAGTTCTGGGGATAAAACCACTCACCTTTTGCAAGAAGTTTGGAATATCTAGAAAAATGGGCATGGCCTCGATTTTCGTGCCAAACTCCAAAAGTTGCACCAATCACTATTCTTCGAGCACAATAATCCTATAAATGATATTTATCACAAAATATCTCAATATTCTAATTTCTTTCTATTTTCCTTCATTTTCTTCCATTTTCCTTTCTAAAAATCTGAATAAATACCCTCGAGACTATTTTCTCAAATCTCTTTCCATAACAATTCATAAAAGTCTAAGAACTTTAAATGAAAATTCTAGAACTTACGTCAAACCCTCATTTGCACGCAAAATGAGACTGATCATTACCAAAATCGAGACATCGGAAAGGCAAACACCAAAACTTTTTGCACAAACCCCCATAACTTATTATTCTCTTTTTTTCCTAGATTTTTCCCAATTTTTTCAGCCACGCACTCGCCTGCACGTGCTAGAGCGAGTGGCCACGCGTGAAGACTAGCGCGTGCAGCCACTTGCTGGTCATCTTCTCCGGCGACAGCTAGTCGACGATGCTGGTTCTCTCCACCATCTTCTTCTCCTTCTTCAGTCGATCCATATGGACTATCTTAAGCCTTGAAAGGATGGCCGGAAGGCCTTTGATTTGCTGGCCAAAGGCTCGGCCAGGTGGACAGCCTCTCATCTCCGGCGAAGCCTTGAACAGCAATCAAAACTACACCAAAATGCATGAAAACTCTCCAGATTGGTTCCTCAGGCCATGGGCAACAAAAGCCTTATGGTTTGGTATGCCAATTCGTTCGATAAAGGCCTCAATTTGAAGCCAAAAACTCCCCCAGATTCGACCATCATGGATGCCTATGTATAGGTAGATCCGAGGCTTCAAATGCCCCTGCTCTGCCAACCCAAGGCCTTAAGAGCATCTACCTACCCTAGATCAACCCCCAAGCAACCTTATCCGACCAAGAACTCGAGTTGCAGGGGCCGACCATGCGACCAAACTTTCTGGTCGATTTTTCTTCAATTTTTGGCCACCACGGTGGCTGTTGTCGGCCCACAACCGACCCTCAAGCATCCCTTGACCATCCCACGACCCCCGTAGTCGAAATCCATGGTCGACGACCAGCCATGGGATGGTCGGATTCCCTTCGCAAGCATTTTTCTATTTTTATACTTTGGCCCTTCCAAGTTTTGGCTTTTCTCACTTTAGCCCTTTTCACTTAGCCCTTCAACTTTTCATAATTGCTATTAAGACCCTCAAGTCTTCAAACCTTCATTTGACCCCCAAGGATTCCGAAAAAACATCATTTCGACCTCTCTCCGATAATTTTAAAAAACTGCACTTAAGCCCAAATCTTTATTTTGGCTGTAAACCCTCTCGTTTCTTCCTGAAATCATTGAAGGGTTGTTTCTTATGAAAAACTGAAGCCCCTCAAGCTTCTGTTGACTTCTTGGAAGTCACCTATAACAATTCGATTTTGCAACCTAAATAGTAGCTACATTTTAGCTGTACTAAAAATCGTTCCTGATCTAATTTCTTTCGATGCCATAAATCCTATCTCGGGATGCTCCTCAATGCCGCATCATTTTCCTTTGGCATCTCGACTCCAGGGCACTCCCTGCAGTCGATTCAATCATTCATACGGTAATAAATTACGCTTATACCCTCCATTTATCTGTAAATTTCACTTTTACTCCAAGATAATTTACTCTTGAGTCTTTTTGAAATTCTCAAGTATTACAAATGGTCTCTTCTCTACTTAGCCTTCCTCTTCCTTCTTCTCATGCAGGGTAAGCTAGCATATATATATACACACAAATGCCTTTCTATTTATTGAAATGCCCTTATTGTATCATCACTTAAATAAGAATTATTCAAATGCTAGATTAGCCTCTAATTAACACTACCAACATCATTTAATATTTCAATACATACCTTAATTTGTTTTGGGTCCCACGACCACTTAAGCCAATTCTTTGACTTTTCCACTTCTGTTGCACATTGCCTACAAATATCACATATATTTCACTAAATTATTACTCTCATAAAATAAATATCTCATTCCAATATATATAACCTAGACCCACTAACAGGTCGTTACATAATAAGCCTTGCGATAAAGATATCCCAAGGCTAAGAAAATCTTTCTCGGCATAGGCAATTGCTCACAGCAAGGTCGGGCCTTGTAGTAAGGCCAAGCCTTATGGCGAGGCCAAGGCTTGCTACAAGGCAAAGGCATACAGTAAGTCCAAGGCTCATGGTAAGGCCGAGCCTCGTGGCAAGACCTCGTTCTCGTCGTTGGATGACTAACACGTGTTAACACCTTATACCCTCGAGATTTTCTCCCTATAAATACCCCGTTTCAAGACTCAGAAGAGGAACCAAAAATAGTGGTAAATTCTAAACACTACGAGCATTTCTATTGTTTCTAAGGGGTACTTGTTAGTGTAGGTGCTCTAGACCCAATCAGATTGGGTATATTGTACACTGACAATTGTAATCATGTTTATTATTGAATAAGAAGTTATTCAATCTCACAAAGAAGTCGTTCTATTAGTTTTTGTTATTATTGTAATGACCAGATGAAACTAGATAAAAGTCCATATAATGTATACTATGATTAATCTATAAAGATGTGAGATGATGCATCACAGTTTCTAGACATCATTAAACGTCCCAAGTCGTAGCAATGTCAAGAATGGACATTGACAATTGCGGTAAGACTTGTATGTGCTATGTTTTTTCTATGTGATAGCAATGGGGGTCTCACACCCATAGGCATGGGGATGCCTAGACAAGTACATAGGTGACCAATGTTGGAGAACGTGTCACTGGACATGACTCACCATGAGAATCCATTTTGGTTTTATGTTGATGGTATTCTCATACGAGATGGGTGTAACTAATCCTTGGTCCTGAGGTTGTCACGGTCTTCTCATAAGAAGATCGGTATGCTTTGACATCGTTTCGATGGGCCTAGACAAAGGTTGCACGTGGGCGATCGTTGGGCATATCGTGAGGCTTATCGTGAGGTGATAGAGCACATATTTTCATACTATTTAGCCCTCATATTTAGTCCTTTCTGCACATTAGTTGTGTTATTTCATTCATCTTGATTTCATTTCATTTTATTTTATAGGAATTGGGCTTCACACTATTTTATTTTATTTTTCCAGGTTTAGGGTCATGGAGCATGAGATGGGGCATGAGACATCTTGATGGCAATGAGATATCTTGGAAATTGGAGATAGAGAAGCAAGGGTAATTTTGGCAGATTTGACCTTCTGCACTTATTTCAGTATTTTGGCCGAGATAAAATTCCAGAATGAAGATGATGTCTTCAGAGATATTGTAGGATACTTCTTGAGCTTTCTGTAATGGTATGGTTTGTAAAAATCCGAGTTCGTTTGGGCCTTCAAACAGCGCTTCAAAGTCGGGACCAGAAAGCAGGGTTAAATTAGTAAACCTACATTGAATGCTGATTCTTTAAAAGGCCATATCTTGGGCGTCCGATATCCAAATCAAGCGATTCAAAATCCCAAATTCATCTAATCTTCCTGATCTACAATTTTTATGAAGAGGCCGAAGCCCAGAACACGCGTTAACCTATCCGAAATCGGCCGTCAAGTTGCGGTAACCTAGGGTTTCCTCCTAAAACTCTATTTAAGCACCTTAAGAGGCCATTAAAGGGGGATTCTTGAAGGACGTGAACAGTAGCCAATTTTTCTCTTCTCTCCATTGTTCTTGTCAAGATGGAGGGCTAAGGATTCTGTAATCAAGTTGCAACACCATCCTTGTTCCCGGTTTGAGTCTTGGATTTAATGGAAATCTGTTTGTTTTAGTTTTAACTTTGTTGTTTTCTTGTTTCCGTTCTCTCTTAAATCTGTGTATGTGTTGATACCGGTTGGATGAATGCATGCATTGTCTTTGTTTGAGAATCCAAGGTTTTTGTGCTCGGTTGAGGCTTTAACTGGAATCAAGAACAACCTGTTTGGATGGTAATCCAATCAGTCTCGAATCTGTGCAATAAGGGGAATTAAAACTGATAGATTGAATTAAGAGGTTTCTGAAATCTGTTTATTGGTTTTTTTCCAAATCTTTGGCGGTTGTTAAAGGATTTTTCTGATTTTCGATTTGAGGATTAAAACTAAACAAATGGTTTATTGAGAAGGCAATGAAAACTGGGATAGAAGGATTGGTTTGCAACTGATTGCATCTTGATTTATTGTGTTCTTATTCATCTTGTTTTCTGTTTTTTATCAAAAACTTCCCCCCCGTTTAGCCTTGTTTTGACAGATCCGTTTGAGGTTCGTTGGGAGACGACTTAGGGTTGCACCTCTATTGCAAATCCGTATCATCATACTATCTAATCTATTGGTGTTCGACAGCCCCGATCAGATTTTGGCGTCGTTGCCGGGGAACCAATTTCGTTTCTGTCAAAGAAGACTGATTTAAAAAAAAAATTGTGGTTGCTACTTGGTATATAGGTTGGAAACTAGCTGGTTACGGGCTACTGGTCCAAAGCGAGTTAACCATACTCGGCACTGCTAGATACAACGCCACGTACCAAGTCTATGCCATAAATAAATCAAGAAGATCAAGAAGACCAGCAAAAAATAGAAAACTCTTATTCTCTTCTTCTCTTCTTCTCTTATTATTTTTTTTTTCTCTTTTTGTCGTTGCTGATAGAAAACTCTTATTATCTGTTTTGTAGGAGACCAACAAGCTGCATCCAAGTGCAAGAGATAGCAACAAAATCAGCAAGTGCAAAACAACAAACTCCTATTCAGCAGATTTGACAGCCTCCATGACAGATAGCAATATTTAAGGATTGAGATCAAGATACCGGTTCTATCTTCTTCCTTTCTCATCCTTAATTGATGTTATTTCATGTCTATATGCTTCCCTTGATGTTTTCTTGCATTTAGAGTGGTTTTTTAGGCAAAATAGGAGCCAGTTTTAGAAAAAAAACGATTTTGAGGCAAATAGTTACTGTTCACATTTTTCCACTTGCTCCGATTCCTCTGATTTTTGGTGTCCAAAGAAATGGGGGTGTGAGGAATCAATGTCACTGTTATACAGTGAGGAGACCCTTTTTTGGCCAAATTCCAACGTTTAGACCACTTTTTGGGCCATTTTGTGTTTCTCAGTGGCTGATTTTGTGTGGTTTTCAGTGTTTTTAGGTCCCTCAGTGTTTTTGTGTTGAAAGTTTGTGAAAAATTGCATAAAAAAATTGTCTTAGGGCTTCTTGATTGGTAAATTTTATGTGCCTTATGTTTTTGCATTTTTGGTGTGCATAAAAACATCATCTTAGGTCCAGTTTGTGTGTTGTTCTTTGTGAGTCATTTTGAGAATGTTTTTGTGCTGATTTTTAGTGCATGACCAGATCCTCTAAGAACATACCAATTGACCTAGACCTTGAAATAGAAAGGACCCTTAGGAAGCAAAGGAAGGCTAGAGAGTTAGAGCACCCCAAAGAATCTGATAATCCTTCTGCCTTTTATGCCATTGCATCTGATAATCCTCCTAACCCTGACTTAAACACAATGGCAGCTAATGGGAATGAACACAATCAAAATGGAAATAATGGAAATATTGTAAATCATGGTCATTTGGATGGTAGAACCATTAGAGAATTGGCTGCCCCTGATATGCACTATCAGTCTTTATGCATTCAATATCCCCAATTGGATGCAACCTTTGAATTGAAATCTGGACTAATCCATTTGCTTCCCAAGTTTCATGGCCTTGCAGGTGAAGATCCGCACAAGCACCTCAAAGAATTCCATGTTGTCTGTTCCACAATGAGGCCACAAGGAGTTGATGAGGAGCAAATAAAGCTTAGGGCCTTTCCATTTTCATTGGATGGAGCTGCAAAGGATTGGTTATACTACCTACCACCTGCTGCCATCACAAGTTGGGATGGGCTAAAAAGGATCTTTTTGGAGAAGTTCTTTCCAGCATCTCGAACAGCCGCCATTCGGAAAGAAATTTGTGGCATAAGGCAGAATCATGGGGAGACATTACATGAGTATTGGGAGCGATTCAAGAAACTGTGTTCTAGTTGTCCACACCATCAAATCAGTGACCAGCTGCTGATCCAATACTTCTATGAAGGTCTTATTCCAATGGATAGGTATTTGGTGGATGCAGCTAGTGGAGGAGCCCTCTCTGAAAAGACACCAACAGCTGCTCAAGAGCTAATCTCCAAGATGGCACAGAATGCCCAACAGTTTGGTACCAGATCAGCCACTCCCATGAGGCAGGCCAATGAGATTGGTGTTGCTGCCATCAATGACCAACAGAGGATAGAGAATAAACTGGAGGAATTGGCTTCCATGGTCAGACAGCTAGCCCTTGATAAAGGACAGTCCCAATCTCAGCAGGTATGTGGTATTTGTTCATTATCTTCCCATGTTACTGACCAATGTCCTCAATTGCAGGAGAATACAGAAGCTTGTGCTGGCATTTTTCCAGGAAGACCCTTCCAGCCACAGCATCATCAGCAGCAACACAGATATGATCCATATGCTGCCACCTATAATCCAGGGTGGAGAGATCATCCAAACTTGAGGTATGGAGGTCCTTCCAACCAGCCATTCCAGCCACAGCAGCAGCAACCTCAGCAGCACAGATTCAATGCACAAAGACCAAGTCAACCAATGCAGCAACAACAACCAGCCCCTAAATCCGAATCAAGCTTGGAAGATATCATGAAGCAGCTCGTTGCCAACAATCTCCAGTTTCAGCAAAGGACCGACACTGCCATACAAAATTTGGAGACACAGATTGGACAGCTTGCAACCAACATCAGTGAGCTACGGAGTCAAGGTTCGGGTCAGTTGCCTTCACAGCCAGTTTCAAATCCAAGGGGCAATGTAAGTGCTATCGTTCTCCGCAGTGGTAAGGAGTTGAGCAGCCAACCCTCTCCACAACCAGAATTTGGGCAGCAACAAGAAAGCCAAAAGGAAGATCAGCCTCCTTCCATTCAAAAGGACAAGCAGCCCACCATTGATCAAGATAGAGGAAAGACTTCCTACAGCCATCCACTGCCATTTCCTCATCGAGCCACTCAAAATAAAAAGAAGGCAGAAGCTGAGTTAGACAAGGAGATCATGGAAACTTTCAAAAAAGTTGAGGTGAACATACCACTCTTGGAGGCCATCAGACAGATTCCCAAGTATGCCAAATTTCTCAAAGACTTGTGCACCCACAAAAGGAAACTGAAAGGAAATGAAAAGATCAATTTGGGAAGAAATGTGTCAGCATTGATTCAACCTACCATGCCTCAGAAATGCAAAGATCCAGGGACTTTCACTATTCCTTGCACTATTGGAAATTTGCAATTTCATAATGCTATGTTGGATTTAGGAGCCTCTATTAATGTGATGCCTAAATCTGTGTATTCTTCTTTGCAGGCAGGTGCAGGCACATTGACATCTACAGGAGTGGTGGTCCAGTTGGCAAATAGGAGCACAGCATACCCTGAGGGAGTATTAGAGGATGTGTTAGTGAAGGTAAAAGATTTCATATTCCCTGCTGACTTCTATGTTTTGAATATGGAGGATGATCACACACCTGGACACGCACCACTTATTCTAGGTAGACCTTTCTTGAAAACTGCAAGGACAATAATTAATGTGCATGAGGGTACTTTATCTATGGAGTTCGCTGGTAACACTATTCAATTCAATATCATTGATGCCATGAAATATCCCTTAGAAGATCATTCTGCCTTGCATGTTAACTTTATTGACTTAATGGTGGAGAAAGCATGTGTTGAGTTGTATGATCTTGAGTCTGAATTCCCCACCATCCATAATTTTCCTGATGATATGCATTGCCTTCAGTGTCATGACGAACTCAGTAAGTGTAGTGCTTGTTCTGAAATAGATGAGTTTTTGAGTATTATTGAGAGTGCACCTTCTCATACTATATGTGATTCTGATGTGCCTCCCATAGAGGAAGTTTCTGTTGTTGAGAATGTATTGCAGGTAGGTGGCAACATAAGCAGACTGGTGCCTTCAATTCAACAGCCACCCACCTTGGAGTGTAAGCCCCTGCCCGAGAATCTGAAGTACGCCTACTTGGCAGATGGAGACAAGCTACCCGTGATCATTGCCAACAACCTTCAGCCTGACCAAGAGGAGAAGTTGTTGAATCTGTTGAAGCAACATAAGAGAGCCATAGGTTGGTCACTTGCAGACATTCCTGGTATATCCCCTTCCTTATGCATGCACAGGATTCATTTAGAGGAAGGAGCTCGACCAGTGAGACAACCCCAAAGGAGACTTAATCCCACCATTCTAGATGTGGTCAAGAAAGAGGTAAGTAAACTACTTTCGGCTGGCATTATTTATCCTATTTCTGATAGCAAGTGGGTGAGTCCAGTGCAGGTAGTTCCAAAGAAGACAGGATTCACAGTGGTAGCCAATGAGAAGAATGAGCTAGTACCCATGCGAGTGCAAAACAGCTGGAGAGTCTGCATTGATTATAGGAGGCTCAACCAAGCTACCAGGAAGGATCATTTCCCACTCCCATTCATTGATCAGATGCTAGAGAGGTTAGCTGGGAAGTCCCATTACTGCTTTCTTGATGGTTTTTCTGGTTATTTTCAGATTTGTATAGCACCGGAGGATCAGGAGAAGACCACCTTCACCTGCCCCTTTGGCACTTTTGCATACCGGAGGATGCCATTTGGTCTATGTAATGCCCCAGGTACATTCCAGCGATGCATGGTGAGTATATTTTCAGATTTACTTGAGCATTGCATGGAAGTTTTCATGGATGATTTTTCTGTTTATGGGACCTCCTTTGATGAGTGTCTAATCAATTTGGGTAGAGTCCTAGAGAGATGTGTTGAGAAGAATCTTGTCCTAAATTTTGAAAAATGTCATTTCATGGTTGAGCAGGGGATTGTTTTGGGTCATGTTGTGTCCAAGAGGGGTATAGAGGTTGATAAGTCCAAGGTCGATATCATTTCTTCTTTGCCTTACCCCGCGTCTATGCGGGAGATACGTTCTTTCCTTGGACATGCAGGATTTTACAGGAGATTCATCAAGGACTTCAGCAAGATTGCCCTTCCAATGTCCAACCTGCTTCAGAAGAATGTGGAATTCAAATTTGATGAGTCTTGCAAGATGGCCTTTGAGGAGCTTAAGAGGCGCTTGACTTCTCCACCCATCATTCAGCCACCCAACTGGGACTTACCATTCGAGCTCATGTGTGATGCTTCCAATTATGCAGTTGGTGCCGTCCTTTCACAACGAGTGGAGAAGAAGTCACACGTCATTGCTTATGCCTCGCGCACTCTGGACAACGCCCAAGCAAACTACACCACTACTGAAAAGGAGCTTCTTGCCATTGTGTTTGCTTTAGATAAATTTCGCTCTTATCTCCTGGGTTCTAATGTTGTTGTGTTTTCTGATCATGCAGCTTTGAAATATCTCTTGAAGAAGCACGATGCCAAACCCAGGTTGATACGGTGGATGCTCCTACTTCAAGAGTTCAATGTTGATATCAAAGACAAGAGTGGAGCTGAGAATCTTGTGGCTGATCATTTGAGCAGGCTTCCTTCCTCTTCAGATGCCACTACCATGGACTGTCAGCCTATCAAAGATGACTTCCCAGATGAGTTACTCTATCACTTGCATGGTACTGAGCCCTGGTATGCTGACATTGTTAATTTTCTAGCTGCATCTGATATCCCTGCCCATCTTAAGAGAGATCAGTTAAGTAAATTTAAAAGTCAGGCCAAGTACTATGTATGGGATGATCCATATCTATGGCGCATGTGTAGTGACCAAGTCCTTAGGAGATGTGTGCCCGATATTGAGTTTGCTTCAGTCTTGCATTTCTGTCATTCACTTGCATGTGGTGGTCACTTTGGTCCTCAACGCACAGCTAGAAAGGTCCTAGACTCAGGTTTATATTGGCCATCCCTTTTTCGAGATGCTCATACATTTTGTAAGAATTGCACACGTTGCCAGCACACAGGATCAATATCACGTAGGAATGAAATGCCTCAGCAACCCTTACTATTTTGTGAGATCTTTGATGTTTGGGGTATTGATTTCATGGGTCCTTTTCCTGTCTCCTTTGGTTTTCTGTACATTCTTTTGGCTGTGGATTATGTTTCAAAATGGGTGGAAGCTAAAGCCACCAGGACTGATGATTCTTCTGTGGTTGCAGATTTTGTTAGATCTCATATTTTCTGCAGGTTTGGCATTCCCAAGGCTATCATCAGTGATCAAGGATCCCACTTCTGCAATAGAACGATGCAATCCATGCTTCGAAAGTATGGAGTTTTACATAAAGTGGCGACGCCCTACCATCCACAGACCAATGGGCAGGCTGAGGTTTCAAACAGAGAGATCAAGCATATTCTAGAGAAGACAGTCCAACCCAACAGGAAAGATTGGAGCAAAAGGTTGGAAGATGCACTTTGGGCCTACCGCACAGCCTACAAGACTCCTATTGGCATGTCCCCATATCGACTGGTCTTTGGAAAGGCATGTCATCTGCCGGTAGAGATCGAGCATAAGGCCTATTGGGCGGTAAAGCAATGTAACATGGATATGACAGAGGCTGGTTCCCATCGAAAGCTTCAATTGCAAGAGCTTGAGGAATTGAGATTGGAAGCATATGAGAACTCCAGAATTTACAAGGAAAAAACTAAGGCTGCTCATGACAAATTGATTAACAAGAAAGAGTTTGAAGTTGGCAAGAAAGTCCTCCTATACAACTCCCGTCTCAAACTAATGCCAGGTAAGTTGCGTTCTCGTTGGATTGGTCCTTTTGTGGTTACTCATGTTTTTCCTTATGGTGCAGTTGAGCTTATGGATTAGTCAACCACAAGGCGATTCACAGTCAACGGGCAGCGGCTTAAGCCATTCTACGAGAGCTTTCAGGAGCATACTATGGAGGAGCTGCATCTCCTCAACGCCGCCTACAATTGACAAAATCAGGCTGTTCCTCTCTCCTTATTTTTTTTTTTTTTTATTTACTTGTCCTATATCTGATTCTTGATGCATGCTTACATTGAGGACAATGTAATGTTTAAGTGTGGGGGGGAGGAGTTTTAGAAAATTGAATTCAAAAAATAATAAAAAAATAAAATAATAAAATAAAAAATATATATATAAAAAAAAATTGCAAAATGAGGCAAATTGAGTTTGAAAGAATTTAGCATGATTAGAAAGTTGATCTTATCTTTTTGGGCTTTCAAGTAAATTGGAAATGAGTTTGGCTTGGTGAGTTGATTGAGGTAGTCTTTGTGGGGATATTTGTGCACGTTCTTGTTCTTTCTTATGCTATGCCTGCATCCACTGAATTATGGGTATCATTCCAGAACTTGTTTTGAATCTTTATTGAAGCTATCAGTGCTCATGCATATGAAAAGATGATTAAGGCATTCTTTCATTTTACCCGTCATACCTAAAAAAAAAAAAAAAAAAAGTGATCTTGTCCCTTCTTTAGGTTGAAGAACATTCATTGCATCCCTTGATTAAAAAAAAAATTAAGCAAGTCCTTTGGAATAAAAAAAAAAAAAATAGAAAGGCCAAAGGCCAAGGTGAGATGGAGCGTAAAACGCACTCACCAAGGTGGGATGGAGCGTAAAACGCACCCACCATGCGAAAAAAAAAAAAAAAAAAGGTTCTATTTTCTGCTTGCTTAATAGTTCTTCATTGATCTTGGGATTGTCTTGAATGTTTTCTTTCTTCCTAAAGCTTACCTATCCCTTTCGCCTTACCATGTTTGAGCCATGAATAAAAGTCCTTTTGATTTGCATGCATAAAGCGCTGAGAGTGGAGATTTAGAAGATGAGCATATCTGGTAGTGGAATTATGATTCGGTGGATTTGGGCATAGCATTTGAGGAACTTGAAAGCATGTTCTTATTCTATGAGGGTCTGCTTATTTTGACTCACCTTGGCAAGTGAAATTGCCATGCTACTTGTTTGTTCGGGAAGTGTAAGAAAGATGATCTTTGAAGTGTTGAATTCCTATAAAACTTGCCATGCCTCTCATTTTGCATTCTTTGCATCCTTTTTATTTGAAAGAGTGAATGTTAGTGTTTAGTGTTTTGCCCAGGAGTGCAAAAGTCCAAGTGTGGGGGAATTTGATAGAGCACATATTTTCATACTATTTAGCCCTCATATTTAGTCCTTTCTGCACATTAGTTGTGTTATTTCATTCATCTTGATTTCATTTCATTTTATTTTATAGGAATTGGGCTTCACACTATTTTATTTTATTTTTCCAGGTTTAGGGTCATGGAGCATGAGATGGGGCATGAGACATCTTGATGGCAATGAGATATCTTGGAAATTGGAGATAGAGAAGCAAGGGCAATTTTGGCAGATTTGACCTTCTGCACTTATTTCAGTATTTTGGCCGAGATAAAATTCCAGAATGAAGATGATGTCTTCAGAGATATTGTAGGATACTTCTTGAGCTTTCTGTAATGGTATGGTTTGTAAAAATCCGAGTTCGTTTGGGCCTTCAAACAGCGCTTCAAAGTCGGGACCAGAAAGCAGGGTTAAATTAGTAAACCTACATTGAATGCTGATTCTTTAAAAGGCCATATCTTGGGCGTCCGATATCCAAATCAAGCGATTCAAAAGCCCAAATTCATCTACTCTTCCTGATCTACAATTTTTATGAAGAGGCCGAAGCCCAGAACACGCGTTAACCTATCCGAAATCGGCCGTCAAGTTGCGGTAACCTAGGGTTTCCTCCTAAAACTCTATTTAAGCACCTTAAGAGGCCATTAAAGGGGGATTCTTGAAGGACGTGAACAGTAGCCGATTTTTCTCTTCTCTCCATTGTTCTTGTCAAGATGGAGGGCTAAGGATTCTGTAATCAAGTTGCAACACCATCCTTGTTCCCGGTTTGAGTCTTGGATTTAATGGAAATCTGTTTGTTTTAGTTTTAACTTTGTTGTTTTCTTGTTTCCGTTCTCTCTTAAATCTGTGTATGTGTTGATACCGGTTGGATGAATGCATGCATTGTCTTTGTTTGAGAATCCAAGGTTTTTGTGCTCGGTTGAGGCTTTAACTGGAATCAAGAACAACCTGTTTGGATGGTAATCCAATCAGTCTCGAATCTGTGCAATAAGGGGAATTAAAACTGATAGATTGAATTAAGAGGTTTCTGAAATCTGTTTATTGGTTTTTTTCCAAATCTTTGGCGGTTGTTAAAGGATTTTTCTGATTTTCGATTTGAGGATTAAAACTAAACAAATGGTTTATTGAGAAGGCAATGAAAACTGGGATAGAAGGATTGGTTTGCAACTGATTGCATCTTGATTTATTGTGTTCTTATTCATCTTGTTTTCTGTTTTTTATCAAAAACTTCCCCCCCCGTTTAGCCTTGTTTTGACAGATCCGTTTGAGGTTCGTTGGGAGACGACTTAGGGTTGCACCTCTATTGCAAATCCGTATCATCATACTATCTAATCTATTGGTGTTCGACAGCCCCGATCAGATTTTGGCGTCGTTGCCGGGGAACCAATTTCGTTTCTGTCAAAGAAGACTGATTTAAAAAAAAAATTGTGGTTGCTACTTGGTATATAGGTTGGAAACTAGCTGGTTACGGGCTACTGGTCCAAAGCGAGTTAACCATACTCGGCACTGCTAGATACAACGCCACGTACCAAGTCTATGCCATAAATAAATCAAGAAGATCAAGAAGACCAGCAAAAAATAGAAAACTCTTATTCTCTTCTTCTCTTCTTCTCTTATTATTTTTTTTTTCTCTTTTTGTCGTTGCTGATAGAAAACTCTTATTATCTGTTTTGTAGGAGACCAACAAGCTGCATCCAAGTGCAAGAGATAGCAACAAAATCAGCAAGTGCAAAACAACAAACTCCTATTCAGCAGATTTGACAGCCTCCATGACAGATAGCAATATTTAAGGATTGAGATCAAGATACCGGTTCTATCTTCTTCCTTTCTCATCCTTAATTGATGTTATTTCATGTCTATATGCTTCCCTTGATGTTTTCTTGCATTTAGAGTGGTTTTTTAGGCAAAATAGGAGCCAGTTTTAGAAAAAAAACGATTTTGAGGCAAATAGTTACTGTTCACATTTTTCCACTTGCTCCGATTCCTCTGATTTTTGGTGTCCAAAGAAATGGGGGTGTGAGGAATCAATGTCACTGTTATACAGTGAGGAGACCCTTTTTTGGCCAAATTCCAACGTTTAGACCACTTTTTGGGCTAAATATTTTATAAATGGATTTGGGCCACTTAATTATATTTCTAGTTGGACTAGGATAAACCCACTTAAGATTCTAGTTGAACTAGGATTAATGGGCTAGCCCAATCTATTAGGGTTTACGAAATCCTATAATGCTTCTCTATAAATACCCTTTTATGGGTTGCCCAAATAGAGGAATTTTTGGCTGTGTGGTTTTTCAAGAGTTAAAAAACGAATACTATTCACTCTTCCCCATTTCTTTTTGGCATCGATTTGAAACGTGGACGTTCTTTTCCATCCATACACAAGCCGCAAAAAGGAGAAGGAGCTAGCACTTCTATTCCGCTCTCATTGCCAAACGACGCGTGTCGCGCATCACGAGTTAGAGGCTGAACGCTTGGATGGCTCGAATCCGCCAACGACACGAAGATCTAAAGGTTAGATTTATTTTATTTGTATGTGAATGATTTAATTTCGACTTTGATCCAATCGCCGGGATCGAGGTAAGGTTCAAAATTTTTGAACTACGTTGCTTGCCCCGTAGCGATCTTGCTTTACTAACATTACTGACTTAAGCATCTGAGGGTCATCGCGTGAGAGTATTCCCGCGAGCCTTTTAACCCTTTTTCGTGAGTATCAACAAGGAGACGAAGTATCCTTGCAACACTTTCACCCTTGCGACAAGCTCTTTATGGGGAAACACAAACCCTTACGGAAACTGCCCTAACGATAACCCCTTTGCGGCAACCCCTTGTAGCGACCACCCTTGCGATAACCCCCTTGCAACACTCTTATCCTAAAGGCATTCACATCCTCGAGGCAGTCTCTCCTTTGTAGCACTCACATTTAGGAATCATGGTATTTTCAGTAAGCCCCACATTATAAAATTAAATTATTATTTTTTTGGTAACAACAACTATCAAGGAACAACTTGCTTCTTATAACATTGGCGACAAGAGCAACCTGCCACAAAAGTAATCAAGTTGTTTCCTTTGGTACCCAAACCTTTTTGGGTCCAATTACGTTAGTATAGATCTCTTCCTTAGGTACCCAAATTTGTTTAAACCTATACGGGTTGTTCCTCATAACACACTTATTAGATGTATTACCATTTTTACCACAATAATTACATATAGTCCTTTTTCTTTAAAAGTTAGGTTTATAGGATAATTTCTTAGGTTTTTGGTAAGATGCTTTCACAAAAATGGTTTTATTTCTTGTTTATCCCTAAATTTCTTTTGGGCTCTCAAAATCATTTCAAGCTTCTTCTTCCCTTCAACAAGTTTTCCTAGGGATTCCCTTAAGTCTAGACTTTGTTTAGAAAGATTTTCTTTTTCTTCTATCAAAATCTTTTTCTCATTTATCCAAGAGTCTTTTTCTTCTTGTAATATTTTTACCTCTTTATCTAATGATTTTGATTTCTTCTTTAGGACATTGTATTTAAAGCTAATTTCTTCATATTCACTCATAACTTCATTGAAAGCATCATGTAATTCTTTAAGAGTAAAATTCTTGTTTGAAAGATTAGAAGCAACTACCTATTCAAGATTGGACATGAGATTGAGATTTGTCACTTCTTCATCTCGAGCTTCTTCACTCGAGGAGTAGTGGTTTTTTTTCATGTGGCTAAGGCCTTCTTTCTTCCTTTCCTTTCATTTTTCTTCAAAGAAGGATGTTTGGTCCTTATGTGATCTATTTTCTTGCACTCATAACATCTAACTCTGTTACAGGCATAATCTTTTTGTTTCTTAAAGTGCCTTCTTTGATTATATTTACCCATTCTCATAAATCTATTAATCTTCTAGCAAACATAGAAAAATCCTCAACTTCACTATCTTGTGAATCTTGGTCTTCATTTTCTACTTTGAATGCTACATTTTTATTCTTCTTTGAATCATCTACATCATTTCTTTTCATCTTAATTTCATGAGTCATTAGTGACCCTAAAAGATTATCAAATGCAAGTGTATCTAGATCCTTAACTTCACTTATGGCTGTAACTTTAGGCTCCCAACTTCTAGGTAAACTTCTCAAGATTTTTCTTACCTTTTCACCATTTGTATAAGTCTTTCCTAGAGATTTTAATGTTGTAACTATATCATTGAACCTAGTATACATGTCCTTGATGGACTTATTTTCTTTCATGGAGAATAATTCATAATCATGGACAAGAAAATTGATTTTTATTTTCTTTACCTGACTTGTTCCTTCATGCATTACCTCTAATTTTTCCCATATTTCCTTAACAGTTTTGCATGTAGATATCTGATTGAATTCTTCAAGGTAAAAAACACAAATCAGGGTATTCATTGCTTTTGCTTTGATTTTTATATTCCTTTTTTCTTCTGCGGTCCAAGTTTCCATTTTCTCCTTATTGGCCAGCTTAGTTTCCTTCTTGATTACTTGCATAAGTCTTGAATGCTGCATAAGACAAATCAACATTCTTTTCTTCCATTACTTATAGTTAGTACCATCAAAGTAGGGTGGACGAATGGTGCTTTGACCTTTGGATTGAGATGTACTAGCAAAGTGTTCCATGAATAGTTCTTTTACCCAAGGTTGTTAGACCTTTTGAAAGAATGGGAACCTTGCTTTGATACCAATTGATATAATTGTATAGCAATGGCACCAAAACCCAAGAGGGGTTGAATTGGATTGTTTAAAAATTTATTTGAAAAACTTGAATTCCTTTTTGTAAAAAATAAGATTTTAATGCAAGTGAGGATTATTGAAACGTTTCGAGCAATAAATGAAACAATGAATACAATCAAAAGAGGGGCACAATGATGTATAGTAGTTCATCTTAAATCAAGTTTAATCCATTCCTTTAGCTCCTCACTAAGGAATTTAAAACCAATTCACTATACTCCTCCTATCACTCCAAATAGGCCCTTTAGCAACAAGGTAGGTGTTAGTGTTGGTGCCCTAATGCTAGATTTAGATGGCATCTGACATTTATTATTATGGGACTAATGATGTAATTCTTGCAATATGTAATAAAATATGTTTTCATATTTTAAGATCATATCTTCATTCATATCTCTCCAATCATTATATATAAATGAGTCCCTAGATTTCCTGTTAAAGGTCTTATTCTTAAGTGTTAAGAATATGTGACTAATGACTTTGGTATTAAGGATATCTTAATGATAATTCTCAGTCCTTAGACTTCTCAGAAGGGGACTATGATTAGTCGAGTACGAACTGGCACATGGTATACTACCTTTGATTAGTATGAGATGCTAATGATAAAGGAGGGTGGGTCACTTTCCATAATCCATGAGATGGATATAGTATACATGTGGGTAGATGCTAGTGGAACATCTACTAAATGTGACGCACGTGATAGATCACATAGCTAAGAGAATCTATGATCTATCACAGGTTTTGATTGTCTTACTGATCCTTAAACTGAAGACAACACAGTTGTCTTATATGTGGTGCCAAGGATTTACCGTTGCTATGAATCGTCAAGTTACTGGGTGGAAGATGCATTGTGTGGTCCCTATGTTGTGGCATATAGAGATAGGTGATTGTTAATGGGATCCATAGACCTCTAGCGTGAGGTGAACATCTTATGTGATCAGTGGTGGTCTTAATTGTAGAAACCCTTGTCTAGGGTACACTCGATTGGAAAGTATTCTAATGTCGAAAAGAGTTCCAATGTGTCATTTCAATCTCACCACACTGATTTTGGTATAGTCATTGAGTTAGTGAGTTTGATGAGTTCATGACTGTCACTTGATTGTGATGATAACTGATGGAGGGATTATAGTACGTGGGAATCAAAAGCCCTAATAGGTTCTATTTTGAAGTAAGACTTCATTACTGGTAGGATTTGTTGGAAATGTATGCCCTAAAGACACGTTTTATTTAATTTATGGTAATGATGTTTCTTTTAGTCAGTTTATTGTACATATATTATTTGCATTTTATTGTTGGAAAAGTGTCCATGCTATTAAGTAAGTGATTCATGTGATGGGTCGTTCTTCACAGTTAGGCATGAATCATGGGTACTTAATAGGCAAGAAAAATATTACTCTTGATCTTTTGATAGAACTGGGCATTCTATCATGATAAGATCATTGTGCAATAGATCCTAATGGAGGATGGCTTGTCTTAGCCAGTAAACAGTCCGTTTACTCTAATTGTACAAGCGCATTTGGAATGCGTAGAGTGGACCTGTGATAGAAGCTAATGACAAAGTACTAATTATCATGGACCTAGTCTATCACTGTTACTACGTGGACGAGTACTCTAATACTTGAGTATTAGTTGGTGGTCTAGTGAACCTGGAGTTATATTCTTAGATTCACTGTAGGTGAGGTCTATCAAAGATCAATAACCTTGTGAGTTGGGAGTATGGTTTCTAATTAGCTAAGACAGACTAATACAAGATAGTTTCTGTGATTCACCCCCTTGTGATTGTCCAAGAATAATCAAATAATCCAGGGCCCTAGGAACGTGACTTAAGAGTGTGTGCTTCTGGGTAGCTCCCAGTGATAAGCAAGTACATTCGAGTAGTCACGGATTATTGGACTAGTGATCTAAGGATGGTAGAAATCATTTAGAGAGGTGTTAGTACATTATTCCTTTCTAAATGATAGGTGTTACACAGAGGGGTATTTTCGTCATTACACTAGTAGGTCAAAGACATTGCACATGCAAAATTATTCGTGGGGTCAGTGTTACCATATGGTAATAGTTGGAACACTTAGAATGACAAAATATAGTTACTGGGTAGCAGGGATATTTTGGTCATTTTAGTAGCCATGAATAATTTGTCTTTTGGTCCTCGGGGTAGCTCGATATAACTCATGTATTATTTAATACATTTGGCCTATTGGGTGAATTACATTGAGAGAATTATTTTATTCAGAATAGTCCATAATTAATTGGGCTAGAATAAAATAATAGTTCATTGTTTTAATTAATTAATTGGGCTAACCCAATTAGAAAATTAATTAATTGGACTTGGCCCACTAGGGTTTGGTCCACTAGGGTTTTAACCCTAGGGTTCTCCCTATATATATTCTCTCTTTGTTTTGTTTTTCCACCCAAGTCGTTTTTCTCTTCTTCACCAAGAGAGGCCACGAGTTTTGAGTCATACCTTGGAAGATCAAGAGAGCGTTCAAGATCTGATGCGAAGGAGCCGAAGGATTGCATGACAGCCGTCGTCTCCACCACGCGAAGAAGCTGCCGCCTCTCCTCCTCCTGTCGCTCCATTCCGTCCGGTAATCCGAAGGAAAAGTAAGTTTCCTAGATTCTAATCAACACGAGGAAATTTTTTAATTTTCGCTTCCGTTGCATGCTATGTTTCCTCGTGGATGGTCCTTCAGGATCTGATATATTGATATTGGTTTTAAGGTTTTGATAATGGAAAACGAAATTCCCTCTAAATAAGTTTTCATATCTATAGGTCAAGTGTATGTCTTCATATCTTTCAAGTGTATATCTTTATATCTCAATTTCAAATGAGATTCAAATTCAAAATAAGATTAAATCATCAAATGAAATTAGAGGGTATATGTTAAGAAAACGGCAAGAAATTTATGTTTTCATATTCAAAATCTAAAATGTTTTAAATATGTTTGAGGCTTAAGGCAAAATGAGTTTTAAAAATCTTAGAAGTGTTAGTCATCTACGTGTTAAGATACATCGCTTGATGGGTTAATAAGGTTTCTGTTGATTGACTGATCTTCCTTCATCAGGCGACTCACAAAATGCTTACGGTCTATATCCGTTGACTAGTTGATATCTTAAGTTTCTGTCTATCGAGAGACCCTTTGTCATCTGTCCACTAATAGTATGGTATGCTTTTAGTTCTTAAGCTTTTTGGCCTAAATTGATCGACTATCCATTTATCTGTCGCCTGACAGTGAGTGCATGTTTTAAAGTTATAAATCTAATGTCTAAGTTAGTCGACTAATTATTTTCATCTATCGCCTTGGCAGTACTTTTGCATGTGCTAATCACTTCTATATATAACTGATCTGTCGACTAACCATTTTCATCCATCGTCTGTTTTTTGAATTAGTGCTTTAATCTATTGACATATGCTTTGCATCGGTCGACTATTTTTTCACATGTTTCAAATGACAGCTAGTTTTTGTCTCATTTAATGCTCATTAGCTCCCTCAGACGGTCTGATTTTTGGAAGCTAGCACCAACAAGTATAAATAGGTGGTTGGAACTTCATTTAAAGCTCCTAAATCAATTCAACTACCAAGCTCACAAGAGTTTAAAGATGATTTTTGTGCTTTCATCTTTTTATCTCTACATTTACTGTAAAGGCTTGTTGTATACTTATTGTTTATTCTTTTCAAGCCTTATTCTATTTTTGAGAGAACTTGTAACATAGGGTTTAAACCCTTAGATTGTATTATTCTCAATCCATTTTGTATTTCCTAGCATTAGCTAGAGGGCCTACCTTGAGTAGGAGGATTGTAACCTAGTCTTGAGACTAAAGGACCTACTTGGTTCAAATAGGGGGATTTTTATTAGTGGATTGGTTTCAAAATCCTTAGTGGATGTAACGACCCGTTCGAGCAATAGGAATGACCAGAACAACTTACCTTGAAGGGCCTACGCGAACTTCCCAGGGAGGTCACCCCTTCTTGGATTACCCTAGGTTAAGCACGCTTAACTTGGGAATTCTTTGCCAACATTCAGCCCAAAAGGTATCCAGCTGGTGTTGTTTCCTTTCTTACACTATCCTCGATATATACTAACTTTTCTGGGCTCTCAGGGTATTACATTCTCCTTCCTTTAAGCACATGCGACCTTACAACCAGTTCCAGATCTCCCCCCTTGCATGACTGATGTGGGATTCGCCTAAGGTGCCTACACGCACCCCCCATAGGGGCCTACACACACCCCTCTCAGGACTCAGCCTCCTTGCTGAGGTTTGCCCTACCAACGCGCTCAGGGGTCGGCTCTGATACCACCTGTAACGACCTATTCGAGCGATAGGAAGGACCGAAATAACTTAACCTGATGGGCCTATGCGAACGTCCCAGGAGGGTCACCCATCCTTGAATTACCTCAGGTTAAGTACGCTTAACTTGGGAGTTCTTTGCCAACATTCAGCCCAAAAAGTATCCAGCAGGTGTTGTTTCCTTTCTTACACTATCCTCGATATATACTAACTTCTCTGGGCTCTCGGGGTATTACAATGGATAGCTAAGGTAGTGGACTAGGCTTGGTTAAGTCGTACCACTCTAAATCTATTGTGCTTCTTATTTTGTTGTACATCTTGTTTCATTTTCGATTTCATTTCTTTTGTTGTTCATATATATATATATATATCTTTCTATTTAAATCACAATTATTGTTTATCTTTACAGGAAAAGAATTAAATTTTTTTTTAAACATCTTTTTTATAAACCCAATTCACCCCTCTTGGATGTGTGCTATTGCACTCCATTTCTATCAGGATTGCCCTAACATAATACTACTTGTCACTTAGAGTCTTTTGGGGTACATTGAGAAGATAGAGAGATCCTCATTGTAGATAAAAAAATATTTGGTTAATGTCAAAGAGTTTAACGTGTTCTGATTGCTACTTAGTAGTGAATCTAAAAGGTCACATGCATATCTGGGTGTGATGGTTGACTAAGCGATTAAGGGTGAAATTGTCATTAAGAGTTAATGACATTGTTGTTAAGAGTTAATGGATTGGTTAAATGATTAATTAACAAGGAGCAATTGTCAAGAGTTAACGTGCATGCCATTAAGAGTTAATAGGGGTCTTAGCATCATTATGAGATAATGAAAGTGCTATTAAGAGTTAATAGCAGGCCTAGATGCAATTTTAAGAAGGTTTGTATAAAGGGTCAAAATCAATTGATAGTTCTTTGGAAATTGTTGACAGGTTGATCAAAACTGTCGATAGGTCCTTGAAAACTATCAACAATTGTTATCAATGGCCTTGGTAGATCGCACAATTGATTTACCATCTTTTACAACGAAAAGAGGGACACATGGCATGGGAGGACGAGAGGCTCGAAGGCGTGTATCAACCTTGTCATCCCTTTGTCTCATCTCTCTTTCCTATGGCCGATTTGTCGGTTTGTAAAGGAGGCTAGGGTTTCCAATTTTGGCATGTATATATGATATACAAGGAATAGATTTTGATGTGATTGGTTTGAAAGTTTTGGCTAGTTTTTCTCTCGGCCATCCTTGCTATTCATCTCCCATTCAAAAACCCTAACTCTTTCTTTGAGCTACAATAGGCCTCTCATTATTTTTTATAGTGAGACTATCAAGTTTGAGAAGCCCCTTTGATTTGAAACCCACTTCCATCTCCCAGACTTAATCTCCCTTACTCTCTTTGTCTAGCACAAAGAAAGAGTGTTGGGATTCACCATCTTGCTGGAGCATGGACTTAATAGGCCTCTCATAATTTCGAGGGACGGTTTGGTCTTGTAACGCCCCACTTTTCAAATATACAATGATGTTAAATTCAAGCTAATATCCCACACGAGTGTTATGGAAATCCTTACCAACAGAAGTGAATGATCAAACCTGAAGCTAGTTAAAGCTAGATAATAAGGATTTTCACTATAAAATCTTTAACACGAGTATAATTGTAACATACGTCCCCAAAGGCTAACAAATAATCCCTTATCGTCATGGTAATTTCTTTATACAACATTTGTAGTACATCATTTGAGATATACACATAACAAACCCATATCCATCTATAATTAATGAAAACAACAGGAAAGCCCAAAGGTTACAATAGCTCTTCTTTAAACAAGGACCCATAGTACAAGATCAGCAGAAAATCAAACTAAACTTCGGCTAAGGCTTTGCCTTTCCTCTTACTTGTCTTCAGGGTACCTGGCACGTTTGATATACCTGGAACATTGAATGTTCTAGGGGTATGAAATACCCAAGTTAGATAATTACATCTAAGTGAGACTGTTCACGCTTGTCAGTTTAGGTTTTTTGTAGAAAATACGTATTTTTGTAAAACAAAACCCAAATATTTTTATAGAAATTTGTTCTAACTAATTTATACTAATTTTTTGGAAATTTTCAAGTAAAAATGAGGTCCCACGTGCCCTCATTCTCCCCAAGAAGACTGGACACCCGCCTGCACGCACAACCTTTCTTCGACATGTGTACTGCATGCGCCACCATCTTCTCCGATGATGATGTGACAGCCTCTCGATTTTTCGATAATATGTCCCTCGTTTTAGCTCCGATTCTATTTTTTCCTGATGCTCATCTTTATCCCCTCTACTAGAATATAAACTTTAATCAGACTTACCTTGCTATTTTTCAGTAGTTTTAGGCCAGATTTTGGTGAAACTTCAAAAACTTTGGTGAGGCCCGTTTCTCCCTAGTTTCTTCACCTATTTCACTTCTTTTTTTTTTTTTATAGAATTTTCCCCTCTCTCAAGAATAGATTCCTCTCCTCAAACCCTCTCAATTTGGCCTTGAAATCTCTTGAAATGGCTTAAGTACCTTTGGTCTTATTTATAAAAATCCCGAACCAATCACGTGTCACCACCTTGGGGTAATTTATGAGGCATCATCATGACTTCCAAGTGGCCAATGGTTTCTTGCCACATGCCCTGCCACCTCATGCCTTGGTTTGTGTGCCTCGTCATTACTCTCAACGACCTATTATGCCAATTTGTTTTTTTATGACCTAGTTACATGTTTTCAATAATTATACCACGGCCCGAAGTTTTGCACTATTATACTTTGGCCGTTGTGTTATTGCACCTTGACCCAAACCTTTCAAAGATTGCAGTCTTATCCCAAACTTTTCAAAAATTGCACTTTTACCATAACTTTAAAATTATGATTTTGCCCTTGAACCCTAGGAAAATTCCTATTTCCTCAAATATATAAACTTTACAAAAATCTTGGGTATTACAGGTATAACCGAAGAAGTTTCGGGAGCTATTTTTAGTGCAAGGAATTGTTGCTACTAGGAGGATTCTAACATCTACATCGGCCTTCAAGTGTTAAAAGGTATACCTACTAAACCCTTATGGCATGGTTTAGTGTTGGTAACATGTGGGTATTGGAAATGAGCCTTGCAAGGTCATTTTTGGTTTATGTTTCCACTGCCTTTTTATTAGTTTTTTGAAAAAGTTTTGAAAATCTGCTTAAACCCTTGCATTGGTACACCTAATAATGGTGTTCCTCATCACTAGGAATGTACAACCTCTTACTTAGACAAGCAAACCCTTTAGTAACAAGCTAAGTATTGCAATCCCTTGCTTCAATAAGTAAGTCCTCTAGCACAACAAGATAGGAAATGTACAAGATGATACAAGATAAGAGAGGATCTAAGAGTTTACACTCTTAGTTACAAATTCTCTCAACAAATAAGCAAGCCTTGAAATTAAAATTATATCGATGAAAGCAAAGCCTTGGAGATAAATAAATTCAATAATAAATCACACAAACGAATGAGCACTTGGAAGCTTGCAATGTAATCACTTAGGTGTCTTGGTTCATCTATTTGACTTATATTTATAAAGCTTGGAGATCCATTTTGAGAATCTTGTTGTTGGTAGTGGAAGGAGGCACTCAGAATAATGGAGAAACTAGCCATTAGAGCTGCTAGATGAAAGAAACTATCGAAAGATGAAGGGAGTTAGTCAACAGATACAAGGGAAATTCAAAGGATAGTCGACAAATTATTAATATATGTCGATAGTTACTAAGGAGAGCATTTTATCAATCGACAAATTATCTCCCATCTGTTGACAGATGCAAGGTAAAATATACCAAGCATTCTATCAGTTGACAAATCTAATACCCGGTATTACATGTTATTGAAAATAAATAATTTTCGATTGTTTTGAAAGGATCTCGGGTGGTCTGGGAAGCCCAAGAGTCGGTTTCAAGAAATTAATTAATGAAATTTGCCGAGTTAGCGGCAGGGAATGCCTCGGGACTTGGATGTCCAGGGAAAAGGGCAAGAGATTGGTGAGCATCTTGAGATAAGGATAATGACGCTTTAAGCAGTCCGATCGGGAATAATTTTCGGAATAAACTCTGTATAAGCCCGAATGGGTGTCAGTACCGAATAGTCGTAGGGGACCTCTAGAAAGCTGAGGAGACCCTAAGGGTAGTCCGATTTGGCGAATAAGACAACCCTTAGGCATTTTCGAATGGAATAAAGGTCTCGCGTAAGCGCATGGATGAAATCAACATTTTCGAGTAAAAGTCAATTATTAATTTTGGAGGATTAAGGTTTTGGTGGCTCGTGGGAAATTAATTAAAATCTTGGGAGAATCCAAGTATAATTATTAGAATCCCAAATTGCAATTAATGCTTCCTTAAGTGAAATTATGAAAAATTAGTGGGGTTTTATATGTAAATTATATATATATATATATATATAGTTGTGGGTGTGAGGGAAGCTTCCAGGAAGCTTCGTGCGTCCCTCTGATATTTGAAATGGCAATGGAACAGAGTCGAGAGAGAGAGAGAGAGAGTGAGATGTAGAGGAGTTACGAGAGAGAGAGAGAGATCACGAGAGTGTGAGAGAGAGCTCGCTGGAGAGAGAGACAGAGAGCTTGGGCCGATTGTGGTGGCCAACGAAGCAGCAAACGGCATTGGTGGCTGAGAGTGATGGCAGCACAGGAGGCTACCATGGCCGATGAGTAGAGGCCGGGGGCGAGCAACACCAGCGGCCGAGTAATGGCGTTGGGCGAAGCAGTAACAACGAGCATCAATGGTGGCTACCAGTGGCCGGTGGCGCACGGTGGAGGTTGGAGATGGCACCGGCGCTGGTTGTAGCGACCATGGCTGGAGTAGAGGCCCCTCGGTGGCTCTGCGTGTGGGCTGTGGTGGCGCGATGGAGGCAGCCGACGGTAGTCGGCAACGACTTGAGCAACAGTGGCTGGTAGCATCGTCAATGGGAGCCAGGGGCAGCAGCGGTGGAGCTGGGCTAGCAGCGGCCATGGCGGCTGGACTCGCTAATGCGCTCGCGAGGAAATCCAACCGGCGGTGGTCTCGTCTCGATGCCGTCGACGATGGCCGACGTTGGTGGAGCCAGCAGCAAGGGTGGCTGGCAAGGGGCCGGTCGCTGGTGCAGGGCGTGCGTAGGGTGAAGGCGCGAGAAGAAGACCGAGGAAGAAGGTGAACAGTGGAGAAGGAGGAAAAGAAATAAGAAAAGAAAATGAAAGAAAGTCTGAAAAAATGAAAAAAATAAGGGAAAAATAGCTAGAAAATCCCAAAAAAATTGGAGAAAGTTTTTGAAATTAATTTGAGACTTGAGGAGTGTGCCAGAGCCTTGAAATGGGAATTTGAGCTCATTATGGCAATTCAATAGGCAATGCCAGTATGAGTGATTAATCGATTTGCTCTTCCAGATTGATTGAGGTAAGTAAATTAATTCTTTTAAGAATATTTCCTTTATGTGAGATATTAAACTGTTTAGTGTTGTTGGATTGAACTCTTGGGTGAGGTTGTTTGGAAAATTGTTGATGGCTGGTTTATGCTGTGGTTGGTGTTGTTTGGAGATAGTGTGATGAGTGATTTTGCAATGTAAGTAAAAGTAAAGACATTGGTTAATGTCTAATGTATGGTTGGGTTTTTGTCTGTTTGCCTCTAGATTCAACTGGGAAGACTGTAATCTTAGAGGAACTTGAGGTTCAAGCTGGAGTTCGTGTCGAGGCAAAGATGAGGCTTCGAGTCAGGTAAGGGATGACCCCAAGTAGTGGGGTTTGCTTGCATTTGTAATTGTTTTGTATGAGTTGCATGTAATGGTCATATTTGCATGTTTGTGTTCTAGTAGACCTATGGCCATATGGAGGACTAGTGATATGGGGTGGGTTGGTTGGTGCCTTAACCTATGTGGTTATGAGGGTATGGAAAGTCACCCATGGGTTGGTTGGTGCCTTAACCTATGTGGTTATGAAGGCATGGAGGATTACCCATTATATGCATTGCATTTGCATTACATGTTTATTTCTCATGTTACATTTACTTATGCATTGCACCCTTACTGAGTCTTTGTGACTCATAAGGTTTTACCTCATGTGTAGATGATGCAAGTCTAGATGAAAGCAGGGATGGTGCTGGGAGACTGTTGTGGCAACTAGCATTGTTGCTCAAGATGTGTTGTTGTGTATTCTCCTGTATTTTCTTATATGTATTCATGTGATTGAATGTAAGCATTATTGAGCGCTAGATGTATCTAGTTGTTGTAATCATCATAGTGTGATGGATGATTGTGAGATTACGTGATGCATATATGGTTTTAGTTGTTGGAGCCAAGTTTGGATAGGGTAAAGATCAGCAAGGTAAGTTCCCATGAATCCCCAATACTCGGCGAAATGTTTGTTATGCTAGTTTTGTGCCTGGGTCACCTTTGGCTTGCTATGAGGTGAACTGGAGAGAGGTGAAGCTCACTCGGGTTTTGGGTCTCGATCTGCTGTGTTTTCTGGTTTGAGTTGGGACTGATTCCTGAGTGGAGCAAAGGGAAGGATGAAGCCTAGTTCCCACCTAGGGCGTTTCCTGTTAAAACATAGTCCAATCCTTCAGTTGTGGTTCGTCGGGTGAGTAATTCGGTCGATTATTTACTGGTGGCACCCGTAAGTGGGAACGGGTCGTTACAACAAATCCAAAGACGTTAGTCAACATATTAAGGCAAAACTTCAAAAGACAAAAAACTAGCATTATGTTTGCCGACAGATGAAAAAAAAATTCTAATATAGATGACAAATGGTTGATTTTTCCTTAAAAAAATCTTTCATATTTCTTCTATGAGGATTTTTTGAGAGATATTTCACTTTGTTTTCTCAATCTCCTCATGATGTTCATTTAGGCTTTGAATGTTCATATTATCAATTTGAAATTGATTTTTGTTTGAGAGCTATGAACTTGAATATTTGAGAAAAACTTATTTAGAACTTTTCATCATCAAAACCTTAATCACAAGAGTAAAATATCACATAATGCATAGTAAAATCAATTATTGATTGTATAGTGAAATCAATTATTGGTTGCATAGTAACTAGGAGGGCTGCGTGGACGTGAGAAGGATTGCAATTGGGAGAAGAAAAGAAAAAAAATAAAGGGAAGAGAGTTTATTTAATAAAGAAGAGGCAGGCCTCTGCCTGACTTTCTCTCTTCTCTCTCCTTACGTTGCTTTCTTCTTCTTCTTCTTCCTCTAAAAATATCATAGAAATTATATGTGTAATTATTACACGTATAATTTTGAGACGCAGGCATCGATGATACGCAGATCCTCTGTGTCTAGCATAGAAGGAGGTGACTAGAACGGTATCTTGCTGCATACTAAGTGTGGACAGATTGGGACTACCATAGCGTAAGGTGGACACAATCTCAATACAGAAATTATTTCTATATCCCAACCATCAAATAGCAAGTATGTGCGACGGTCTGTAAATTTTTCCTCATTTTTTTTATACATACAAGCTTTGATACCAAACATTTAATAGCAGTAAAGGTCAATATAAATATTTACATCACCATTCATTAAACACTCACATTAGGGCTTATCCGCCCATACATCTCAAAATAAAAAGGGCATCAAAATCTAGTACAAAATTTAAATCCTTTTCTTCTTCTCTCAACAAAAACCCCCCATGGATCTTTTGGTCAGGACTATTCTATATGCATAACTACCCCTCTAAGATCAAGTTATACTGGCTTGCCTTCATCTATAGATTCTCTCCTACCTAGAATAATATAAAACAAATATGAGGCACAAGACGCAACAAGTATAATATAAGAATAAAGGGGAACAATAATGGATGCAACAAAAACGAGATTACCCACTTATATTAAGCACCCCTCAATACAGTGCATCATAATAACATATAACAAAAGGAGATTTACTCATTTTTATTTGACACATCCATGACATATTGTTCCCCATCCATGTACCCATATCATGTTATTCCACATCATGCCCATACCATGATATACCACACCATGCTTTACCATAACATATATTAATCAATTCCCATTATCAACATAAGGACCAATGTCCGTCCACGCACTGGCCTTTCACTAGGTGAACATCTTGAGCCAAAACTCACACACGCTAACTTTCATTAGGCGAGCATCCTCAACTGGAACTTACACGCACTAACCTTCCTCAGGTGAACATCATGAGTATACTCCGTGAATATGGTTTGTTGCGCGTACTAGTCTCCATGTAACGCTTAAACATTTTAGATCACTATTACACATATTCTCAAACATGGTTATGCACTTATATATATATGTGTACTTTCCAAGCAATTGCTCAACATGGTTATATGCTAACTCATCATCATGCACTCACACTGTGCTTCCCCAATTCATATGATGATTTATACTTGCATATATGCTCCCATACCCACATCATACATGTATAAGATTGCTAACATACACATCGGTGCACACATATGGTCCTTGGGGCCCATTTATAGCTCAACCCAAGGCCTTAGCACACATACATCTTATGATCATTAGGGCCCATTTATAGCTCAACCCAAGGCCTTAGCACATATACATATACATGATATAATCCTTGGGGCCCATTTATAGCTCAACCCAATGCCATAGATCCTTAGGGCCCATTTATAGCTCAACTCAATGCCTTAAAATACATACTCCACCATAACATATATAACCATACTCTTAAAATATTTTCCAAGCATATGCTCATACACGACTACACCTTAAATTCTTCATTATGCTCACATAGGTAATATCATCACATTTATAACTCATGCACGGTTATATTCAATGTATAACTTCATACTTCTCGATGTATTATATTTCCCCCCAAAGACAACCAATCAATAATAGAATTGATGAACAAACTTGATATTAGATAACAATGAAATCTAGGGGCTCTCAACAAGATTCAACAAGGATCCAATTAATATCACAAGATTTAACAACGCAAGGGAAATAAAACCCACTCATCCAAAAAATGAGGGTTTTCAAGAACAAATTTCGTAGATGGAAACAATAAGCGATATGAACTAGAAATAGCATAGGAAGGAACCCTACCATTAAACATAGGAAGCACAACCAACACAAGAAAGAATTGGATAAACAAGATCCCAAAAATTCTAGATTTCAATTGCGAATTCAGGGATCTATTTTAGGTTCATAACTTAGTCAAATCTCATGAAAAATGTGGCTAAATTGAAGCTCAAGATCTCTAGTTTATAAAACAAAAAACAAATTCAAATTCGGAAATAACAACAAAAAGTTATTCCCTAACTGAAACGATATCAGAATATCCGGATGGTAAAATTTTCAAATTTTTTACAGAGATTAACAAGGTTGTTACGGGCTCAAAATGCAACCAAATAATTCAATAAATATTTCAAAATGAAACTTATGAAGTCTAGTTTATGGAGCAAAAATAAGATCACAAATTGGATATAACCACAAAAAGTTATATCCTAAAAAGTATAGCATGCACAAATCTGTCGAGAAGGACAGTTGATGGGAGAGGGACAACGGTTACCTGCCAGAGGCTATTTTCCAAAACTGTCGACAGACGAGGAGAAACGGTTGACCGCTAGAGCCAATCTCACCATCAATCTATAGGCCTAACCAAAAAGGTCAACCAACAGTAACCCAAAACATGAAGAACATGCACAAAACCGACAACACAAGCAAGATACACCAAAATCTTGCATTGCTCCTAACTCTAATCAAACAAAGCATCTTTCCTTGGAAAAATGAAGGGTGAAACAAATCCCTATTGAGATTTACAACAAGATCAAACAACATTTCAAGAGGAACAACAAAAATAGAGCAAGACCCATTTATACAAAATTAGGGTTCTTAAAAATGACATTCAAGGATGGAAACCATAATAATCATAGCTAGAAAGAAAGATTAAGGACGTGCATAATAAAAGAAAACGAAAGGAAGAGAACTTGCATCCTAAAATAAAAAAGATGTGAATCTTTCCTCTTAATGGAAAAGATGAAGAACTTGCCTTGAGCAAACCAAAGAGAGAAGAGGATACTTAAATCAAGGTTGCTGGAAGCTCACACCCACACCCATTGAGGTCTTCGAACAGCAAGGAGAAGAAGAAGAAGAAATGAAGGAGAAAAAGAATCCCTATTCAAGCTCCTGAAATCTACTGTTCTTCCCCCTTTTCCTATTTCTTTTGTTTTTATACCCACACACACATATATATACACATATATATAACCACTTCTTTACACAAATCAATTAAATAAACATATAACATTTATAAATATACACAGCAACCCCGCTCTTCCAATTTTCCCCACATTCAATTTTTGACTAATCAACTTTAACTTTAATCCCTCCTTCTTCATTTGACTTTTTCACATAATTTCATCTTCATATATTTTCAACCCTTCAACATCCCATAATATATTCATCTCATAATGACAAAATACACTTCCCATAAAATGAAAGCAAAAGGACTTAGACCCACCAATGGGTCATTACAGACAACTTCACATGAATTACTGTCAAAACATACTTTATGGTTCTCGTCAGACAATTGAGTTATGCTAATTAAATTATGCTTAAGTCCTTCAACCAAAACAACTTTTTCTAACATAAAATTTGGAAAACAAATTGATCCAATGCCAAGAATTTTACCTTTAGAGTTGTCACCATAGACAACATTACATCCTTGCTTATAAGATATGTTGTTAAAGAGTCCCTCATCCCCAGTCATGTGCTTGGAGCATCCACTATCAAAGAACCACTTGCTCCTCACAACATTTGAGGCAAGAGCAACCTGCCACAAAAATAATCAAGTTGCTTCCTTTGGTACCCCAACCTCCTTAGGTCCATTAATGTTAGCATAGTGTGCTTTCTTAAGTACCCAAACTTGTTTAATGTATGTGGGATGTTTCTTATAAAACATTGTTAATTAAATATCCATACCTACCACAATAATGACATGTGATTTCTTTTCTTAAAAAATTTGGTTTATGAAATAATTTCTTTAAACTAGGTTTTTAATGGGAAGTTTTTACAAAAAAAAAAAAAATATTTTGCTTGACTTGGAATGAATCAAAACCAATTCCTTGTTTATTATCAAAATTCTTTTGAGCTCCTAAAATTATCTCTAATTTCTTCTTACCTTCAACAAGCTTTTCTAGAGAATCCTTTAAAATGCAAATTTTGTTTGGAAATATTTTCTTTCTCATCAATCAAAATCTTTTTATTACTAATCAAAGATTTTTTTTCTTCTTTTAAAGAATTTACTTCATCATCTAGTGATTTTAGTTTCTTCTTTAAAGCATTGTTTTTCAAATGAACTTTTTCGAATTCACTCATTACATCATTAAATGCATCCTATAATTCTTCAAGAGAAAAGTTTGAAATTAAAAGAATTGAGAGGTTACCTCATCTTCTTCTTTGGCCATGAGACATAGGTTGGCCACTTCATTGCCTTATGATTCATCACTTGAGGATAGATCATCCTCACTCCATGTGGCTAAAACCTTCTTCTTTCCTTTCCCTTTTCTTCAACGAAGGACACTCGGTCCTTACATAACGTAATTTCTTGCACTCATAACATCGAACTTCATTAGTAGTAACTTCTTCTTGTTCTTTTACTTTCTTAAAGTTTCTTCTCTGATTGAATCTACCTTTTTTCATAACCTACTAAATCTTTTAGCAAGCATTACAAAGTCATCATCTTCATTATCTTGAGATTCTTGCTCTTCTTTCTCAACTTTGAATACTACATTTTTATTTTTCTTTGACTCATCTACAACATCTCTCTTGATCATAATTTCATGAGTCATTAATGATCTTAGCAAATCACCAAAGAATAGAATATCTAAATCTTTAGCTTTAGTTGTAGCTGTGACTTTAGGATCCCAAGTTTTAGGAAGACTTCTTAGAACATTTCTTACTCTTTCACCATTTGTGTAAGTTTTACCTAGAGATTCTAGTCCAATAATAATATCATTAAATCTAGTGAACATCTCCTTTATAGATTCATTTTCTTTTATGGAAAACAATGCATAATTATGAGTAAGTAAATTGATTTTTGTTTCTTTTACCTGCTTAGTACCTTCATGAGTACCTCTAGTTTGTTCCAAATTTCTTTTGTCGTTTTGCATGTTGATACTCAATTGAACTCCTCAGGGTAAAGAGAACAAAACAAGGGATTCATGTCTCTTGCATTTGCTTCCATATTCCTCTTGTCAACTTCTTTCCATTCCTCCATTTTCTCCATGTCGAGCTGCTTTGCCTTTTTTTTAACAAATTGAAAAAGATTAAAATCTTGAATGAGAAAACAAGTCATCCTTTTATTCCAATAATTATAGTTAGAACAATCAAAGAAAGGAAGACAAGTAAGGCTTTGACCGTTGGATTGAGATAAACAAGCATAGTGTGCCATGAATGGATCTTTTACCCCAGGTTGTTACACCTTTGAAAAGAGATGGGTATTTGGCTCTGATACCAATTGATATAATTGTATAGCAATGGCACTGCAACCCAAGAGGGGGGGTGAATTGGGTTATTTTAAAATTTTGATTGAACTTAAAACCCTTTTTTTGCTAAAAAAAATATAAGATTTTAATGCAAATGAGAGTAAATGAGGATTGTTTTGCACAAATGATAAAATCAAGAAGAAAAGCAATAGATAGTCATAACGATTTATAATGGTTTGACTAAACAAGTTTAATCCTCCCTTAGCTCTTCACTAAGAATTTTGAAAACGATTCACTATATCCTCCTACTTGATCTCAAGTGGGCCCTCTAGTTTCCAAGACTAGGAATTAAAATCCTCTTACTTAAATACAAGTAAGCCCTCTAGCAACAAGCTTGGAAAAACAATTCTCCTACAATCAATATAGGCCCTCTAGCAATCTTGCTAGGAAATGTAAGGGCGCGTTTGATAGCCTAAATTTTCCAAGGAAAAGGTAATTTTTCCTCCCATTTTCCAACTTTTGCATTGTTTGATAGCATTTTTTTTCCAGGGAACTCATTTTCTTACTAATGGTCACGTGAGGCCATTTTCCTTCAAATCAAGGAAATCAAATTCGTTGGGGGGGAGGAGATGGAATTTTCCTGGCAATTGGAAAATGGAAGTTGGCGGCCGCTGCTAGGACGAGCAGGCAGGCTGGGGGGTGGGTTATTTAATAAATATAAATATATAAAATATGTATAAATAGTGAATATGTTAAAAATTTAATAATTAATAAATATAAATATATAAAAAGTGAATATGTTAAAAATTATATATAAATTACTTCTTTAGAAAACAAAAAAAAATAATTATTTAATAAATATAAATATATAAATATATGTATAAAAAGTGAATATGTTAAATTTGGGATGGTTATTTAATAAATATAAATATAAATATATGTATAAAAAGTGAATATGTCAAAAATTATATATAAATTATTTCTTTAGAAAACAAAAAAAATTAATTTTGTAGTTTCATTTTTTGAGAAAATAATTTAATTAATTTAAAATACGTTATTATTTTAATTTTTCTGTACAAGATTTAATATTTTTAATACATTTTCACCATTGAATTCCATTGAAAATGGGTTATTTTCCATGAAAAATAACGCCTATCAAACACGAAATGCCAGGAAAATTATCCAATTCTATGGAAAATATTACCAATCAAACACCAAAAGATGGAAAATAACATCATTTTCTAGGTAAAAAATTATACCAATCAAACAGCTTAAATTTCCAATTTCTAGGAATTTATTTTCCCTAGAATTCAATTCCCTGGAATTCATTTTCTTTCCACTCAAATTCCACCCTTGCAATCAAACGCACCCTAAGAGATATACAGAAAATAGATTCTAAGAGATGAAGCTCTTAGATACAAGATCTCTTAAAATGAACACAAGGCTTGAAAGCAAATGATACAAAAATGAATGCAAAGCCTTTGAGAGAAAAATGAATAAAACAATTGAGCACTTGAGAGATGGAGCATTTTTGAGTTTGTAGTAGAGTCACTTAGATAACTTGAATGATCCACAAGACCTCTATTTATAGTGTTTGGCGAGGGATTTCAAAAATATGTTTGTTTGTCTATAACCACAATTGATGACTTGACGAACTAGCCATTGGAAGTCTCTACAATAGAAATGGTCAACAGATTCAAGGAATCAGTCAACAAGTTAGCTTAAATTTTAAAAGCAGTCGACAACTTATGAAGAACTATCGACACCTTCTTATGTAAGCATTATATCAGTCGACAATTTATGACAAAACGGTCAATAGTTACAAGGCAAATGCAACTTGTCAATAACACTCATTTTTTCGGTCAATAACCATAAGACAAATCATCGACACCCAGAACCATACAATTCGCAACGGTCGACAGTTACAAAAGAGCTATCAATTTGGTCCAAAATGCCAAAACGATCGATAGGTTCCTAAAGCCGGTTGACAGATGGTCTTTAGCCTTTGACCAAATTTTTGCTCCTTCTTGAAAATTTTTAATCTATTTTGACAAACAGTTCAAAATTAATTTTTGAAGATCATTTAGGAAATTATTCTAATTCAACAACATATTTGACATTGATTTTTGTTGAAAAATATAAACTTAATTTGGGATATAAAATCATTTATTTTTCATCATCAAAACCAACACAAGAGTAAAATATCAAGTCACCTACTACAAAGCATGAAATGCTGATAGTAAACCTGCAGGTGGTTGTTTGTTGAACAACCCACAAAATGTGGTGTTGATAACAAATCACATGACTGAGAGGAATTGGGTTTTTAAAAACATTTTAGATTTGAAGGCTTTTTGTATAAGGAATATTGTTTGACCTTTTAAAAGCTTTTGAAAACTAATGATAAAAGTATCTATTTAAAGATTTAACTTAATTTGATTTAGAAAATAATGATGTGAGATTGTTTGAGAGAAAATGAGATTTCCAAGATCCATTTTAAAGCAAATATTGCAAACTGTAAATGATGAAAGAACATTTGACTAGATAAAATAAAAGGAATAAATGAACAATGCAGTACACAAGGAATTTTATAGTAGTTCGTCTCAACCAACCTACTCCACTCCCTTGGCTCCTCACCAAGGATTTCAACAATCCAATATAGCTTTTTCAGGATTAGCTAAAACCTCAATTTTTGATAGATGCAACTGTAACCTCTACTTTTCAATGAGTCAGTAGTAATCGATTAGAAACAACTTTTATAAAGAGCAGCTAGAACCTTTTACACTTTACTTTTTAAGGGATCAAGCACTAACCACAACAAGAGGAGAGAAGTATATAAACTAAGCACTTTGAGAAGCTTTTACACGATTGAAATAAAATGATGAAAATAACTTCTCACAAATAAAAGAGAGATGAAAAGAATGTGAAATCAAAAACACTCTCTCTTTTGGTTGTAGGGGATGTAAGCTTTGAGCACTCTTTTACTTGATAATAGAGTAGGAAGAATTCAAAAATCAATAGCCTTTTCTTTTTCCTCTTCTCCCTTTTATACTTGCTGTTAAGAGAATGAAATCTGCAAGTACAACCTTCTTTTTCTATAAAATAATCATTAAAATATTCAAAAATGAAGATAAAAGAATGTGAAAAAATTTAGAGCACTTTTGGAGTCATAACGATGAAAACTATGTATTAAATGCACTTGCAATGGCTAGTTCTTAAAGGCTTCAACACACTTTTTAATCAACTATTATTGGTCTTTACTCAATTATTTTGATCATTAGTCGACTATTGATTTTTTCTAATCGAGTAAGTTTTGACTTCACTCGATTATACTCAACAGATACTCGATTATTGTAGTCTGTGCACAGCTTTACAAAAACATACATAAGATACTCAATTATTTCTCAAAAATAGTCGATTATACATTAACTTTTACTCGATTACACATGGAAAATACTCAATTAAAAAATAATACAACCTCATAAAAATAGTCGATTATACATCAACTTTTTCTCGATTACACATGAAAAATACTCGATTAAAAAAGAATACAACCTCATAATCTTTGTTCAAACAAAATTACTCAACTATGGAATCAAAATACTCGACTAACATAAGATTTTACTCGATTATGCTTAATTCTTAATCGACTAATGAAACTTGATATATCTCTTGGAATAAATACTCAATTGCAAAAAATGATTACTCGATTCCTAAAATCATTCACTCAAGTATAAGAAAATTTGATAGCTAAGTATATTCTAACTTTACTAGACTATATTATAATCTTACTTGATTAAAACTCTTATAAAAAAATATTTTTAACATATTGTTTTGAATATCATCAAAACAATTTCTTCATCAACATCTAAATAATATAAACCTTATGAAAGATCATCCAAGAGGGGGATTGGGAGTTTTTAATATTTTTACAAAATTAAAAATATTATGCATAAAAGTATTTTTATAAAAACTTGTCATAACAGAAGACGAGTTGCAGCAAATTTATATTTACTAAAACATATTTTATAAAGATAATTCTTAGATACGTTGAGCATATGATATATGACAATATACATATAAAGACGAATGTAATTTAAGAAGATATAGAAAAAACTTTTTTGCATCAAGAAGGGATCAGTTTGAAACACAATAAAATTAAATGTATGCATTGATAAATAAGTGTGCAATTAGATAGGTTTGAAAAGCTTTTATTTATACAATGAAAAGTAATGTTTGGAAAACTTTTAAGCAAGCAAGGAGAACCATTTCAAAAGTGCTTGATGATGATTGAGATAAAATAAGAATACATTAAAAAGAATAAAAAGAGTATTTTGTGAAAACCAAATTTAAACTTTCAGTCATCGAAAATATATGGAATGATGAAGTGTGATATTTGAAAATAAGAATGACCAAAATAGTTATGAAAATATAAAATGCTCATACTGATATTCCTAAATTATAATTTTCAATTCTCATGAAATGTAGGTATGCATGGCAGAAAATAAGTTCTTTATGCAAGAAAATAAAGATTGAAACAAATAAGATTTTAAGATGATTCCAACCAAAAAAATGTTTGAATGATAGATGAAAAGATAATTCAATGAGCTGTAAATATGTACGAAAACATTTGCATGGCAGATGAAGAATAATACTGTAAAAAGAATGAAAAACAAGTAACATGAACACAACAAATTTAGAGTGGTTTGGTCAACTGCCTAGTCTACTACCTTAACTCCTCACTAGGGATTTTGAAATCATCTACAAAGGGATTTAGTTTTTAGGGCTCAACTATAACCCATACATATTTTTTCAGGTTTAACTATAACCTTCACCTTTAACGAGCTAAGTAGAAACCTCAGCTTTTATAAAAACGACTATAACCTTTACATGAGACTTTTTCACACTTGACTCATTTACAATAATGACACTGCCTTTCAAGGCCCAAACATAACCTTTTACAAGTTTCACAAAACATGTGAAAGAATTTCTCAAGAGAAAAATATACGATGATACAATGATACCAAGTATTCTCTTGGATAAAAGAGAGTTACAAGAATGAATGAATGAAGCACTCAACTCTCTTATATCAAATTTGGTTTAGAAAGATCTACAAGAAATTTTACCAAATAATTGCTTGGAGTAAAGAAGATGAATGAACATGAAGAACACTCACTCAAGCATTTGACATTGGCTTGAAGAACAATAGGCTTGTTATGTTTAGATTTACACCATGTTGCTCGAACATTAGCACTTATGGCTATGTCAGCAGCATAGGCTTCCTTGATGGCTCAATCATTTGCAACACTCAGCCTTTTATAGAAGTTTGGGACTCAAGTTTAGCATTGATACCTGCATAAGCTCATAACTTCTTTTGATTTGACTAATAAGGGTCAAATTTGTTAGAAAACACATGCATATTGTATATAGAAACATTTAGCACACTATGCATAGACATATTTATCATTCCTATATAAGAGAACACAGTTAAACTTTATAGAATAAGGAGATAAAGCTCTAAGAGTCAAAACTGTCATCTTTTTCACCTCTGAGTAACGACTATAATTTTTCAAAATTCAATACCAGTTACTCGACTAACGTATAGGCATACTCGACTAATATATGAGCATACTCGATTGGATATTTCAAGTAATTGATTATATATAAGTCTCATTTGAGTATGACCAAGTCATTACTCGACTAAGTCAGAAACCACAAAGACTTTGCGTTAAACACTCGACTACAGGGCTAAGCTTACTCGACTAATAGAAGCTTTTACTCTAGTACAAATATTTGATACCCGATTATACTTAAGAGCAGAGATTTATTCAATTTAATCTGTAACACCCCATTTTTTTCCTTACCGAGTGTGTCACTATGCTAGGTCCCAACATAAATACATTATGCATAAATTCCTTTTTCAACAGTACATATCTTAAATCTCAAGTGCCAAATTCTAAACAAAACCCCCCAGCATATCATTTGCAACTGCGAAAGCGATAATCAATGCATGAACAAGTATAAAACGTATGAGAAAACAACGAGGACTATTCAGAAGTGCCTCGTGAACATGTCAACATATTCCAACGAGAGCTTTCTTAATGACGCACGCATAACACCTCTCGGGAGGTCCCTAACCATGCCACTCTGACCCGATCTCATAGAACTCATGCAAGCACCATATCCATTGTCCCTTAGACTCACGGTCTTCCCCACGAGAGCTTTCTCGATGGCGCACACATAGCGCCTCTCGGGGGATATCCGACTTTTGCCTTCGGCCATCAACAGATAGATACAATAGTATGGCCACGTGGATTTATAAATGTAACAGTTGAAAAGTCAACAGCATATATTTTCAGAAATACATTTCATATATGCATGATAGAACACATATTTTCATATTATTTAGCCCTCATATTTAGTCTTTTTTGCACATTAGTTGTGTCATTTTATTCATCTTGATTTTATTTCATTTTATTTTATAGGAATTGGGGTTCACACTATTTTACTTTATTTTTCCAGGTTTAGGGCTATGAGAGCATGAGATGGGGCATGAGACGTCTTGATGGCAATGAGATATCTTGAAAATTGGAGATAGAGAAGTAAGGGCAATTTTAGCAGATTTGACCTCCTGCACTTCCTTTAGTATTTTGGCCAAGATAAAATTCCAGAATGAAGATGATGTCTTCAGAGATACTGTAGAGGACTTCTTGGGCTTTCTGGAATGGTATGGTTTGTCCAAATCCCAGTTCGTTTGGGACTTCAAACAGCGCTTCAAAGTTGGGGCTAGGAAGTTGGGTCAAATTAGGAAAGCTGCACAGATGCTGATTCTTTAAAAGGCCATATCTTGGGCGTCCGATATCCAAATCAAGTGATTCAAAAGCCCAAAATCATCTACTCTTCCTGATCTACAATTATTATGAAGAGGCCGAAGCCCGGAACGCACGTTAACCTATCCTAAATCGGCTGTTAAGTGGCGGTAACCTAGGGTTTCCTCCTTAAGCTCTATTTAAGCACATTAAGAGGCCATTAGGGAGAGGATTCTTTTCTCACGTGAACAGTAGTCAACTTTCCTTCTCTTCTATCCATTGTTCTTGTGAAGATGGAAGGCTAAGGATTCTGTAATCAGTTGCAATACCATCCTTGTTCCCGGTTTGAGTCTTTGGTTTTAATGAAAATCTATTTTTTTTTAGTTTTAACTCTATTGTTCTCTTGTTTCCGTTCTCTCTTAAATCTGTGTATGTGTTGATACCGGTTGGATGAATGCATGCATTTTCTTTGTTTGAGAATCCAAGGTTTTTTGTGCTCGGTTGAGGCTTTAACTGGAAGCAAGAAGGGGAATCAAAACTGATAGATTGAACTAAGAGGTTTCTAAAATCTGTTTATTGGTTTTCTTTCCAATCTTTGGCGGTTGTTAAAGGATTTTTCTGATTTTCGATTTGAGGATTAAAACTAAACAAATTGTTTATTGAGAAGGCGATAAAAACTAGGACAAAAGGTTGGTTTGCAACTGATTGCATCTTGATTTTTTGTGTTCTTGCTTATTTTGTTTTCTGTTTTTCATCAAAAAACTTCCCCCCCCCCCCCCGTTTAGCCTTGTTTTGACAGATCCGTTTGAGGTTCGTTGGGAGACGACTTTGGGTTGCACCCCTATTGCAAATCCGAATCATCATTCATCTAATCTATCGGTGTTCGATAGCCCCGGTCAATGCAACATAATTTCTTGTAAGAGAACAAAAAAAGTTTACGTACAAGAACTTAACAAAACACATTTCATGCAATAGCAATCTTACATAAGAGAATAAAAATAGGATTTGGAGTATAGGAGTCTCACAAACCAAGTTTGGGGTAGGAACTCTCACCTTTGCCAAAATTCAGAAAGTCTCGAAAAGTGCACACTACCTCGATTTACATGTCAGACCTCGATTTTTGTGCCAACCTCAAAAGTTGCACCAATCACTTCACTTTAAACCTTAAGGCACCCTAATTAACATATAATCATCAAAATCTGATTTTTCCTTAATTTCCTCATAATTCCTCATTTTTCTCCCATTTTCCTCTCTAAAATTCCAAATAAATACCTCCTTAACTTATTTCTCAAAACTTTCTCCACAACAATTCATAATATACTAAGAACTTCAAGGGAAAATTACTGAACTTACCCGGATGCTGCGTTTTCACTCAAAACGAGGCTGGTCGTGCAAAAATTGAGACAAAAGAAAGTTCAACTTCAAAACTTTTTGCACAGACTTCAAGATCCCATTTTTCCCAATTTTTTGGAATTTTTTTCAAAATTTTCTGACATGCCACGGTCCCCCATGCGCTAAGGTGAGTGGCCGCATGTGAAGAGTAGCGCGTGCTTGCCATGCGCTAGTCGTCTTCTCCGGTGCTGATTAACCGACGATGCTGGTTCTCTCCACCAGGTTGCTCCCCTCATCCAGTCTATCCATGTAGCCCATCTTGAAGCTCGAAAGAAGCACTGTAAGTGCCTCAATCGAAGGCTTAAAGCCTCGGCCAACCGTCCGCCTCCTTCTTTCTAGCGAGCTTCGAAACCCTAGCAAACAGCCACCAAAATGCACCAAAATCTCTAGAAATCATCTACTCCTCATGGAAAACAAAAGCCCTTTATTTTGGTCACTCAGTTCGTTCAAAAACGACATCGATTTGAAGCTCCAACTCTTTCAATTTTTGCCCACCATGAACGCCTATTTATAAGCATTTTCGATCCTTCAAAAGCCCTTACTCGGCCAACCCAAGCCCCTTAGAGCATCAACCTACCTCAGATTGTCCTCAAACGAGCCTCATTCGACCACAAAAGCCATTTGTAGGCTTTCGCCAAATTGGCCAAATTTTTGGTCGGTTTTCTAGATTTTTCAGCCAACCCTGTGGCCGTTGTCGGCCCATGCCTTTACAAAAAATCCTCCCCCGACCATCCTTAGTGCAACCCTACAGTCAAAATTGGCCATCGCCGACCGGTAAGATGCTGGTCGGTTTCCCATTGGGCAAACTTTGCTGATTTTGCATTTTGGTCCCTCCAAGTTTGGGTTTCTCACTTTGGCCCATTTGCACATAGCCCCTGAACTTTACATAATTGATTTCAAGACCCTCAAGTCCTAAAACATCCATTTGACCCTCGAAGATTTAAAAAAAAAAGTCATTTCGACCTCCCTCTGGCAATTTTGAAAATTACACTTAGGCCCGATTCTTCGTTTTGGATGCAAACCCTTTTGTTTCTTCCTAAAACTGCTGAAGGGTTGCTTTACATACCAAATATGAACTTCCTTGGGGTTTCGTTGACTTTCCAGAAGCCCCCTACAATAATTCAGTATTTCAGCCTAAATCACAGTTGCATCTTTAGCTATATCAAGAACTGTTCCCGATCCAATTTCGTTCGATGTCATAAATCATGCCTTGCGATGTTTGCCAATGCCACATCATTTTCCTTAAGCATCTAGGCTCTAGGGCACTAGCTACAGCTAATTCGGCAACTAATTGCCCTTTCAAGCCCATTTTTCGGTATTTTAAACTCACTTAAAATACTTGGTAACCTTATGAAAATATAAGGTATTACATAATCTTTACTTGACTAATAAAAAAAGATACTCGATTATTAAAATACATTAGTCGATTGATGAGAAAGATATACTCAATAAAGTAGATAGTCTGAATTTTGATACTAAAAACATGCTCGATTAAAAATAGTTCATTTCTCAACTAGTTCTGGAAAACATGTAGGAAACCTTGATAATTGAGAAAAATAGATTTTGCTAAAACACATAATCGACTACACGAAGAATTACTCGACTGAAAATATGCTAAGATTTCAATACTCAATTTTTCCAAAAGCTTACTTGAGAGTAAAGCATCATTATTCGATTACACAAAGTACCATACTCGATTATAGTTTTAAGAAACATAGCTTTTATAAAAACATACTCGAGTATGTTTTTATGATAGTCGATTAACTTACTTCAATACTCGATTATTTTGAAAACACTCTGAGCAATACTCAATTGATTCAAAAAGCTATTTTTAGATTTAAAATAAGTGTAGAAACTTTAAAAGATTATTTGAATACTTTGCCTTCAAAAGTTTATATATATATATACACTTAGTCGAACAAAAGTATTTTATACTTAGCCAATTTTTAATGAAGATTTTCGGTTTACTCAAAATATATTCGGCTATTTTGAAATATACATATATAAGCCTGAAGTTCTCCAATTTAAGAAAATATTTTCATAAGCTTCATACTATTTGGTCAATAAAAATCATGCTTGGATATTTGAAAGACATAAATATATGTGAGCATATAGTCCTTCAATTTAAAAATATTTATATAAAATGTTTTGGAAATTGTCAATTAACCAAATGTATTGAAAACATATTTTCCAAAATGATTTTTTTCATAAATCAAAATACAAATTTCTCAACACCTTATGCTCAAATAAACACAAGTGGTGTGAAAGTTGGTTAAAACTAACTTTCCAATCACATTCACTTGATTACATAGAAAGCCTTAGAAAATAAATTAGATATATTCTTAAAGCATATGGCTTTGAGAATAATATATGTTACTCAACTAAAAATTTTCTCTTTTTTAGACTTAAAATAAGAATCATTCTACTTAGCACACAACATAACATATTTTATAGAAATATCATTACTCAAATAACTATTCATTCACATATCAAATATATACACATGGAACACACATAAGTCTAGTAATTTACTTGTTACTTGACTAATATAGAACACATAAAACATTGCAAATATATTAAGTACAAGATATATTACTCAACAACAAAGCATTTCATTTGACACAAAGATACTCTAACTTGGGCATCATGATGTCTTCTTTATCAAAACAGGAACATATATAGGATAAACACATCATATCTATGATATTCATTCTATAATCTTTAAAGAATCATATAAATGCATATTTTGAGTAATTCTTGAATAATAGATATTTTAGAATTTTATTCCTCAAATGCATTGAACCTAACCTTAATTCTTAAGCTAGACAAGCAACATTCATTCAACTTGAAAAGTTCTTCAAGAGATCCTTCTAAGATTTCAGGATTTGAGAACTTTAGGAATTTATGCTCTAGAAATTAGCATCACTTGCCTAAATATATATACATTTACTTAAAAGCATAGATTATTGATACTAATTTATCAAATGAAACACGTTGCTCCTAGATTTGAGAAAAGCTTCCACATGTTTTGAGTACTTAAGATATTTCCCAAACTTAAGTTTACTCTATATAAGCATCATAAGGTTCATATGACACTCATGAATTATGGATACTTAAAATATCCTTTGGAATCCTAGAGCAACCTATTAACATATCAAGCATATTAACAAACAAGATTAATCACAAATAAAATATATTAAGGTTATTAATGCAACTTTAACATAAAGGATAAGACAATTTAATTTCTACAAATCATAACTCAAGTACCATCATTTGAGTGCATGAACATTTACTTAAAAATCTTGATGCTTAACACTTAAACATTAAATATGAAATATAGAACACATTACTCTAAAACTTGGAGTAATGTTGCCACACACATATCATTTAGAATATCATGAGCTCCACAAAACACTCATGCATTATCTTTAGGATAGCCCTAAAGAGAAGCATATTAAAAGACATATCAATAAAACATATGGCTAAAATAATTTTAACACACATGAGAACATTGATATATAAATCATACAAAAGATACACCTATCAAGATTCCTTGACCTTATATATTCTGAAGGCAACCTCAACATATATTCTATCAATATAGGCTTATTGTATCTTTGAGCAATATTCTAAAAATATATAATTTCTATATATATATATATAACATATTAATAAACCTATCATAACATAACAAGATCCCATGAGTTTATTCTCAAAGCATCCTTAATATAGACCATGCCTTACATTAAAGTTTTGTATAAAACATTCATCATCAAAACATTCAAGAACAAAACAGATAACAAATCACATGAATAAAAGGATTAATGATTTATTATTAGTTGCAATTGTGTAATTGATCATTTGACTTGAAGCAACATGATTGTCTTGTGTATTGATGTGTGAGATTTGCTAGTGATGCAGACTCATCCAATTGCAAGGTGGGAATATTTATTGTGCGATCTCATTCAACTGGTATATAAAGATAGGTGTTTGCTAGATAGGATCCATTACCTCCGATGTGAGGCGAATACGCTATGCGATCTTCTATTGGTTTGTGATAGGAGAAGTCCTTTTACAAGACATGAATGATTGAAAAGGAGTTTTCAATGTGTCATCTCATCACACTGATTGAGATATATTGCATAAAATTGAGTTAGTGAGTTTGATCAGTCCATAGGTCTCACTTAGTCGGGACGTTAGTAATGGAATAATTGAATTATAAAGTAATTGTCAATAAAATAGGTTCACTTCAAATTGACTTCATTGTCATTTAGATTATCTTGATATGTTGCTAGATGTCACTCAAAATTGTCAAAGTGTTTTGAGAAAATAAAGAGACTTTTTGAATAGATTGAAGAGTTCAATTGACATTAAAGGAGTTTGATGTTTCTTGATTGTTATTTTAGTGAATCTAGAAAGTCATACACCCAAAAGTAAAGCGACCGAAATAATGTGGGGCTTGTGTCATGTTTCGATGCCATTATAAGTTAATTGAGAATCCAATTGTCATTAAGTGTAATGACCCTAAAGTGGGTCTAGGTGTTTTAATACTCGACGTCAGTGTAATAGCAATTAAAATGTAGGTCTAAGCATTTTTTTTTTAAATACTTAATGTTAAATTTCCTTGGTGACACACAAATAATTTTAGATTACATAATTTTATTTTATGGTGCATGGAATCAGAAATTCAAGTGAAAGGGCCTCCATTAAATAGGTAATGAGATGTCTAACCCAAGTAGAAAATTAAGCCTGGTAGGCTTAGAATATATGTATATGGGATACATGTGATTTGGGCTTAGGCCCATGTGAGAAATAATTTGAAAATAATGGGCTTAATGGTGTAATAAGAAAATGGGGAAAAGAAAATAAATTAAGTAGCATTTTTCAATCAAGCCCCTGGATATTTTTGTTTGTAATATGAAAAGTAGGGCATTTTGCTAAATTCTGGAGCTGGCGTGTAGGTCTGTACGCATGCCTTTCCCAGCAGCCTCTGTGCGCAAATATACTATTTTAGTGCAATGTGTATCCCCTCTTTTTGAATGCATTGTTCCATTGCTTCTTTAGTCCCTTCTTCTTCTTCTTCACCTTCTCCATCATATTCACTCACTTCTATTCACTGCTATTGTTTGCTTCATGTGCGCGGGTGGAACTTCTCTCTGATTTTTGCATTCTCAACAGGTAAGTTCTTCTGCACTTCCACGTTATCTTTCAGTACGAGCTCTCTCTTAGATATATTCTATATTACAATGCAAGCTTCTTTGATTACAAACTGTTGCTTATTGTGTCACCTCGTTGTTAGTGTTTTCCACTGTGTCTATTTTGTGTATAAATTCCCTAGTTGCTGTGAAGTCCATTTGATGTCTCAAGTGGAGTTTAATTCACCCTAATATTTGTTCAGTGAATGGCGTTTCTCCTTAGTTACAACAGAGTTTTGATTAGCTCATTGCTCTCTGTTCAGGCATTTATATATGTACATGTTGCATCATATTTGGAAGCTCTCACCCATAGCTGAATGTTCCTTGTCCATCCAAATGCCTCTTATATATATATATATGTGTTGAGTCTGAATGTAAAATGCTAAGTCACCATTGAATGATTTCATTGAGGTACTTGGAGGTCTTGCGCAAACAGCAAAAGCCTCAACTGAAAATATATACTGTTTGCCTATATATGAGGCGCACTTATAAATACGCATATACATACATGAGTAACGAGCTGTTACTCTTCACTGATTTGAAAAGCTTATCCGAGTCATGCCCTGCCTAACCAATCCACCTTATTCATGCTTAAACAGTCATTTGAATGCCCTTGTTCTGTTCGACCAACCCACCTATATATATACACAAGTTCAGCTTCGTTTCTATTCCAGTGAGCTCTTCCCTCCAGTTCTTTTCGCGAGCTCCCTCCGAGCTTTCTCCATAAGCTTAGCTGCGAGCTCTTTCCCGCGAGTTCATTCCTCAAGCTCATGGCGCGAGCTCGCCCCGCGAGCTCTTGCTCAACCCCCTTGACTGCGAGCTCATTCAGCGAACTCTTGTGCACCTCCTAACCTCGAGCTCTCTCTCTGTAAGCCGCGAACTCATGACCTTGAGCTCGTCCCTTAAGCCTTGACCGCAAGCTCTCTCGAGCTCTTTTCATGAGAGTTCACCAGCGAGCTCATCCCATAAGCCAATAAAAAGATAGAATTTTGGTTTTAGTACAAACTCAAGAAATTACGATTTTACCACCCTCGAAATACATAGTTTCTGTTTCTTAAAAAATTCATTAAAAATCATTTTTACAACAATGAATGTTGGTTATCAAAATACCGGGAGTTAGTTTTTCAAAAGGAAGACATTTACAAAAAATGTTCTAATAGGTCCTCAGCCTTAGAAACATTCTAGGTTTATCTCGACTAGCAAATTTCAAAGCTAAGTTTTGGAATTCACTTTAGGAGATTCTTTAAATGTCTTCGAAGCTCTTCATATATATATAAGAATGAAAATAATTTGGTTTTCATTTGAACAAATAACACTTAATATGAGTGAAAAACTATCCAGTATTGTGAGATGGCCTAAAATATATATATAAGTATAGTAACAGCTTGTGAGATGAAATTCATGATGTTTATATTTATGTGGAAGTGAATGCATGACACGTTTCATACACATTCAGTATGATCATATTATGAGGCATAGTATTATTTATCTTTGCGCACCTAATATTTTGCGCTGAGGGAAAGGATACCCTAGAACACCTGACACGGGATGAGGTGGCCATAGCCCGGCAGGTTGGCTCCATATTTATTGTAAGGTTTTGTTTATGTGATACACTTTAGCATGTGTTGATTGATGGCTTGTGAGCCTATGAGATTTGATACTGATATTAAATCTATATGTACATTTGCATAATAGTACATGGTGGCATGATACATTTAACTTGGAATTAATCAAGTCTTAAATTGTGAATCTTGTCTACAACTGTCGAGTTCTGGATTACTCTCTTTTGGTGTCACATTTTTCTGAGTTCCTGTTCATTATTTATTGTCCTAGAACTTGCTGAGTGATTAGTGGTCAATTTTGTAAAATTTTTATTATAATTTCACTCTTATTTTGATCTTAAAATGGTTTAAATTGAATATTATTATTCATTTTGTGATTGCATGCAAGTTTAAAAATATTAATATAAAAATATATATAAAATATAAAAAATATATATAATATATATGGATTCCAAGCCCAAGCTCAAGCCCAACACAAGGAAAGCCCAAGCCCAACACAATGAGGGCCTAAGCCCAAACTTAAGCCCAACACAATGAAGGCCCAAGCCCAAAAATATGAAAAGCCCAAGTCCCACAAATTGATGACATCATCGCTTACATCATGGTTGGAATGACATCATCGCTTACATCATGTGTTGAAATGACATCATTGCTTACATCATGGGTTGGAGTGACATCATTGCTTACATCATAGGTTGGAGTGACATCATCGCTTACATCATGAGTTGGAATTACATCATTGCTTACATCATTAATTAGATATTTTGTATTATTAAATTATATTATTGAATAGTTTCCATTACATCTTCTAGCCTATAAATAGAGCACTTAGGGTGCATTTGTAAGGATTTGATTTTCTTATAATGAAAGTATAGTTGTGATCTTTAGATTTCTCTCTTAAATTTTCAACTTTAGTTTCTATATAGTTTTGTTCTTAGAATTTCACTCTTAAATCTTTAACCTTTGTTTCCATATAGTTGTATTATGTTATTCATATTGTCTTTTTATTATAAACCGCTTATATGGTCGGTTAAAAAAATAGTCTTTCAATTATTGTCTTTTCATTATATACCGCCTATATGGTCGGTTAAAAAATAGTCTTTCAATTATTGTCTTTCCATTATATACCGCCTATATGGTCGGTTAAAAAATAGTCTTTCAAATACTGTCTTTTAATTCTCGTCATTTAAATTCCGGCCAATTTATTTTAAAATGAAGATGGGTAGCTAAATCCATTCTTGGGTTAAGGCAAGGACAGTGTCCAGCGCCAATGATTCCCAAAGAAAGCTGTGCTTAAAATATGTAATATTAATCTGATTCAATTTGAGTAGTGTGCGTATAGTGTATCTTTAAGTTTGGATTGGAGCATAAGCCTAACTTAGAATTTTCATGCTACGTATGGAGATTGCTAGATCTGGAAATGTTTTCATACCCAAGCTTAAATGATTAATCTATATCTATAAATTTTGTCTGTGGAATATAGTTCAATTTATGGTAATTGCTTAACTTAGAATTTTCATACCATGTATGGATATTGCTTAAACAAGAATTATCATTATCTTGAACTAAATTTACTAACAGAGCTGTAAAACTTAATTCAGATAAATATTGCTGATCTTTTCTATCAAATTGAGAATTAATTGGTTTTGACACTGAAATTGTCTTGACCCAAACTACTTAAATTCAGTGTTAGTTTAGCTTTAATTATTGTCTTTAGATCATCTTAATTACCTCCTAAAATCAAATATTGTGTGATCTTCATTTTCATCCATAAATAATCTCCCTGTGAATTGACTCGGACTCACCAAAATATAAATTTAAAATTGTACTACACACACACTCGCACACTGGCGAGTATAATCGCCCTACACCTGCTTTAATAAAAGGATTAACGTATGATAAATTTGATTGTAGTTTTGATAAATAAATGTGCAGGGTAGCGTAGCAGTCACTGAGCCTTGTGGCTCACTTGATCTTCTTTGTCATTCCAGGTAAAGGGAAAGCTATTATTGGGGGTGAGTCCAGTGGGACTAAGGCCTAAGGATAGTAGTGTGCGAGGACGCGTCCTAACTTGAAGATCTTGTTTAGCATTTTGGTGACGCTTGAGATGAAATGATTCTTATTTTGTTAGTTAACATTAGAGTCTCTTATCTATTTTGTATGGTTGTCGAGCCCAAACTCTTGAGCTATTGGAAGTGTAATTGAACTTAAATTTAGTTTTCACTGCTAGTGAATGAAATGAGTTGTCTCTTTATGGTTTGTTCTATATCATCTCTGTGATGACCTCTTTTCGAATATCCTATGCTAGCGGGAATATTCGAGAGTGGGCTCTTACATTAAGAGTTAATAATAGATTTGTATGTAATTAAGAAAGGGCCTTGCAACAACATGCACCGAACTGTCGACTCCTTTCATGAATTGCCAATTACTTGAGGAATACTATTGATAGTTTCTGTTTGGAAATTGTGCATGGAAGGTTTGGGAGGCAGTGAAAGTCCACCAACTCCTGTGCCACTTGTCACTCATTGATGCTACATGGATTGACAATTGATTTATCTTTAAATCCATTTATTATCCTTTAAATAATGCATATAAATAGAAAGATTAAAGGAAAAGAAGCTTCTAACCAAAATTTGTAGCTTCTTTCTTCTTGGTAGCTCCTTCTTCTTTCTCTCAATTGCTCAAGAGTTGAGCTTTGGTTGTAGTTCTCATATACCCTTATGGTTTTCAGCTAGCACTAAAGGAACAACAAGAGATTTTGAAAACTAGCTTGGTGTGGACCAACTAAATCCTTCATACTTAAAGAGGATAAGGTCCACTTATGAAGTTTCTCCTATATCAAACACTAGTTCTTCAAGATGTAACCTTTACTGAAAATATGGCGAACCTACTCCCAAAATTCATAGGACCAGGAAGTCCAAGAGGAGATGCCATAAAAATGGATACATAATAAAGCTCAATTAAGAACATTCCCTCCATTAACACAAAATAATAACGACTACAACCACTTCTCCATTCAAGACAAAATAAATTTCATTATTTACATCTCATTAGACTTTTCAAAAGATACATATCAAGCCTTAATGATAAAAATTTAGCTGACTTCATTGCACAAAAAAACCGACATCCCAAGACCTTTAGTTTAGGAGAGTTCTATACATATCTAACCCCAACGGATCCTGCCCCACCAGGGTCACCCTCCACCTTAGCCTTGCCTTTACCTGGAATGATATAAAACAAAAATGAGTCATAAGGTCCAACAAGTGTAATATGAAAAGACACGAGGCATGGAACAATAGAAATCAATATTTAAATAGGTTTGTGCAAATGAAACTGCTAATCATACACAATGCCACCATGCCATACATACCCATCTCATGCACTAATGAATAAATGCAAATCGACTCTTTGAAGTCACATAGCTCATAGCACATAACCACCGACCCTTAGGGCTTATTAGCTTAACCTAAGACCTATGCTTGCAATGACATACAGTTCTTGGGGCCAATTAACTCAATCTAAGGTCATGGATATATCAAACGCCATGAGGTCTTTGGGGCCCTTTAGCTCAACCCAAGGTCTATTGTCATGTACACATACGATACTTGGTGCCCATTAGCTCAACCCAAAGCCTTGGCACACATATAACATATATAACACAACATATGAAGACATGCACATAAAATGCATGCCAATTCATAAGCTCCATATGGCCCAACATTAGCTTGTTATTATGCTAATGCATGCTCATTTATCCCCCAAAAACATGGATGAGGAATCAAAACTAGAACATTCAAAAAACAACTAAATTTTGGAAGTAGGAAAATAATAGAAACGGTCGACAGTTGCCAGCGGATCAGTTAATTGTAACCTTGCTAAAAGGCAATCAATCAACACCCTCAGGCCATCTGTTGACCGATAGTGCATTTGTGGGCGAACAGTTGACAGCTCCTAAGCCATCTATCGACTGATAGAACGAATTACAACCTAAAATAGAGCATCGACATGCAAGCCTCTAAAAAATCCTTGCATGATCTAGATCTTACCAAGAAATACATCATTCCCAATGAATTATAGGGTGGAACAAACCCTATTTGAAGTTCCAAAGCATTTCAACCAAAGCCAACAAGAATCAAGGGAGATTTACAATCATATCTACATAGACATGTTTCAAAAACTTTTCTTTCAAAATATGGAGTTTTGGTTGATAAAACACAAAGATACTTTGCTTCAAGAGTTATAGAGCTAAAGGAGAGATTAGAACTTGCCTTACTGTGCTTCTTATTTGATTTAAACTTGTAGAAGCTACCACAAAAAAGGTAAACTTGCACTCCAAAGCTCAAAACAGAGAAACCAGATAGCAAGTAGGGAAAATAGAGAATCACAGCTCCCACTAGCACTCTCCACCCTCCATGGAGCCTCTGTGATCAAAGGGAAAGAAGGATAGAAGAAGAGAAGAATAAGACTTAAAGAACCCTCGCTTCTTTTCTCTCACAATCGGCCAGCTTTCACTCTCTCAATCCCTTTCTCTTTTTACCTCCATGCTCTACATTCATATATAGAATATTTCAAATATCACCACTTATTCCATATATATATTAATACCATAAATTTCAAATATATATATATATATACCTTGCAATTTGGCAACCCCCACACCACTAACTCCATTTTGACTTTTCCAATATTCAACATCTTTGCTTCCTCCTCAACTTTGAATTTTCAACATCAAATTTTAGCTTCTTTCACTTTTATTGTCACACCCCGCCTCTTCAAGGTGTTAATTATGCTAGGATTTTTTTAATTTTTTTTTTAACATACGTTCACAGCTTAAGTAAAATCCTCAACATACTCATATAAGAATAACATTCCCAAAACCGAACTAAGGAATAGTAATCTTAACCATAAGCAAGATCAAAACCTCACGCAATCTCGTAAATCAATACATAATTTAAGTTCATAAATGCCATTCATCAATCATATCATTACAAAAACTATACATGAAATTAAATATAAACTAACAAGATATTGGGTCCTAGCCTTAGCATAGGACCCATCATAAAACCTCCATCATGCTCAAGCCTCAATCACCTCTTTGCCTTTATGGTGGCTCGTCTTGTCTGGAACGTGGAATATTTCAAGGACAAATGTCCAACATTATAAGATGAATCTTCTAAGAGAAGCTTAAAACAACATGAATGAATGATGCATGGACATGTATAAACAAATACCCTAGTGTAACTTCCCTAGCAAACCAGCCCAGCACGAAACCTTAGATAATCATCCTGGCTTGCACACAAGGCAATAGGATATTCCTATACGTTGTTCTGACGACACCCTTGGGGAACTATAGCTACACTATCATGGTGACATCCGATCCCATGCATGAGTATCAACATGCCAACTGTAGTGACCAGAAAACCACAATAATAGAATTTATAGAGAGGAAAAGCTGGAGCTAAGGTAAAGCGAGGTTGACAGCTGGCAAGAGTTTACTGGAAGAGAAAGGCATCGGGTAGCTTTGGTCCTTGATGTACTGATCGGGCTCGTAGATGATCTCTTGGGGGTCTCTTCGGTATCACTCGGGATTGCCCTCTTGTGTGCTCGGGACATATCTGCACTCACAGGCACAAGTTAGAAGGCACGCGGGGATTCCCCGCCCACGTATGCCCTCCGATGCTTAACTCAGTACCAATAGGAGAAACGGGTAATAGACAACACTATTATTGAACACAAGATAGTCGTACCTTACCCGATTAGAGAGGGTTGACCACGGTATGGTTATAGGGAACATAGGATATGCCTACACTTTAGTAGCAATAGGATAGGCTTAAAAGAATCCCCCTGGAGGACTGGACTGCCTAAGGAGTCCTCTTGGAGAAGGTGGGCCTCATGGCGGGCTGCCGAAGTACGGTCTCAGCCCTAAAGGACCTACCAGAGCGCAGTTCCGGGCTTGGTGAGAGATATCTCGGGGTGGTACTTACTTAACTACTGGTGTTTTTAGGGATATATTGTATTACATAGATGCCAACATATTACATTACATTGCATAAACATATCATGCATGGCATAATATAAACATTATATTATATATATTATGCTACATAAGATAACAATTCATGGGCATAGTTACAATGCTTGCTGAGTGTATTAATGGCTATGCGGGCGTGAGGACGCACTTGGATGTGAGGCCTACCATGGCTTTAGTCAAACTAACGTATCCATCATTTGGGCATGTACATTATATTACATATATGGGCATGTGCATTACACATATGTATATACATATACTGAGCTGGTTACAGAGAGAGAGAAGGAGTAAGCCTCAGCCCAAGGCCTTCCCAATATGAAGGTCTCTTGGGAAGGCTTCTTCCCAAGGGACGCTGGCCGAAAGCCCTCCCAAGAGAGAGACTGCTACAAGTTGAACGAACAGCCACCAGAAGACACGACACCAATTATTGTCCTTGCAGAGAAACGTAGCCCTTCTCGCTAGGGCTGCTGCTACTACTACTGAGAGAGAAATTAGGAGAGCTTGCTGGTGGACACTGCCATGGCCGCAGAGAGGGAAGGCTTGCCTTCTTGAGAGATCACTGAGAGGGGGAGCCTCTTTGAGAGAAGTTGGTTCTCTCTGAGAAGACCCCATTTTCTTTCCAAGAGAGAGGGATCCTTTTCGAAAGAGGAAAACCTTTCTCGGAGGGAGATCAGTAGAGAGAGCGAGAGAAAACGCGGGAAAGAGAGATGGAGAGCATGAACAGTGGCTTTTTCTCCCCTTGAAGAGCCATTTGACCTCTTTATATAGGGCCCCAACTTTGCTTAATTATGGTTTTGTCCCCTTAACTTCTATATTGCTCATTTGCCCTCCGATTTGAATAATTTCTTCACCATTCAACCATGATTTTTTTCTAGGGATTGAAACCCGAGTGTGGGACCATCTTTGGGATTCACTCACCTAGGCTAAATAACCAAAATATCCCTAGGCAAATGATGACCGAAATACCCCTAGGTGGATAAATGATCGAAATACCCCTAGGTGGACACTCGGGAATTCTATTGCACAATAATAGGCCCCCAGTCTTCGCTTTGACTATTAAGTCAAAGGAAGACTAATGTCATTGTCTCGTCCACCTGCCTCGATGGACAAAACTACTCTCTTAGGATTCACGGCCTTGCGCCAACACTAAAACGAAATTATTTTCTGAGATAAGGCTCAACAGCCATACAAAGGCATAACCCACTATACAGAGTGGGTGACAAAAGATACTAGGGCACAACTTGATGCATCTAAGATAAGCAATACCCCGCTCAAAGGAAAGATTCTGGCATGCCTCTCACAGGCCTTATTGACAAGGGGGTGCCCAGAAACTAGTCCCAGGGCTTGAGCTTGAGCTAAGGCGGATTTTTCATAAATCGAAGTGCCTCAACGGGTCTATCAAGAGATGATGCATTTGCCTATGGTGACTCTCGCCAATGTCTTGGATCATTGCTCATTCAAACTTGATTTGCTAAACTCCTACGAGCGTCTTAAATCCAAGGTGAGGAATGATGCTATCAATCCAAAATCATTGTGCTAAGAGTGTTTATCTTTTTTGCCATTATCAGTGGCTTTGATTACCCTATCCCAGGGATTTTCTTGGTATTTTGTCATAACACTTGGTGAGATACTTCCATTCATCTTCAGTTATTCTCCCTGGTTTAAACCAATTTTCTAAGCGATTAATGCCAATGCCTTCTTAACAATTATCATCTTGCATTGAAGATCAGCAGCCGCTGTCTCTTCTTCTCTTACCTAAAGACATTTCGGAATATATTTCCACATTGGATCCATTCTCTATTCCATCACTATTCAAAAAGTTATTATCTTCTGGTTCTCTGATATCATCACTATACAAGCTCTCGAAGCTCTTAGCATTTATTCTTGGACTAGGACCGTATTCCTTAAAAGAAGTTTTTGGTTCACGCCTTAGATTAAACCTGTCTTTACTAGCTACTCTTACATCTTCCCCAATCACTTTTCTGGCCGGTCTACTAATTTGCCTTTAGTGACCATATATTTTTTGACCTCCTTGAGTTAAACAAATATAGAAGCTTACGAACCTGGTAATGCCTTCGTAGGCTCCCTTACATCTACTAACCGTGGTCATCATTTGAAATATTATCTTCCATCTCCTTGGCTGCAACTTACAGTCTTTGTTCAGATTTCAACTTCTCTTCATTGAATTGCTCTAAACTATGTAGGAGTTCCACATTACCAGCCTCGTAGGATAATAGCTCTTCCTCTATGTGACGAGGTGTGGCCTTTATCTAAGTAGCCTCTTTTCTAGGAGGTCCAAGGTGCTTGGATGAAGCTTATAGAGAAACGACAGTCCTCACACGATGATGAGAAATGTTTTCCAAGTGTTATTTGTGGCAATTGTATCTGTTAACAAGCGACTGCAGGGAGTTGTTTTATCGTGCAGATAGTTCAGCCTTTGCAGGCAATGTTGTAGTGTTAACAAATTCCATTGCTTGTTGTTTGAAGGGTTGATAATCAACAAGCAAGCCATCCAGAGCCCTAAAAAATGAACTAGCATCGCTGGCCATGGTCTCATGGTCACGAAAATTCGTCAACTTTAACACACTGAGAAGCTAGCTCTAGATGTGCTTTGTTGCCTCGTGGAATACCTCTTCGACTGGTTCTATGATCTTGCCTCCTTGTAACATTTTGGAAGGTTGCTTGAGACATGGTTTCCCATTGGACAGGGAAGATTACCTGTCGGGCTCAATTGATGACTGATTGTACAGCACAATGGTCATGGCATCAGCATTCGATACATTAACAGTTAGGCTCCTAGATAGAGGAAACAGAAGCTAACCGTGCTAGCCTCTGAATCGAAAGCTTAAAACTTGATGGACGAAGGACTCCAAACTATTCCATGCCACTGGAACTCAGAGGTTCGATGCGGCAGGATATCGATGACTAACTGGGGCGAAGTTGCCCATGCTACTCTTACTGTTCCTTAGCCTTTCGCCCGACTATTACAGGGAACTGTGGTGTGGCCATCTCCAGCCTAAATGTCTTAGTAGGTTTTAAGTATATGGGCCCCTAGAGCCAAACCGTTTGCCAGACTAGTTTTTAGGCTAGGTACGCTCTCCTTCTTACCATCGAGTAGTTCTAAGGTGAAGTTGCTCACATCGGGCCATCCGAATTAAAGCCATGGGCTAGGCAAAGATCAATGAAAAGTCATAGCACGGGCCTAGCCTCCTAGAGTGAAGCAAATCATGTTTATCCTAAGAGCGACCTAGTGCAAATTTTTCTTGTTCTGAGAGACACCTAACATTCGATACCTATTTCGCTGCACGGGCACATTACGTATATTACCTTTCCATTTGAATTATCCGCTATGCGATCTCGGAAGGATAGGTTATCGAGCGTTGACAGTCGCGTTCCTGACGAGGATCGAGGTATGCTTTCTAACTTCTCCCGTTTACAATCACTGCCCGAGCTTGGGATCTACTCACCATAAGAAATATGGATCGGGGTTTGCGTTTTTAGTTTGAGCGTGATTTCTAGGCTTGACTTGTGTAGAAACATTGGGTCGCCACTACGCTCCTTCTTTGACATTTGTCGTAGTCATTTGGGCACATTAAGTTTGTTGCTTGTCATCTAGATTAATCATCGCTTGGTGATTTTTACTCTATATCTTTGTCGAGTATTTTTGTTTCATCTTTTTTTTGGTCTGTCTGCCATGGAGAGTCTAGGTTGGAGCCAGGGTCTGTAATTGAATTCCCATTGGGCCACTGGTCATTCTAAGTTTATCGGGAGGCTTAGCATCGGATCCACCGAGGAGTCAAGATTAGCTCACACACTTATCACCAGACTGAGGCAAGGGATCCAGGTTAGCCTGTGAGCATAGCGTTAGAACACATCCAGGAATTTAAGACAAATGCTTAGCCCTGCAAGCACTTCACATTTCTTTCATTCCTTTTTTTAGATTTATCTACCACAAGGGATCTAGGTTTGGCTTGAGGTTCGTAATTAGATTTCCATTGAATGTTCCAAGTTTGCCAAGAGGCTTAGCGTCAAATCTACCAAGGAGTCAAGGTTAGCTCGTAAGCTTAGCACCAAACTCACGCAAGGGATCCAGGTTAGCTTACGGGCATGGCATCGGAACATATCTAGGAATTCAGGACAGACACTAAATCCTTATATGCATGTGGCATTTCTTTATTCACTTCTCAGACTTGTCAGCCACATGGGATCTATGTTCAGCTTGAGACTTACTACTGAATTTTCACCGGATGTTCCAAGTTTGCCTGGAGGCTTTGCCCCAAATCTACCGAGGAGTTAAGGTTAGCTCGTAAGCTTAGCACCGGACTCACGCAAGGGATCCAAGTTAGCCTATGGGCATGGCATCGAAACGCGCTCAGGAATCCAGGAAGGTTTAAGGCTGTTACACTAGATCACTACTAGGCGGGCTCTTTTGAGAAGGTAGGGTCATGCCCATTTCTTCCACGTCACTTCTTCGAGTTTGTTCGACAAAGGGAATCTAGGTTAGACCTAGGACCTTTCTTTGAATTACCATCGATCGTTTCAAGTTTTTCAGGAAGCTTTACGCTGGATCGACTAAGGAGTCAGGGTTAGCTCATAAGCTTAGCGCCAGATTCAAGCAAGGGATCCAGGTTAACCTGCGGGCATAGCATCGGAACACATCCAGGAATTTAGGACAAATTCTTAGCCCTGTAGGCACTTCACATTTCTTTCATTGCCTTTTTCAGATTTATCTACCACAGGGGATCTAGGTTTGGCTCAAGGTCCGTAACTAGATTTCCATTGAATGTTTCGAGTTTGCCAAGAGGCTTAGCGCCAGATCTACCGAGGAGTCAAGGTTAGCTCGTAAGCTTAGCACCAAACTCACGCAAGGGATCCAAGTTAGCCTACGGGCATGGCATCAAAACATATCTAGGAATTCAGGACAGACACTAAATCCTTATATGCATGTGGCATTTCTTTATTCTCTTCTCAGACTTGTCAGCCACAGGGGATCTGTGTTCAGCTTGAGACTTATTACTAAATTTTCACCGGATGTTCCAAGTTTGCCTAGAGGCTTTGCCCCAAATCTACTGAGGAGTTAAGGTTAGCTCATAATCTTAACACCGGACTCATGCAAAGGATCCAGGTTAGCCTATGGGCATGGCATCAAGACGCGCTCAGGAATCTAGGAAGGTTTAAGGCTGTTACACTAGATCACTACTAGGCAGGCTCTTCTGAGAAGGTAGGGTCATACCCATTTATTCCACGTCACTTCTTCAAGTTTGTTTGACATAGGGAATCTAGGTTAGACCTAGGACCTTTCTTTGAATTACCATCGGTCGTTCCAAGTTTGCTGGGAAGCTTTGCGCTGGATTAACCAAGGAGTCAGGGTTAGCTCGTAAGCTTAGCGCTAGATTCATGCAAGGGATCCAGGTTAACCTGCGGGCATAGCATCGGAATACATCCAGGAATTTAGGTGAGTCTAGGGTCTTAGCATCAGATTACAATTCATCGAACCAAACCTCTTAGGATGTGGGCTTACCTTTACCTTTGCTCGCCTACCACTGCTATACCAGGTAGCTTTGTCGTTTCTTCGCATTGTGCTCAAGTCGTGACACCTACACTAGATCTTACGGCAGATACATAAAGAATATTATTCATGAAATAACTTATATGGTTAGGTGTACCTCGCTTACGTTCACATCAAGAATTCCTTGATAGGGATACTAGGGGCATGCACATGCACTGGATGGGATAGCCGCTTCAATATTTTGTTTTGGCGGTTTGGCATGCCTTGCCTACTTCTGCAACAAGAGAATACTCGTATCTTCATTGCTTGATTTTCCTTCCCAAACATGTCCATCACAAAGGATCTGGGTTCGGTCCAAGGTCCCTTGCCGAACTTTTATCGGATGTTCAGAGTTTGTTGGGAGGCATAGCACCGAATCAACCAAGGAGTTAAGGTTGGCATGCGTGCCTAACACCGAACTCACCTAAGGGATCTAGGTTAGCCTGCGGGCATGGCGTCAAAACACGTCCGAGAGTATAAAAGGATCGAGCCATTGCGCCTAATCATAACTGAGTAGGCCTGTTTGGGAAGGTCACATGCTGTCCTATTGGGCCCTTTTCAGGATTGTCTGACACATGGGATCTAGATTAGACTCGTCACTAGCCACTAAATTACCACCGGTTGTTCCAAGTCTATCGGGAGGCTTAGCGCCGAATCCGCCAAGGAGTCAAGGTTATCTCACATGCTTAACATCGGACTCAGGCAAGGGATCTGGGTTAGCCTATGGGCTTGGCATCAGAACGTATCTGGGAATTTAGGAAGGTACGTGGTCTTAGCGCCATATTACCATTTGTCCAGAAAAACCCTTCAGGACTTGAACTTTTCCTTACCTTCACTAACGTGGCTCCATTGAGTTTAAGAATATCACTGCCCATCCTGTCTTCGTACCATAGTTCTTGCATCGCATTTCATGATAGCTATATATACATGTACAAATATATGATGCACAAGGAATTTATGTGGTTCAGCTTATGAGATAGCCCTCATTCACAGGAATACAAAGGGGGTATATTCTTTTATTCATTTTGAAAATGTTATAGTATATGACAAAACTTTAAAAAGAAAATACAATTCATCCCAAAATTGGGAGGTACTCCTCGAGATGTACCACCCCTGACATTCTTCTCGTTGCCTCTCTTAGCAACATCTGTAACACGCACGCGTCTGGTCGCAGCATTTTGTGACTCTGTAAGGCCTTTCCCAGCTTAACCAAAACTTCTCTTCTTTCTTTCTTAGTACGCTCGTGATAACTATTTTTCAAAATGCTGAGTCCCGCTCTTGGAATGCTCAAGGGTGAACTTTCACATTGCAAAGATTGCCTCCTTGGTGGAATTTAGTCAACAAGACCCTTGATGATTTCAGTGGGAACGACGAATGAGCAATCTTGAGACATCCACAAATTGCTCTCGTTCCTTTAAAGAAGATCTGATTGGGGGTCCTAGTAGCCTCCTCTTCTACGACTGGATCCGAGTAGTTTCTACTTACAATCTAGACCTATCTCTTTCTTTTCTCGCTAAGAGGATTCCCCATCTTCATTTGTGCAGCACATTTATTGTCTTGGGAAAGCATGCTTGCGAGGAAGGGAGTTGGTGAGCAGGTAAGGATGCTTCTCACGAGATGCTTGAGAATTACAATAAGGATGGCAAAGAAACCGTCATATGCCCTCTTGTGACGCTAATGTCTTGTCCACTTAGAATTTGTCGTGGACTTCTTTGCCACATTTTCGCCTGCTGAGATTGCATGGGTTCTTTCCCGAGTAGTCCCACTGCTCTTTTCTTGGGATTATTCGACGCATCATCCTTTCTCTGGCTGTCCTAGTTGGCTTTGTCACCGTGAATGTGCCGAAGTGACGGCTCCCTGCGCCTTAACTTTTGCCTTCACCGTGGGTTGGTTCGTGGTCTTGGCTTGCCAAATTCAGACTAATTTGACTTCTTTTGGTTAATCCATTGCTCAATTTGATTTCACTTCGCTCATGGCGTACCTTAGATGTCTTCTATCCTTTCCTTTTTACTAGAATTCAGGGTGTTTGGAGGATTGAGAATACTCGAAGTCTCCATTTGCCTGAAACATCTGTTGGCCCAAACAATCAAATTTATTAGGAAAATCATCGGCCAAGAACAAGTTTTGCATGTTAACCAGTATGCCGGGAGCTTCCATAGTATCGTCCTTAGAGCGATTAGAATACTACCTTAGGTAAAATAGCTCTTCTAGAAATTGCCTTCGTGACTTCTGTTGAGAACTATGGCTGTGTTGCAATCTGCGATGGCACTGACAATCTGATTTGGAGCTTGACAGGCAACAGCACGGTTGCTAAAGCAACTAGTCATGAACGGCTAAGACTTGATATTGATCGATGCAACAGTACTATAATGTTTCACCGCTTCTTCATGTCTTCCATGCTGAAAGGCTTCGTTCCCTTTATCTTGGCAGCGTTAAAGTTCATGACTCATTACAGTAAACAAAATCAATGACTCCTCATTACTACTTCCATACTTTGCCTCAGGGGATCTCAATAGCTTTTGCTTCTTCGAAAAATCTTGAACCACCTTAGGCCTTCCCCACTGGAGGTAGGGCTTGGATATCAGACCCCACCACCGCAGCCCTATGGTGGATTTATTATATTTGGGTCCATAATCAACTTTGTTGTTATCACCAACTGTCATAGAGAAATTCTTTTTGGCCTAAACGAAGATCCGTTCATAGAGTCAAATCACCCCTTCATACCTCTAAAGGGTGAGATGAGTTCCTCCCTTCAGAGGTTTTATACTTGGCAGTCCATGGTAGTCTAGCAGCCAACAATTATACGTCGCGAACCTTAAGTCGACCCCTTATTCCTTCTTGGGGTCGTACCTTTGGCGTATCTTTCTTCGGGTGACCATTTTTCATGCCCTCTTAAGCTTCTCGATTATCTCGTCTTTAGTTACAATGCTTGCTGAGTGTATTATTGGCTATGCGAGCATGAGGACGCACTTGGATGTGGGGCCTACCATGGCTTTAGTCAAACTAACGTATCCATTATGTGACGATCCGGGATTATCCTGGATCTTAATTACAACTAGTTAATGTCCCAAATATATGCACTAATAATCATACATCACACCACAACAGCGGAAGCTAGATAAATATGAAATAAACCACTCAGGGGCTTAATCATACATATCAACACCATAACTAGACAAATCAGACAAACCATAATATCTGAGCCCCTGATCGCATCTCATTCCTTACAGATCTTTTAGTCGGGATTGCCCTGTACACAAAACTAACTACAACTGGCATGCCCAACGATTAACCACGGCATCAGCTTCCACACCTAGAATGATGGTAAAAACAAAGTGGACCACAAGGCTCAGTAAGCATAATAAAAGAATGGAGATAAGGCTAGATATAGATCTCCCACACCGGAACACATCCCACTAAACGCAGGTAAGACAGACCAAAACCAGAAATAGCCATACTCGACATATGCCACGCTAGACAAAGTTAATCCAGAAATAAACCATAATCGTGTACACCTCGCAACATAACAATAACAAAGCTGGGAATACATCCCTCACCCAGAATACACCTGCCCGAAGTGCAATGCAGTGTATGAACATGCCATGCTATACTGTGCAACATAGAAACCAGTACTCTGCATAAATAAAGCAAAGCACATAATAGTCCTTGGGGCCCACATAGGAAATGCACATCCTGACACCCAAGTCCCGGCATACAAACCTGCCACAGCTATGAACTGGCTAGCATAAAGCCCATGAGCCCAAAGCTCCCACAACACGATCCACACGAGCCCGAGTTTCCCATCACAATCACATACCGGAGTCCCCGAGTCATAGTTATCTGGAGCCCAGCATCCACTCATAGCTATCGAGGGTCAACTCTATAACACAGTCCATATCAAATGGTAACCATGTAATGCAACAGATAATAAATGCAATGCTTTTACAGCATTAACGTGATGATAAAGCCCCCATAAGCCAAGCATCAAGCCATGCTACGCCTACATAGAAACCCATACAGACAAAGTGCTCTAAATGAACATGCTCATCTATCGTACCCAAGTCGGCACTCAACAAGCCAACCAAGTTATGCCAATGTGCACACTTCCCCGTACATACAAAACATGAACCCCAAATGAATGTAAGCCCAATCCCATGCACTGTAATGTCATGCAATGTGCCACTTAATGGCCGAGCTGGTCGACAGTGACTAAGTACCAGTTAACAACCTACGACTAGGAACAATCAGTCGACAACCGCCCAAGGCTTAATGACGGTTCGTCCCAGTGTCACTACATAGTCAACAAATTACCCCACCAGATGATAACTCACGCCGCCTGTTATTACCACTCACACCCACAAAATAACACCATAACCACGTCAGGATACACACAACACCAACAGTGGGTGTCCGGTGATACCAACTTGCCCGACCCGTCTATAGTCTATCGTAATAACTGATGACTGGCACCCATACATCTAGCCATCAACTACCACGACCTAACGATTAACGGTCAGTAGCTGTATATCCCACACCCTACGACTCATACAAGCAAATCCCCAAGATTTTTGGTTACAACAACTTACCCTGGAGGGTGCCCACAACCACACCTGACTCACTAAAAACTAACCCCAACCAGGTTCAGCAACATTCCCAAGGAAGTAGGGACGAAATGATACCCCATAAGCACTTACAGAATTAAACCCCAAAAGTCTCTTATTTAATTTAATTTAATAAGATTCGCATAATAATTAATTATAACGTACACAATTAATTTCTATAACCAAATCGGGTTGAGGGAGGACATAGAATTCATAAATCGAATGAGAATCACGAAGGGAGTAAAGAAATTGCCTTAAATTAATTGTTTTCGGTGTTTATACGCTTACACGCCGCTAAATTAATACACGTTGTAAAATAATTCAATTCAACCAAAATTTAATAAAATCGCACCCCAAATTAAATTTCAACCGTACAAATTTATTTACACAATTTACTCAACTTACTTGTATAATTAAACTCTAATTAAACGACATTTTTCTCATTTTTTCTTGAATTTTTTCTCCCTATTTTCATGGCTGCGCGCTGCTGCTGCTTCTCCCCAATTCCTCACTATTTGTTGTTAATTTGGTGGCTGAATTCACCCCAAAATCGGAAGTTAAAAGGTAAGGTGGTGTTCTCTTTGTGTTTTAGTTTTGTGTTTTGAGTTTTAAATTCATTTTTAGTTGTGTTTTGAATGTTTGTTTTGAAATTTTTGAAAATGCGTTCTTTTTGTCATTCTGAAAAATTATTTCTCAAAACAGAAAACTAGAAAACGCGTTTACTTTGAAATTTTAAAAACGATTTTTTTTTGTTATTATGATATTTTATTTAATAAATTATAAATTTGATTCAAAAATTTTAAACTATAAAATAAAATTCAAATAAAATAAAAAAATCAACAACCTTAGAAATATCATTTAAAAAATTAATACAAACAAAATATATCACATATTTAGTTTAATAAATAAATAAAATAAATAAATTAAATAACACAAAAAAAAATCAAATCAGCCGCAACCCATCTTCTTCGTCTAGGGTTTTCTGTGTGGGGGAGGGGGGGTGCTGGTCGCTATGGCAATGGTAGTGAGGGGCGCTAGTCGCGGTACTATAGAGGTGGCGATGGGGGGCTGGTCGCAATGGCGGTGGGGGGCACTGGTCGCGGTGACGGTGGCTGTGGGGTTGAAGGTGGCGAGGGGGATGCTGGTCGCGGTGGCGGTGGCTATGGGGTTGAAGGTCGATGACGGTGGTTGCAGTACTGGTCGTAGTGGCATTGAGGGGCGCTGGTCGTGGTGGCGGTGGAGTTGAAGGTCGACGGCGGTGGCGGTGGCGATGGCTAGAAGAAGAGAGGAGAACAGAGAGAAGATGGGGGGAGTGGGTCTGCGTGTGCCCGTAGGGGGGCCTGTTTTCCATGTTTTCATTTGTTTTGTGTTTTCAGTGTATTTTCACTGAAAACGCCCAAAGCAACAAAATGTTGTTTTGAGTTTCCTTAAGAAAATTTGTAGTTGTTTTTGAAAACGTGTTTTGAAAAATAACAAAGAGAACGCATTTTCAATGTTTTCAAAAACTGAAAACAGAAAACGGCCCGAAAACGGGAAAGAGAACAGGCCTTAAGGGATTGGGCTGTCCAGCATGCACCGCGTGGCAGCCTAATTGCATCGCCTTTAGCCCCTAAAACGACGTCGTTTTGGGGGGCCTTTGGCTAGAAAATTCCAGCAAAGTCCCTTTCAGCGAGCGCATGCACCAAGCCTCGATCCCGCGTCTCCCACCTAGTCCCTTGCGTGCGCAACCGTCCGCACTGTTTGCCATCCTCAAGCTATATACACACTGCATTATATTTAAAATGATTTCCTGCCACTTTCGGAATTTACATTTAACCCCCCCCCCCCAAACTTCCAAAAATTACCACAAACACCACCACTTATTAAATAATCTTATACCCCAAATTTCTAATAATTAATTATTCATCACTCTAACACAAAATAAATTAATAATTATTAGTCGTTCCAATTAAATTAATAATTTGTAGCTGTTCCCAATTAGATTAATAGTTATTATTATTCTCGAATTACTAGGATGTTACACATTATCTGAGCATGTACATTATATTACATATATGGACATGCGCATTACACATATGTATATATATATATATATTGATCTGGTTACAGAGGGAGAATAAAAAAAGGGAGTGAGGGAATAGGCCTCAGCCCAAGGCCTTCCCGAGAAGAAGGTCTCTCTGGAAGGCTTCTTCTTGAGGGAACTCGCCAAAAGCCCTTCCAAGAGAGAGAGAGAGAGAGAGACTGTTGCGAGGCGGATGAACAACAGTGGGGAGAACGAACAGCTACCAGAAGACACGATGCCAATTGTTGTCCTTACCGAGAGAAACACAGCCCTTTTTGCGAGGGCTGCTACTGCTACTGTCGAGAGAGAAATTGTGAGAGCTTGCTGGTAAACACTGCCATGGCCGCAAAGAGGGAAGGCTTGCCTTCTTGAGAGATCACCGAGAGGGGGAAGCCTCTCCGAGAGAAGCTGGTTCTCTCCGAGAAGACCCTATTTCTTTTCGAGAGAGAGATCGACAGAGAGAGCAAGAGGAAACGCAGGAAAGAAAGATGGAGAGCATGAATAGTGGCTTTTTCTCCCCTTGACCAGCCATTTGACCTCTTTATATAAGGCCCCAACTTTGCTTAATTATGGTTTTGTCCCCTTAACTTCTATATTGCTCATTTACCTTCCGATTTGAATAATTTCTTCATCGTTCAACCATGGTTTTTTCTAGGGATTGAAACCCGGGCTTGGGACCACTTTTGGGATTCACTCACCTAGGTCAAATGACCAAAATACCCCTAAGTGGCTAATGATCGAAATACCCTTAGGCCCCAAGTGACCAAAATACCTCTAAGTGGACACTCGGGAATTCTATGTCATAACACCAACAATATCACACTACAAGAAAAATTAATTTTAGTGACGAAAAAATCCATCACTAAAAACATAAAATCCGTCACTAAATTTTTAGTGACAGGTTTAGTAACGAGGTAAAAATTAGTGGCAAAAAAGGGCGTCACTGAATTTCAATGACAGGCTAAACAATCTCATCACAGATCTGTGACGGGCAAGCTATCCCATCACAGATCTGGATGGGTCACCCGTCGTAGATCTATTACAGGAGAGATTTCCCGTCGCAAATTTGTGACGGGTACTACCCATTGATAGAATTGAGTTGATGTGGTACACACCAAGAGGGGGGTGAATTGGTATATAAAAAATTTCTTTTGAAAAGTGAAAATACTTTTGTGTGGAGAGGAATAAAAATGTAATCTTATCAATGAATAAACAAAGTCAAAAGTGCAAGGATGCAAACATAAAAGTGAAAGGATGAAGAGCAGTGAAGACACAGATTTATAGTGGTTTAGACTTCCAAGCTTAGTCCACTACCTTAGCTATCCACTAAGGATTTTAAACCAATATCACTATTAAACCCCCTACTCAATATGAGCAGGTCTTCTAGTACTTGACTAGGCAGTGTACAACCTCCCAATTTAATGGGCCCTCTAGCTACTGCTAGGAAAAATACAAACAATCGAATAGAGAATCTAAGAGTACAACTCTTAGTTACAATCTCTCTCTTTAAATAAATGATCAAGGCTTAAAAGTAATAGAACAGTAGATATCAAAGCCTCTTAAATGGAATTACGAGAGTAAAAATCAAAAGCTCGATGTAACAGTGAAGGCACGATAGATAAAGATATTCAATGGTTTTTCTAGCAGCCTTTAATGCATCTTCAACCACCTATTTATAGTTGATGGTGGGTAAGTTTGAATTTTGGACCGTTGTGGGTGGTTGGGCAAGCATTTAATGCACCAAAAACTAGCCGTTATAAGTTTCTATGAAACACATAGTCGACAGAGAAAATAGGTTAGTCGACTTTTTTTTACAAATAAATCTAAGTATAGTCGACAGACATAAACTGATAGTCGACTATTTCTAATACAAAAAACCAATAGTCGACAGATACACTTGCATAGTCGACAGATGCAGAAATATGAAGAAATTTTTGAATTTCATGAACAAAAATAGTCGACAGATGAAAAGGCATAGTCGACTATCCTTACTCGATAGTCGACAGATGCTAAAATAGTCGACAGATGCCTTGAATAGTCGACAAATCAAATAGAATAGTCGACTATTTTCAGGCATAGTCAACAGAATGAACCTCATAGTCGACTATTCTTTTGAAAATCTTGAATTCTTAACAAATCTTTATTTGATTCTTTTAAAACCTCATTTTGATTATCTTGAAAGCAAGTTGAGATTATCAAAAGTATATTTTGAACAAATCACTCTCTCAACTATACTCAATATTTATTCTAAAGGATTTCATATCTTACTTTAAGACTTATATACTAAAAATTCATTTTCTCATTCATATAATTCACATAGTAGAAATTAATTTTCATATAGTTATTATCAAAACTATTTTATTATTAAGAGTGAAATATCACCCATCACAGATCTGAGATGGGCAAGATGTCCCGTCACAGATCTGTGAAGGGGTAAACAACCCATCACATATTTGTGACGGGTAATCTACAACAAGTGTTCCCATCGTAGATATTTTTAAATAATAAAAAAATAAACTAACACAAAATAACTAACTTTAAAATTTTTAAACTATAACTAAACAACAAAAAATAACTAAAACTAAAATTAAATAACACAAAATAATTACCTCAGTGACTGAAAGAGTGGTGACAATGGCACTGAAGATAGTAACAATACTGTTGAGAGGTAGCAGCCGTAGAGAAAAAAGAATCAAGGGAGTAAGAGAAAAATGGCGTGAGAGAGTGGGGGAGAAATGGCGTGAGAACATGGGGAGAGAGGGGGGGAGAAAGGGCGTTCGATAGTGGGGAAGGAGAAGGGGGGAGGGTGTTTAAATACAAAATAATGATGAGACTGGTCAATCCCATTGTAAAACAGCGATGGGACGCTCAGTCCCTTGGCAGTTTAGTGACGGGATTGAGCGTCTCGTCACTGTTTTACGATGGGACACTTTATCCTATCGCTGACAATGACAGGAGAGGTTATCCCATCATTGTTTTACGATGGGACACTACACCCCATCTCTATTTTGCGATGGGACAGGCCATTCCGTCGCAATTTTGTGATGGAAATTCCAACCCGTCATTAAATCATTTTAGTGACAGATTTTCATCACTAAACCCATCACAAATTAGTGGCAGATGGGACCCCATCATAAAATCCATCACTAATTTATGATTTTCTTGTAGTGTCATGTCATGTGAAAAATCACGACTTTCGATGCAACAGTACATGCACAGGTATGATAAAATGCTCATAAATTATATATGACTTAGCAACACTTGTGAATATCATGCATAATATAGACAATCACATCGCGTATAAGTTTTTTGGGATAAAATCACTCACCTTGACCAATGATTTGACTTATCCTCGAACTACGTGCTCGACCTCGATTTTCATGCTTGATCTCCAAAATTTCACAATCTCTCAATTTTTGAGCCTCAATGTACACTGGCCATTATATTTATTCAAAGAAATATCAATACCTATTTTTTTCATAATTTTTATGTATTTCTTCCTATTTTTTCCTCAATAAATTCCAAATAAATATCTCTTCAAATATTTTTTCCAAATTTTTGTCCACAACAAATCATAAAATAATTTTGGAAAAAATTATTAAAAAAATTTCAAAAATAAATACCTATACACGCGCCCTCACACGCTTGAAGCAAATGACTTCTTCATTTCTCTAGTCGTCGGCGATGCTTCGATGCCCGATCTTTTTACACCACCTTGAAGCCCTCCTCTAGTTGATCCCAATGACACTCTTCTTGGCTTGAAATACCACTGAAAATGCCTTAAACAACCAAATTTCAGTCCAGCTCCGGCATCGATCGCGACTTTTCGGCCAAGCTTGAAAGACCCTTAAACCCTCACAAAAACCTATCAAACTTTCCAGAAATGATTCTCAACACTCCAAGAATAAAAGCCTTTTATCCACCACACTCGATTCTCCCTCTAAAGCATTCAATTTGAAGCTTGAATTGTGATGAAATCCTCAATTATTCGATCCTTATTTATACCCAAAATAAAGTTAAGACAAGCCATGCTTTGTCAAATCAGAGCCTTTAATGTCTTAATACGACCTTATCTCGCTTCAAATCTCCATGATTATCCTCAAATATGCTTGCTCGATTTTTTGGCAACCCACGGCCATGCCTCGTCTTACCGACGTCACATCACGACTATTCTTTGTCCATATCTTGTCCAAATCAACTCCCCATGCTCTGAAGCCCATGATGGATCCTGAGGCGAACCTTCCTGACAACAATCAGAGGTTGGCTGGTGGTGCCAGAGGCTTGGTCAACGGTGACCATGGCTATTTTTTAAAAATTTGCACTTTAACCTTTTTTTTTTTCTTTCTAATTTTCATTTTAGCCTTTGTTGAAGTTCTTAATCTTCAATATTTGACCATTTGAACCTCTAAGATCCATGCTCTTCATTTGGCCCAACAAATTTGAAAAAAATATCATTTTCGACGCCTTTCCCACTAGAATTAGGATTTACACTTAGGCCCAAAATTATACAAGAATTACGTTTTGATCGTGAATCCCTTTGTTTTATCTCGAAACCATATCAAGGTTGATCCTTATGAAAACTTAAATCTTCTCAAGGTTTCGTTGCCTTTTCGAAAGTCCCTTACAATGATTTGATTTCCTAGGCTACATCGCAGTTGTACCGAAAACTGTCTCTAATCCAATTTCTTTCAATGTAATAAATCATGCCTCGAGACGTTCGTAAATCCCATACCCTTTTTGTAGGTATCTAAGCCCCAAGGCATTCTTTATAATTAATTCAGTCACTTTTTTGGGCTATTTTGATACCAACTTCCATGAAATTTTATTTTTGTAATAAAATACTTAATCTTGAAATAAGCCAAAATTTTTTAGTATTACATTTACTATTCAGCACTTGACTATATAGTTTCCTTTGCTTGATTTTTCACATGCCACACATGCCATCTATACGATCATATATATTTTCCTCAAATTCAATACCCAAATTAAAGGAATATTCAACTCACCTAATAATATTTCTCAAGTGGCCTAAATCAGCTAATGTGTCATTACAGACAAGTTCAATTTGTTACATAATTATTGCATATTGCTAAAATAACTAAGTTTCATATGGGTGTTGTATTTAAATTTCACTACGCACATGAAATCTGAAAATTTTTAAAATCCCACACAACCGTATGAGATTTCCAACAAGGGGTTAGTGGGATTGATTTATCCTATTTTCATCGAAAACTTTCCAAGCTTTAAAATTAACTCACTTATATTCTAAATTTTTCAAAATTAGAAATAACACTTTTTCATTACAAACAACACCAACTAAATTATTTACAGAAAAAAAATCATTAACTAAATTTACCCTGCACCTCTTGAATTTTGGGTATTTGACCTAAACACTTCTGAACTTTGGGCACATGGTCTAACCCTATAAACTTTATTTTTTGCCAAATTAGTCTAACTTTTAAGGAAAATTTGAGGATTGATTTGGGAAAAATAAAAGTTTAAAGAGTGTTTGAGCTAAAAATTCAGATTAGAGATATACAATCAATTTATTTTGACACTATTATAAGAAAAAAAGGTATCATGAGTAATTTTTAAAAAGTTTAAAAACTAATTGACTAATTTAGAAAATGTATTATCAATTTAACCTGTTTGGCAACGGACGTCCAGATAGAGTTAAGTCCTTGTGTTAGCCTACGCAGACCCTCCTTCCAAAGTGCCGCTGCCCGGAGCATTTTCCTTCACTGCGTCATCAATGGCGGCTTCTCTGAAATTCGACCTTAGGCTGTTCAGATCCTCCCAGTTCCATTCCAAATCTCTCTCCAAGCGCTACTCTACATCCCTCACCGTCCGCTGCTCCGCTACTTCACAGGCGAGACGCTACTCCATTACTCTGCTTCCCGGCGATGGCATCGGCCCCGAAGTCATCTCCGTGGCCAAGAATGTCCTCAATCTCACTGGTTCTCTCAAAGGTACTTTACTGAACTCCTTATCTGCGAATCTGACCTTGTTTTGCAGCTTCGTTACTGATAAAATGGAGGTGAAGTTTAAGGGAAATTATTGATATAATTCGAATTGTTTGGTTGGCGGAATAATGGCTTAAATTTTTCTTGCTAAGAAAATCCAGTTATTACGGTTTAGGGTTGAAGTTATTAATTGGCATTGCGCGTTAGGGATTGTATTTGATTTCAAGGAGATGCCTGTGGGCGGGGCTGCCTTGGATTTGACTGGGGTTCCGTTGCCGGAGGAGACCCTTTTGGCTGCAAAGCAATCTGATGCAGTTCTTCTTGGCGCAATTGGAGGGTTAAATTGTCTCTCATTACTTTTTCAGCGTAATTATACAATTGTTGTTTGATTCTAATTCTTGTAATGTTTTGTCTTTTGGTATGCAGGTACAAATGGGATAATAATGAAAAACAGTTGAAGCCTGAGACTGGATTACTTCAGCTTCGGGAAGGTCTTAAGGTCTTTGCAAATTTAAGGCCAGCTTCTGTTTTACCGCAGGTAACAAATGCCCTACTAAGTTGTAATTTTGCACAATTTATGCTGTGTTCTAAAAGATATTGGGAGTTAGTGTGGCTAATGATGAATGAATTAAATGAAGATGAGTTGTGAAGTTCATTGGTTCCTACCGTTACATGTTTAAGGATGAAACTTAAGCGTGAAAATGACATAGGGATTAACTCCAAGTATGCTATGCATTATAATGGTCATGTAGTTGTTTAAATCTTTCAAAACCAACATGTATGTTGTGTTGAGGGTAAATGTTGAACTCCATGCTGAAAGGGAGAACAACATAATTGTACTTATCTCTGATTGACGATAACAGGGTTTAGGCCAAACAAAAATGTTAATTTGGTGTATAATAGAATCCCCATTTAGCTATGGTGGCAATCTTCAAGTTTTTATGGCTGAGGCATCAACATGACTCTTCTTCGAATTTTTTGAAGTCCAGTAAAAAATGGTATAATATCTCCGGCAGCTTCATGCTGAAATTTTTTCACCAAGGCATGAGTTCTTGCCACTGCGCAGATTAGGGCCTGCTACATGTATAATAATTGTTTAGTTTCCTTTGGATATAAGAGCCATATCCTTGCCTTCTTATTCAGTTATTCAATCTGTAAAAACAACCTAAATTTACATAAAAGTTTTCAGGTAGTGAAAGAAATTGTCATTTAAGCACTAGAACAAGTAAAATTGAAAAGTCAGTATGAAATGTTTATATATTTATGTAATATATTGATTTTCTTTAGTTATACATGACCAGATTAATACTTTGCAAGCTTAACTTTCCAAGCTTGGTTATCAATTGCATGTAGGCCCCTACTGTATCAATTCTTATCAAGACGATTGTATTAGATATCAATTTATGATGCTTGTATGTAAACAAGTATATGTATGGATGGGCAATTTATAGGCACAAGTGGTTTATAAACTCTTTCTGTTGTTTTTCTTTGCAATATATGATCCACAAAAGTATATGTATGGATCACTTCTGCATTATGACAAATGATCTCTTTTCTAATTCTATCCTTTTCTTTATGGCTGCACATGCACTGAAATATTCTTATCTTCATTAAGCTTATATTCTGCACATGCTGATGCATTACTGCCTAACATTTCGTGCCATACAACAAAGCTAGTTTTATGGCCATTTGATAAAGTTTTCCTTTAGGTTTATCAAGATTTTATTATCGTGTAAAATTCTAGACGTGTTTCTCTATTTTAAAATATGTGTCTTAATTTTGTAAGCAACATCCTAAATGATCTCCCCATATTTTTGGACAATTTATCTACGGTATTTGATTTGATCTTTTTTTTTTTTTTGGTTGGAATGACTTGATCTTAAACGATAGAAATACATGGAAGTCTAGAATTCATGTAGCCGACCCCACATAGTGGGATAAAGGCTGGATATGTTGTTGTTGTTGTTGTGGAATGACTTGATCTTCAAGTATCAAATACCATTAACACTTCTGTTTTCCAATTTACTCAACTTGAAGCCTTTGGATTCTAAGGTGTCCATCCATATTTCAAGTTGAGCATTGACACCTTTTTCCCATCTACTAAATGATATCATTTATAAATAAAATACATAGAGAGACCTGTTATTTTTTGTGTTTAGTGAGTCATTCGTCATTAGGGTAAAAAATAAGGATTCACTGCAGATCCTTGATGTAATTAGAAAAATTTTGTATCTCCTCCAAGGGTTTTAATATACGTTTCTGCTCCATAATGCATTTCTTTAATAGCCTGCATATAAGAAGTTTAGACTCCTTTCTTCTCTGAAGCCTTTATAAGATTTCACTGAAGACTTTGTCATAAGTTTTTATCTAAATCAAATACAATTGGTTTTGTTTTTTTGCTTTTTCATCAGACACCTTAGCAAGTATGTAGCTTCCATTGTTGGCCTACTAGGCATAAAACCAAATTGACTTTTTAAGGTACCTTGGTTTCTCATCTTGACCTTTACTTGAGGATGTTTATGACCAGTTATTTTTTTGTTTAATTTTATTTTGAAATTCGTGATGCTTTGGATTATAGCTTGTGTTTTATATATGAGAATCTGTAGATCACTTGACACCCTCAAGTTTGAGTTTCAATGTTTCTAATGCTTGAAATGACTAGAAATTTATCACATCATCAGTGAGCATAAGACACTCTCTCTTACATTAGCTTCCACTAATTAAGTTCTTCAATTTCTAACCTAGTAAGCACTTGATGGGAACTGAGGGACAAGAAGAAGACAGAAAGGAGAAGAAAAGTAGGGGAAGGAGAGGAAATCTGAAAGAAGATAAAGGTAGGGAGAAAAAAAAATGACAAAAACCAAGGAGAGAGATGGAGAAAACAAGAAATTATTGTTTTCAGTATCAATCCAAAACATGTACATTACTGTTGATCATTCTCATATTTTTACAGTGAAAAACATAATAATACTAGGTATCAAACTAGAAGAATTCAAATTATAATTATAATTAATCAAATTATAAGATTAATTAATCTTATAATTAATCTTAATATAATTAATCCACTGCCGGTCCCAAGCCCGGATAAAGGAGGAGGGTTGCGTTAGGTAGCCGACAGCCAGCGTAAAACCTAGTCGGATCCAAATATGAATTCTAGACAAACTATCTGTTGGAATGTAACCCACATAGAAGTCTAGAATTCATGTAGCCAACCCCACATAGTGGGATAACGGCTGGATATGTTGTTTATAATCCTAGTTGGTTTATGATAATAAACTTAATCCTAATTCTATTTAGGATTCTTGCTATTCTTCTTTTTATCCTAAAATATCTCTTCTTTCATTGACATCTATCTACCCCTCTTTTAGCATACTCATTGTTCTTGTAGATTACTATGAGTAATATTATAATGATTTATGTTTTTAGGAATGATATTGAGCTTTAATAATGAATATAAAATTCTGGTTCTTGCATATTTTGAAGATCTAAGGATTCAGTTTGAAAGTCAAGACCTATATTGTTCATCTTGTCCAAGAAACTTTAAAACTGGTTTAAAGCATTCTAAAAGATGACATTTTCTCCAAATTAATGAAGGGCTATGGCCCCATGTTTTCTATCAAAAGTTTGAATCAGTTTTAGTTACATTAATCACCTGTTTGTAAATATAAATGTGGACATTTTTCATTGAACAAGTACCATGCATATAACCAAGTCTTTTTTCATCTGAACTTATAGTTTCAGTTTTCCATTGTGTTAGGTAGCCATGACGTGCAAAAGCGAAGAACTTAAAAATCAAGTAGAACAACTAATAGGACAAAAAGATGCAAAAAATAATGATTTTAGTCTAATTCCCCCCCCCCCCCCCCCCCTGACGCAAACAAAAATATCCTTTATTTGTTTACTTTTACTAAGGTTGCAATGGGTCTGTTATGCAGTTGGTTATCTGATCCCTATCTCAACTCAAATGGGAAACGCTCCCCTATACTTGAGCCATAACCGTATAAAGTTTTGCTTTGAAATTTCACATTATTTTACATTTTTCTATTTGAATTCATGCCTGCTTCATTTAATTTAAATGGGCTTTGATGACTAAAGTTTGGATTGAGGCGAACTTCAAGGCTTCTTAGGCCTTACGGGGTATTACCGAAGGTTTATGAGGAATTCTGCCAAATTGGCTTGGTCGTTGACAGAGCGTCTCCGAAAAGATAACTTCTATTGGGATGAGCTATCGGAGCAACCATTTCAGTCACTAAAAATGGAGGGTAGGATGGAAAGCTACCATCAACAGATGGTGGGACAAATGGAAGGATTGTAGGCTGGATTTGAGTCAATGAAAACTAAGTTTCAACGGGTACAAAATATAGAAAAGACCATGGCTGTGATGATAGACCAATTTAATGTTATGATGACAAGATGGGATGATTAGGAAAAGGAGAGGAAGGGGAAGCAGAGTGGGGAAAATAAACCTATACCTCAGAGGTCACGCCGGATCTTGGAGGGAAGAGTAGGGACGTAGGCAGTGGATCCGATGGATTTTGGAGGCCAAAAATACGAGATAGGCGATTGGAGATGCCACTTTTCGAGGGAGAAGATCCAGATGGATGGGCTTTAAGGGCCGAACGTTATTTTGTTGTGAATCAGTTGACGGACGCTGAGAAATTGGAATCTGCGGCCCTTTGTTTTGAAGGGGTTGCTCTTTCATGGTTTAAGTGGGAACAAAAGAGAAAAAGGGTGAGGAGTTGGGAGGAACTCATGGGGCTATTGTGGAATCGATTTCTGTCCATACAGGAAGGCTCGATGGGGGAGAGATTTCTAGCTCTCCGGCAGTGGGGATCCTTCAAGGATTACTGTCTTTGCTTCGAAACTCTGGCATCACCGATCGAAGACATGCTGGAGGCCATGTTGAAAGGGCATTTCATTAATGGGCTGAAACCGGACATAAGGGCAGAAATTAGGGTGTTAAGGCCCACTAGCCTTGAGCAAATAATGGACTTGGCCCAACAGATTAAGGAACGTAATCATGTTATCCAAGGAAGTAATTTCGGGTCCGGCCCAAATAAAGGTAAGGCCCCTTCAGCCTCGATCCCAAATTATCAGAGAATTACGATTCCTCAACCTTCGAATTCTTCCCCAAATTTGCAACACTCAACCCAGCCATCTCATACTGGCCTCTGGCCGCCGGAAAATAGAACAACCCATCTTTCAAATGGCTTAGTGAAAGCGAGTTGCAAGTTAAACGTGTGAAAGGTCTCTATTTTTGATGTGAAAAAATACACGATTGGGCACAAATGTAAGAATAAGGAGCTACCGATGATGGTCATATATGAAGATGCAAAAATCCTCTCTTTGGAAGAATATTATGTTGTGTTTATTCCCTTGGGAATGCCACAAATACATACACAATGGATCCTAAGAATTCTCCTAGATTTTAGAGATTAGATTCGTACTTTATAGGATTAGATTATAAGAACCTTAAATACAAACAAATCTAATAAAAAATAATTAAGAAAGATAAGATATTACAACAATATAAATCAAGATAAATCACGGAGGATAAATCAGCAAAAAACGAGCTAAGTGATGAGATTCAACACAATAGGTAGGATTTCCAATGAATGAAGTGAGTTTCGACTGTATTGCAACTCTCAATTACAAGGAAAAAAATAGTGTAAACAAGCAACAAACTGGGCATTTGAGAGGCCCAGAACTCTCCTGCAAGAAAACTCCAAATTCTTTCCTCCCTTTCTCTCTCTTCTACTCTTCTTTTATAGGTTGTTATCCCTCCCTCCTCCATAACCGTATTTGGTTATGCACATGCACATGCTGGTTTGTTACACAAACCAGCCAAGTGTCTACTCTACCCTTGGCGCAGATGCTGGCTGTTACGCCCTCCAGCTGTGTCCCCAATATTCCTTTGATGCTTGTAGCACCTATGGTAAGTCTGTAGTACCGAAGGCCTAACATCACTCCCTTCCCTAACTTTCACCTTGTCCTCAAGGTGAAAAAAAGGAAATTGCTGCTGAATTAGGCTATAAGGCTCCCAAGTGGCTTCCAAAGGAGGTAACCCCTTCCATTGAAGTAGAACATCCAATCCCCCTAAGTTACTTCCTGTTCCTGGCCTGACCCCCAGCATTGCCTTCGGTTCAACCAACATCTCCAAATCTGCACTTAACTGATTGGGAATTTCCACCGTGGCTTGCAATGCACCCTTGGCTTCTCGTAGCTGGGACACATGAAAGACGGGGTGAATGCTGCAGGATGAAGGCAGCTTTAACCTGTAAGCTACAGGTTCGATTTTCTTTTCAACTTCAAATGGACCATAGAATCTAGGAGCCAACTTCTCATTGGAACGACCAGCCAATGCCTTTCTACGATAGGGTATTAGTTTCAAGTAAACTAAGTCCCCTACCATAAACTTCACTGCTCTTCTTTTCATATCAACCCCCCCCCCTTCTTCATTACTGCTTGAGCTCTTAGTAGCTCTGTGCCTTAAGTTCCTCCAAAATGTGATCTCTTTCAACCAGCTGCTGCTCCACCACTGAAATAGGAGTGGATCCCCTTTCCACCCTCAGTATTGCTGGCGGTTCTCGCCCATAGACTGCCTGGAATGGTGTAGTTCTCGAGGCTGTGTGGTATGAAGTGTTGTACCAAAGTTCAGCCCAAGGTAGCCACACAAACCAAGCTTTAGGTTTAGAGGAAGCAAAACAAGGAAGGTATGTCTCCAATGTCCTATTCAGCACCTCCGTTTGACCATCCGTTTGTGGATGGTAAGCTGTGCTGCGGTGGAGCTTGGTACCTTGGAGGCGAAACAATTCCTCCCAAAATTTGCTCTTCATTCTTGTCCCTATCGGATACAATGGACCGTGGTAGACCATAAAGCCTCACGACTTCCTTGATGAAAATTCCTGCCACTTCTCTAGCTGTAAAAGGGTGTTTCAGCCCAATAAAATGCCCGTACTTACTGAGTCTATCCACCACCACCAAAATCGAGTCCATTTTAGCTGACCTTGGTAAGCCTTCGATAAAGTCCATAGCAATGTCTTCCCAAATCTGGTTTGGGATAGGGAGGGGCTGCAAGAGCCCTCTCGGCTTTAGGGCTAGCACCTTGTTTTGCTGGCAAATAGCACAATGACTCACATACCTGTGGATGTCCTTCTTCATACCTAGCCAATATACATTTGCCGCAATCCTCTTGTAGGTTTTCAAGAATCCCGAGTGTCCCCCCACATTCCCATCATGTCCCTCATGTAAGAGCAATGGAATGAGAGAAGAACCCTTTGGTAGGTACAATCTACCCTTGTAGAGGAGGTGGCTGTCCACCAACTGGAAATGGGGTCTGGAAGTAGGATCAAGCTGGAGATCCTTGACCACCCCTTGCAGCCACTCATTTTCTGCTACTTCACGAGCCAGCTGATCAAGTTGGAGAACCTAAGGGACGGTTAAGGCTAGGAGGGCAGCAGAGTGGCTGATGCGGGACAATCCATCTGCTGCCTTATTTTCCAGCCCAGGTTTATATTGATTTTCGAACTGAAATCCCATTAACTTGATTATCCACTTCTGATATTCTGGGCTCACCAACCTTTGCTCCATTAGAAATTTGAGACTCTTTTGGTCGGTCCTGACCACAAACTTCTGTCCCAACAAGTAATGCCGCCACTTCTGCACCGCAAATACAATGGCCATCAATTCTCTCTCATAAACTGATTTCCTCCTTCCCAACTGATTAAAGGCATGACTGAAATAAGCAATAGGTCTATGGTCTTGCATTAAAACGACCCCCATGCCATATCCAGAAGCATTTGTCTCCACCACAAATGGCTTGGCAAAATTCGACAGAGCCAAAACAAGCAGTGACACCATGGCAGCCTTGAGCTGTTGGAAAGCTTGCTCAGCTGCCTCATCTAAAAAAAAATTGTTCTTCCGAAGTCGCTCCATGAGTGGCCATGCTAACCTTCCATAATCTTTAACAAAACGCCTATAATAACCCGTGAGACCAAGGAAACCACGCAATTCCTTCGATGTGGTAGCAGTGGGCCAATCTAACATAGCTTTTACCTTGCTATAATCAGCGGAAACCCCTTGTTGTGATATAATGTGGCCTAAGTACTCAATTTCCAGTTGTCCAAACGAACACTTCTTCTTATTCGCAAAAAGTTGGTTAGCTGCCAGCACCTCCAGCACACAACACAAGTGTTGTGCATGCTGTTCAAAATCCTTGCTGAAAACCAATATGTCATCGAAAAATAGTAGCACAAAACACCTCATTTGCTCCCTGAAGATGTCATTCATCAGTGACTGAAACGTGGCTGGCGCGTTAGTCAATCCGAAAGGCATTACGAGGAACTCGTAATGGCCTTCATGCGTCCGGAAGGCTGTCTTTGGAATATCTTCATCCCTAACGCGAATTTGGTAATACCCAGATTTAAGGTCGAGTTTGGAGAAGACCTTGGCCCCATGAAGCTCATCCAACAACTCCTCGATCACTGGAATTGGAAACTTGTCGAGCACAGTCACCTTATTCAAAGCCCTATAGTCCACACAAAAGCGCCATCCCCCATCCTTCTTCTTGACAAGCAGGACTGGGCTAGAGAAAGGGCTGGAACTTGGTTGTATGATCCCCGCTGCTAGCATCTCTCCTACCATCTTCTCAATCTCGTTTTTCTGTAGGTAAGGGTAACGGTAGGGCCGCACACTAACCGGTACTGTGCCTGGTAGTAGGTTGATTGCATGATCTTTTTTTCTGGAAGGAGGCAGCCCTTCAGGTGTTGTGAACACCTCCTCAAACCCAGCTAACACCTCGTTTAGGAACAGTGGAACCTCTACCTGATTGTCATTGTATTCAGCTGCCATCATTCTCAGTTCAAGCAACATTCCTTCTCCATTCTCCTTGAAGGCCTTCATCATTGCTTTCAAGGATACCAAACTTTTGCTCAAGCTGGGATCTCCCTGCAAGGTCACAGCCAATCCCCCAACTTGAAACTTCATAGTCAAAGCCTTCCAATCCACTCTCATCTTCCCCACTGCCGCCAGCCACTTCATCCCAAGGATTACATCAAAACTATCCAACTCCAAAGGCAGAAAATCCTCCACGATTTGTAAGTTTTGTAGGTGCAACTTCACCCCCTTGCAAATGCCGACCCCTTGCACCGCCATTCCTGTCCCCATAATAACCCCATATCCGGTCGTTTCTGTTCGCGGCAGCCCCAATTGTTGCACCAATTCAGCCGCTATAAAATTGTGCGTCGCCCCTCCATCAATAAGTACTACCACTGGTTGCCCTTCTATAACCCTTTGTAGCTTCATTGTTTGCGGTGTTATCAATCCAACCACTGAATTCATGGAGAGTTCAATGACTTCACTGCCTTGCCCCACTTCTTCTTCTTCTTCTTCTTCTTCCCTTCCTTCCCTTGTTTCCTCCTCAACTCCTTCCCTTTCTTTTTCTTCATCATAAATCATCAAAACGTGCAGCTCCTTGTTCTTGCACCTGTGGCCAACCGAATATTTCTCATCACAACAAAAATATAATCCCTTATCCCTTTTCCCTTTTGGCTTTCCACTCGGCCTCACTGAGTCATTTAAAAGGAGCATTGCTACCACTCCCAGCCACTGGCAGCTTGCTGCTCACCTGACCAAAGACTCTCGAATGAGGAGTCGGGCTTCTTGATTGTATGGGAGGGGGTCGAACGACATTGGTTGTGGAGTGGGTAAGGAAATTACTCCTAGCTGGTCCAATCGCCCTACTGCAGCTTAGCATGGCTGCATTTTTATCCTCGATACATTGCGCCATCATCATGATCCGATCCAACCCCCTAGGTTGCAATACCCTGATCTTAGCCTTGATTTCCGGCTTAAGGCCGTTGATGAAATGGCCTTCCAAAAATGCCTCAGAGACGTCCGACACTGGCACGGCCAAAGTCTCGAACATCAGCCGGTAATCCTTAACAGTATCAAATTGTCGCAGAGCCAGGAACCTCTCCTCTAGTGACCCTTCTTGAGTTGGACGAAATTGGTTAAGAATTCCCTGCTTGAGCCCTTCCCAACTGTGAATCCCCCTGCGCCTAGACTCCCACTGGAACCAAGCAAGGGGCCCTTCCTCGAAGCACAACGCTGCGGACTCGATCTTCTCATCCTCGGACAGCTGGTTGATCGCGAAGTACCTCTCCACCCTGAAAATCCAGTCGTCCAGGTTGTCTCCCTCGAAGGTTGGCATTTCCAGTCGTCGACCTCTCCCTTCCTGTCGCCATGCAGCGCTCATGCCTCCCTCCATTCTTTGGTTCATACTGCCCCCCGGGGTCACTTCGGAATCTGGGGTAAATTCCGTTGGCCATTCGCTCCCATGGGCCTTAGCCTTCCTCTCCCGTTCTTGTTCGTCCCACCTTGTCTGCATGATGGCGAACTGTTCGAGCATCTCAGCTACGTTCCGATTTATGGTTTGAATCTCTCCCCTCATCGTGTCGACCTTCTCCTCCAGGTCCCCCACTCTCTCGGTTAAGTTTACCATGGTGATCGACGAATGCTTTGATACCAAATTGATGAGATTCAACACAATAGGTAGGATTTTCAATGAAGTGAGTTTCGACTGTATTGCAACTCTCAATTACAAGGAAAAAAACAGTGTAAACAAGTAACAAACTGGGCATTCGAGAGGCCCAGAACTCTCCTGCAAGAAAACTCCAAATTCTTTCCTCCCTTTCTCTCTCTTCTACTCTTCTTTTATAGGTTGTTATCCCTCCCTCTTCCATAACCGTATTTGGTTATGCACATGCACATGCACATGCTGGTTTGTGTATGCACATGCACATGCTGGTTTGTTACACAAACCAGCCAAGTGTCTACTCTACCCTTGGCGCGCGCATGCTGGCTGTTACGCCTTCCAACTGTGTCCCCAATATTCCTTTGATGCTTGTAGCACCTATGGTAAGTCTGCAGTATCGGAGGCCTAACACTAAGCAGCTCAGCCCTCCATCAACTCGGCAGCTTGGTCCTCTATCAGCTTGGCTATTAGCTCGGCAGCTCAGCCTAACAACTTCTGATCTACAAAAAAAAAGAAAAAAAAAAAAAAAGAAGAAAAGGGAATGATGGGAAAAGAAGACACAATAGAGAAGTCAGACGAACTGGAGGACATGATTAAGGAGGGTGAAATGGTGGAATTGTCGTTGAACTCCGTGCTAGGCCTAACTCCACCATAGACAGTGAAGGTAAAAGGGAAAGTTGGAGGGCTGGATGTGGTAGTCTTAACACAATTTCATAGCAGTCAAACTTGTGCAAAAATTAAGGCTGTTATGAATGCAAACTCGTGGGTACGACGTGATTAGGGGTTCGGGTATGGAAGTACAAGGAGCTGGAATATGTAGGGGGGTGACTTTGAAGTTGCAAAATGTGGAAATAGTTGAGGATTTCTTGTCGTTAGAATTGGGAAGCTCGGATGTTATTCTTGGAATGAAATGGTTAGCCACCCTTGGGTTGACATAGGTGGATTGAGGATTGTTGGTTATGAAATTTCGAGTGGGGGACACTGTTGTTACTTTGCAAGGTGATCCTAGTCTCAGTAAGACATTAGTACCCTTAAAGTCGATGATGAAGGTGTTTCGTGAAAATGGAGAAGGTGTGCTTCTGGAGTTAGGAAGTCTGACTATTGATCTCATGGAAGTAAGGGTGGAAGTACCCGATGGGTTACAAGAAGTGTTGACAAAATTTAGGGTGGTTTTCGAGGAGCCGTGTGGACTTCCCCCTCGCCGGAGGCACGACCACAATATCACATTGCATCCTGGGACTACTTCGATAAAGTGTGAGACCTTATTGTTACCCGCATATTCAGAAAAATGAGATAAAAAGATTAGTTCAGGAGATGTTGGCAATAGAGATAATACGACCCAGTATTAGTCCTTTCTCCAGTCCGGTGTTATTAGTGAAGAAAAAGGACGGAGGCTGGAGGTTCTGTGTTGATCACAGATCATTGAACAAGGCGACAATACTGAATAAATTCCCTATTCTGGTAATCGAAGAACTACTGAATGAATTGAATGGGGCGGTCATTTATTCCAATTTGGACTTAAATTCAGGCTATCATCAGATTCGATATACCAAAAATTGCATTTCAAATACACGAAGGCCACTATGAGTTTCTAGTGATGCTTTTCGGCTTGACTAACGCCCCTGTCACTTTCCAAGCCTTAATGAACAACATTTTTAAGGAGCACTTGAGACAGTTTGTCCTGGTATTTTTTGTCACGGTAGACAAAGAGAGAATCCTTGAATCAGTGTGATGCAAGGATGGTCAGAGGAGACAAGAGAGGGGAAGAGGAATCAGAAGAGCGAATGAGGGAGAAGGGTGTGAGATAGAGAGCGAGAGAGTGGAGAAAAAGTTCTTAATCATTCATGTCCTCTCTCCATCAGTGGAGGAGTTAATATACTCGCTCGGTGGGGAGAATCTCGCCCATGCAAGCAGTTACAACCGATTACCTTAGATCCATTCCCTAACCAATTCCTTTGTCTTTTCCTCAGGCTTTACACGTGGCCTGACATCTACCCGAATGCTAGCTGTAGCAGAAATATTCTAACGGAAAGAGGGATTTCAATGAAACAGAAAATTAACTAGGCTAAAAGCAAAAATTTAAAATCAGTTGCAGTAGGTTCGTGACAACTTTCCCCCCTTGAGATGTTTCTTGTCCTCAAGAAACGCTGAGGAGGCTCGTAGCTCTCGGAAAACGTTGCAGTAAGCTTGGAAGATATTCCCAGGTGTTATTGTGAGTGTCCTCTTGTCCCCATTTCACCAAAACTTGAATGAGGGGAACCCCTTGGTTGTAAATCACTCTTCTATCCATGATAGCCTCGGGCTCCTTCTGATCATCCCCCTCCTTCTCCTTAGGTAGTGCTGGTAAAGTTGAATTGACTTGTTCGATTCCTGTGGACTTCTTAAGGAGAGATACATGAAAAACTGGGTGTATGTGGGTACCTTCCGGTAGCTGGAGTTTATAGGCCACTTTGCCTATCTTTTTTGTGATGGTGAACGGGCCAAAGTACTTAGGACTTAATTTAGTGACGAGCTGTTGGCTGATGGACTTCAAATGCTGGTACCTTAGTCGCAAGTATACTTGCTCGCCCACCTCAAACTCTCAGTCGCTTCTCTTCCGATCCGCGAATTGTTTCATCCTGTTCCTGGCAGAGGCCAACTCTTGTTTTAGTTGCTACACCACTTCCCTCCTCTGTTGCAAGTAGTCATCCACTGATAATTCCATAGAGGGTCCTCTTACCATTAGCAGCAGTGGGAGTTTAAACCCATACAATGCTTCATAGGGAGACATCTTTAAGGCTGAGTGATAGGTAGAATTATACCACCATTGGGCTAGGGGAAGCCACTTATGCCAGTGCTTTGGCTGCATGATACACATGCATCTCAAGTAGGTTTCTAGTACTTGATTCACTCGTTCAGTCTGTCCATCCGTTTGTGGATGGTAGGCTGTTGACCTATTGAGCCAGATTCCCATGGACCCCATGAGCTCTTGCCAAAATCGGCTGGTAAAGATCTTGTTACGATCTGATACAATGGTTCCTGGTACTCCATAATGGGAAACCACCCTGTCAATGAACAACCGAGCCACTTCCTTGGCTGTGTAGGGGTGAGCTAACCCAATAAACTGAGCAAATTTGGTAAACCTGTCCACCACCACCATCACACTGTCTTTTCCTTCTGACTTAGGCATCCCTTCGACGAAGTCCATGGCCACGCTAGTCCAAGCTCTGTCCGGTATAGGCAGAGGTTGTAGGAGGCCCGGGTAGGCCACATTTTCCAGCTTACACCTTTTGCATGTATCGCACTCTTAACACAAACCTTTGGACATCTCCCCTTAGGTTAGGCCAATGGAATATCTGCTTAATCCTCAGGTAGGTATTCTGGATGCCAGAATGCCCACCCACTGGCGACTCATGTAGAGTTTGCATGATCCCTTGTTTGAGGTTTCCTCCCTTCCCTATGACAATCCTCCCCTTGTACCTCAACAGCCCCTCTGTTAAGGTGTAACCATCAGCCCTTCTCGACGATACCACCACTTCTTCTAATGTCTTCTTCATCTGCTCATCCCCAGCATAGCTATCAATCACCTCTTGACACCACACCGGCACTACTGCAGTAATTGCTGAAGTTTTGCCCTCTTCTTGGCGCCTTGATAGGGCATCAGCTACCACATTTTCCTTGCCCCTCCTGTACTGTATAGAGTAATCGAGACCCATAAGCTTAACCATCCCTTTTTTCTGCAGTTGAGTGTGTAATCTTTGCTGAAGTAGAAACTTGAGACTCTCATGATCTGTTTTAATGATGAATCTGCTTCCTTCTAAATAATGCCTCCATTTCTCCACTGCCATCAGCATTGCTAAGAACTCCTTTGCATAGATACTCAGCCCCAAATGTCTTGTGCTTAGGGCCTGGCTTAAAAATGCCAGCGGTCTACCCTTCTACAGGAGAACTGCACCAATGCCTACACCACATGCATCAGTTTCCAATGTAAAGGGTTCGTTGAAGTCAAGTAACCCTAGAATGGGGACTGCCCCCATTGCTTCCTTGAGCTTTTGGAAAGCCTCCTCAGCCTCCTCTCCCCACTTGAAATTTCCCTTCTTCAATAGTTCGGTTAGTGGCCAACTTAACACCCCATAACCTTTTACAAACCTCCTGTAATACCCGATTAGACCGAGGAATCCCCTTAATGCCTTGAGGGTTGTGGGTTTGGGCCAGTTGAGCATAGCTTCGATCTTCCTTGGGTCTGTTTTCACCCCTTCACCAAAGATCAGATGACCCAAATATTCAACTTGGCTTTGGCCGAAAGAACACTTAGACCTTTTGATGAACATCTGATTGGATTGGAGGACCTCTAGGGTAGTTTTCAGGTGCTTTAGATGCTGGTCAAGAGAAGGACTATACACAAGAATATCATCAAAGAAGACTAGTATAAACTTCCTCAAATATGGTTAAAAAATTTGGTTCATAAGAAACTGAAAAGTGGCTGGGGCATTGGTGAGCCCAAAGGGCATCACCAAGAATTCAAAGTGCCCATGATGGGTTCTAAAAGCAGTCTTATGGGTGTCTTCAGGGTTCATCTTGATCTGGTGGTAACCGGATCGAAGATCCAGTTTGGAGAATATGGTTGCATTGTGTAGTTCATCTAGGAGATCCTCTATTAGGGGTATTGGGAACTTGTCCTTTATGGTGATGGTGTTTAATTGGCGATAATCCACATAGAAGCGCCAAGTCCCATGCTTCTTTTTAACTAAGAGCATTGGTGAGGCGAATGGGCTATGGCAGGGCTTTATGAAGGACTGGTTCAGCATTTCTCTAACCATTTTTTCGATTTCTGATTTTTGGGTTGGCGAATATCTATAGGCCCTGATGTTTATGGGTTCTGAGTTTGGCTTGAGATGGATGGAATGGTCCAGGTTACGGGAAGGGGGTAGGGTGTTAGGCTCAGCAAATAGGTCCCCGAATTCAAGAAGCAATTCATCGATAAGGTGCTGAGAGTGTACCTGGTCAAGCTTCCCTTGTGGGCTACAGGTCACCACGTTTAGTTCCCCCATTGTTAGCTTTTCCCATCCTTCGCCCGCAGCTACCACTGAGAATAATTGGGCCAGCTTGCTCCAATTATTTTTGAATGCCTTATGCAGCCTCTTCCCTGTGATCAGCTTGCATGTACCAGTCTCCCTTCCTCCCTTTAATGTCATCCTCTTTCCTCCTTTATCAAAGGAGACTTCCATCCTATTGAAGTCAAAACTTATGGGGCTCACCCCTTTCATCCAATCCACCCCAAGCACCATGTCATAGCCCCCCAGTTGCAATAGCCTAAGATCAGCTTCAAACCCCTCTCCTTGCATCTCCCACTTAAACCCATAGCAAGCTGAACTGCTAGCATTTTTCCCCCATCCGCTACTGTCACACTAAGGGGCTGGGTTTTAGAGAGCTAGCACTTCAGCTTTCTAGCAATTTCCCCATCCAAGAAGCTATGGGTGCTTCTGCTATCTATTAAGACCAGCAAGCCCTTGTCCTTCACTCTTCCTTCCACCTTGATTATCTTGTTGTCGGTTACTCCCCTCAGGGCATGGAGTGATATCTCCCCATTACTCTCATTCCCAGGCTCCTCATCTTCTTCACTTCTATCTCCCTCCCCTTCTTCCAGTGTTTCCGGATTGCCCTCTAAAAGAAGAAGTTGGCGCTTACATTGATGCCCTGTGAAATACTTGTCCCTGCACCTAAAGCATAGGTCGGGCGGTCTCCGCTGGTCATTGTACCTAACATTGGGCTGGGGCATCGTTGGGGGCGTAGTTCCAGTATTGCCTCCGGTCCATTCGCGGCCTCCTCCTCTCCCGCCTTGGTGGGAGGACCTAGCTGCCATAGTTTTGGTTTGTTGCCTCTATTTTTTCATCAATGATTCCACTACCATCTCTTGTAGCCTAGCACACTCCATTGCTTGTTCCACCGTCCGGGGTCGGATCATCTTAACCATTGGCCTTAAATCGTCGCTGAGTCCACTCAAGAAGCTAGATACAAAGTATGCTTCCGAGAGGTGAGGGTCTTGACTACTCATGAGAGATCGCAGTTCTTCAAATCTTCTCAGGTAGGTTTTCAGCTCACCCCCCTGCCTGAGTTTGTTAAATTCTTCAATAATATCGGTCATGCTCCGTTCTCCAAACCTCTCGCATAGCTTCTCGGTGAATTCTCCCTACGTAGGATGACCCCCCACACTGACCCAACCTTGATACCATGCATCCACGATATCATCGAAATAAGCCATAGCGAAGGTAACTCTCCTACCCTCTTGTATGTCATACCAGCCAAACATTCTTTCGCACTTCCGCACCCACCAGCGAGGGTTGTCACCCTCAAAAACAAGTATCTCCATCCTGGGCATGGGGAACCCTGCTGGTTGGCAATGTCCTTGCTCATTACGTCCCCTATCCTGCATCACTCCTTCCTCCTCGTCCTGACCATTCCCCATATCAGGAGTTACAGGCCGGTTCAGCCCCCCATTGTGACGTAAGAGAGGTTCCGTTCTGTCTCGGGGAGGGAAGTCGGGAGCCAAACTGACTGGGTTTTGACGCGTAAACATCAGTATGAATTGCTGAAGCTGGTTACCCAGTTCTTCCCTAGTATGCGCCATCTCTTCGTGTAGTTGAGCCAGCGTATCGTCCAGCTTTTGATCGATCATCATGATCGCCTCGTGGTTACGAGCATTTTCCAGCTCGAGCTGGTCTACTCGTCTCTGGACCTCAGTCGTGGACGAGCTGACCTGTTACAGTTGAGTCTCCATGTTTTTCATATGAGTTCCTTCCGCCATGAGTCAGTGACACTCCTGGCCCGGAATCGAGCTCTGATACCAATTTGTCACGGTAGACAAAGAGAGAATCCTTGAATCAGTGTGATCCAAGGATGGTCAGAGGAGACAAGAGAGGGGAAGAGGAATCAGAAGAGCGAATGAGGGAGAAGGGTGTGAGACAAAGAGTGAGAGAGTGGGGAAAAAGTTCTTAATCATTCATGTCCTCTCTCCATCAATGGAGGAGTTAATATACTCGCTCGATGGGGAGAATCTCGCCCATGCAAGCGGTTACAACTGATTACCTTAGATCCATTCCCTAACCAATTCCTTTGTCTTTTCCTCAGGCTTTACACGTGGCCTGACATCTAACCGAATGCTAGCTATAGCAGAAATATTCTAACGGAAAGAGGGATTTCAATGAAACAGAAAATTAACTAGGCTAAAAGCAAAAATTTAAAATCAGCCACAGCAGGTTCGTGACATTTTTTTATGACATTTTGGTCTATAGCAAGAGTGTGGCAGAACACAAGGAGCATTTGAGGTGTGTATTAAGGGTCCTAACAGAACACAAAGGGAGATTGAGTATTTGGGACATGTTATTTCACAAGAAGGTGTGACTACAGATAGTGTTAAAATAAAGGCTATTATGGAGTGACCCAACCCCCAATCTCTATGCGAACTCCAAGACTTATTACTGAGGGTTTGTGAGGAATTATGGCAAATTGGCTTAGTCGTTGATATAGCGTCTCTAAAAAGATAACTTCTACTAGAATGAGCTATCAGAGCAATCATTTCAGTCACCAAAAAAGGATATGATAGATTTGCCAGTGTTAGTCTTAACTAACTCCTCAAAAGAGTTCATTGTGGAGACGGATGCTTTAGGGCAGTTTTGATGCAAGAGCAGCGACCATTTGCTTTTTTTAGTCACGCCCTAAATCCAATTGGTCGGAATAAATCGGTGTACGAGAGAGAATTGATGGCAATTGTATTCACAGTGAAGAAGTGGAGGCATTATCTGTTGGGGTGAAAATTCATCATTCAAACTGATCAGCGAAGCCTTAAATTTTTGGAACAGAGGTTGGTCAGCTCGGAATGTCAAAAATGGGTGGTGAAGTTGATGGGGTACGATTTTGAGATTCAATATTGCCTAGGTTTGGAGAACCGTGCAGCTGATGCACTCTCATGCCTCCACTCCCTGTCACGCTAATGGCACTTATCATTCCTCAAGTCTTATAGTTGGATCATTTGAAAAGGGAGGTAGAGGAAAATAGTAAACTCCAATAAATCATTAAAGAGGTACAATCTGATCCTTCCAGTAAACAAGATTTTGCGTTGGTGGATGGTCATTTGTTGTTCAAAGGGAAGTTGCATCTTCCCAAAGGCTCAACTTTAATTCCCCTGATGCTAAAGGAGGGTCACAATGGGCAAATTGGAGGCCATTTTGGCTTCCTCAAGACATATAAACAAATCTCTATCAATGTATATTGTGTTGGGATGAAACGAGACATTCATCAGTATGTTCGCCAATGTTCAGTGTGCAAGCAAAATAAATGTGGCACTTTCTCCTGGTGGTCTGCTGCAGCCACTCCCTATTCCTCGTCAAGTTTGGGAGAATGTGTCGATGGATTTTGTCAAGGGGCTGCCAAAATCAACAGGAATGGATTCGATTTTGGTTGTTGTGGATCGGCTAAGCAAGTATGGATATTTTATTGCTTTGAAACATCCATTTTTAGTAGCCAGTATAGCAGAGTTTTTTTTGAAAGAAAGTATTCGGTTGCATGGTATTCCAAACTCTATCGTTTCCAATAGAGACAAAATCTTTGTCAGCCATTTCTAGGAAGAACTTTTCCAGTTGCAAGGCACTAAGTTGAGTAGAAGCACATCCTACCACCCTCAGTTCGACGACCAAACAGAGGTACTTAAGAGAACATTGGAGACGTACCTAAGATGCTTTTCCTCCAATCCAAAGGCGTGGTTCAATTGACTTCCCTGGGCTGAATGCTGGTATAATACTTCTTACCATGTTTCCTCTAAATTAACTCCGTTTCAAATAGTTTATGGGCGTGAACCTCCCCCATTCCTGAGATTTGAGAAGGGAACAATAGTTGTCTCGGTGTTGGAACAATAGTTGTTAGAACGTGATTCAATTTTGGAGGAGTTGAAAGCCTAATTGTTGCGGGTGCAAGCGAAAATGAAAGATATAGTAGATAAAAAGAAGCAAGACATCCATTTTGAGGTTGGCGAATTGGTTTATGTGAAAATCCGCCCCTATAGGCAGAAGACACTGGCTTTTAGGCCAAATGAAAAGCTGTCACCAAAGTTTTATGGACCCTTTGCAATGGAGAAAAGGATTGGGAAGGTGGCGTGCAAGCTGTCTCTACCACCCTCTTGTGCAATTCATTCAGTATTTCACATCTCCCAGCTCCGAAAGGCTAAAGTAGCATTGCAGGAGGCTACCAAAATCCCTGACCAGTTAACTACAAAGCTGGAGATGATGGTAGAACCAGAATTTCTATTGCGAGTAAGGCCGGGCATGGGAAAAAACTTGAGGGGCATTGATATTCTTATCCAATGGAAGGGGTTGCCACCCCTTGAGGCCACTTGGGAACCGTACAATCAGATATTGCATCAATTTCTTGAGTTTCACCTTGAGGACAAGGTGAATCTCATGCGCGGGAGTAATGATAGGATCCCAGTTCAGAATATTAACAAGAGGCGTAACAAATTAACATCAACAAATTCAGGGGCAGAAGACGCAATCAGAGCTAGGACCGTGGGACCACAGAATGAAGAGGGAGAGCGACATCAGCACAAGCTTTAACAGATTCTGTCATACCTACATCTAGCACTATATAAGGAAGGAAGCAGAGAAGACACAGCAGGCAAAAATTCGGGAATATTGTTGGGAGAGAAAGGGCCCTCTTGAATTGGCCATTACCTTGTTTCTTTTTGTTATTCATTCAATCAATTGTAATTGAGTCATTCTGCGTACAATCTGAATTTTAGGATCTTATCAGACGCTAATAGGATTATAAGAAATTTTAATCATATAGAAACGGATTATTGTAGTTTTATTAATAAAATTTTGAAAATAAATTTAAATCAACATTTTATTGGGTAAGGATTCAAGAAACATGCCATATACAAACCTGACCTTGACCTGCATTGCATTTTACTCAAATTTCCATACATGTTCATATTCTACAGTGCACTCCTATAATCATCTTATTAGGGATGTGTCAGGGCAGGAATGTCCAAGTCATATTGTCATTCCTACTTTTCTTAGGTGTAGATGCAGTAGAACTTTGACCTTATCTTAAATGTAGCTTTGACCTAATATCAGTATATGTTGAATTGTTTACAACTAAAGATGTGTATTTATCGTTGCATGGCCACATATGGCGAGTTCACTTCTTGAATTTGCAATTGGTTATCACAATTTGCATCTGCTTCTCAATTTTTGCATAGATGGCGTGAATTTTTATAGAGAAACTTGCATAATAGTTGCCATTGAAGAATCCTGTTGTACAAAATGTTTCCTTGAATCAATTTAAATGTTGGAAATGTCTTTCTTAGAATAACAGCTTAAATGTATTAGTAAGTGTCATGTTTTGTTACTTTTTACCATAGCACTTCTTGCTTTGCTAGAATTTTGTAAAATATAGTAGACGCTGGCACTTGTGGGATGCTTATTCTGTGTTTGACTGATCCAGTTAATTGATGCTTCAACTTTGAAGAAAGAGGTTGCTGAAGGTGTTGACCTCATGGTTATAAGGGAGCTTACAGGAGGTCAGTACACTTAGGTTTCAGCCGAGGTTATTTGCAGTGAAATTTCTGCAGCTCTACTTTTCTGCTTTTCTTTTGTTAATTTTTACTTTTTTCTTTTGGGATTGTGATGCTACTTTTTTCTTCCTTGTCTTAACAATAGGTATTTATTTTGGAAAACCAAGGGGTTTTGGCACAAATAAGAACGGTGAGGAGATTGGTTTCAACACTGAGGTCTATGCCACCTATGAGGTAGTTATCTGATGCAATGTGCAAAAGTTCGTGTGAGTGCCAGAAGTTTACCTGTGTGCCCCTGCAACACTACCCCAGAAATTAACCCATGATACAAGATCTGCATAACTAGTTATAATCTTATTCTTCCATATGTCTTAAATGTGATAAGTTTTCTGGGTCATGATTTAGTAGGACAGGTAAAACTGACTCTGGATATGCTCTGTTTGGAGTTGTGTTGGATAGATAATTTATGACTGGAAGTAGCATGTCAATAGTGGTTGTAATGAAAATTTCTTTTATGTTGGATGGGATTTCATTACTTTTTTTTTTCCCCCATGTATGTCATAGATGGACAGAAGTAAGACAAAATGGATATTTGAAAAAGAAATTCTTTTGTCCTCTGAAAGGGAAAATACCATCTCTTCTATCCTGTGAATTCTACCTGGTTTCATGTTCTCAAAGATTTTAGATCTGGTGACTCAATGGTAAATATTGAAGTGGATATATAGTGTACACTGTATCATAGAAAGAAAATCCAAGTGCACATAGTCAATCCTCATTTGATATAGATTTTTGGTTAGTTGCAGCAGCAGTGCCTTAAGAAGCTTTTTTCTCTGTTATCATCTATATCTTGTTTATGCTGATTCTGCATAACATACTGTTTGAAGTGAAAATCGTTCTTGATAGATTGATCGTATTGCTCGCATTGCATTTGAGGCTGCTCGGAAGCGGCGTGGAAAACTCTGTTCTGTTGATAAAGCGAACGTGTTGGAGGTAGCTTCACAGCTGTAAATTTGTAATTGAGGTGTTATGTTTAATTCACTTTGGTTTCGGTATTGTTTACATCAGAAAAGAAACAAAATTAAGTAATTATTTTCTGAGTCAAGCTGAAAATTTGTAATATAAATAAAAGATATTCCTAGAGTCCAGACTTTGAAAACTTATTTTAGTTGGTGAGCTTCTGTTAATGTGATCAAGAACTTACCTTTGTTTCAACTTGAAGATGATGTGACCTTTTTGCAATTTGCCATTATATTTCCTCATCTTTTAACTGGAATTGGTGATTATGAGGAGAGTTGATAATGCAGGTGCAGTTGGGAAGTAGGGAAATCCTTCCAACCTATAGAAGGTTGTGTTAAAGAAAATCACCATTTTTTTAGATTTGGCTTCTGTTTGTACTGTTTTTGTTGAAAGAATCTTGTCTCTTCTTCTTGTATTTTTTTTTTTCCCTCTTAAAAGGGAAATTTGGTTTTCACGTACTAAGCCCTCATCAGAGAGAAGCAAGGAGCTCTAAAAGATAGACGGTATAACAATTTTAGCTCATCTATGAGAGTACCATTTATAATCCTTCAAATAACATGTAGTTAGTATGCCTATAGGCATGGGTCTACCTTTTTATTACTAAGGGATGCTTAATATCTTTGAGACATTAACAAATGACAAGTGGCTAACTGACCCTGGTTTTCTTGGAACCTATTTTTATGAGTTCTCAAAGTAGATAAAATAGAGCCGTTGCACTCTGTCTATGATCCATTGTTTTATACTGGTTTAGCTTTGCATTAAAGAATCAAAGTCTCTCCTTACCTCCCTCTCAGCATCCAGTCAAACCAAAAGTCCTCAAGGAGAGCAGGTGAGCTCCTTGACAATGCTATTGGCTCCATTGATTCTGCACATCTCTATGGGGGAGAGGACATCCCTAGGCTTCTTCCCTTCAACTAGGTTGTCAGAGTGGTCACGTAATTGGAGATTCTGGTGGTCATGGTTGTGAGTTTTGGGTTGATAGCCCTGCAGAGCAGATCTCAAGAACTTAGAATAGCTCAAGGCAGGCAGGCTCAGGCAAGTGGGGAACTTGGATGAAGATTTTCATTTGCTTGGCAAAGGTGATGCAACCCTTAATTGTAGTGTGCGCAATAGAAGAGCACTTGGGCACAGAGTCTATAGGCTTAGAGAAAGTAGTTGAATGAATGTTTGAAAAAGCGTTCAACGGGAAATTTCCATTAGTAGGAGAGGCAGAGATGCTGCAAGGAACTTTGTAGTGCTGGCTGATTAGTGGGCCATTGTGTGGCATCATCTGTAGTACTGTCATTCACAATTAAGTTGGGGGATAATTATGGAGACTGCATTTGGTCCTTGTGTCATATCACAAGATTGGATTGTGGAGCCAAACATTGGTGTCGTGGTGATATTTAAATGGGCATGATGAGGTATGCCATTTGGCTAGAGGGAAACATTTATGCACAGGTACCATCCAGTGTGTGGTACTGACCAATCTACAGGGACGCTTCAGAGAATAGTATAATCCCTCTATGGAGACATATTCCCTGTGTGGAGCATAGAAATGCCTTTTATGGTGTTTCTATGCTCTTATTTGTATTTCTAAATATTAGATGTTACTTATTTCAACATGCAATACCATATTCTCAGAATAATTTTGCCAAATACACACTAGGTTTTTGTCCTTATAAAGAAGGGGGGAGACATGAGTTTTTGACTGCGCAAAATGCAACTGCATAATCCTATTTGTGCATTAATGATAATGTTCAACTCTGCTTCTTTGGAATGTTTCACCTTACCATGAAGGTAAATGCAAAAGGCCAAATTTTAAAGTACATTGCCTTCTTGAAGTTCTTTACTTTTGTGATATTGACCAGGCATCAATGCTTTGGAGGAAAAGAGTGACAGCAATAGCCTCGGAGTACCCTGATGTTGAACTCTCTCACATGTATGTTGACAATGCTGCAATGCAGCTTGTTCGTAATCCAAAACAGGTTTGGCTTGTCTCTAGAAAAAGTTGTCCACAAGTTCTTCCCTCTATTTGTGGCTAATCACCAGCCCTGCAAAAAGTTTTTTGAGGCCTTATCTCCCTAAACTAAAAAATATTGCAGTTTGACACGATCGTGACAAACAACATATTTGGTGACATTTTATCAGACGAGGCTTCAATGATTACAGGAAGTATTGGCATGCTTCCATCTGCTAGTCTCGGCAAATCGGTATTGGAAATTTGTTTTCTGGATATTAGTTCTGGACGTTTGTCTCAAATGAATTCTTTGTGGCATTAGTCTTTTTGTCTTACTTGAGTGATTGATTATTCTTTCTTGGTAAATTATTCATGTGAAGGGACCTGGACTGTTCGAGCCCATACATGGTTCTGCACCTGACATTGCTGGACAGGTTAATTCCTGATAGTTCCTGTTCTCTTCCTCTCAATTAATGTGGCATTGTTGTTTATATATGTAAATACTTATAGAGCACATGGATCTGATGACCAGGATAAAGCAAACCCTTTAGCAACAGTTCTTAGTGCTGCTATGCTTTTGAGGTATGGTTTAGGAGAAGAGAAGGCTGCTCAGAGAATTGAGGCAGCAGTCTTGGATACTCTGGATAGGGGCTTCCGAACTGGTGACATATACTCAGGAGGAGAAGTACGTAGATTTTCTACATTTTTCTACATTTTATTTTCCTCATTTCCCTCTGGACTCTTTACTTGCCAAAGGTTTTTGGCCTTGATCTTGTTCAACCCCCCATCACGCTACACCAAAAGATGCCTGGTGGTGTTATAACTTTGTTGTTGAGGTGATTGATAACGACCATAAAACTTAATATTGAACAGTTGAACTTGAACAGAATAGTTGGGAGGTTCTATTTTTCTTTTCTATTCGAGCATGACTTAATAGTTGGGAGGTTTTATTTTTCTTTACTATTCGAGCATGACTTATTGATGATGGGGTGTCGGGTTGCTGTGAACCATATGACACCTTGATTGGTCCATTTGCTTGACTTTTTGCATAAAGTTTCTTTTTTTAACCAGTAGAAGATAAAGCGCCATTTTTATTCCCCTCTGCTATAGTTTCATTTGAGTTTTTTCATCATAAAGACTTTGATGTTGCAGGGCAGTTCTTCATGCTCGCTGGTTATTGATTTGTTAATTCATTTTCTTTTTCTTTTTTTTTATCAGAAACTGGTGGGATGCAAGGAGATGGGCTATGAGGTGGTGAAGTCGATAGATCCTAAAATTGCTGCTCCAGTATGAGTAACAAGAGAAGAAGATGATCCTTTAACAAAAAAAAATTGCCGATTTTGTACTTAGGATGAGTAAAATTGTTCTCCAAACTGTTGTATTTGCCGCATATGCATATTAATTTGATGATGACGTTAGGAAGGGGATGTTGACTGACTGTTGTTGTGTTTAAGTGGTGATTGCAATAATATTTCTAATTTATTGGGAATAAAGTGCGTCTTGTCTTATTGTGGGAATGTTAGATATCCCAGTAGTTAAAGCGTGAAGTGGCAGGGAGGGTTGATTTCTTACACAGCTTTTTAACTTTTACTGCTACTTTTCCCCTTTTTTAATAAAATTCCTTTTGTAATTTAAATTCAGGACAGGACTTATTAGATTTAAGGAAATTTTACCCTTATTATCAAGACAGTCACTTATTCAATGCCACTCTAACTGCTACAAAAATGTAATTTTTCAAGGGATAATAATTGAAGTGTTAACCTAATACCTATGACTGGGATTGATTCACCGTTTCACCCACTTTTATGCACCTTACCTTTTTAGACATCAGTACACTCTATCAGTGTATTGACCTTTTTTAAAAGTAGTTTATTTTAAGAGTTAACATAGTTCCCAGTATAAAAGTAAGTAAAAGAATTAATTTGACTTTCAAAATAAAATATATGGGCTAATTTGCTACCCTACCTTTTTATATATAACATATTACAAAGGACATTAGACACCACTTTGACTCCACTTATGTGATTCTAACATGCCCTTGGTTTAAAAATAGGACTTAGTTGGCTCTTTTGAAATTATAAAATTCAAATGAGTTCAGATTGAGATGAGTCAAAAAATGAGTTAAAAATAAACATAATTGAGAAAACATCGATGCCTTTAAATTTCATTATCAATAGTTAGATAAAAATTATAAAAATAATTGCTCAAGATATGACGGGCAATTCAAATAGATAATTTTAAACTCAAATTCAAAACAAATAATTTTAGATCAGATTAGATCGTTTGATGAGTCTTATAGATGACACAAAGGAAAGTAATTCATTCACAACATTCTATAACTTGTTGCAATCTCCAATCAGAGGAGCCAAATCTAAAAATTGAGATGTAGATAGGAATCGGGACTAGAATGTCACTAGAAATTGGAGGATTTCACCAAAAATCAGAGGAAGAAATTAGCTAAAACTTGGGTTGATGTGCGTAGCAGACCTGAGACTGAAATGGAAGTCTTTTTATTATAAAAAAGGGGCTCATTCTTGGATTCTAAGCATCAAAGCAAGAAGAGAATAGCAACAAGAGGGTGAGTTTGAGGGAGCTTGGAGACATTTCGGTGGCTGGAGGTGTGCAGTTTCTGGCAACGTAGCGGCAAACACAAGGAGAGGCCCATTATAATGGAAAAAATAAAATAAAATAAAACTGGATTATAAAGGATACCAAATTAAGAGCATAGTTCAACCCATTATAATGGGCTTATAACACTTAGACCAATTAAAAGAGATCCTGTTATGGGCCTTGCGAGTGGATAGTCCATGACCCAACACAAGGAGAGGCCCCTGCCTTCACCCTAATATATTATTGTGTCTGCCCCATTGAAACTACTCTTACGTGATATTTTGGCACATTGGGGAAGGAGGCAGTTTTCTCTCCTACGTATACAGTTATTTTTCAGGTTTTCTTCTTTAGCAATGGATCCTACTTTGATGCTAGATACACACATCTGCTTACATGTTTAATTTTATACACAAGATAATGCTATATGGCGTGATTACGACTCGTTCTTGTATGTATGATTTATTGTCATTTTTTTAACAATTGGTATCAAAGTCAGTCTTCAATCACCTTTTATGGCTTTCTGTATGTGTATCTATATATATATATATATATATATATATAATTTTTCGGATGTCGTGAATGATTCACGCAAATGGGTATATATATATATGTATATATATTTATAATCTGATTGTGGATGTCAATGTCCTGATTTAAGTAAATGGATGTCAAATTTGTGCAAAATTGTTAAGGAAATATGCATTTCACGATTTGGGTTGAAACTAGGTGAGTAAGATTCGTTTTATAGTGTATTGAGCGGATAAGAAGGCTGCCCAGTCTTCTGGAATGAAGTCCACACGCACGTACGACACATGCAGCCATGTGTGGCTCACTGCATTTTATCTCTCTCTTTATGAGAATTTATTTTTATTATTTGAATTTGATCTTGTAAAAATTTCTAAAAATGCTTAATTTGAATAATTTACTTATTTTGTTATAATTAGTTGTTGGGTCATAAAAAACATAGTGTAAGAGATTCCAACTACTCCTTATAAAACATGTTTGTATTATGTTATTGTTGATCCATTAAAAAACAGAGGTTACAGTTGCATCTGTTACACTTTAAATCTTTGCCCAATTATCATTTACAATATCGAGAGCAATTTAATTACAATTACACATCTTAGGGGTTTCATACGCAACAAATCATTAGTCAATCAAAGCTAACCCGTTATAACATCTGGCCCCCATTGCTACAACTCACTCCTAGAGATCTTCTCAGTCGCAAATGCTTTATACACGTAGCCATCTAAGTCCAACACTTCATGAGTCTACTCTAGACATCAGCTTCCACACTTGAAATAATGTCAAAAGCAAGGTGAACCACAAGCTTTAACAAGTATATTCGAAATAAAAAGGCACAATTTGAACTTGATACGGGGTGGGATCGCCCTACCCATCCTATGAAAGATGGTTATGCTATGACTTACATTCCCCATGCGCTCAACACGCTATTCCCACCACTACCATGCAATTTAGCATGTCATGCACAGTCATGTTATGCCATTTCACATATTGTCCATGCCATGTTGCATGTCACAAATTGTGTCACCATGTGCTCATGTTCTACTTTATGATATCATGCGTCTACGTACATTATATACATCCACGCCATGCAATGTCATGTTCTGCCTAGGCCATTTCTCAAACACATTATACACAATGCTATGTCTTACCACATTTAGCACCCATGCAAGGGTATGTCCATTTGCTGACACAACATGCACCAATGTGTACAACACATTCCAAATATATGTATATATATTTATGGATGTCGCGCCATACACGTTTATTCACATCACACACATTAACGTGCACCTCACATGCTAAACACCTTTATGTATGTATATACACATGCCATGATAGTGTTGTAGATCATTATCCACCCTCATCCTGCCTCCAACCTAGGTGAGTCTGGCTAGCCGTAGCTCCATTGGTTACACACCGAGTATTCCTCATCCTGGCTCCAATCCAGATAAGTTTGTCGAGCCATAGCTCCCTCGGTTACTCACCGAGTTTAGAAAGTTGGACATCCTTATCTTGTGGTCACACCACCGCGTAAAATAATAGGTGCGCTAATGTCAATATCAATATCTATCGTGCACACAGAACAACGATGCAATCACATCATATTACTTTAACAAGACGCGATTCTCGTTCACTTTGCCTTTCAGGTGATACACCCCATGTTATGGGTTATTTCAGGAATGACACCTGCTTATGCTCATGGAATGCAAAGAGCATTTGGGCTCGCATATGTCAATATGTTCAAAAATATCATGTACCATGACCCTAATGTGCATAACTATCACATGTTGCGACTGCTGCAGCTTTTACCACAATTCCGAGGGAATTGCGAAAGAGATTCAGAACTCCACTTGATATGAAGTCGTCGGAAAGAAGAAGATAGTAAGGAATTTGAGAGAAGGAGAGAAGAGGGAGAGATAGACGAGAGTGACAGAGAGAGAAGAGAGAGAGAAAGCAACTGCAAAATAGAATCTTCTTGATTGTTCCTCCATACATCGCACGACAAGTACCTTTATAAGGCCGTGGGAGGAAATATTCCTCTGACAGATGGGGCCCACTCCCTTAACCATGTAACAACCTGATTCTAACCAACCTACTGGTCCACTTAGTGCCTAAGGCTACAACCGAAATGAACTTACAATTTAAAGGTCTTAATTAGCAAAATTTTTAAAAGTGTAACTCTTAGTAGACTGCCTGCGTGACAATGCTCCCCTCTTGAATGCTTCATTGTCCTCAAGGAAGATTGAGTAGGCTAACCGTGCAGGGAAACTTCTGGAGCAGTTCAAGGAGGTATTCCCATGTGTTGCCCTCTGTAGTGTTTCCTTGCCATTTAACCAAGACTTGGATTAAGGGCACCCCTCCTTGCTGGATTACTCATCTCTCGAGTATCGCCTCTAGCTCCACAGCTTGTTCACTTCCCTTGGGTAAAGATGGTAGTGTGAAACTTGCTAGCTGCCCCCCAATCGACTTCTTTGATAGTGAAACATGAAATAAAGGGTGGATGTGAGTGTCGGCCGGCAATTGCAATCGATATGCCACTCTTCCCACCTTGTTAGTTATAAGGAAGGACCCGAAGTACCTGGGGCTAAGCTTGGTAGCCTTCCCCTGTCTCGGTGACCTCAGGTGTGGTTATTTCAGTCTTAGATACACCTCATCTCCAACCTCAAACTCCTTTTTCGTCCTCTTCTTGTTCGCATACTACTTCATGCTGTGCTGGGCAGAGGCCAGCTCTTGTTTCATTTGCTGAGTCACTTCCTTCTTTTTCTGTAAGTACTCTTCTACCGTGGCTGCTTCCGATCTCCATCCTACTACTGGTAGCACGGGTGGCTTGTTTCCGAACAGAGTTTCGAAGGGGGTTACTCTAATAGCTGAATGTAGGGTGGTGTTATACCACCACTACGCTAAGGACAACCACCTATGCCATTCTTTGGGTCGCATTAGGCATATACACCTTAGATAAGTCTCAAGGCATTGATTCACCTTCTCGATTTGGCCATCCGTTTGAGGGTGGTATGCCGTGGACAACTTTAGGTCCGTTCCCAATGATTTCATTAACTGCTGCTATAACAGGCTGGTGAAAATGCTATCCCTATCAGAGATTATATTCTGGGGAACCCCATGCAGCTGGACTACGTGATCTAGGAACAACCTTGCAACCTCCTGAGCCATATAAGGATGGGACAATTCGATGAAGTGGACGAATTTGGTAAACCAAAACACTGTCTTTACCCTTTGATCTAGGTAATCCATTGACACACTCGACCAGGCTTGTTCTTGGATGGGTAAGGGCTACAGTAGTCCTAGGTAGGGTACCCTCTTTGTTTTACACCTTTTGCATACATAACAACCCCGCACAAACTCCTTGACCTCCACCTTCATCCTTGGCCAGTAAAATATCCCCTTAACCCTCACATATGTATTCTGCTCACCCGAATGGCCCCTTAAGGGTGACTCATGCAAGGCCTGCATGATCTTTCTTTTTAGCTCAGCCCTGTCCCCGATCACTACACGTCCCTGATACCTCAGCATTCCCTCCTTCAGAGTATATCCCTCTACTTACCATCCAGAACAGAGCTCTGATAATATGTCACAACCCTGTTGCGACTATTGCAGCTTTTACCACAATTTCGAGGGAATTGCGAAATAGATTTAGAACTCCACTTGATATGGAGCAATCGGAAAGAAGAAGATAGTAAGGAATTTGAGAGAATGAGATAAGAGAGAGAGATAGACAAGAGTGGCAGAGAGAGAAGGGAGAGAGAGAGCAACTGGAAAATAGAATCTTCTTGATTGTTCCTTCGTACATCGCACGACATGTACCTTTATAAGGCTGTGGGAGGAAATATTCCCCTGACAGATGGGGCCCTCTCCCTTAACCGTGTAACAACTTGATTCTAACCAACCTACTGGTCCACCTAGCGCCTAAGGCTACAGCCGAAATGAACTTACAATTTAAAGGTCTTAATTAGCAAAATTTTTAAAAGAGCAACTCTTAGTAGACTGCCTGCGTGAAAAATAACATCACCTACCATAACTCTTAACAATCACCATGTAGTAACAACCTATTCAGTACACATGCAAGCATACCGATATCATGTCATGCACAAATCCATGATTTCACATGCATGGTTGATGCAACACCCCTATTAGCCCACTTTTGCGTGGTATCGACTTCTTCATGTAACCCAACCAGGTGACACACCATTGGTTCCCCAACCATACTAAGTCTTCCCGACCCTTTCTAAGAACCTAGCCTCGCATGGGTTCGACATCATTCTCAAGAAAGCGGGCTGATACAAAACTACGAGACAGTTAGAAGTGAATCCCACAAAGAGTCTTATAATTAGCTCACAATCACCGTCTACAGACTCTAACTGCTCATAAGTTATAAAATGGCTACCATGCGTATTTACATAATTAATGTGTGGAACCGAATCCCAGTGAGGGAAGAAGTAAAATACGTAAAACGATGGGGACTAGTTTACACATTAAAGATCATGTGAAGAAGGGTTGGAACTTACCTTTAAATAACTGATTCCTGCCTTTCTCATTCTCTCGCTACGAAGTATTACATTTAAAATAAATAATGAGTTCCCGAGCCCAAATAATTATTTTCAACCGTGAAAAACTTATAATTTAGCCTTACAAAGCTTCTAATAATTTTTGCCCGCTTACCTAGCTATGGTTGTGGAGGAAGTTGTATGAGTCGAATAAATAAAAATTTTTTGCCCGCGTAGCCCTTCCTTCTTTGGTTGTGGAGGAAGTTGTATGAGTTGAACCACCATAAAATCTTTGTGTGTTACATTTATTTATTTCTACTTTTCGTTGCAATTTGTTAAGTTCTACTTTTAACTTTTAAGATTTGCAATCACAACCATAACATCTGATCATATAAAGCTCATTTTTGTTCAAGTCATATTTGCATCATTATTTTTTAAGCAACAAAAGTTAAAAGCTCTCAATAATCCCCTTTATAACTATCTTTCAAAGGCTCTAAAAGATCAAACAGTTTTATTTACATAAAAGGTCCTTAATTCCAAAAAGTCTTTGAAACACTCAATTCACCCCCCTCTTGGGTGTATATTATTTCTTACAAGCACAAAGTTTTCCCCTGATGCAATCAATACAAGTATCAAAATCAAAGAAATCCAGATCATGCAAAATGTCTTGTTTGATCAATCTCTCAATTCTAGGCCTAGAAATATGCCCTAAGCATCTATGCCACAACATGGAAGAATTCTCATCAACTCTAGTACGCTTATTTCCAACAACGATATTCACAACAAAGTTTCTAGAATTGACAAACACAGAATCCACTTTAAGCATATACAAACCATCACACATAACTCCTGAACCACCATAATAGAATTGTAATAAATAATAATTTCTCCAATGCCAAAATGAAAAGTGTAACCACATTTGTCCAAAACTGAAACTGAAATCAAATTCCTTCTCATGGAAGGTACATAAACTATGTTCTTTATTTTCCAAACATGTTTAGACAACAATTCTAAAGAGATAATGCCTACCTATTCCACCAACGCTTTAGCTCTATGGCCTACAGATATCACAGACTCTACTTCACTTGGCTTTCTCTTGGTTTTGAATTCCTGTAAGGAATTTGTAACATGAATAGTTACACTAGTATCCAACCACCAAGTATTAGGAAGAACATCAACAATATTTTATTCAAAACATACTGGAGCTAGATGGAAACCTTGTTTCTCACACTTATTTTTAAGGATGACACAATTTGCCCATTTATGGCCCAACTTCTTATAATGATTGCATTTTTTCTCGAATGCTTTCTTCTTTGTTTATAGATGTTGTTCAGGCTTTCCACCTTTCTTCTTATCAAACTGAGGCTTGTCGTTACTACCATTATATGGTTTTTTCTTACCCTTAGTACCAACACCATAAGAAACAAGTTGAGCACTATGAAGTTTTCCCGTTTTCATTGACTCTTCATCTTGAGTAACGATGGCAATCAGCTCATTAGTACTTCACTCTTCTTTTTGAGCATTGTAAGATGTCTTGAGAACATCAAATTGGGATGGAAGAGACTCCAAAACCTACCAAATCAGATAACTATCACCTAGCTCAACGTTTAGGGTTTTCTGATAGATTTGAAATGCTTTGGCACACACCCAAGAGGGGGGGTGAATTGGGTATATAAAAAATATATTATGATAGAACTTAAAACATAAAATATTTCTGATACAAATTTGGTTTTAATGAGTTAAAGCATAGAACATATAAAATGATGAATGCAAAGCTTAAAGAATATGAAAAGAAGAAACATAAAGAACACAAAAAAATTATAGTGATTTGGCTTAAACCAAGCCTAATCCACTACCTTACCTACCACTAAGGATTTTAAACCTCTTCACTAAAACCTCCTACTTGATCCCAAGTAGACCCTCTAGTCCAAGACTAAACAATTACAAACCTCCTACTTATACACAAGTTGACCCTCTTGTAACACCCCAAAATTCTCATTAACTTTATTTACATCATCAATAGAAAAAGAGTTACAAACACACACCCTGGATTATCTTACACACACAACAAAGCATCAAACAATCATATCTAATCAATTACAATATCTGACACCTTGCCTACAACTCACTCCCAGAGATCCTTTCAGTTGGGATCGCCCTGTACATGTAACCACCTAGAACCGTCATGTTACAAGTTCATCCTCGACGACAACTTTCACACATAGAATGATGTAAAAAAAAAAGGTGAGTTGCAAGGCTCAGCAAATATATCTAAAATAAAAGGGGTGCTATAACGACCCGTTTAATTCATATTTGATTTAAATATGGAATTTTGATAAAAAGGAATAATTATTTATGATTACTTGAGGAGGGAGAGGTCGCAGGATCGAACCCGCGGCCAAACAAATTCAAAGCTAGGTTTATTTAAAAAAAAAAATCAGAAACCCAGTTAGGCGCCATGTCGCCTAGGCGCTCGCGGCCGTGTACCCCTGTGTGCCACACAGGCCCTGCGTGCCACACAGGCCCTGCGTGGCCCTGTTGAGAGCCCATGTGGCTGCCTCTTGCAGCCACACATCCAACCCTCATTTTTTTGTCCAAAAAAAAAGTAATTTCCCCCCCCCCATATGCCCTACCACCTCTCCTACCCCCATTGGCCTATAAATACGCCATTGATGCTTGAGTGAAGGGGAATTTAGGGAGAGATAGAAGGTGGATTTTTGGTGGTTTGGGCTTCAGTTGAGACACCAACAACCCCGGTACTCTGCAAAAATTAAGGAAAATAATTAAGGCAAGTTCCTTTTCCTTAAATTCCTAATTTTGCAAGTTCTTCTTCTCTTGTTGCAAGTTCTTATTCTCTTTTTGCAAGTTCTTCTTCCTCTTTGTTCATTTGAGAGGCAGGATCTCAGTCTTTTTATTAATATGCAAGTTCCATTCTCTATTCCTCGTACTTACAAGTTTATGCTTCTATTTTAGCAAGTCATTTTGCAAGTTATTTTCCTTCTCTAGTAAATTATTTTATAGTTCTTATTTATACCTCTTAAGTCTCAAGTAAGGGCTTTGAATCACCCTATCTTTCTTTGGGAATGATGTTTTATTGTGAACATGCAAGGGTCTGATGTTGTCTTGCATGAATGTCGCTCGGTTGTGCTTATTGCTTCGTTAATTGCATGTTAATTATATATGAGAAGTTATTACAAATATGCATGTTATGATGATGCATGAAGCATGTGCATGAACATGGTTTTAAAAAAAATGTGTAAAGGCCTCAAGATGTGTAGTGGACAAGTCCGCAGGATATATCCACACAGAGAGTTTCGGCTCAGAGTTGGACTTCGGTCCCAGTTTATGATATGGACTTCAGTCCCAAGGTTTCGGACTTCGGTCCCATGGTTTTGGACTTGGTCCCATGATTATGGTTTTAAAAAGATTGCATATGAGCATGGATGCATGTTTCGTCATATTATCATGTGAAAGTACCTTAAATGGCGTTCATGACTCTTTTGCTTCTCGATACCCATGACTCTTATGCTCGCTTTCTTTTAGTTATACTTGCTGGGCCTTGTGGCTCATATTTGATTGCATCATTCCAGGTAAGGGTAAGGCTAAAGAAGAGGGCGAGTCAAGTGGAGCTAGAGCCTTAGGGTAGAAGTGTGTACAGAGTCATCTCAAACAAAAGGTCCTTGGGGATGTTTTATGTTATGTAATATTAAGTTACGCTTTTTTATGTTCTAGGTTATACCCCTGAGGGGTTTTGGTGGGTTTGTGGACCTTAATGGGCATGTAATATTAAGTTATGCTTGTTTATGTGGGTATGTGGACCCTAAGGTATATGTCTATGAGAAGAATGTATGAGTGTAGCTTCCATTGCTAATAACAAGAAGGTTGTGTATTGCTTTTAATTGGTTTGGGTATATATATGTCATCTTTCTTGTGGGACCCTAGTTTGGGGAGCCTACAATTGGTGGTATCAGAGCAAGGTTTGAGATGAGTCTCTGTACACATAGGAATGTCAGGTAGAATTAAGGGTATCCCTAGCAAATAGATGTGAAACTAAGTAAGAATTAGACTCTAAATATGTTAGTGGTGTAGGAAAATGAGTGCTCGTCGAGAAAGGCCACCGACCCGAAGCCTAGGCCGTGGCCAACTTGCACCCACACCTGCACTTATGCCTGATACTTTAGGGGAGTCCAATGGAGGACTACGACAAGAGATGGATGAGGTGCATGAAGCTTTAACAGCGATACGGAGGACGGTTGAGATACTTGCCACCAATCAAGTAAGGAATGATCAGGGGTAGGAACAGGTACGGAAGGAGGCCGAGAATAATCGTGGTCAAGTCTCCAATCCAGAGGTTCAAGGGATGGAGAGCAATGCGGGAGGCTAACTGCTGAAGAATTTTATGGGGCTTCGACCTCCTGAATTCTATGGAGGTATAGATGTCTTGGCAGCAGAAAATTGGATATTGTCCATAGAGAAGCACCTTCGAATCATGGGTTGTAGCAATGCACAAAGGGTGCAATTTTCCACCTTCCTTTTGAGAAGGGATGCTAAAAGATGGAGGGAGACTGTCATCAGAGGTTCACAGGCAGGGAACCCTCATGGGCCTAATTTCAAGAAGCATTCAATGGGTAATTTTTCCCTAACCGGATTCGGGAGCAAAAGACATATGAGTTTATTAATCTAGTGCAAGGAAGTAAGTCAGTGGCTCAGTATGAGACTGAGTTCATTTCCTTAGCCAAATTTTCCCCAAAATTGGTGTCGACTGAAGCGAAGAAAGCTGCAAAATTTCAGAGGGGTCTACGAGCTGACATCCGACATGCATTAGCTGGAGCAAGGATTTTGGATTACTCGACTATGGTACAGAGAGCTTACACCATTGAGCAAGATAAGACCGAATTAGGGAATGGACAAAGGATGCAAAAAGGAACGAGTAATAAGAAGAGAAAGTGGGAAGCACATCCATCAAGCGGGATGAAAAGAATTCTGCCATGTGGTAATTACGACAAAAGACATAAGGAACCCTATCGCTTCGGTAGTGGAGTTTGCTATTTGTGTAGACAGGAAGGGCATATGCAAAGGGAATGTCCTCGTAGTCAAGATAAGGCAATGGTTATCATGGAGGTGAAGTGCTTCTGATGCGGACAGAAGGGGCACCTAGCAAATAATTTTCTGCAACCGGCCCAACCTCAGTATGAAGGACAAAGATTCAGAGGACAGGGACCCCAACTTAACCAGAGGCCAGCAACACCTAAGGCACAAGGAGTAGTCTCGCAGATGATGATGTCGCAGCGCCCTGCTGCTGCAGACAAACTCGGGTGCAGGGAAAGGTGTTTGCCCTGACGGCAGCAGATGCAGAGCAAAGGAACGAGATTATTCAAGGTATTCTTCCTTTATATGGTGTAGATGTGCGTGTGCTTTTTGATACCGATTCTACTCATTCTTTCATTGCACCACATGTTATATGTCATGTTCGAATCCCTAGAACTATATTGCCATATTACCTAGTTGTGTCTACACCTGGGGATGTGGTGTTAGTAGGGAGTGAGGTACTTTAGAATTGTGAAATTAAGGTGTATAGCAAGAAATGTCCTAGCGACTTAGTGGTGTTGGGCATCAGGGACTTTGATCTTATCCTAGGTATGGATTGGTTATCCCGACACTATGCTAAGGTTGATTGTCGAAGAAAGGTGATTCATTTTGAGTTACCCCAGCAACCAGTTATCGTGTATAGGGGTATTAAGTCGATGAGTTCAATCCCAATGGTCTCGATAATGAAGGCAAAAAGGTTGGTGCGACATGGTTGTGAAACATACCTTGCCTTTGTAACCATCGATTAGAACAATAAGGAAAAGTTATGGGAGCTTTCGGTGGTTTGTGAGTTCCCTGATGTGTTCCTAGATGAATTGCCTGGATTGCCACTTAAAGAGAGGTGAAATTCTCTATTGACTTAGTGCCAGGCATCCAACCCATTTCAAAAGCTCCCTATAGAATGACCCCGAATGAATTCAAAGAGTTAAAGACTCAGTTGCAGGAGTTGATTGATAAGGAGTTCATTCGTCCTAGTGCGTCGCCATGGGGTGCTCCGGTATTGTTTGTACGGAAAAAAGGATAGATCCCTGAGACTGTGTATCTATTATTGCCAATTGAATCAAGTGACAGTAAAGAATAAATAACCATTACCACGTGTGGATGATTTGCTAGATCAACTTCGAGGGGCATCAGTATTCTCAAAAATTGATTTGAAGTCTGGTTATCATCAAGTGTGTGTTAGAGAGGAAGATGTGCAGAAAACAACTTTTAGAACTCGCTACGGGCATTATGAGTTAGTGGTGATTCCATTTGGATTAACTAATGCCCCAGTAATTTTCATGGATCTTAAGAATCGGATCTTTAAGGAATACCTAGACTGCTTCATAATTGTCTTTATCGATGATATTTTGATTTACTCACCGAGTCTAAAGGAGCATGAAATCCATCTCAAACTAGTCTTGCAGAGACTTAGGGAGAAACAATTGTATGCCAAACTCAGCAAGTGTGACTTTTGGCAACGACAAGTAGGATTTATGGGCCATGTAGTCTCTGGGGAAGGTATTTTAGTGGACCCTGAGAAGATTAAGGCTATGGTGGATTAGCCAAGGCCTACGATAGTGATTGGAATTCATAGTTTCCTTGGCTTGGCTGGATATTACCAAAGATTTATAGAGGGCTTCGCTCCTTTAGCTACTCCTATGACTAAATTGACACAAAGGGGGTGAAGTTTGAGTGGAGTGAGGCATGTGAAACCAGCTTCGAAGAATTGAAGCAAAGATTAACTACCACCCTGGTGATAACTATCCCTAGGAGTGGGGAGAAATTTACAATATATAGTGACGTCTCACATTTAGGATTGGGATGTGTACTGATGTAGGACGGTCGCGTAATAGCCTACGCCTCACGACAATTGAAAAAGCACGAAATAAACTATCCAACACACGACTTGGAATTGGCCACCATGGTATTCGCACTACAAATTTGGAGACATTGCCTATATGGTGAGAAGGTGGAAATTTACATGGACTATAAAATCTTAAAGTATCTTTTTTCCCAGAAAGAATTGAATATGAGGCAGCGTCGGTGGGTAGAGTTATTTAAGGACTATGATTGTGATATTCTATATCACTCAGGGAAAGCCAATGTGGTGGCTGATGCTTTGAGTCGACGTGGAGCATCCATTGCAACTATGATGGTGCAAAAATAGTTATTGTTGGAGCAACTGAATCGTTTATCTATCTCTCTGTTTAAGGAAAGACCAATTATATTTTGCGGTTATATGAAGGTGCAATCGAAATTGATTGAACGGATTCAGGTCCAATAGCCTACTGATGAAAAGCTAGCCAAAGTTTTAGCTAACAGGGAGAAATTCGAGGTGATAGGATACAGCCAGAGGGGCGACCGACTATTACTGTTTCGAGGACGGATTTGTGTACCAGAGAATGAGGAATTGAGATAAGAGATTTTGATTAAGGCTCACAAAGTCCATTATTATATTCACCTGGGCACGACAAAAATGTATTAGAATTTGCAGCGACAATTTTGATGGGATGGTATGAAGAGGGACGTGGCTAAGTTTGTCTCACAATGCCTGGTGTCCCAGCAAGTGAAAGCAGAACATCAAAAGCCCGCCGGTTTGTTACACTCACTACCGATCCCAGAATGGAAGTGGGAATCACATTGCTATGGATTTTATCATAGGCTTACCTAGAATTTCGAAAAGGCATGATGCAATTGGGTAATAGTAGACCAATTAACAAAGTCAATCCATTTCTTGCCAATTAAGAAGACATTTCCCTTAAAACAGGTTGGTTAAGTTGTACATTGAGGAGGTAGTGAGGTTACATGGAATCCCAACCAGTATTATCTCAGACCGCGGCCCCAGATTTGCTTCTCTATTCTGGGGAGCCTTACATGAAGCTTTAGGGACTCAATTAAAATTTAGTATTGCATTCCATCCACAGACAAACGGGTAGACAAAACGAACTATCCGGACCTTGAAAGATATGTTAAGAGCTTGTGTGCTAGATTTCTACGGAAACTGGGATGATCATTTGCCATTGGTGGAATTTGCCTATAACAATAGTTTCCATTCTAGCATTGGATGCCACCATATGAGGCGCTCTATGGTCAGTCGTGTAGATCACGCATTTGTTGGTAAAGAAGCAGGAGATAGGACTTTACTCCGACCAGAAGTAATTGAGCAGACCTCTGAGAAAATTTGACTCATTAGGGCCCTAATGAAGACAACACAAGATAGGCAGAAAAGTTATGTTGATAGACGGAGATGTGACCTCGAGTTTGCTGTCGGGGATCATGTATGGCTCAAGGTAATGCCTGTGAAGGGCGTGCGGAGATTCGGGATCTCAAGAAAACTCAGCACTCGGTATGTAGGAACATTCGAGATATTGGAGCGGGTAGGATCATTAGCCTATCGGCTAGCCTTACCTCCGCTATTAGCCAATGTTCATAATGTATTTCATGTGTCCATGCTACAAAAATATGTGCCAAACCCTCAACATATTATTGATTATCAAACTCTTGGAGTCAAGGAAGATGCGTCATATGACGAATTGCCAGTAGCCATTCTAGAGCGTAAAGAAAGAGTGTTGAGGAGCAAATCCATTCCATTTGTAAAGGTCCAATGGCAGTACCACAGTTTAAAAGAAGCCACATGGGAGATAGAGGAAGAAATGAAGCATTCATTCCCTCAGTTACTTGAATGACCAGGTACGAATTTGGATGACGAAATTCTTTTAAAGGGGGGCGGATTTGTAACGACCCGTTTAATTGAGATTTAATTTAAATATGGCATTTTGATAAAAAGGAATAATTATTTATGATTAATTGAGGAAGGAGAGGTCACGGGATCGAACCCGCGACCAAACAAATTCAAAGCTAGGTTTATTTAAAAAAAAAAATTCAGAAACCCAGCTGGACGCCAGTTGCCCAGGCGCGTACGCACACGCGGCCCCATGAGGCCCATGCGTGCCTAGGAATGAGTGGCCACACGGGCCGCAAGCATGTGGCCGAGCACCCCTGTGTGCCATACAGGGCCCTCCGTGGCCCTATTGCGCGCCCACGTGGCTGCCTCCTGCAACCACGCGTCTAGCCCTCATTTTTTTATCCAAAAAAAAAAAGAGAGTAATTTTCCCCCCATGTGCCCTACCACCTCTCCTACCCCCCTTGGCCTATAAATAGGCCATTGATGCTTGAGTGAAAGGGAATTTGGGGAGAGAGAAAAGGTGGATTTTTGGTGGTTTGGGCTTTGGTCGAGACACCAACGACCCCGGTACGCTGCAAAAATTAAGGAAAATAATTAAAGCAAGTTCTTATTCCTTAAATTCTTAATTTTGCAAGTTCTTATTCTCTTGTTCCAAGTTCTTATTCTCTTTTTGGAAGTTCTTCTTCCTCTTTGTTCATTTGAGAGGCAGGATCTCAGTCTTTTTATTAATATGCAAGTTCCATTCTCTATTCCTCGTTGTTGCAAGTTTTTGCTTATATTTTAGCTAGTCATTTTGCAAGTTATTTTCCTTCTCTAGTAAATTATTTTGTGGTTCTCATTTATACCTCTTGAATCTCAAGTAGGGCTTTGAATTACCCTATCTTTCTTTAGGAATGATGTTTTACTGTCTTGCATGAACGTTGCCCAGTTGTGCTTATTGCTTCGTTAATTGCATGTTAGTTATATATGAGAAGTTATTACAAATATGCATGTTATGAAGATGCATGAAGCATGTGCATGAAAATGGTTTTCAAAAAAAAATGTGTAAAGGCCTCAAGATGCGCGCAGTGGACGAGTCTGCAGGATATATCCGCAGAGAGAGTTTAAGCTCAGAGTTGGACTTCGGTCCCAGTTTATGATATGGACTTCGGTCCCAAGGTTTTGGACTTTAGTCCCATGGTTTTGGACTTGGTCCCATGATTATGGTTTTAAAAATATTGCATATGAGCATGGATGCATGTTTCGTCATATTATCATATGAAAGTACCTTAAATGACATTCATGACTCTTTTGCTTCTTGATACCCATGACTCTTATGCTTGCTTTCTTTCAGTTATACTTGCTAGGCCTTGTGCCTCATATTTGCTTGCATCATTCCTGGTAAGGGTAAGGCTAAAGAAGAGGCCGGGTCAAGTGGAGCTGGAGCCTTGGTGTAGAAGTGTGTACAGAGCCATCTTAAACAAAAGGTCCTTGAGGGTGTTTTGTGTTATGCAATATTAAGTTACACTTGTTTATGTTCTAGGTTGTACCTCTGAGGGGTTATGATGGGTTTGTGGACCTTAATAGGGCGTGTAATATTAAGTTACATTTGTTTATATGGGTATGTGAACCCTAAGGTATATGTATATGAGAAGAATGTATGAGTGTAGCTTTCGTTGCTAATAACAAGAAGGTTGTGTAATGCTTTTAACTGGTTTGGGTATATATATATGTCATCTTTCTTGTGGGACCCTAGTTTGGGGCGCCAACACGTGCAGTAAGGAATTGGAGCGCAACAGAGTTACGTTACTAATGAGGGAAATACTCTCAGATCCATAATTACTCTAATACCTCGAAAAATATAAGCATTAGCTTCGTGCCCCGTGCCCAAAAGGAAACAACTCGCTAACGTCATCCTGCCTGAATCCGAAAGGGACACGTGGTAGGCACACATCACCGCCTTAATTGGTTTATTACTCGACAAGGATTCTCCAAGCTTCTCAGAATTGACTGTCCCGCCGAGGATCACGGAGATAGGAGCTACCCCGAACTCTTCAGGGGCAGTTACGATTATGGAAATCCTATCAGCAAGATCTCGAGAAGGACGGGATAGAGATCTCAAGGATTTTAAAAGAATTCTTATCTCAGCAAGAGGATAAAAGGAAGGAGGCCAGAAGGAGGTAGGGGATCGCAACCTCTCTACCTCTCAAAACATTGAGAGATATACATTCCTAAGTTTGTTCTTGATCTAGTAATCTGACTTGAGCGTCGGAGGACAACTGGGGAAGCAAGTCCCCACCTCCATTGCAGGTGTTTTGCAGAGGCAGAAAGGGGTGATCGGCCACCGCATCATCAATTGGCGCCCACCGTGGGGCCAAGGCATTTTCTTTTCTGTCTCTCCAACGCAACTTGTTAGGACGTCCCGAGTTATCTCTTTTGTTTCGATGGTGACGAGGAGGCAACAGTCTCGGGCTGCTGGGGGTAACCCTGCTCTAGAGCCAAGCCAGCATAACCCCCCAAGGAGCCCGACGGGAAGGGACCGTAGTCCGAATGGCCCTCCTCCCCCACCTGATCGAATCGCGCTCTTGGAAAATCAGGTTCAACGACTGACGAAGTTGCTCATTGTCATCCTAGATCGCCAGCATTAGCAAGCTCAACATTCTCGGGCCGAAGGGAGGCAGGAACCCCCTAGGGAGGAGGAATCCTGCCCATGCGAGGCAGACCCTAGGGGGCAAGGTCCGGATGACTGGCACGGGGTGGCAGTAGAGTCTTCTGGCATGTCGTATGCGCAACAACAGCAAGAGAGGAGACTGCGTCAATTGGAAGAGGAGATTGCAGCCCTGAAGCCGAAGTTGGGTGAGACTCAGGGGACAATGGTGAATCAGCCCCTGAGTTCGGAAATCATGGTCGCTATACTGTCAGAGCATCTTCGCATTCCGGCCATCAAGACCTACGCTGGGACTACCGACCTGATGCACCACCTTGATCTCTTTACTTCTCATATGATGGTGCAGGATGCCTCTGACGCAATGTGGTGTAGAGTCTTCTTGGTAACACTAGAGGGGCACGCGCGTGCCTAGTATTCGAACCTGGCTCACCATTCAATAGCTAGTTTCGGACAGCTTCGGGGTAGTTTTCTGGCACACTTCGCACCTCTTTGGGGGCATCGGAGGTCTACCATGGCTCTCGTTAGCCTGAAGCAGAACCAGGGGGAATCTTTAAAGGACTTCGTTTCACATTTTAATATAAAGGCTTTAAGCATCGAGAGCTTCGATCATAGTGTCGCTATGGTGGCGTTCTAGAATGCCTTAAGGCCCGGTTCTTTTGGTCAGTCGTTAGCCAAAACGCCTCCGCTTACATTTACGGACATTTTGGCCGGGCCATGAAGTATATTAATGCCGAGGAGATCATGCAGGCGAAGAGAGCGGAGCACACTGAGAAGAAGGAAAAAATGGGGCATCCCGAAGAGCGAAAAAGAGAGAGCCGAAGGAAAGATCGAAAGGAGAAGCTTCATCCCCAGTGGGAGTTAACCAACTTTACCCCACTTAATGCGCCAAGAGCAGAGATCCTTGCCACTATTGAATACAAGGATTATCTGAAGAAACCTTGACCGATGAAAGCGCCTTCCGACAAAAGGAACCAGAGTAAGTATTGTCACTTCCATCGAGATGATGGTCATGATACAGAAGAGTGACACCAGTTGAAGGAAGAAATCCAAGAGCTTATTAACTGAGGTTTTCTGAGGAATTATGTGGCCGAGAAGGCAGGTTCCCAAAAGAGAAAGGAACGACGTTCGCGGTCACTAAGTCCTACTGCCAGGAGAGACCGAATGAAGGACCAAGATCATTCTCGGTGTTCACCTCGAAGGGAGAGACTATCGCAAGTGGAAGAGGATCACCCTCAACCCCAAGTATTTCATACGCTGGCCACAGGGGAAGTCTCGAGTGCGAAAGGCAGTGAGGAGGTGAGCAGTCGAGCCACAGGGATGAAAAGGTCGCGGAGGGGGAGATAATCTCTCTTTTTGATAATGACCTCCCCGGATACTTGAACCGTAACGATCCTCTTATAATAGCAGCTAAGTTGGGAAGTTGGGAGCTTCACCAAATCCTCGTGGATCTAGGTAGTTCTTCAGAAATTTTGTATTGACAGGCTTTCTTGGGTATGGGATACAGGATGGAGCAGCTAAGGTCAGCTAGAGTCCCATTGGTGGGATTTGATGGGGAGGCTATGTATTCAGATGGGGTTATTCATCTTCCGCTGACTTTGGGGAAAGGTTCTCGAACCTCTCGGGTAATGTTAGATATCCTGGTAGCGACTGTTCCTTCAGCTTACAATATGATTCTGGGAAGATCTGGCCTCAACGCTCTTCGGGCCATTCCTAGCACATATCACATGATGATAAAGTTCCCTACGACCGGCGGGGTAGGTGAATTACGAGGAGATTTACACTCGGCTCGCGAATGTTACATGGCTTCCATAGGCATAGCAAGGGGTGCGGGGAGCCCGTGAAGGCAGACAAGAGAAAAATTACCGCAAGAAGTTCTCGGTCAGGTAGGGGATTCTTGAGGAGAGAAGGGGGGAGTCTCCCACAGGAGGTCAGTTTTCTATTGGAAGGCTCGGAGGATCCAAAGACGACAGAACTCGTCGATAGGCTAGAGGAAGTACGTTTAAGGGAGGATTGCCCAAAATGTTGCATAAAGGTAAGTGCAGAATTAAAAAACCCGGTAAGGGGTCAGGTCTTAGCCCTCCTCCGGCAGTATGCAGATGTTTTCGCCTGGACCGCTCAGGACATACCAGGAGTTGATCCTAAGATCATGACGCACAGGTTGGGAATACGTCCTGATTTTCGACCTGTCAAGCAAAAGAAGCGGAGTTTTGCCCCAGAAAGAGCTAAAGCAATCGATGCCAAAGTTAATAGAAGCGCAATACATTCGGGAGGTAGATTATCCTGAGTGGCTAGCGAATGTGGTGCTAGTGCCCAAGGGAGATGGCAAGTGGAGGCTTTGCATTAACTTCACTAATCTTAACAAAGCTTGCCCGAAGGATAGCTATCCCCTTCCTCGAATGGATGCCTTGATTGATGGGACTGGGGGTTGCCTACTAATGAGCTTTTTGGACGCTTTTCAGGGGTACCATCAGATCCCGCTGCACCCCAAAGATCAGGAGAAGACAATGTTCATCACCAACAAGACAACTTACTGTTACATAGTAATGCCCTTTGGATTAAAGAATACAGGAGCCACTTACCAGCGCCTGGTGAACAAGCTCTTCCAACATTAGCTCGGGCGGAACATGGAGGCTTACGTAGATGATATGCTGGTGAAAAGCCTCACTACTGAGCATCATCCCGAAGATTTGAAGGAGTGCTTCAAGACCCTTCGTAAGTTCCATGTAAAACTTAATCCTGTCAAATGTGGTTTTGGCGTCTTTGCAGGAAAGTTCTTGGGTTACATAGTTCACCACCGAGGGATTGAGGTAAACCTAGCTAAAGTTAAATCCATTATAGATATGCCGGCTCCAAGGAATATCAAGGAAGTACAAAGCCTTACTGGAAGAATGATGGCCTTAGGAAGATTTCTCTCTCGATTAGCAGAGAAGGGCCTTCCTTTCTATAAAGTCCTATCCAAGGCGAAGAATTTTGTTTGGGATCCTGAATGTCAAGAAGCTTTTGACAAGTTGAAGGAACATCTAGCCTCGCCTCCGATTCTCAGTAAGCCACAGCAAGGAGAGCCGCTGTATATCTATCTGGTGATAGCCGAAGAGGCCGTGAGCTCGGTGCTGGTCCGAGAAGAAGATAAGAGGTAGATGCCTGTCTATTATGCTAGTAAACGGTTGACAGGAGCGGAGGTTCGATATCCTCCCATGGAGAAACTAGCTTTCGCCTTGATAGTCTCGGTAAGGAAGCTTCAGCCCTACTTTTAAGCTCATACCATTATTGTGCTTACTAACCAACCTTTAAGGCAGGTTCTTAGCAAACCAGAACTCTCGGGAAGGAAGTTGAAATAGGCAATGGAGCTTACAACTTTTGATATTACGTACAAGCCTCGGTCAGCCATCAAGGCTCAAGCATTGGCAGATTTCATCACCGAAGGGACAAGGTCCTTAGAAGCTTCGGAAGAGGATCAGAGGTCATGAATGTTGGCCATAGATGGGAGCTCGACCTTGGGTGGCGGTGGAGCGGGGCTGGTGATCAGAAGTCCTGATGGACAGACATGGCCCTACACTTTACATTTTGAGTTCCGAGCATCTAACAATGAGGCTAAATATGAGGCTTTGTTGGCAGGATTGAGATTAGCTGAACAGTTGGGGGCTCGGCGAGTCAAGGTGAATTCGGACTCTAACTTGGTAGTACAACAAGTAAACGAGGAGTATGAGGCTTGGGAAGGTCACATGGCAAGATACTTAGCCATGGTCAAGGAATTAATCGCGCGTTTTTAGTCTGTAAAAGTGGAGTATGTCCCTCGGGCCATGAATACAGAAGCAGATCTACTGTCCTGAATTGCTTCTTCCTCTTTTCCTACGACCTCCCGAGAAATCCGGATCAAGTCTCTGTTGCAGAAAAGTATCGAAGAGTTCGCTGACCAACTAGGTGTGGAGGATGAGCCTAGTTGCGTGGATCCTTTGTTGTTATATTTAAGGGAGGAAAAACTTCCTGAAGATGATTTGGAAGCTTGAGAAGTTAGAAGGAAAGCCCGAAGCTTCGTGCTAGTCAATGGGGAACTTTATAAAAGATCATTCTCGCAACCATTGCTCAAGTGTATCAGGCCTCGCAAAGTAGACTATATCCTAAGGGAAATCCATGAAGGCATATGCGGAAGCCACATCGGAGCTCGAACCCTCAGCCAAAAAGCACTTCGACAGGGGTATTATTGGTCGATAATGGTGAAGGACTCAGAACAGCTGGTCAGGACCTGCGACAGATACTAGCGAACTTCCAACTTGGTTCATATACCGGTTGTCACCCTAGCTCATTTGGCTATGCCTTGCCCCTTTGCTCAATGGGGCATCGACATCCTGGGGCCTTTTCCTCCAGTGACTGGTCAAGTTAAGTATATCATAGCTGCCATTGATTATTTCACGAAGTGGGTTGAAGCCAAACCAGTGGCTTCCATTACTGCTCGACGCGTAAAACAATTTCTATGGAAAAATGTGGTCTGTCGCTTTTGGATTCTTTGGGTACTAATATCTGACAACGACACTCAGTTCACTGACCGATCTGTCCAAGAATGGTGCCAGGAGTTAGGAATAAGGCAGCACTTCACTTCGGTAGCCCATCCACAAGCCAATGGATAAATTGAACTCGCTAACAGAACTCTGCTGCATGGCCTAAAAGCACGAGTAGAGAAGACAGATGGCAGCTGGGTGGAGGAATTACCTAAAGTTCTATGGTCTTACCGGACCACTGTGAAGGTATCTACTGGTGAAACTCCTTTCAACCTATGTTATGGTTCGGAAGCGTTGATCCCAGTTGAGATAGGAGTGCCTACACTAAGGGTGGAGCACTTTAGCTCAGAATCCAACGAGCAGAATCTAAGGGGTAACTTAGACCTCCTTGATGAACTTTGTGATCAAGTGAAGATTCGGTAGGCTGTCCATAACCAACGTATTGAAAGATACTATAATCGAAGAGTAAAGGCTCGGAATTTTCTTTCTGGAGACTGGGTGTTACGGCGAGCAGATGTCCGGGGGGCGTGAGAAGCAAACAAGCTAACACCAAATTGGGAAGGTCCTTTCAAGGTGGTAGAAGCTCTCAGCCTCAGTGCTTACAAACTCTAGACCACCGAGGGGGTACCCATTAGAAACACTTGGAATGTGCAAAATTTGAGGAAGTTTTACCAATAATGTTCTTCATTAATTATGATTTTCTGGAATAAATTTATTTCACTCTCCCATCAGTCAAAGCTCCTCACCTCAACAAAAAATAACGGGATCAGGTGTGGTCCTCGGGGGGCCCGAACCCTCCACAAAAAATAAAGGGATTAGATGTGATCCTCGGGGGGCCCGAACCCTCGAAAAAAAATAAAGGAATCAGATGTGATCCTCAGGGGCCTCGAACCCTCGCTAAAAATGAAGGGATCAGATGTGATCCTCGAGGGGCCTGAACCCTCGACAAAAATAAGGATAAAAGGATCAGATCTGATCCTCGGGGGGCCCGAACCCTTGGTAAAAATAAGGATAAAAGGATCAGATCTGATCGGGATCAGATGTGATCCTCAGGGGGCCCAAACCCTCGGCAAAAATAAAGATAAAAGGATCAAATAAAAGGATTAGGTCTGATCCCCAAGAAATTTTTTTTTTTTTTTTAGTCTCTAGCAGAAAGCAGAGGAAATTCACATTCAAGTAAAGAAAATTTTCCAAAGATAAACAAGCAAATTTTATTATAGCAACAAGTCTGGGTACAAAGACATCTACTCTAAAGAAGATAAAGCAGCAGTGACATCGAAGGGGATGGAGTCCACGTCTAGGTTCGAAAAGCGCTCCTTCGTAAGCTTCTTCATATGTTCAAATCCACCCCGAAGGACTCCTTCCAACTCCACAGCATAAGCTTCGCAGCTTCGAAAATCCTCGCGACCATTCTGAAAGGCCACGCGGGCATCCTTAAGCGCAGATTGGAGCTAGGTATGAGCAGTGTGAAGGTCGTCCTTGCACCGAGAGTAGGACTCCATCGCCTCGACCTGCCCTTTCTTAGCCTCCTTTAACTCTAAGGTGAGCTTCCTTATATTTTCTTGGAGTAGGTCGTTTGCGCCCTTCACAGCATCCAGTTCCTCCCTGAGCCTAGAATTAGCCTGATTAGCTTTGAGCATATTTCTTTGAACAAACTCCAGATCCCCGCGAGCTTGAGCTTCGGCTTTATTGGCGAGTCTTGCCTCTTCTTGTGCTAGCTTGATAGATTTGGTGAGAATATGCACGCTATGCTCAAGGTCGGCCAGTTTCGAAGAAAGGGACTCAAGCCCTCGAAGCCTCTCAATCTCGGACTCCAAGGAGATAATCCAGGCTCGGAACTTTGATTCTCACCGGGCGATTGAATCTTAAAAGCTCGAGAGGTTCTGAAGAATAGGGACAAAATAAGAATCGAAGCCTATTAGTATGAAGAGGATGGGACGAGTGGAAGCGAGTTACTTTGAGAATCTCGGCACAATAATCTGGTTCGCCCGCAGTTGACGAGGCGCTGCAAATAGCCAAAGCTTGGGTAGGAGCCTCAGCCGCCTCGGAGGTAGAAGTCGCCCTGGATGAAGGTGGGGGAAAGGTAGGCTCTCTCTTTTGCCACTTCATTCTTCGGGCTATTATCTTCTTCATTGACAACACAGAAGCCCCCTCCAACGAAGCCTCCCCTGTCAATTCTGAGCACCCTTCTGGTGCCAGTGGTGTTAATATCTGCTTGAAAACAGAAGGGATAGGAATGCTAGGAGGCATTGAGGGGGGCTTCGTACCTGTAGGCAGCCGACCTCCCTGGGCTTGCACCCTAGCTACCTCCAGAGCCTGAGAGATGGTCTCGGTGTCCCCTCCGGAGGGGCTCGACATGGAGATGGGCGCTGTGGCAGTGGATGGTTGAGTAGGATGGGGGTTTTCCTTATTCCTAGGGGCGGGTGATCCCGTGGTAGGGTCCTTCAGGCACGCCTCGGCACTATCTTTAGAAGCCTCTTAAAAGGTATGAGGATCTCCCTCCGCCATTTTCCTTGATCTAGAAGACGTCGAAGATTTTTTTACTTCTAGTACTCTTCGGGGCTCACTCGAGCGGTGCATCTCTCTCGGATGTTTTCTTACTGTTGGAGGAGGCTAAGGGGCCCTTACTCTCGGGGAAATCCAAGACCATCCCCTCGATAATAGGAGAGTAAGTTATCTCCCAAAGATTTTCAACTATGAAAGAAATAACGATGAAGATCAATACTTGATAGGAACAAGAAAATGGGGAAGAAAGTGAAGGGTAAGTGCTTACAAGTCTCGCCATCTAGGCCCGCTTTAGTAAGCGTCGGGTTAGAAAGCCATCCCTCTTCCCAAGTCCGACTGATACCCAGGATCCTACCGGCGGCTTCTTTGATGTCCTCAACATTCAGGCATTTGCGTTTGGTGTCCAGAGTCCACCCATTGCACATGGACTAAATCTCCTGCGAGGAACTTGAAGGTCTAGGGGGAACGAAGACGAAGCGCTCCTTCCAGTCATCTGAGTGTTTCGACCCTCTGGATTGTTGTGGCCTTGATTTCGAGTTCAGGGCGCTCCTTAGTTGTGATGAGGTAGCCCTCCTTCACGATTCGGGGTGAGATGGAAATCCAACCTCCCGGATCGCAGTTGGTGGTAAAAAAGTAGTCAAAAAGATCCCCCGAAGGCTCTATCTTACCAAAATGACAGATAATGATAAACCCCATCAGGTACCTCCACCCAAAAGGGGACAGTTGAGCCGGGACGATAGTGAGATGCAGCAAGAGCGTCATGACCCTCCCGCGAAGGGGTAATCAAAAACCCCGGTCGAAGGCGCACTTGTAGACGCAAAGACGGCCGATGATGGGGTGGCACGCTCAGAGATTGGTGTTGAACTCAACCTCCCACTCGTCGGGAATCGCGTATGATAGAATTGAACTGATATGGCACACACTAAGAGGGGGGATGAATTGGTATAATTAAAAATTTCTTTTGAAACATAGAGATATCGTCGATGAAGACTACGGATTCGTTAAACCTCAAGACCTTGAAATGACACGATGAGGTGTCAACCGTGTAACAGACACTCTAGTTTTGTGATGAATAAAAATTAAATCTTATCAATGAATGAACAGAGTGAGTAGAGGCAATAATATAAACACCCAAGAAAAATTTAAAAGTAGAGAAGACACGGATTTATAGTGGTTCAGCTTTCCAAGCTTAGTCCACTACCTTAGCTACCAACTTAGGATTTTAAAACCAACTTCACTATCAAACCCCCTACTCAATACGAGCAAGTCCTCTAGTCCTTGACTAGGTAATGTACAACCTCCCAATTTAATGGGCCTTCTAGCCTCTGCTAGGAAAAATACAGAAATTGTGAAGTAGAGATTCCAAGAGTACAACTCTTAGTTACAAGCTCTCTCTTCAAATGAATGATTGAGGCTTAAAATGAATAGAACAGTAAGAATCAAAGCCTCTTAAATGAGAATATAGAGAGAAAAATTAAATGCTCGATGTAACAGTGAAAGCATGGTAGTTCAAGATATTCAATATTTTCCAATAGCCTTCAATGCGTCTTCAACCACCTATTTATAATTGATGGTGGGTAAGTTTGAATTTTGGACCATTGTGGGTGGTTGGGCGAGCATTAAATGCGTCAAAAACTAGCCATTATAAGTTTCTATGAAACACATAGTTGATAGACAAAATGGGTTAGTTGACTATTTCTTCAAATTTAACTAGGCATAGTCGACAGACAATAACTCATAGTCGACTATCTTCCAACACAAATTTCCTATAGTCGACAGACACATACCCATAGTCGGCAGATCCAAAAATGTGAAGAACATTTTGAAACTTATGTACAAATGTAGTCAACAGAAGAAAAGCTATAATCGACTATCCTTACATGATAGTCGACAGAAGCAAAAATAGTCAACAGATACCATATATAGTCGACAGACTGAACAAGCATAGTTGACTATCCTTATGCATAGTTGACTATCCTTATAACATAGTCGACTATATTTAGGCATAGTCAACAGCATTAAACCACATAGTCGACTATCCTTTTGAAAACATTGAAAACTTAACAAATCCTAAGTTTGTTCTCAAAACATTGAGAGATATACATTCCTAAGTTTGTTCTTGATCTGGTAATCTGACTTGAGCATTGGAGGACAACCGGGGGAGCAAGTCCCCACCTCCATTGCAAGTGTTTTGGCAGAGGCAAAAAGGGGTGATCGGCCACCGCATCATCAGTTACCCAAGGTCATGTTACAACTATGACACCATAAGCTTGTCATACTTCATGATGTCACACATCCATGCACAACATATATAACCATACCACGCAATACCACATTATGCCCAAGCCATGTCTCAAAACACCACAAACATAATGCTATGCCTTTCACATTTATTGCCCATGCTATGATATCGATGACTTTCATAGATGTACGAATGCCCATACGTCACGCACTAACGCACACTCCACAATGTAAATGTATGCATGTAAATACGCCATGCCATACCCCCTTGCACGCACACCACATGCCATAGATATGCAAAGATGCAAGACACAACCGCTCAATCACTTATTCATACCATATGCAACAATGTGCACTCCATATGCCATATATGTATAGATATATATAACAACGCCATGTCGGCACTATGGACCAACATCCACCCCCATCATGGCGTCAACCCAGGAGAGTTTGTCGAGCTGTATCTCCCTCAGTTACCCACCGAGTATTTCTCGTCCTGGCTTCCACCACTAGACTTTAGCGAGCTATAGCCCCCTCAGTTAACCACCGAGTCTAACACAGTTGGGTATCCCCGTCTTGCGATCACGTCACTACACAACAATAATAGGTGTGTTGTTGTTAATATCAATATATCATGCACATGCAACAGATATGTGATCACATCACGTCATTTCAACTAAGTATGGTTCCCGTTTACATTGCTTTTTATGTAGCATACTCCATGTTATAGCTCACTTCATGTATAACACATGCTTATGTTCTTGGGATGCAAATGGGTTGTAGGCTCACACATGCCAGTACGTTCACCCGTGACATATTCAATATCATAACTCAGAATGTTCATCGACCACACGTTGCCTTCTTTGGCACAGCACACCCTATCATGTTCGGACATTACCAACACAGCGAAAGCAATGGCCTCACTCAGAGGCCGAGGGAACACATACCGTCATGTACAAGCAACCTTCTCAATGCATGTGTAAGCACACAAATATCATGAACATCGTGTAATGCATGAACACATGATTTCACACATATTATGCCATCGCCCATACCATTTGTCACACCCAATTGATGTTATACCCCATAAAGCCCATATTTGTATGACCCTGACACACCTGAGACCTGAGGCTCCTTCCTAGCACTTACAGGTTGACATGTTATTATTCCATATAACTATGAGGTCAAGTTATGAACCTCTATGTGGTGTAAGTATTTATGCCACCTCACATCTAGAATTAAGGGCAATGCCCGTCATTACACACAATATTAGCCATTCTAGATTATTCGGTGATATTAAAGGTTAAACGGAGGTTGGTCAGTTGATTGCCACTACCATATGAGATAATTATGTGGACACACCAGTATTTCCTTAGTCACACCGAGTCCTCCAACCTCTCTAAGAACCTAGCCTTACATGGGTTCAGATCATTCCCAAGGAATCAAGGCAATACAAAGCCTTATGACGATTAGAAGTAAATATCACAAGGAGTCTATTATTTAACTTAAACCACTGCCACCAAACTCCCCAACAACTCACAAATTATAAAACAGTTACCACGATTCACAAAATTAACATTTGGAACCGAATTAAAGGAAATGAGGGAATAGATTACACAAACGGCAGGGTTTTAAATACGAATTAAAGAGCACACTAAGAGGGGCTAGAACTTGCCTTTAAATAGCCAATTCTTGCCTTCCCTGCACTCTCGCTACAAAGTAATAGTTTTATGGAAAATAATAAGCCCATGACTCAAAATAGTTAATTCCAATCGCGCAAAACTTGTAATTTAATCGTGCAAAGCTTCCAATAAATTTTCCCACTTACATGACCACCTTAAATACTAAATAATCCCAAAATTTCCCTGATTTCTCTTGGATTTCTCCCACTTTTCTCCTTCATTTGTTGTTGCTCTAGCCCTCCCATTTTCTTTTCTATTCTTTCGGTCAAATTGCTGCCTGAATTGGGCTTAAATCGGCCAAAAATAAGTGGCTAAGATGCCGCCATGTGGCACCACCAGCGATCGCGCATGGCTGCAACCGACTTGGGCCTAAACGACGTCTTTTCGGCCCTCTCTTGGCCAAATAAATTGGCCATTTTTCCCTCTGCACACATAGCTACCTCGCCTTAAACCCGCAACTGACTGCTTTCACACGTGCACACGATTGCCTGAGCTAGCACCACATTCAATTATTATATACCCCCAATTAATTTTAAGGGAGTCCACCACCCATTTTCAAAATTTACACCTAACACCCACAGTTTCCAATAATTAGCAAACACACCCTGCCTTATTAATATCACTTATACCCCATATTCCCGCAACCTTCCAGTAACACCCCTTACCACAATTATAATAAATACATAAATTAAATACCACACATTTGCAAATTCCATAAATATTCCCAAATAACATAATTAATTATCTTAATTGTCCATTTCCCTACTTAGCATTCAGTTTCACAAAATTACAAATTGACACGCCATGTCGTTATTTTTTAGTATAAATCCACCAACCTTAAAACACCTCAGCGAGCTATCAATAGTCCCTCAATCAAACTCCTTAAAATCATAAATCACCAATAATTTGTTTTCTATACTCAAAATTATATATTATTATTTTCTCACATTACCGAGATGATACACCTGTAGCTTACAAGGTAGAAAAAATACAATGTAAGTTGAAATAGAGAATCTAAGAGTTAACACTCTTAGTTACAAGTTCTCTCAACAAAGAATTAAAAAGGCTTGAATGAATATAAACAAATAAATACAAAGCCTTTACAAATAACCAAGAGAGAACAATATAAATTTAAAGCACTTTGAAACTTTGAACACTTGGTAGTTGAGCAATAAATGATCTAAGAGCTTCAAATGAGCACCCATCCATATATTTATAGTTGAGGGTGAATGCATCCAAAAATCAGACCGATGGTGGTAGTTGGGGCACATTTAATGCGTCTAAAAACTAGTCGTTACACAATTTTGCGATACAAATTGTCGACTAAAGAAATCAGTTAGTCGACAGATTCAAGTAATAATATAAGACTTAGTCGACAGATAGTCGACAGATTGAAGCTATCTGTCGATGTAATCATTTTATTGATTCTGTTAGTCGACAAATTTAAGGAGCTAGTCGATAGGATAAGACCAACTTGCAAAAGAATTTGAAACTACATATTGTTAGTTAATAGATTCTAGGGATTAGTTGACATAACAAAGCTTAGAAAAATTTCCAAAGAAACAATCTCACTGTTAGTCGATAGATGCATATAAGTTAGTCGACAGATTGGAAAATTATCATTCTATTAATCGAAAGATGGCTTGAGCTTAATCGACAGAATAAAAGAGAAATACTAATGTAGTCAACAAATGACTTGATTTCCTTAAAAATCTTTTTCCAATTTCTTTCAAGAGATTTGATAAGTTACTTTGTTTTTCCAATCTCCTTAAAAACATACACTTAGGATTTGAATACCAACATTCACTTAGGCTTTGAATACTTGTTTCATTATTTTGAAATTGATTTTGATTGAAAGCTAAGAACATGAGAAAAACATACTTGGAATATTTTCATCATTAAAACTTTAATATCAAGAGTAAATATAATTTTCAACTTATTATAGTAATGCACTAATTTCATGATGTGTTTACGCACTCGACTAACCCCATCATATTTGGTCTTCTCTAACAGAGAAAGAAATTAGCCCTTCTGAGCTTTGTCGAACTTCTTAAATTTTTCACCAACAGCTTTAAGAAATTCCATAGCATTGTCTTAAGCTTTACTTGATTAAAATAAGATTATAAGATTATACTCAATTAATATGATGAATACAAATACTCATTTTCCTAGATCAATACTTTATTTGAGTAACATAGAATATTTACTCGATTAATACTTTGATATACTCGATTGGTCTTAAGCTTTACTTGATTAAAATTCTATCAATTTTTTATCTCTAACATATTTTTTTTTTCATATCATTATCAAAACAATTTTCTCATCAATATCAACACCTAATGTATGACTTAACATAACACATCAAGCTCAACCATTTAAGACCGTTAAGGAGGAATTCACGAAAAAGAAGAATCTGGAAGACCAGATTGAATAGAGAAGTGATAAAGCCCCAATCGTTCCAAAGAAATAGGAAAAGATGAGGCTTTATCTATTCCTAAGAAGTAGGAGAAAACTTAGCATAAAATTTAGGAGAAAATTTCTCCCTCATCTATTGTTGTATTGGTAATTTAAACTCCTAAATTTTAGTAAAATTTTATTTATTTAATAGGTTGCATGTATCATAGAAAATGTGAAGTAAAGATTTTCCATTCACCCCCTATTTACTTAGAGTTTTTTCCTAATTTCTCTAGACTTGTTCATGGTATCAGAGTCACCGATTCTATAAATTCTTCCTTACAGATGGCTTCAAGATGGCTGTTTTTTCCCCAACTACCGAAGCATCAATGATCTGCCCTATAAGCTCAAGATCGTTACTCTCAAATGTTGTTTCTAACTCCCTAGACAACCACAACCTACAAATCATTCAACAGAAACTTAATGGGACTAACTTTAGTGAGTGGTCCCAATCAGTCTTGTTAGTGATGAAAGGAAAAGACAAGGTCAAGTATCTCACTTGAGGGAATCCAAAGCCAGATTCTGAAGACCCAAATTATAAAGCATGGGATGTTGAAAATTCCCTAGTTATGGTTTGGCTATGGAGCCAAAGATAGGTAGGACCTATCTATTTTTTAAAACAGTTAAAGAAGTATAGGAGATTGTCCCAAGTTTGTATTCTAATATGGATAATACAATACAATGTTTTGAAGTTAAATAGGCCATATGAAATACTCGCTAAGGCACTTTAAAGTGTTATCTGAATTGTGGCAAGAGATGGACTTGTTCTATGATATCAATTGGGAGTGCACAAAAGATAGAGTGAAATACTCTAAAATGATAGAGAAAGAAAGGGTATTTGACTTCATACATGGCCTAAACTTTGATTTGGATGAAGTTAAAGGAATGTTATTAGGAACCAAACCCTTTCCATCTATCAGAAAGGTCTTTGCAGAAGTTAGAAGGGAAGAGAGTCGAAAGAAGGTGATGCTGAGTGCACAAACTGAAGTAAGCAATCAAAATGGATCAGCTTTTGTGGCTTCAAAACTGAAGGCAGCCCCAACTAGAAGAGACCTTGCAAAGGATAAACAATGGTGCTACCATTGCAACAAGCCCTACCATACAAAAAAAACCTACTGGAAGATACATGGGAAGCCAACAGGTTGGAAAAGGAGAAATTAGAGGAAACCACAAGCAGCCTATAGAGTTGATATTGTAGAAGGTAAAAGTACAAATTGTTCCTTAACACTAAAACAACTAGAGGTATTACAACAGTTTTTAAACAAAACAAAGGGTACAAAACCAACAAAGGTTGTTGAGATTCCTAGCCCAACATTCTCCCTTGCTAAACAAGGTAATTCTCTTATATGTTATCTCTCTAAGAAGTTGAATATGAATGATTGGATTATGGATACCGGGGATTTAGACCATATGATAGGTTCCTTAAATGGTTTTTTCAAATACAAACAGTGTGACAAAGCTATTAAGGTGACTACAGTTGATGGTAATATTTCTTATGCTATGGGAAAAGGCTCTATTTGCCTAGCTAATTTGTGGTTGAATTCTATCCTATATGTGCTTGATTTGAGATGCAACTTATTATCTATCAGCAAGCTTACAAAAACCTCAATTGTAAAGTAACTTTTCTTCCAAGTCATTGTGTATTTCAAGACCTAATTTTGGGGAAGATGATTGGCAATGCTAAAGAAAGAGAAGGTCTTTACTATGTGGAAGACACTGCTGGTACTCCTAAGTTACACAATTCATTCTCTGTTACCTTAGATTCCAATATACTTTTATGGCACAAAAGATTAGGGCATCCAAGTTTTAGATATTTAAAGTTCTTGTATCCTCATTTATTTATCAATAAAATGAGTGAATCTTGCCAAGAAAACTAAAGCCTCCTATCCTATTCATCATTACTAACCAACCAAACCATTCTATCTTGTTCATAGTGATGTGTGGGGACTAACAAAAGTCCCAAATCTAACTAATTCTCGTTGGTTTGTCACTTTTATAGATGACCATACCAGGGTATGTTGGGTATTTCTATTGGAAGAAAAATTTGAAGTATATAAGGTATTCAAAAAAATTCATCAAATGATTGTTAATGTTTTTCAAATCTCAATCCATATCCTTTGATCAGATAATGGAATTGAGTATTTCTCAACAGAATTTGAAACTTATTTGAGTTAAAATGGCATTGTTCATCAAAGTCATGCCCTTATAATCCCCAAAAAAATGGAGTGGTCGAAAGGAAGAATAGGCATTTGCTTGAAATAGCTACAACCCTAATGTTTACTAGCTCGGTTCCTAGATACTTCCTATTGGGGAGAAGCCATTCTCACTATTTCCTATCTAATCAATTGTCTCCCAACTACTGTTCTCAAGTTCAAAACTCCCTTGAGCACCCTCATTGCTTCCTATCCTCTCCTTACTCGAATGTTTAATCCTCTCTCCCCAAAAGTATTTGGATGTCCAGCTTATGTCCACCATTATTACTCCAAATTAAATCCCAAGTCTTTGAAATGTGTATTCATTGGTTACTCTCCCACACAACAAGGCTACAAGTGTTATTGTCCAAACACTGAGAAATTCTTTGTATCTTGTGATGTCTCTTTTTTTTAGAATCAATATTACTACTCTACCATACGTCTATAGAGGGAGACTCCTAGTACAGACCAAGGAATGGAAGGTAGTAATATTAGTGTGTTTCCTAAGATAATTACATGCTATACTCTTATTCCTAATTGTGTAACTAATCAAAAGGGAAAATAGTAGCAGCAGCAACAGAAAATACAACAGCAAATTCAAAAAGAAATTGTTGCTAAATCTCAGCCACCTTTTCAGGTGTACTCTCGAATAAATGACTTTAAATCAAAGCAAAGCCATTCATTAACCCCGGAAAAAGGTCCAGTACTGGAGAATGATGAAAAAGTTGAAGTGGCAGTACCTATTAATGAAAGTATTAGAGCAAACAATGCATAAAATATAGAGCCACCTGCAAAACCTGAGTATGATTTGGATGTTCTAATATCCTAGAGAAAAGAGGTAAGATCGTGCACTAAATATCCTATCTATAATCATGTGGCATACTCTAAATTATCTCAATGTTTCAAGGCATTCATAGCTAAAATTGATGAAATGAAAATCCCTAGGAATATCAATGAGGCTCTATAAACACCTCATTGGAAAATAGCAGTGATGGAGGAAATGGAAGCAATAGAGAAAAATGGTACATGGGAAGTGGTAAGTTTACCTCAAAATAAAAGTGTGGTAGGCAGCAAATGGGTTTTTACTATTAAACAAAATTCTGATGGAAGTATTAAGAGGTATAAGGCTAGGTAACCCAAGGACTTACCCAAACACATGGCATAGACTACAATGAGACTTTCGCACTTGTTGTAGAGCTCAACTCTAGATGTGTATTGTTATCCATGGTAGCTAATTTAGATTAGGAATTGCATTAATTAGATATAAAAAAAAGCATTTCTCAATGGTGACCTAGAAGAAAAGATATATATGAAGATTTCTCCTAGTTTTGAAGAAAAATGAAGAGTGTGCAGATTAAAGAAGTCTTTATATGGGTTGAAACAGTCTCCAAGGGCATGGTTTAAAAGGTTTAGCACAAATGGTTTGAAAACTATTATAATTATTTATGTGGATGATATTATTATCACATGTGACAATCAGTAAGAAATAAAGGATCTCAAAGGTCAATTACAACAATCGTTTGAGGTCAAAGAGCTTGGACAATTGAGGCATTCCTTAGGAATGGAAGTAGCAAGGAGTAAGGAGGGCATTTGCATCTCACAAAGGAAGTATACATTGGATCTACTAAAGGAAACAAGAAAGTTGGGCTACAAACCAACTAGCACCCCCTTGGAACCTAACTAGAAATCTGAGAATGGGACAAATACTATTGTGGAGAAGGGTAGATATCAAAGGTTAGTTGGAAAATTAATTTATTTGACTCTCACACGACCGAATATTACATATACAATAAGTGTAGCGAGTCAATTTATGTATCACGACCTGATTTCTAAATAGTCATGACCGGCACTAATCCCTAGGCCCAGTGGCCCCACCGTGGACTAGTAAGCCTCTTCTCTAGCTCGATTTTCTAAAAGCATTAATACTACTAACAAAATATAGAAACATGGAGTAAAATACCATTTCAACTTTCCACAAAAATATTTCAATATCTCATATACAACAGTTGTACAAAAATATGAATATCCATCACGTTGCTGTCATAAATACATATACAGTCCCATATCTCGAGCCTTTGGCACAATTATGTGCCACAAAAATAAAAGACAAAAGAACAGACTCAACAATACTTGTATGTCTCCACAGAGCATCCTATATCACATCAGGAATCAAAAGAGGGTCTGACATCATACCAGAAAATCTATTGGACCAATATTCAAAAAGAGAATCTCCTGAAAATATTTTAAAAAAAGGGGTGAGTCTTATGGACTCACGAGTAGAAGGTATGTCATGCCTACTAGGAGAGTATGCAATAAAAATGTTAGGAATGATCATCATGGATACAATAACATAATAGTAGTATGAACAACGAGATTATATACCCTAAGTTTAAATAATTTGGGGTTAAAAGAAAAACATAGTGTAGGAAAAGTAGGTACCTAGAGACAACCCCCATAAGTTGCTCACCTAACCACTTAAATCTCCTATACTTTTTATATGTAATGCATGCACCGAGTCTGAGGACACACTAGTAGAAACTAGCCTAACGCCTATACACACATGCACATAAGTACATATACTGGCACATACAATATCACCACACTATAATATCATCATAGCCCACGTGATAGCAGTGCTAAAATATACTATCCGTGTCCCTCATGACCTTGGCATGCCAAGCCTCACAGTACCATGATCTTTTCCTGCTATGAGTCACCAGGGAATCAACTAGATAGTCCTCTAATAATAATACAAATGATACACTACTTAATGTACAAATCATAACCATTTATCATTTCATATGGTGCCCAAAATGCACCATATCATTCAATATTTCACATACTCAAAAACAAGAATTAGTTAGGGTATCATTTATAATCTTTCTGCTTATGTCTCTCCTAGTAGGATGAAAATATTTCATGCATTTAAGAAACATTAAAATATATATTTTTTATTTGCATATAAAAATCACGTACAAGTTATGCATGGAATAGTATATACGTGCATAAAATAAGGTAAACATAACATATCATGTCTACTCGCCTGGGAAATGATAACTTAAGTTCGAGTTTGGGGAGAAGATCGAGCAAAATCCTGTGAATCCAAGCCTACAATAAATAGAATGGGGTGGTCACATTTAGGTAATAAAAGTAGCGACGTAATAAAAATTATTGAAAATCCTAACCATTGTCTAACACCCTGAATCGGTTATTTTATTCCTTGGCCTGTATAATATTTGAATTTGACATCATGGAATTCGTCGAGCTTAGCCATCGACTACATCATCATACCTCGCCTTGCATGCTACGCGTAAGTGTATAGTGGAACTACACACCCACTTATAGGCTGCAATAAAAATAATATATATATACGTATATATTCCTATATTCACCCATAAATTAGATTTCTTTTAATATAGATAATATTTTTAAAGTTTCTCTTTTTCAAAATACATATATATTTATATTTATAACTAAATTGATAAACTTTTTTAAAAAAACATAATAATTAATTAATTAATGATTTAATAAATGGCTTAAAAGAATGATTTGCAACGTACTAGCCCCAGAATAAAATGAATCCATCAGAAATCAGGATTCGGGATAAACCCAAGTCATCATCATAGGCTAGCCTGGGACACACTCAGGGTCAGTTTTGCTCGGCCTTGAGGCATCTAATAGGGCTTCATCCTTAGAACTCCGATCAATAATCTGACTTGCTAGTCACATCACCAATTCTAAGAGACCTAAGGAGAACCCAAATTAGACTGACGTTGATATCCTGAGTGGGACTAACCTAACCAAGTCATCCTAGATTCACAGACAAGCAATAAGAAGGGAGAACAAGTCGAGTGGGCCAACCCAAGGGCTGTCACAACTGGGTCAAGCCATACCCAACACATTAGGTCATCCTATAACCCAATCGAGCCCCACCATCCTAGGCCAAAACCTAACTCGACTTGCCCAACCCCAAAAGCCTTTTTTTTTTCTTTCTTTTCTTTCTTTTCTTTCTTTCTTGCCGACAATCTGTTGCCGCCGGCTGGCGAAACATGGCCGACCAGCATACCGAATTGAAGCCCTCGTCACGAACATCAACATATCTCAAAATGAGAGCCATCAGACGGTTAGATCTTAGCAGATCTAGATTTTAAATTTTTGGCCAACATAGAGAGAAAATCTGGTCATCGCCGACTACCAACTGCCGGCCAGCTAGGCTACCAATATACCCAAAAATAAAAAATATCGGATGGTTAAATTTTCATAGATTTAGGGTTTAGTTTTTGGCCAAAAACAAAGCTCACTGCTAGTCACTGCCGGCCAACATGGCTGGCGATTTCCGACGATCGGAGATAGCCATCTGACACGCTCGAGAAATCCGACCAACATATCCCAAAACCAACAAAATCTAATTGTTAGATCTCCGTAGATCTAACCTTAGCCAAAAACCCAACCGCGTTATACATACCTCCCACGAAACAACAAAAAACCAACAAAAATCAAACCCAAAACACTTACCTCCTTGAAGATTGGGGGCAACGGTGAAAATGAAATCGGATGGGCGATTGAACGGTTGGATCGCAAGAACCAGTAAAATCCGAGAAAGAAAACGCGAGAGAGAGAGAGAGAGATGATTTCGGGGGGGTGCCCGTGCGCCTCCCCCTTTCCTTTTTATAATTTGCTTATCTTTTATATATATATATATTATTTTATTTATTTCTTATTTTTATCAGAATTAAATTATTATTATTATTATTATTATTATTATTTTTATTTTTCTAGATTTTTACATTATGCATTCACCCACTAGCAAACATCTTAATGCTGCCTATTATATCCTAAGATATCTGAAAGGAACCCCTAGTAAGGAAATCTTATTCAAAAAGAATAAAGACCAAGGAATTCAATGTTTTGTAGATGTTGATTGGGCAGGTTCTTTAGAGAACAGTAAATCCACTTTCGGGTTTTGCACCAAGGTATGAGGAAACTTGGTAACATGGAAGAACAAGAAGCAAAGTGTAGTGGCTAGAAGTAGTGTTGAGGCAGAATACCGAGCCAAAGCTCAAGGTATATGTGAGGTAATACGGCTAGAAAAATTTATGGAAGATTTGAAGATACAAAATGCTACTCCTATAAGGCTATACTGTGATAGCAAGTCTACTATAAGTATAGTAAATAATTCAGTCCAACATGACCGAATAAAACATGTGAGGATAGATAGACATTTTATCAAGCAAATGATTGAAGATGGTGGTATCAATCTAGTATATATTCCTATAGGTATACAAGAAGATGATATTCTAACTAAGGCAATGAACAAACAAGGATTTGAGATGATTAGAGGCAAGCTGGGAATGAAAGACATTTATTCACCAATTTGAGGGAGAGTGTTGAGGAGGAATTCATGATAAAGAAGAATTCAGACCAAATTGAATAAAGAATAGATAAAGCCCCAGTTGTTCCAAAGAAATAGGAAAAGATGAGGCTTCATCTATTCCTAAGAAGTAGGAGAAAACTTAGTGGAAAATTTAGGAGAAAATTTCTCCCTTATCTATTGTTGTATTTGTAATTTAAACTCCTAGATTTTAGTTAGATTTTTTGTATTTAATAGGCTGCATGTATCATAGAAAAGATGTGAAGTAAAGATTTTTTGTTCAACCCCTATTTGCTTAGAGTTTATTCCTAATTTCTCTAGGCTTGTTCAAAGACATTTAATATACAAGTGTTGTTTGTGAAAGACATTTGACTTCGTAGGAGAAGACCAGGGGACGTGCGTATAGTCAGGGGCTGAGCTACATACAACTAAGGGTGGGCAATTTTTAAAAAATAGTATTGTATATATGTAATTTATTTATTTTCTATTTTTTCTAAGTACTGAGCAACCTACCCCCACCTCACCCAACTGGTCCAATTTTTAAAAAACAGTATTGTGTATATGTAATTTATATATTTTTTATTTTTTTCTGAGTACTGAGCAACCTACCCCCACCTCACCCAACTGGTCCAACCTCTATTCTCTCTCTCTCTCTCTCTCTCTCTCTCACCTACTCTACTCAAATGGTCGATCCGTTGGAGGGCAGACACCCCTATTGCCGTCGTTCACTGGCGTCTCCTCCTCCACCTCACCTACTCGGCTATTCTCTCTATCTCTCTCTCCACCATCTCTCTCTCTCTCTCTCTCTCTCTCTCCATCGCATCTCCTCCACTGAAGCAAGAACCAAGAACCTACCCAGCCACAAACCGATGTCTAATCTTCGATTCGATTGCATTTTCACTGTCAAAGTGGCCCCGATCTACAAAGAGGTAAGTCTTTTCATTACAAATCCATGATATATACGTATATACGCGTGTGTTGGGGTTGACTTAAAGTTTAAGCTTAGATCTAAGAAGTTTCGGCAGTTGGATCTGATCATCAGAAACCACCGGCCACGATAACCAACGATGATTGCCAGTGCGTTCATGCGTTGGGTTTGGTCGAAAGTTTAATCTTAGATCTACGAAGTTTCGGCCATTGGATTTTGGTAGTTTTTCGGTATGTTGGTCGATGGGGTTAAGGGTGTCGGGTGGTTGCCTCTAATAGCTAGAAACCACCGGCCACAGTGGCCGGTTGCAACTGCTAGTGAGTTTACGTGTTGGGTTTGGCCGAAAGTTTAAGCTTAGATCAACGAAGTTTTGGCCATTGGGTTTTGTTGGTTTTTGGGTAAGTTGGTCGATGGGTCTAAGAGTGTCAGGTGGTTGTCTCTAATCGTCGAAAACCACCAACCATGGTGGCTGGCAGTGACTATGTAATATCCCAAATTTTCTAAAGGGCTCAAGAGTAATTTTAACTTGGGCTATAGGTGAAATTATCAGAAGATTAGGGGTTTAAGTATAATTGCTTACAGTTATAAGTACCGAATCGACTGCAATGAATTCCTTGAAATGTAGATGTCTAAGGAAATTGATATGGTATTGACGAATATCCCGAGATAGGATTTATGGTATTAAAAAAAATCAGAATCGAGACAATTTTCAGTATAGCTTCGATTCAGGCTGAAAAACTGATTCATCGTAAGGGACTCCTGGGAAGTCAACGGAACCCTAGGAGGGCTCCGATTTTGCTTGAGGAATAACCCTGAGTTGGTTTCGGGATGAAACTATAACCCGGTGAGGACACTAGAGCGAAATCATCCTTGACGAGTAAGTTTGAAGTTATTAATTTTATATTTTCAATATCATAATACAAATAAATTGGACATTCGAGGGTGTATTTAAAATTTAAGAAATTTCCAAGGGTAATAAAGATGTAAAATGGGGATTAAATGTGTGAGATATATATAATGTATATATGTATGCGCGCGAGACCCTGGGGGCAAATTTACATCATTTGGGGGACAAATTTGAACCATTTAAGGGCATTGGGGTGAGAGATTGCAAAGGCTGATTGCCAGCTATAAATGGTGCAAGTGGAATTGTGAGTTAAATGAGAGGTAAATGTGATATATATATAGGTGTGTCCGCCTGCTTGGAGGCCAAGCCTTCTTCAGAGCATTGTCTCTAAAATTAAATCAGAGGATGAGAACAGAGGAGAGAGGCAGGGAGCTCGTGAGAGCCATGGCCGAAAAGGAGTGAGGAAAGATCAAGATAGAGGGCCGATGCTGGTCGAATTTGTGGCGGGCAGTGGTGGCCATGGAAGCCACAATGTAGCAAAGCAGAGGCAACCATGGCTGGGTGGATGCGGCGGCGAGCTTAGCGGCCGATAGTGGCCACAAGCGGCTGGTGGTTTGTGGTAGAAGTAGCCAAAGGCGTGCGGAGGCGTCGATGGTGGCCACAATGATCAGCGGTCAGTGGTGGTCGTGCGCAGCAGTGGTTCAAGCGTGCAGGCAAGGGCACAGGAGGTGGTCGCGGCGGCTCGTGGATGATGGCAACGATTGCGGGGCTAGTATGTCAGCCGGAGGCAGGCGCGGCAGGGGTCGGGGAGGCCAGGTGGTGGTCTGTGGCTGCGTGAAGGAACAGGCGTATGCGGCAACCGTGCACTGGAGGCACATTGTGCGCGTGTGCGTGGAGAAGAAGAAGAAGTGAGGGAAAAAAAGAAAAAGAATATAAAAGAAAAAAATAGGAAAAATGAAAATGGAGAAAAATTACAAAAAATACCAAAATAATTCTAGGAATTAATTTGGGGCTTGAGGAGTATGCCTGGAGCCAAGAAATTGATCGGGCACGCATATTAAGAAAGCTTGAGGGGCTAAGCTACAGTTAGTAAAATTTTCTAGAAAATCAGGAAAGTTATTTTATGAATTGTTATAGAGAAATATTTGAGGAATATTTAGTTTGGATTTATCAAGGAGAAAAAATGGAGAAAATTAAAGGAAAATTATGAGGAAATTAGGAAAAATAGAATATTGATATTCTAGAATAAATATGATGGCCAGGGTATCTTGAGGTTCTGAATTGAGTACGTTAGACACGTGATACGAGAATCAAGATGTTATGAGATACTTTTGAGGCAAGTAATTCGATCCAAAACCCAATTTTATGTAAATGGTTCTATTATGTTGTCATGTCTTGATGTGAATATGTCATGTAGATTGCATTTATATGCTATGATGAAATGTGCATACATTCACGATGGCATTATTGGTCATCCACTGCACAGGGTTTGGGATTATAGACTGGCACCGCTGCTCTACCAATGGTGCACCCATACACCTCGGCCTAGTAAGAAGACTGTAAAAATGGGCAACAACAGTTGGGTGTAGTCGACTCAAACTAGAAAGGAATGATGATATTTTTTATTTTGTATTCATGCACGAAATATGTTTATTGTTCCCTTACTTAAATGATTTATCATCTAACTTGGGTTTTGCCCCTAGAATATTCAAACGTTCCAAATGAAGATAGTAGCAAAAACGAGGATGAATGAGGCATGAAATAGCACTTAGTAAAGTGCATGACGAATTGAATGTATGTTATGTAACCCATGTATTTAAGTTCTGCTACTTTGAATTCTGAATGTTTTGAGGAATGATGATATATAACCTTATTTATGGTTAATGTTAAAGTTAAGGCTCGATTCTAGCTTCCGTATTTGATGTATATGATAATTCTCTTTTGAGATAGATGTATGCAAATTTTGGGATAGATATGAGGAATGATATGCTTAGTATTAGATTTGAAAGAAAAAAAAAATTATTATCTCAAAATTGTCCCAAGTTATAACACGCCCAAGAAAGTGGGATGTTACAGACTACCAGTGTGTTACACACTGGGTATAGCCGAAAGTTTAAGCTTAGATCTACGAAGTTTTAGCCGTTAGATTTTGTTTGTTTTTGGGTATGATGGTTGATGGAGATAATGGTGTCAAGTGGTTGCCTCTAATGGCTGAAAACCACCAGCCACGGTGGCCGGTGGCGACTAATATTTCATTTACGCGCGTTAGGTTTGGCTGAAAATTTAAGCTTAGATCTACGAAGATTAGACCGTTAGATTTTGCTGGATTTGGGGTATGTTAGTCGATGGGGATAAAGGTGTCGGGTGGTTGCCTCTAATCGCGGGAAACAATCAGCCACGGTGGCCAATAGCGACTGCCAGTGCATTTATCCTCGTTGGGTTTAGCCGGAAGTTTAGGCTTAGATCTACGAAATTTGGCCATTAGATTTTGCTGGTTATTGGGTATATTGGTCGATGGGAATAAGGGTGCCAAGTGGTTGCTTTTGATTATCGAAAACCACTGGTTATGGTGGCTGGTGGCGACTGTCAGTATGCTTTTCAGTTCTGGCCAAAAAATTAAAAATAAGATATACGAAAATCTGGCCCACTTTTCTTTTGTATATGTTAACCTCCTTTGTTCATTTCTTTAACTGTATTTTAATTAAAGGGATTAATTTTTTTTATTTTTTATTATAGATTTGCCAATTATATATTTAAAACTATGGCAATCTGTCGTGAAGCTATCAAGACTCGACTACGTAATCAAATTAGAGATCAATGATTGAACAACAATCTGCCATGAAGCTTGTCAAGACTCGACTATTCAATCAAATTAGAGATTAATAATTGAACGACAGTTTAGTTGTGTATATTGAAAAATAAATATTTAATGAAATTGATAATAATATTATTATACAACAATATGAGAACGATTGTATAATTTATTGATATATTTTTTAATATTATATTATTTAAAAAAATTATGCTATTTAATTTTTGCCCATCCTGCCTAAAATTTTTGGCTCCGCCACTGGGTACAGTTTAAAGAAAATTCTAAGTTTTTGTGAGGTGACTTTTTATACCAAAATTTTGGGTTATTATACTTAAATTCTCAAAATTTTGCTATTTATGCATATATCCTCAGTTTTTGCTCAAATTTCATGAGTATCCTATAATTTATCTGTAATTATACTAATGTCCATTAAAATTACAGAAATTGTAATGTTGTCATGAAATTAATGTGGTAAAATGTTGAAATTTTTACTTTCTTTTATAAAAGGCCATTTATCATATCTAGTCATATCATCATTCTTTATGAGTTGGTGAATAAGAAAGAAATGCATTGTTATCAAATGTTTTTCTCTGTACCAAATGAAATATATTTACTCGATAAATAATAAATGATAACTATCATCTCGTTTGTCTATAATGGGTGCAAATAATTTATATATATCATGTATTTATGTGCATAAAAGAAAAACCTTTTTAAAGTTGTTACTAAGCCATTCATCACCTAACTTAGTATATTGAAACGTGCCAACAAATGATCTAAACATGTTAAAGAAAAATAAGATGGTCGAATAAAAAATTGCTCTTTAATTTTACTTTTCCTATGCCTTAAATTTCCAACAATGCTTGTTAGTTTCCTTTATTTAACTGGATATGTCTTGGACATATAATTTTAATTTAACATTTGTCGACGTTGGAAATTGGTCGACTGTGGTTCGTCAACCCACACTGAGAGAATAAACACAAATGCAAAGGAAAGAAACAAATAGAACAAATAACAAGTTGCACGCAGTAAAGTTTTACGTGGTTCGGCCAAAATGATGTATAATCCATGACTGTTCTCTGGTTATTCCAGTAAAGTAACATTATATTATTGCCCATCCCCATACAATGGTTTTCGACCCCTATTTATAGCGTGGGGTGCTTACAATTTGAATAAAATCCAAAATGGAAGGATAATGTCATGAAGATAGTATTTCCTTATGAACTCTACACAATCAAGAAAGGATTCTACATTAGGAAGGATCTAATTTGCCTTAGATTGGGAAGGTTGACTTTTTCTCTAACTGTTTCTGATAAATTCTCCATCTCTCTGTGACGTGAGCTTAGTAGCTTGGCGACATGTCTCGCAGCTTAAGACTTTTCACGATCTGACCCAGTCGAATCGACCTGCAACCTTGCCATGATGTCTTCAACCTGGGACTTACTAGGCTTTGGAGAGATTGGGCTGATCCGTTGGACTGTTTCCAACCGATAAAAAGCGGTATAGAAAATACCCATAACACTAGCCCCCCAGCTCGTAGTGTAATTTTCAGATTGGGAGTTGAAGCGTATTGGTCAAAGTGGACGGTGCGAGCTTTCAAGCCCCTCTTTTTACCTCTGCCCATTAGCCTTAAATAGCTTCGTTTCATGTTGCATGTCTTGTCTTAGGTGCATTTAATGCGCACGTTCCCCGTAACCGCTTAATCATTATGGTCGTGAGCCCCATGACTCTACATGTCACCGTTAGAACTAGGGCAGCTCGTCGGTCTCTCAATCCAACGGTGGAACAACCCAACTTATATAAGCGTGAGGAAATTCTTTTCCCTCTCACCGTGTCATTTTGAAAAGACTCTTGCTCCAGCACTATTCTCCTTACGACTCCGAAAACTCCATTGCCAATTGCTTTAAAGCTTTCCCATATTGCTTCACAAAGATCTCTGTCTCATTTCCGTCAAGTATTGGCTTTCGCCTCCGATATTTGCAATGATCAATCCAAATAGTAAGTTTCTTACAACTCATTAGTTCACTTTATCACTGCTTTCATTCCTTCTGTCGTCTCCTCTATCACACCTTGCCTTCTAGCGATGGCTGTGTGTCTTTAGGGTGTCAAGTGATATGTTGCCTAGCCTTCGGGCTTGCTGACTTATAGGGTTAACATCCATTTGTTTTGGAGGGTTAATAGGCTTGTAGACTTAACCCCTCCCCTGTTTTAAGCAATACCCTGTTGCGAAGTGCGTGATCTGATAGATATGAAGTATCCTTAAAAACTCTGGTTCATGAGGATTAACCTGCCATCAGCGACCTGACTATCTTTTCTTGTCTTTTTTCATCGTAGATGTCCACATCAGGTCAGAAGCGCTGCAACCACAGGGTAGAAGATAACGACACCTCTAGCTCTTTATAGCACAACGGAGGGGCTTGGGCGTGGACTATGCAGGACGCGACCTCCCAAGGTGCCGAGGTTGCTGAAAGAGTCCTCTAATGCGCCGATCATGCAGTAACCCAATGAGCTACCAAGGAAAGTGCAGCTCGCGAAGTATTCATGCAATATCCTTCAAATCTAACGATTAGCGAGCTCCTATCATACGCATCAGTGTACCGTATGCCCTGTGGCAGTCACATAATCGTGCCTTCTCCTAGTGACCACACAGCCTTTCCCCCTCTAAGATTCAAAGCCGTTAGCCCCCAACACTTAGAGTTCGGACTTAGGTTTTCAGTTTAACCCTACCTCATAGATATCCTTAACAATCTAAAACTTGTGCCTTTCCAACTCACTCCAAACTCCTATACCCAACTCACCTCCTTAGCCATACTTTTCAAAAAGAACAAACTTCCTCATTTATCACCCAAAATCCCTAGGTACCTCTATTCTATCAAGGGTACCAAGGACGGGTTGTATTATATGGTAGCTTGTTCTTCTGATTATAAGAAGCTCTTGCCTCAGGGAAAGTCCAATGTAGGGGACAATAAAACACACTAGTTTTATATCTCTTGCAACTCCCTTCATAGCCTTAGGAACTTCGACTTCGTCCTCATACTGGGTAAGTGAATCTTCAGCTCACACTTGTAATAATTTTTTTTTTACAAATCTCTCCTTTGCCTTGAGACGTCGCAGAACTTACTGACTTGCTACTTCGCGAATACCAACTCACTCCTTCTGTCGACTATAAACCCATTAGGGAGAAGGACATCGAAGCTCGGGGCCGGAGAGAGATAAAGTCTATTTTTGACCTAGTCGACTTCAATAAGAGCCCGATTGAGGAAGGCGGAGCTTCTCGGGAAGCAGAGGTTGAGTCCTAACCGAAGACATCATAGACGGTGAAGCTCAAACTGCGAAAGCCTGGCCAAACCACAGCCTCGCCTGTAGCCGCTTCTTCATCCCCCTCTCTTGCCAATGTCCGAAGGGCGAAACCTTATGTTGAAGGGATCGAAAAGAATCCTGATGTTGTCGCTCTAGGTGCTCCTAACCTGACGACCACAACTACGCCAATCGTGTCAACGTTGGCTCATGCTTGCAACCTGCTTCTTCCACGCAGTGTATGGCAGGCGCAACTGCAACAAAGCGCGGGAAAGCCGTAGCTCGGGAGGTCCGAGCTCCTCCCACTGTCGAGGACAGAAGGAAATCCTTATCCAGCTCACCTCTTTGTCAGCCCAGCCAAGTAGAAAAAAGGAAGAAAATGAAAACCTTAGCAGGGAAGGTCGCACCTGAAGTCATGCCCGGAGAGGCATACTTTGACGCTGTCCTTGATGACTTGGACGAGATCTTGGGCACCTCTGCCAAAATCCTAGAGAAGGAGCAGGTCAAAGGCAAACAACTCTCAATCTTCATCGCTCGTCATAGCCTCTTGGTAAGTTCCTTTATTTGATCTCGTTCATATTGCTTATTCTTTTCTCATATACTAAACTTTCATGCTTTACATGCTTCCCTGGGAGTAATGAAGAAGAACGAAGAGATCTTTGGTTTTGAAAAGGAGAGACAAGAGCTTCAAGCTGCCTAGGAGAAGCTCGAAGGGGAAAAGAAAAAGCTCGAGGACAACATGGCCTTTTTGACCAATGAATCCAAAAAGGCTTAGAGCAATGCCGAGGGCCTGGGGATGAGGCTACAGAGCGCCAAGGAAGTCCTCAAAGAGACGGAGGAGATATTGGCCCATGAGGTTGTAGCTTGTGAAATACTCTCCTCCAATCTCAACTCAAAGCTTAATGCAGCTGCAGCGGAGCTGAGAAACACTCGACGCAAGCTAGAGTTGGCCCGACAACAAGCTAACACTGCATCAAAGGAGGCAGAGGCAGAGGCAGAGGCAGCAAAATGGGAGGTCGAGCAAGTTAGAGAGGAGGTCATTGAAATAAAGGCCGGAGTCGAAGTCGGATCGTTAAGGAGCACGAGGAGGTTGAATCCAAGACCTGTAGTCAGTTCCTCTTTACTTTGTGGGAGGAGCACCCCGAGCTAGACTTCTCTTTCTTCGACAAAGAAGAGGTGGAAGAGGTGAGGAAGTTCGCCGCTCTGGTTGCATGGAAGGAGCCTACCCCGACTTCCTTGATGCCGGACCAGGTGAGAGCCGACCTACCTCCTGAAGATGCCCAAGACCAAGCTCCACAGAATCCCGCAAGCTGATGCTTTCTAGACTGTTAGGGCTTTGAGTTTTCTTCTCTTTTTCTTTTTTTTTCTGCACTTTGATCTCAAAAAATTCACTTTGCTTTGTTTAATGAACTTTTATTCTTTTGGTGTTTACTACAAGCTGAAAGTAAAACATATCAATCATATATGATATTGTCTAATGTATGAGTTTAACTTTAGTTAACTTGGAGACATTTTAACTCGCAATTGATAATCTTTAAAACTAAATAATCTCGAATAATGTGTTAGTAACACTTATAAGGTTGAACCGCGTGTCCAGTAGGTCGCAAGCAAGAACACTTAGGTAAATAAGGGAAGATCTCAACTAACATGCCATAATTTGGTGAAAATTAGGTTTAACTGCATTCCCTGTCAAGTTATATGCCCAAGTAGATCATAGTTCGATCCCAGCTGACACACCATGACTTTAGGAGTTTAGTGTGGTTAAGATGAACACCCAGGCAGGTCACAGACCATGACTTTTTGGTCAAGGTGAGAGGTGTAACACCCTACTTTCTCGGGCGTGTTATAACTCAGGACAATTCTGGGATAATAAATTTTTTCCTCCAAAACTAATGCTAAACCATATCATTCCTCATATCCATCCCAAAAATTTCATACATCTATCTCGAAAGAAAATCATTATAAACATCAAATACGGAAGTTAGAATCGAACCTTAACTTTTACATTAACTAATAATAAGATTATACATCATCATTCCTCAAAACGTTCAGAATTTAAAGTAGCAGAACTTAAATACATGAGCTACATAACATTCAATCATTACATCGTGCACTTTGTTAAGTGTCATTTCTTGCTTCATTCATTCTCGTATCTACTACAATCTTCATCTGGAACATTTGAATATTTCAGAGATAAAACCCAAGTTAGATGATGAATCATCTAAGTAAGGTTATAAAAATTGTGACTTGTGCATGAATGCAGATGTAAAATATCCTCATTCCATTTGTTTGAGCCGACCGCACCTTAATGCTGCTCCCCATTTTATACAACTTCTTGACCATGCCAAGGTGTATGAGTGTACCCTTGGCAGAGCAGCGATGCCGGCCCGTACTCTCAAACCCTTATGCAATATATGATAAATAATATCGACGTGTACATATGCACATTTCATTATCAATACATGTAAATGCAATCTACATGACATATTCACAACAAGGCATGACAACATGATAAATTCATCTACATAAAATCGAGTTTTATGTATATATATACATATAACTTGGGCATTACTTCACAGAGCCCATTGTTTCCTCTTAACCCACTGTTTTCCCAACTTTCCATTTGACTCACCCACAAATTTCTTTGCAAATCCTTGGTTTGGCCCACTATTTTCATCCAATTTGCAGCTCGTTGTTTTGCTACTTCCTCTGCCTTACCACACACCTATATATATACATACTATATATTATGATATATTAATAAAAAGAATTATATTTTTAATCCTAAATTTCTTTCTCATTTCATTTGAGAATCTCCTTAATTACAATTACATCTTCAAACATCAATTTAATTTGCATTACGATACTAAAAATCCAAAATTAATAATTCAAAACTTATTCGATAAGAATGATTTCATTCATGCGCCCTCACTGGACCTTTGTTTTATCCCAACACCACTTCAGGGTGATCCTTACAAAAAATCAGAGTGCCCTCAAGGTTCCATTGACTTCTCGGGAGCCCCTACAATGAATCGATTTTTCAGCTTGAATCGAAACTGTACCGAAAACTGTCTCGATTCTGATTTCTTTTAATACCATAAATCCTATCTCAGGATGCTCATCAAAACCATATAATTTTCCTTAGACAATTACACTACGAGGCATTCCCTGTAGTCAATTCAATTCTGATAACTGTAAGGAATTGTACTTAAGTCCTAAATCTTTTGATAATTTCACCTATAACCCATGTTAAAATTACTCTTGAGCCCTTTTAAAAATTTGGGATATTATAAGAGGACACCAGCTAGTGAACCATGACTTATAAGTTCTTAGCTGAAATGGTTGCTTAGTAAACGCCAAACCATGACACTGCGGTCAAGATGAATACTGGGTCCTAGCTTTCAAAACATGGCCTATGGTGAAGACTAAGATGGATGTTCAGATAAGCCACAAATCATGGCACATAGGCCAAGTTGAATGGGCCCAGCTCACAAACCATAGCCTTTCAACCCCGAATTAGTCTTATTTCCTACCTCTTACTTTAACAAAAGGTTGACGTAATAAGATTTGGTAACAATAATCAGGAATTCAATTTATTAAAGGAATAATGTCAAGGTAAATATAACATCAATCGATGACTAATACTATTCAGGGAAAGAGTGTTGCTTATCAAAAATATGGTCTCAGGTGCTCCGCATTCTAAGCTCGTGGGACTTCAGCTCCATTCATGCTAGTTAGATGATATGCACCATTCCCCAAGTTTTCTTTGATAATATATGGACCTTCCCAGTTCAGGCCTAGTGTCCCATCGCTGGCCTTGTGAGCTCTAGGAAGAACAAACGCAGCACGAGATCACTGACGTTATAGCACCGTATCTGGACCCTTCTATTGTAATACCTCGCAACCCATTATTAATAGGTAGCCACCCTCATGTGAGCTAACTCCCTTACCGCCTCAAGTAAATCAAGGTTTGCAGCCAGTAGCTGGTCATTATTCTCCAGGTCGAATGTGGCTCTTCGCTGGCTAGTTACTTCATATTCTACCGGGATCATGGCCTCAGACCCATAAACCATAGAGAAAGGAGTTTCTCCTGTGGTGGTGCGAGTTGTGGTCCTATAAGCCCAAAGTACCTTTTGTAGCTCATCCACCTAGGCTCTCTTCCTAACCTCTAACTTGCTTTTTAATATTTACTTAATTATTTAATTCACAGCCTCGACCTACCCATTGGCTTGGGCCATGGCCATGAAACTTTTTACTATCCCCAGCGAGCTGCAGAACCTAACAAATTACTCATTGTTGAATTGGGTCCCATTGTCAGTGACTATTTGTTGGGGAACCTTGAATCTGCAAATGATATTACTCCAGATAAACTTCTCTACCTTTATCGTGGATATTTACGTGAGCTCCTTCACCTTCACCCATTTTGTGAAATAATCAACCGCCACTATAACATGCCTGCAATTACCGCGAGCTGTAAGGAGTGGCCTAATTATATCCATGCCCCATATAGCGAAAGATTATGGGCTGCTCATCTGTTGCAAATAAGCGGGTGGAGCTCGTGGTACTTTTGTAAACCTCTAGCATGTGTCACACCTCTTCACCAGATTTATGGAGTCTTGCTTCATGGTAGTCCAGTAGAATCCCTAGCGAAGTGCCTTTTGAGCCAAGGACAACCCCCAGTGTGATTACCACAATGACTTACATGGATCTCCTTAAGAACTACCTGGCAATTAGGACCATCGATGCACCTCAACAGCGGGCCTATGAACCTCCTTTTGTAAAGCATATCATCATGAAGGTAGTATCTAGCTGCTCGAGCTCGCATACGACGTGCCTCCATCTTATCACCTGGAAATTTTCTCTCCTATAGATAGTCAACAATGGGAGCCATCCACGAGTCTGGGCTCACAGCAGTTACCAACACTTCACCTTGTGCCCCCCTGCTTGGTGCTATCAAGAACTCTATTGGGATGGCTCCGAAGGAGTCTACATCTCGGGTTGACGTTAGGCGAGTTAGAGCATCGACATGAGAGTTGTAGTCCCTCAGCACCTGATTCACCTTGCATTCTTCAAAAGTGCGCACTAGATCCCGGACTTTCTGAAGGTAGGCCACCATCTTCGAGCCTTTCGCCTAATATTCACCTCGTATCTAACACACCACGAACTGAGAATCACTGAAGACCGTTAGACGTTCTTCTTTTACCTCTCTCGCCAGGCGCAATCATGCTAATAGTGCCTCATACTCCGCTTCATTATTGGTTGCTTTAAATCCGAATCTCAATGTATAGGGAATTTTATGCCCCTCTTGGCTTATCAGAAGTACCCCAGCTCCAGCTCCTTGCTCGCTGGAAGACCCATCTACATACAATTCCCAAGACGGAATTCCTGCGAGCCCGACCTCTTCTTCTACTGGGCTCGTAAATTCAGCAACAAAGTCTACCAGCACCTGCCCCTTCACAGCCGTCCTTGGCCTGTATTCTATATCGAACTAGGCAAGCTCTACTGTCCATTTGAGCAGACAACCAAATGTGTCCAGCTTCTGCAAGACCTACTTCAATGGATATTTGGTCATAACTTCAATCTCATATGCTTGGAAATAAGGTCGCAGCTTCCTTGAGGCCACCACTAGACAATAAGCAAACTTCTCCATGGGGGTGTACCTCGTTTCAACATCCGATAACCTCTGACTTACATAGTACATTGGGTCTAACACCATGTCCTCCTCTCATACTAAGGCCGCACTAATTGCATGCTGAGATACCCTCAGATAAATAATTAGCTTCTCTCATTCCTTTGGATTGGATAAGAGTGGAGTTCACCCGATATATTCTTCCAGCTGCTGGAAAGCGACTTCGCATTTCTCGGTCCATTGGAACTTCCTCACCTGTTTCAGCACATTAAAAAATGGAACACATTTATCTATAGCTTTGGAGACGAACCTGTTAAGAGCTACAACTTGGCTGATGAGGCTTCACACATCCTTTATTCCTGCTGGTGATCTCATGTCAAACAAAGCTCGGATCTTCTCAGGGTTGACATCAATCCCCCTTTCATTCACCATGAAGCCCAAGAATTTCCCAAGAGCTACGCCAAACGTGCATTTGAGCGGATTCAACTTTATTTGATACTTCCTCAGAATCCATAACATCTCTTCCAGGTCACGTACATGGTCGGAAACCTGCTTAAACTTCACCATCATATCATTTACATATACCTCCATGGTCTTCCCAATCAGATCCTCAAACATCACATTAACTAGATGCTGGAAGGTCGCTCCCGCGTTCTTCATCCTGAAGGGCATCACCTTGTAGCAATATAGCCCACGATCCGTGATGAATGAGGTATGCTCCTCGTTCTCAGGGTTCATGGGAATCTGGTTATACCCCGAGTATGCATATATGAAACTGAGTAGTTGGTGACCAGCCATTGCATCCACGAGTTGATCTATCCTTAATAGAGGGAAACTATCCTTTGGGCATACCATGTTCAAATCTGTGCAGTCTATGCAAGTCTTCCACTTCCCATTCTTTTCTCTTTACAAGGACTAGGTTTGCTACCCAAATCGGATCACGGGCCTCTCTGATGAATTTATTAGTCAAGAGCTGGTCCACTTCTTCTTTTAGAGCCGCATAGCGCTCTACAGTCATAGGCCTTCTCTTCTGGAGAACTGACCTATGGTTAGAGTCTATGTTAAGCCAATGTAACATCACCTTCAGGTCTATCCCCACCATATCCTCATGATTCCAAGCGAACACATCTAGATTTACTTTAAGAAAATCAGCCAACTGGGTCTTTACCTCAGGAGTGAGGTCATTACCCAACTTGAGACACATCTCAGCATCTGTGTCACTAGCCACAACATCTTCCAGCTCGTCTACCGGGCCGGTAGCTCAATCACAGTCCACCTCGCGTGGATCCAGCTCATGGTTGACTCCTCTTTCACTTATGACTCGTGGGCCTCCTCTTGAGACAACATTGACTTTCTTTCCTTTTAACCCTATTTTTCTCACCTCTTCGTAGCAACGTCTTGCCGAGTATTGCTCGCCTCTTATACACCCAATCCCATTTGGAGTTGAGAATTTGATTACCAAAGCTCTGGTCGAGATGACCAAATTCAGGTCGTTCATTGCGGGCCTCCCCATAACGACGTTGTATGCTGAGGGACAGTCGATGATCAAGAAGTCTATCATCAAAGTAGCTTGGCGATCTGAATCCCCAATTGTGAGTGGGAGCCTAATACGTCCCGCTGGAATCACTGCATCTCTAGTGAAACTATAAAGCGGTTCTGGGGACACCACCAGCTAATCTGACCCCAAGCCCATCTAATCGAAGCATCCCCTATACATCACATTCATCGAGTTGCCTGAGTCTACCATAATTCTCTGCACTTCAACATTGTCAATTCGAGCTCGGACCATAAGAGCATCATTATGAGGCTAGTGCACATCTCTAGTATCTTCTTCTGTGAAAAATATGTTGTTTGGGGCCGCTTTGGCTTTCTTAGACGGTCCCCCATGTCTGCCATATCTGGCAAGTAGAAGGTGACCGGTCTCCCGCACATAACGTTCGTGTGATCTATTAGAAGTTCCTGCGATGTGAGGCCCACCATGAATAGTAAAAATAGTTCTTACCGCAGGTGTCTGATCTTGCACGGGGGTTGACAAAGCTCTGGTTGAGCTGGTTGTTGGGGCTGCTGATTTCCTGATTCCACCACATAATCAAGTAAGCTACCTCTCCTAATTAATTCTTCAATCATGTCCTTTAATGCCCAACACTCAGAGGTGTTGTGTCCCTCCTTGTTGTGGTAAGCGCAGAACTTGTCCTTATTCCTGAACCTGTTAGGAGTCCTTATGGGATTAGGCCTCCCAAAATCCTCTTTGTTTTTCTCAGCAGCGAAAATCCTATCTTGAGTGTCAGACAAGATACTGTAGTTCTCATAGCGACCTTGGCGCGGAGGTCGCTCGCATCCTGGCTCGTTCTTGGCTCTCTTAGCAATCTAATTGTTAGAATTTTTTCCCTGACCCCCTTTATCATTGTCACCATTACCCTTTTTCTTGCTCTAGTTGGTGCTTCCAGCTTCATCCTTTTGGTTACCCAACTTCTTCGAGCCAAAAGTCTCCTCCCACCTAATCTCCTTTGCAGCCCGTTCGTAGAACTCACCCAGGTCCCTCACGGGATTTGTAGATCCTCTCATAGAGCTTCCCATCTTTTTGAAGCCCTACAGATATCGTGGTCAAAATACTCTCATCTGAACCTCTCAATGTAATCCTTCAAGGATTCGTCAGACCACTGGAACACCGTAGCGAAGTGACAAGATGGGGCGAGCTGCCTCCTAAGCGATCTGTACTGATTGATAAACTTCCTCTAACACTCCTCCCAGCTACAAATACTACAAGGATGGAGACTCCTTAACCAGGTCTAAGGTATATCCCCTAGGGTCGCGGGAAAGACACAGTATTTCACCAACGAACTAGAAGTTTGGAGGTCTATTTGGACGTTGAAAGCATCCAGATGGTCATATGGATCGCCATCTCCATTATACTGAGGGATATTGGGGATCTTGAATTTGCGAGGGAGAGGCTCCAGTTTGATTTCCCTAGAGAACGGGGTCCTCTCCCCGTGGCCTTCCCTTCGATCATGAACCCCATGTCTTGCCTCCAACTATTGGACCCTCTGCAGTAATTCCTCCATGATGGGGTCCTGATCCATAGATTGCCCAATAGGAGACAGCTTCTCCCATCTGTTGTCTCGCTCTAGCGAATAGTAATCTCGCAGCATACGTCATCTCCTATTCTTAGGATCTAGCGAGTTGCGGTATGTAACGCAACCCGGGCTAACCCTGACCGAGCTCTCTCCTCGACACGATTCTCCATGTTGTTGGTTCCCTTCATGAACCTCTTCAGGCGATCTCCATATTGATTCACCCTCACCCTCAAATCTATGGGTGCGCCTCTAGTTCGTCATCATGGTGTCGTCGTTCCTCAAATCTTCAAGACCGCAAGTTTAAGGAATGAACCGATCTATCCCATCGCAACATTCCACTTTCACCCGAGGTTGAGGGACACCCCCGGGTGGCGCGAGCTCCACCCGCCTTTGGGCGGCTTGGACCTGCATTTGGGCCAACTCCTAACTGCATCCGCGAGCTGCATGACTATATTCTCCAGCGCCTCTTAACCTTGTTGCCAAGCCTGAATCACCTCTATCCCGAGGATAGGGGTTACAGGTTGGCAAGGAACCCACGGGGGATGCTAGTGGTGACTCTACTCGATGGGGGAACAGAAGCAGTTGTAGCGGTTACGACTATGCCCCCGGTTGGTGGAACTTCCGGCAGTTGGTTAATGTTAAACTCAAGGGCAAGTAAATATGATTTTGATGATCACAAAAATATTTTTATGATATAAATGTATTTTTTATTCATGCAAAATATAAATTTATTTTGAATTAAAAGTGGGTACAAAAAGTAAATTTATTTTGAATTAAAGGTGGATTGTCTTTAGACATGTTTCCTTATTTTGATCATTTATGTTTCAAAAGTTTATGTTTAAATTTTCATATCTTGGTAAATGTATTTTTTACTCATGCATAAAGTAAATTTATTTTGAATTAAAGGAGAATTATTTTGAGACATGTTTTTTCTTACTCATATAAAAAATAAATTTATTTTGAATTAAAAGAGAATTATTTTTAGACATGTTTTCTTTTTTTAATCATTTATGTCTCAAAAGCTTAAGTTGCGTTCTCTTTGTTGTTTTCAAGTCATTTTTAGTTTTCAATTTTCTAAAATAATGAAAATGTGTTCTCTTTGTTGTTTTTAAAAATACATTTTTAAAAACAAAAAAAAAATTGTAAAGAAAACTCAAAATAACAAAAAAGTTGTTTTAAATGTTTTCATCCAAAATAAATTCTAAACTCAAAACATATTTATTTATGTATTTATTCATATTTTACTATTGTAATAGGAAAAAATATTACAAAATTCATTAACTTTAAAATGTATATATTTTTTTAATAATATATTAACATTAAATATTTCTAATTTACTGAATAATCAAATTTTTTTGTATAAAATATTATTAAAAATTTATTTTCAAAATTTCAAAGAGAACGCGTTTTCTAATTTTTTGTTTTCAAAAATAGTTTTTCAAAATGACAAAGAGAACGTGTTTTCAATTTTCTAAAGACAAAAAACCAAAATAGAAAATTGAAAATGAATTCAAAAGTCAAAATTAAAAATTGAAAATCAAAGAGAACGTAGCCTTATATTTGAATTTTCAAATCTTGAATTAGAGGAGAATTATTTTTAGACATGTTTTCTCTTACTTATGTAAAAAGTAAATTTATTTTGAATTAAAGAAAAATTACTTTTAGACATGTTTTCTTGTTTTAATCATTTATGTCTTAAAAGCTTATATTTGAATTTTCAAATCTTGATTTCTCATGCAAAAAGTAAATTTATTTTGAATTAAATGTGAGACATGTGTCCTTATTGTTTGAGAAAACCTAAACATTTTTTGAATTTCAAATTTCGTAATAATTTTTTCTTTAATGACTAGTGTGTTCGGAAGATGTATATATGTAGGTTAAGTATGGAGGGTCAAGGTGAAGAACAAACTTGATAGAGCATTCAAACAAGAGTGAGAATGTTTGAAGTGCTGGAAGTGTGCTGGCTGATGGAATTCTCAACCGTTGATGACTTGTTTGTAATTGTCTTTGGTTGTAAGTTTGTTATTTTTACTCACTTGTTGTGTTAGGGGATTGTATTTGCTAGTAGTGTGCTAGTGGTTCTTACTTGGACAATGGATTGTATGTTGGTTCTAACTCCAATTAAAAGTTAGTGTTGGTTATAACTCTAATTAAAAGTTAATGTTGATTCTTCTTAGTGGAACCTCAAACTAAATCTTGAGAGTTTCAAGCTAAGTCTTGAGAGAGAGGATTAGGCTCTTTAGAGCCGAACCTCTATAAATTTCTCTTATTCTATGTGGTTGTGTGATTTTATTGATATCAATCATACTACAATCACCACATATTAAGATCACAAATTTAAGAGTTTTCAAAAGAGCTAAAATTATTAATTTATTTGAAAAACCCTATTCACCCCCCTTTTGGGTATTTTTCTAGGCAACAGTTAACCCTTCGGGTTGACTCGCCACTACTTCAGAACTTCTCATATTTCTTCCTCTTGCCATATTATCGATCAGAGCGGCCCTCCTTCTAGCAGCAAAAATGTCGAAGTTCGAAATTGGTCAACTGTGGTTCGTTAGCCCGCACTGAGAGAATAAACACAAATGCAAAGGAAAGAAACAAATAAAACAAATAACAAGCTGCACGCAGGAAAGTTTTACATGGTTCGGCTGGAATAATGTCTAGTCCATGACTGTTCTCTGATTATTCCGACAAAGTAATAGTATATTATTGTCCATCCCTATATAATGGTTTTTGACTCTTATTTATAGCGTGGGGTGTTTACAATTTGAATAAAATCCAAAATGAAAGGATAATATTATGAAGATAGTATTTCCTTATCAACTCCATACAATCGAGAATGGATTTCACATTAGCAGAGATCTGATTTGTCTTAGATTGGGAAGATTGACTTTTTCTCTAACCGTTTCCGATAAATTCACCATCTCTCCATGACGCTAGTTAAGTAGCCTGGTGACATGTCTCGCAGTTTAAAACTTTTTTGCGATCTGACCCAGTCAAAGCGACTTGGAACTTCGTCATGACGTCTTCAACCCGAAACTTACTGGGCTTTGAAGAGATTTGGCCGATCCGCTGGACTGTTTCTAGCCCATAAAAAACGGTCTAGAAAATACCCGTAACAACATTAATTTCTAATTGTTGCATATCAATTAAGTTCGATTAGATTATGTCCGATGTGATACTCTGTACTTATCGCTTAATTTCTAGAATTTCGTTTAAATTGCTAGACTAGGGACAAAAAAGGGATTTGTGAAGATAAAGTTTATTTTTTTTGGCTTAGGCATTCTTTTAAAAACAAAAATCTCCAATTTTTCAAGGGAAAACACACCAAAAGAACAGGGGCACTACACTAGTGACCTGGGTCATTTGATTTCAAAGACATATGATGCCAGGTTCTTCATATTATGACAGAGAAAAAAAAAAGTTAAAAAGAAAACACCGTTACATTCCTAAAGAAAAAGATAAATGGAGAAAAAAAGAAAGATAAGGTCAAGATAATATAGACAAAAATTAAAACATGAAGGTATTTTTATATTCTAAAAAATTTAATTACCATTGCAATTTAAACGGAGAGGTAAAAGCTAATATAAGTTCTAAATATTACTAAAATCTTGTAAATTTTTAAATTAGTGGTGAGGTCTTTTTATTATAAGGTAAAATTCACAAATTACTTTTGAGGTTTGTCTAAATTGCACTTACTTTCAAAAATGCCATACAGCGTATTTGTTGTTAACATATTAGATTAAATGATCTTTTTGTCTTTACATTTAATGTATTTTCTCTCTTTTTATTTCTTATCTTTCTCTTTCTTCTCTCCTTTCTTTATCTCTTTCCTCTCATCTCTCACCTTTTTATTTTTTTTCTCTTCAGTCTATCACCTCAGTAATGACCCATCACCAGACATCAATTATTGATATTCCATATTGTTAGCCGCTAGAGTAACAAGACGAAGGATGAAGAAAATCAACAATTAGACTTGATGATGGCACTACAACAGATTGGATAACAGATAAGACAAGAAGTTGACAAGGATAAAGAATGAGTGCAACCAATAAATCTTTTTCTCTCTCTTTAAACACTAAAGGGGTTTATTGGGATCACAATGGGTTTAGTCAAAGACCCATAACTTTTGATGAATTTTTAGAGAAATCAATATCTAAAAGCTCATAATGATTGGTGGGTTTATTGGGATCACAAGGGGTTTTTCTTCTTTCTATAAATTTTTGAAAAATTTAAATTTTTCTAACTTTGATAAAATCAAAAATAAAAAACCTATAGTTCAAAAAGTTCAAAACTAAATCATATTTAGGTGGTTTGAACTTGACGTTGCATGGGTTTTGCTCTTTCTCTCACTCTCTTACTGACAGGTGATGAAGAAAATCATTGTCGATCATCGATACTGATGCTTGTTATTCTATAATTTTGTTTTAATAATTTTTTTATTTTTGTGAAATCTTAAGAGTTAATGTAGTTTATCCAAATGATTAAAGTTATATTTAGATAAGATCATTTGATTGTATCATTTAAAATTCAAAATTCATTATTTGAATGTACTTTATTGAAAGAATTTCAACATGAATTTAAATTTATCTTTAATTTGGAATTAAAAAATAACAAATTTGAAAAAGACTTATCTATGAATATTATAAATTTTAAATGCCATTATAAAAAATTGGACAAATTGTAAAGATACCCGTGCAGTTGGACCCATTTGGGAAGACACCCATGTACTTTAAAATTGCCCTTAAAAGCCTTTGTACTTTTAGTTTTTTACACACACACCCTTCTAATTTTAATAGTTAATGTCGATTATTATAAGTCAAAATGATGTAATTTTATCTTTGACAACCTTAAAATTAAATTAAATAATTAATATATTAAAATATAGTTAAGTTATATTTAATTAACATAAAAAATAATCAAATAAAAAATTATAAAAAAAAGTCAAATAAGCAGTAGCCAGTAAAATTTTAATTGTTGGAATCATCGTTGACCAATAGCCCACTTTCTCTTTCTTTTTTTTTTTTTAAATTCATTTTTTTTATTGACACCCCATCACGAATGTTCTCTATTGTTCGCCCTCATGATTTTAGCAGGAGAGGTAAATTAAGAAATCCAACAAATAGATTTCAACTCCTGACACAACTACAAATGTGAAGGTGATGAATATTTTTTATTTTTCAGAATTGTTCCTTATCTATTGAACTATCTCCTGATCAGGATTCAAACATAAAATTTGGAGACCTAAAGATTAATATTCTAATAATTTTTCATTTGCCAATTAATCCACACCCTGTGAGTTAAATTCACGGGCTAAATTCACCAATTTAATGAAACTTGAGGTTTTAATTGTTAGAAACCATTAACAATTGATGACTTCATTGGTCAGTGATGGTTTTTTTTTCTAATTTTTTTATTAAATATAATTTAATATGTTAATTATTTAATTTAATTTCATTAAAAGTATTTAAGAGAAAATCATATAATTTTAAATCATAATAAAAAACATTAACCCTTCAGATTTACGAAGAGGAAGAGGACTTGTGCATAAAAATTAAAAATATAAAAACTTTTAATAGTCAATTTTATAGTATAAGACGTATTCTCCAGCCATTAAGCATCTATTTAGGCTGTGACGGTTCCCAGCAAGTTTCTTTATTCCGTGGCCATGTTAGAGGAAACTTGAACCAGCGCCGGGGCATCCGTCGGAGTGTCGTCGGAGGATGTATTCCGGCATCCAACCGCCATGATTCCCGGCGACTCTACTTCCCCCTCCTCCTCCTCCTCCGTCCCCGACGTCACTCAGACATTACATTTCTCTTCTGGAAACCCTAGAATTGAAGAGACCAGAGGTGTCATGCGCCTCTTTCGCGACGACTTCGCATCTCCGTCGTCTCGACTACCTGTAAGTTTAGTTTTTGTTCCCTTGATCAAGTTTGGATCTTTCAATTTGTTCATTGTCCGAACAAATTCTCATGAGAGTTGGAAATTCTCATGCGAACGCGAAAGTCGGTTAGTTTCGTTGATGAACTTTCTGATAAGAGTTGAATAACTGATCGGCCAGTGACCAGCCAAGAGAGTTGGAGAAAGGTTGAAAGTGAGTAAGAAAAGAACAATTCATGAGAGAGAATAGAGAGAAGAAAAGAATTCGCCATCTTTCTTATTCATCAGAGTGCTTCCTCTGTTTATTTATACGATTCACCCTACTTTGCGCTATATATGGAACTAGGATTTGTGGTTGGAAAACATATGGAAATGAACAAGTCGTAAAGAAAACAGAGAAATTGTAGCTCAATTTACTTATTTTTCTTTGGGGGAAGAGAGGGGGTTGGTTTGGTTTGGTTTAGAAAATAAGAAGAAAATAAATAGATATTACCATGAAACTCAAATCTTTCCCCCTTCGAATGATTCAGTGCTCTCAGAAACCGGATCAATTAGGTCTGGATCGGCTCACTTTACACTTCCCCAATTGAAATGAATTCGAAACGCAAGACATGACATGACACAACACGACACGACATGGCACTCACAACACAAGACTTGAATGAAGGATCAACCCCCTTCCTTGGATTACAGGGAGCGTTATCTCAATTCATAGCCTTCTTTTATCTGTTCCTGTCAAGATGAAAAATGCAGCTAAAGGTGCAGGTTGTTTGTTTGGCGCAAAGTTAACATTTTTCCATTTGTTATAACAACCCTTAATTTCACTTGGTAGGGTCAATTATCATTCCTATTTATGACCCTAGCATTTGCAAGGCTTTATAATCTGTCTATGATTTTTTCACCACCACCACCACAAAAAAAAATATATATATATATATATATATATCAAGCCCTAATCCCACTATGTGGGGTTGGCTACATGAATTTTTGTTTCCCAATCATTTTTTCACCAAGTTTTTATTTTAACTCCCCCCCCCCCCCAACACACACACAATCTCTCTCTCTCTCTCTCTACAAATGCCTTTTATTCCACCCACTTTTGTTGCATATTTAGTGGAAGTCCGACCCTGGTTCCTGAGGTCAGGTCCTGTGGTCCTGTTATGAGAAACTGCAAGGGACTCCCAAATTAGTGTTTAGAAGTTAAATAATAAGTAGGCATGGTGTGAAAATATACTGTTATGATTTCCCAATGTCAAAATGTGATACCAATTTTTTTATCAGCTTACCTTATATCTGAGTGTTTGGGTTTACATTAATAAACAACCTTAAGTTGGTTTCTTATTGTTGACAGTTTACCTAAATGGGTTAACAGTTCTCTGCCCAGTTTTCAGTTTCTGCTCAATTCCCTGGCATCAGTCAATGTTAGCCTGTGTGTTCCACTTTTTTAGTTCTCTTACCTGTAAGATTGTTGACAGCTTCCATAAGACTATCGACACTGCAGTGCAAAGCTCTTGGTTCCTTGGCATTTTGTCATTCAGACTGTTGACAGACAATTTGGCCTTGTCATCAGTTTCCTTACGTCCTGCAACTTCAAAGTAGCACTAAAATATCTGTTGCTTATAATCTATCAGTTTACTGAGGATTAGAGACCATCTCACCCCTCCCCAAACCTTCAGCTGAGACCACAAGATAAGTCAACTTATGTATTCTTGAGTCAACATGGTAATCATCATGTTCCCAACTACCTAAGGCTTGTAAACATTCAAACTTAACCTGATTATTCCAATTACCATACCACATTGCAAAGTAAGAGTGACTTTGAATCATAAACTGAATACAATTATATGATGCTCCTTGTTGTCTATCCTCAATATAATATTAATCATACTGCCAAAATGAATTACGTAAACATCTTCTGGCATACAAAACCTATCAAGTGGTCCTTCTAGAGATGGTTTAGCAAAACATTTCAATTTGCTAAAGTACGAGCACTGTTGCATTGTATACACAATTAACCATAAACTAAACCCTTATTCAAAAATCTTCATGTCTCCGGCCTTTCGCAATTTGTGTGGTTAGCAAACACCACATGAGCAATTGCAGCCAGAAAGATACGCATGCCACTGGAGCACATCTACATGCAACATTTTTCATGACTAATGCATATAAAATACTGTCATGCAATTTCTCAAATGCTATGGCTAGCCTATGGCCCAAAACTGTAGTGTCGTATCCCCAACACTATAACAACTGATGTATAACAACAATGGCCATACTGTGATGAAATAAAACAATAATGTGCATAAACATGCAGTGTGTGCAATTAATAGAAATGTGCATGCAAGTGTCACAACCCCAAGGATATAGTAGTAATAGTATATTACATGTATTGTAGTTGGTTGTACCTTGCTGTATTGTAGCTGTTGTATCTTTCAGTTGTTATTGTAACTGAAGGATAGAAAAGCCTATAAATAGGCTAAATCAGTTGAGGATAGGCATTGTTGAATGATATCAGAATTCAAGTCATCTCTCTCTTCAACTCTCTCTTGAATTCCTCCCTGATTTCTCTCTATTCTTTCTCTCTTTCTCTGTTCTTCCGATCTTACTCTCTGTTCATCTGATTTCTCTCTTCCTTTCTATTCTCTGTCCCTCGATTTCTTCCAATTTCCAATCAAAACCCTAGATTAAGACCAGATCCCTGACAGCAAGATCTTACCCAAGTTCAGCCTTTCAGCTGGTTCTTTTCTGTTTTATGCACGATTAAAAGAATTTCTTTTATTCGTTGCAATCAACTACTAGCAATTATGCTCCAGAAAGACTAACAGAATTCTACTTTTAACGGCAAGAAACTGGAGCTCAACACAGCAAAATAATATGAACAACTCTCTCTCTCTCTCTTTCTCACACACACACACACACATCAACATAAGAAGGAACCTTCCCATTCAGCTACATGTACTTATAATAATCCTCCTCTCCCAAGGAATATAAAAGGCTAGTATATTGGTGTCATGACCCTAGGAGTAATAGAGGGACATTATTGTAATAGGGTTATAATAGTTGTCACATACCCAAGGGTAGCTATGTATTTGCGTCCCTATATTTTGTTGGGATAATTTCTCTTTTGTCTTTATTCCTTTTGTCCTGTAGCTAAGGCGGTTACATTGCTGTTAGAATCACATATGATAGTAGCTGTGGGCGTATATATTGAGCCAAGCCTGAAGTTGGAATTTCATGAATGAATTGGCTGACTCTTCTCTAATTCCCTTTCTTTCTAATTCTCTCTCTCTATTCTTCTCTCGGTTCTCTCTAATTTCTCTCTCTCTCTCTCTCTCTCTCTGTGCTGATTTCTCCCCCTCTTTCAATTCTCTTGTTCCGTTCTCCTAATTCCAATCACAACCCTAGGAATGTGACAATTGGCAACATAATAGCAGAGGAGAAACCCATGCATCTCTTAAGATGCCACATCTGGCTGCCCTTGTTAAACCCCCTCCTTAAATGAATGCAGATTTAGATGATATGCATAATATATATGTACATGCATGTGCTACCTCGTGAGAATACACACAAGAAGCTTTCAACACCATGGTGATTAATTAGGACTGGATTAAGGCACCTTGAACATAGAAATGCGAGCCATGTTCAGGTCTGTGAGAAACAAAGCCCAAGCCAAATGTCAGCCCAGCCTAAGCACCCTATTGACAGTTCACTAAAACTGTCAACTGTTCTAGCAACACTATCAACAGTTTAGTTTTCCTTGTGACAGTTTGCCCACTCCATCAACCACCAAACTTCCTGTTGTCAGTCATTTGATCTTTTCAAATGTTCGTTCTTCTTTTCCATTTGATAGTTTGAGCCCTTACCACACAGCAGTGACTTCCTCAATGTTATAGTTGTCCAAATTACCATTCTACCCTTCAAAAATCTCAAATTTCCTATTTTGGCCAGCTATTCTCTATTTACAATCCCAGATGTCATGAAGACACGAGGTGTCACATATGCCTCTACTGGTTCTTCTTGCATATCTCAACCGTCTTAATTGTGTGATCACATCTTCAATATTTGCCACTCTAAACTTATTATAGATAATTTTATTTTAAAATTTACTTTTGTTGTATAGCTGCAAATACATTTTTAACATCCTCATCTAAGTAACCTAATGAATATATATTTGTTGAAAAATTGTTTGTTCAGTTTACTTTATCAATCAGTAATATATTGCTATAATTAATTTACTTGTAAGAAAATGTTTTGCGTTTCTTTTTTTTTTTTTTTTTTAACTTTCAAAGATAAATATGCATCCTTTTGTGTGAAATTTTTTTGGCTTTATATTACTGTCTTTTCTTAGACACTTCAGGGGAGCTTGAAACCTGAAAACTTGATCTAGAATAAAGAACTTATTGCTCTTTGGTTGGAAGTGAATATTTTGGAAAAGAATTTGTTCCCTTACCATTGCTCTGCTTACTGAAAAAGATGACCAGAATCGTCTTTTAAACATCTGATCAGACTATCTTTTCGTGAAAAGTGTGTTCTTCAATTTGATGTAAAATTTACAAAATTTTGATTCATTATTGATGAAATCAAGGAATTTTTTATCTCTCACTTTAAGAACTAACCTTCTTGTATTAGGGTTTATTGCTTTCATAATATGTATTAGCTTGGCAGGTCTGTGAAGTATGAGTGGGGGTTCATATATGGTGTCTACAAATTTCCCATTACTTTTTTTTTTTTATTAATTCCAATCAAATCTTGGAGTATATGATCACCAGATCGAGTAATTTACTCATTGTCTTTATCTTTTTCCAATGCTATATAAGGTTGGAAGGAAAGCTCTAGTTTGTGTCCTAGGAGTGCCAAACCACATGACATATGCAGATTTCTGTCAGTTTTGTGGTTCATTCATTCAGCATATGTTGGAAATGCGAATTGTCAGGTCCAATTTAAAGCTTAATGCCTTTAACACAAAACTAGATGTATCTGGTTATTTGTCAAATCTAGTTTTGATTGTGTCCTATCACTTTTTGATGGTCTAGGAATGATGGGGTGGAGGATAAGTACAGCATTTTGATAAGGTTTGATGATCAGAGCTCAACCGATGCTTTCTACACTCATTTCAATGGGAGACGTTTTTCCTCCCTTGAGGTTTGCTATGCTTTTTTGTATACTATTTTCCATTAACCACAAAAAGTTCTCTCCAGAATTTTAGTGTTCCTTTATTAGCCATCCCTGATCCCCATATTATATGTTCTCCTGAATACAGGTGGATGCTTGCCATGTACTTTACACAGTTGATGTGCAGTACACGGGCTCAATTGAACATGCACAAACTTCCCCTATAAGCTCTACAGAGCACCCTATAAGCTCCACAGAGCAGCCCACATGTCCGGTCTGTCTTGGTATGTTTCTTGTTTTCATTTTGGCAAATTATGTTCTTATCTTTAGTTTCATAATGGTAATTAGAGCAACCTATATATGCAGCCTGTCTGGGACTGTTCCTAATCTTCAGATTGGCACATTGATAGTCTTCTTTTTAGTGCTATGATGTTGATGCATGCTAACAGAAATCTATTGCTTGGCAATAGGATTTGCTATGTTATGAACTCCAGTAGACTTCTTTGTTCTTTCATTGGGTCAAAATCATATTCTATATCTTTTTAGTGAGATTTTGTGATGTTTACATATGAAATAAGGAAATACGAAAAAATGAAAAGCTGCTCATCAAATTGCAAATAACAGACCTGACTAAGTATGTTCCTCATTTTTTTTTTTTTTTTGGGGGGGGGGGGGTGAAGATTGTTTGGGGGGTGGGGGCTTCTCGGGAGAAGTCACGACTTCACTTAGGGATCTGCCTTCAGATTGATAGCATTCTCTGTTGGATCGTTCAGTGTTTAAAAAACTGCGCTTAACACAAAGCGCAGCATGCTTAGGGCTTTTTGTGTGTGAAGCTGAATAACTTTAGCTGACCGCAATTAAAGCGGGCTTAAGTTGCTCTTTTAGCTGAACTTTGAAGCTAAAAAAGCACGCTTCAGAGATATGCTTTTTTTTTATACCAGACAATATAAATGGTTGAATTTGTTTAAATCTTTTCAATGATGTGGTTGCTTGAATGGATAAAATCACATATATTTTTTTTAAAAAAAAAGACTCGACTATATTTACCAAGCAAAAAATATTGATGCAAACATGTAATTAAATGTAAATTAGAGATGGCTAATGTATTCTTGATTGTTGTAAATTAGGGGATAGATGATTAATTTCTGATTGCTATAAATTATGGATTGTTGATTGATTGTAAATTAAGGATTGATTGTTTGGGGATTGCTGTAAATTAGGGGTTGATTGATTGGGATAGGTGTAAATTGGGGATAATTTTTTACCTTACGCTTTTTTTTTTTGGTTGTATGGACTTGTATACGGGTATAAAATGTAACTGAATTATCATTTTTCAAATTCACAACTCTCATTCTTATTTAGTTTTTTGATGGTTTATATTTTTTATACTTATAAAAGTTTATACCCTATCTCGTTTATGTGCGCTTCACTTTGCTTAAGCGTGTGCTTTGCGCTGAAGCTTCGAAGGCCTTCTGTGCTTAGGGCTTTTGAAAACACTGGGATGGTTGAGTTAGTAATGTTTTTACGGTGTTTGTATCGTCTCTTTAGGAACTTAGGAGGTGATAATGGTTCTAGAATCGACATTTTATTGACATTTTTTAAGAATTATGTTGCAGTTGGGCCAAACCTGAAACTCACCTAGTAAAGAGATCTAAAAGTACTGCTCAATCTTTTTCCAGCCAGTTCTCTCATACACACTCACGAACTTTTTCTCTTTCTTATGAAGCACATGTTTGGCACCCTCAAGTTTCTTAGAGTTTCAAAATTCAATGGAGATAATTGGCTGAGCACCCTTTTTGTAATTAGCATTAGGCACATGTCATATTTATTGTCTAGTGTGCTTGATTTTTTTATTAATAATTTCTTTTGGCCAGACATGCCACTGGTACGCTGTGGATACATTGTTAATCTGCTAGGGGCATGCTGTCATGTCCCTAGGGTTCATGATAGGTTTAAGAGGTAATTAGAAGGAATTGGGAAGTTAGATCGGAAGAGATGGGAGGAAGTTAGGGAGAACAAAAACAGAGAGGGAAAGAAAGAGAGAGATTAGAGAGAAATTGGAGGGAGATTGAGAGAATGCAAGAGAGGGAAATAAGAGATTTCAATTCATCAATTCAAGCATGCCTACTCTCTTACAGCAATGGCTTATTTATAGCCTCCAGCCATCATCCGCCCATGTGCAATGCAACTATAAGCCTAACAAGTACTATATCCTTATTACAATATTGCCCTTGTACTACTATTAGGGATATGACAATTCCCCCCGCCTTGAAACATTTATTGTCCCCAAGAAATGCCAAACCTCCACAGCTTCCCATACCCTTTTTCCTTCTCTTCCACAGCTTGGAGAAATTTTGAAAAAATTTTGTATGCATAATAATAGATTTGTAGTGGTTCTTATGTACTTTAATTCTTCATCACTTTTTGCAACAATATCCGCAAACGTCTTAAAATGCAGCAATGTAGAAATGTTGAGTCTAAGAGTTGTTGCAACATTAATTCCCTTCATCACCCCATCCGTAATTACAGTAGGCAAAAATCCCAATTGGCCATCTGTAGTAATAATGCACAAAGCCGCAACAACTTTGTTCTCCATGGTCAAGCTTTGGACTGCTGCATCTATCTTCCTTAGCTTTCCTCTCGTTACAGCCATTTGTCAAGATTCCTCACAACTTTGAATCTGCTGCTGATGAGGGAAATGCCTAATAGGGTCATAACTCATAAGAGATTTCCCTTGGCTGAAAGAAAAATAATCTGAAACACTTGTCTTGTTTACCTCTATTTCCTCCAACATAAAAAACTAGTTTGCACCTTTTGAATTCTGGTTTACATCTTTGGGAATGACAACAACATGGTGACACCATTTAAGATCTGCAAAACTTCCTCCTGCTAGTGCTGTTTTCACCCTCTCGTTAGCTAAGGAATTCTCAGCATTATCCAAAACCATAGGCAATGGCATTGTATCCTTAGGAGCTCCACCATCAATTCCATTTCTGATAGAATTCTAATTCGGAACACCATTTGATCCTTCCGTCCCTGCTCTAATCACCAGAGGTAACGGATTGGCTTTAGCTTTCGCGGTCAGTTCCTTAAATGTTGCCCTATTAATCTGTTCATCATAGATTCTCTTTGGATAATGCCATTCACCACCAATATCATCACTAATGTTGCATTCCTCCTTGATAATTCTGCTGGAACCGGTACACTTCTTCCACTCCACATTGGAAATAGGTAGTGAATCCACTTCTCGACTTCTTGCTTTCTCCTTTGGCTGCTCCATTTTAAGGCTTTGTTACAACTTTCATGATAATCCTCAAAGAATTCTACAGGGTAGCTATAATGATACTTCTTAGTAAGTATCATTGCAAACTCCTGCAATTGTTCGTGTAGCACTCGGCCAAATTCCTTGCTCGATTCATGTACCACACTTCTTGTTCCCTTGTCCAATTGGCTGATCCCCTTCTCTTGTTTCTTCTTGTTTCCTGTTGAAATTGTAGCCTCCTTTTGCTGCCATTAAGGCTCCAATTGCCTCATGCGTGCATTGCTTTCCATGGCTGATTTTTTTTTTTTCACAAACTGTATACTTCAAAATCCAACGTTTCTGCTGTGCAAATACTTCCGAACTTGATTGAATTGGTTCAGCCTCCAGATTCACCTCACGAAATCCCTGAGATCTGGATTTGCTTTGCCTCCAAATCCGATTCAATTCCGATTAACTGAATCGGTGATGGACCTCAATTAATCGGATCGGCTCTGCCTCAATTCGCCCTTCTTGCCCAATCACCGACTTGGAGGACCCCCAGAATCGTTTCTCACCGTTTGAGGTCGGACTTGCTTGCTTGTGCTCTTTTCACCCAATCACTTCTATAAAACGCCTCTGGACCAGCAACTCGCTGATGTTTAACAATGGTGTAGGAACTTGCTTCTCGTCGTCATCTTCCTAACTTGCGTCAATTGTCGAAGGCCGCTTGAGTTCCAGCGGAGAAACGATCGGCTCGCTACCGTTCACCCACGACGAACGTTCCTATGTTCGCGTCACCTCCAACCTGATACTTGAATTCGCTGGAATGATGCATAACTTCTTGTGATATAATTGGCTATCAAATCTGTCGAAATTGCTTTGCCTTTCAAGTTCGCCTAGCTTGTCGGAATTCACGACCAAAATCGTTGGCCTATTCCTCCAGTCTCTACGAGTCTCCTCTACATCAGCTTCACTAATTCGCCTACAACTTCAATTCTCCAGCAATTGAACAACTAGGCAATAGATCCGATTCCGCCTTCTGGCTCGTTTGTTGCAAAGTTTCCTACACTCGCCTAGCCTTCTTGATCAACTACAGCAACTTGGCAAACAACAGCAAATTACCATGTTGTTCCACCTTCAAGTCAACAACCTAATTTGAAATGATTCACGCTTCCACCTTCATAGTCGCTCCGATTCCGATCTCATACCTGCTGCGCCACTCTGATTTTGACTTCAAATTCAACTCGGTATCACCGTTGGCCTCTCCTGGCTTGTGTCCTCTTCAATTCCACTGAGTCCTGATTCCACACCCAATCACTGTCCAACACTTCAAGTCGGCCAATTGTCTGCCTATGATCGCAATTGCCATTGATCATCAATCGTTCAAGAATCTGGACTAGCCTCAATTGCACACCTTAACAATCTAGATATTACGCACTGATAACAAAACTTCTAGATCCTTTGCCGAAAATCACCGAAACCACTTACTGGAATTAATCGAAACTCTAGAATTCACTTGAATCGAAGTCGCAATCACGGCTCTGCTTCTCCTTCCTTGTTCAACTGCAACAACACTTCTTGTTTTGATTACAAATTTGAATGCGGACTGCCAGAAATTAGCCTAGCTTGCCTGGCCTTTGAGTTTCAGATAAGAATTGCCAAAGTCACAACCTAAAATTGATTGAAATCACAACTAAGGATTGACTGTTTTGATACCAATTGTCATGTCCCTAGGGTTCATGACAGGTTTAAGAGGTAATTAAAAGGAATTGGGAAGTTAGATCAGAAGAGATGGGAGGAAGTTAGGGAGAACAAAAACAGAGAGGGAAAGAAAGAGAGAGATTAGAGAGAAATTGGAGAATGCAAGAGAGGGAAATAAGAGATTTAAATTCATCAATTCAAGCATGCCTACTCTCTTACAACAATGGCTTATTTATAACCTCCAGCCATCATCCGCCCATGTGCAATACAACTATAAGCCTAACAAGTATTATATCCTTATTACAATATTGCCCTTATACTACTGTTAGGGACATGACACGTGCTTATTCAGAAAATAGGACATGCACACTACTTTGGGGGTAATAATGCAATTTTAAGAACTTTGGGGTTGTCATTATGTATAATTATGATTGTCTTTGCTTTATTCTCTCATCTAACATTTTTTCTCTTTTCTCCACTTTGTTTCTCTCTCATTTTTTATAGCATGTGATTGTTGTGTGAAAGTTATGTTGGATATTTAAGATCTTCCATCAAAAAAAAAAATGTTTGAGAATTAAGGCATGGGAATTATGGTTTTCTTAGTAGTGCTATATTGCTTTTTCACTATATTTAAGTAATTTTTTATGTATATGTGATATAGATATAGTTATTTCATATTTTTATATTGTATATTCTTAGCCTGCCATGTCTTGCATTTTTTTTTAACATAAACATATATGGGTGTTTATATGGCATTCATGCTATGTTCACATCCTGACTGCTTCATATTGTAAAGAACTCCAAACTTAATAAAACTTCTGCTTACAGCAAACTCATATGGGTGCATATCTGATGGCATTCAGAAATCTAAAACTCACATTAAGTCCATGTAGATCCCGTGAAACATGAGCCTAATTGCATTCCGTAATCTAAAATACAGTCTCATATAAGTGCATGTAGCCGTGTGTAGATCCCATAAAACATGAACATAATATCTCTAAGAATTCTAAGCATATTAACTCTTTTAATTATGGATAAACTGACCGGACACCCCCTGAACTTTGGTCATTTGGCCTCAGACGCCCTTTAATTTTAAATATTGTCCTATCAATTCCTGAACTTTCCAAAATCACCCATAGCACCTCTGAATTAGCCACGACACCCGCTGAACTTTGGCCCTTTGAGGAAGTGTCATGGCTAACTTTAGAAAGCTCAGGGACTGATTGGGCAAATTTTAAAGTTCACGGGGTGTCTAGGCTAAAAGGCCAAAGTTCAGAGGGCGTATGGTCAATTTATTCTTTAATTATTGGCCTACTTGTGTAATTCAATTTCTATAATTTCAAATGAATCCTCCAACCTGTCCCCCTACTTCTTTGTGTGTCCCAACCCTTCTTTTTTTGTCAGGCTGCTAGGTCTATGATTCTATGAACAACTCCCCCTCCAACAGGGTATGGTAGGTCTCAGCCTCATTTTGCAGCTGCTATCAAATGGGAAAAATGCTGTTGATAGTTGGTGTTTGGATGTGTGCTTCTGTTTCAGGTGCTGGTTGTTATCTGTGCAATGGCAGCTGCCGATTGGCTGTTTTGCTATCCCTACATTATTTGCAGCTTGTGTTATGGTCTTGTTTCTTAGTATGCTTTGTGTAATGTCTTCTGGTTTTCTTTCTCCTTGGATGGCTCTCATCCAGCTTGGCTGAGATGATCCCCATCCTTTTTTGTCTTTTTGTTATTCCTTGTTTATGCTTGATATATTTTGTTTTCCTTCCCTTCTGGTAATGCAGTAATGAATTCTCTCTCTCTCTCTCTCTCTACACCCCCTCCCCCCCCCCCCCCACACCAAAAAATAAAAAATAATAATAATAATAAATAAAAGATAGAAATCTCATATGAAGCCAATAACCACGTTGAGATAATACATTTAACAATTGCTATACAATGACTTCGATAAGTAAATTAATTAATTATTTACAATGAGGACATTACTTTCTTCAATAATTTTGGGTAACTAAATAATTTAACCATTATCTTTACTTTTTATAATCTCTATGAAAGATCTCTCTCTCTGTATCTCTCTCTCTCTCTCTCTGTATCTCTCTCTCTCTCACACACACACACACAAGCACGTGTGTGCACACAAACCAATTAGCCATATCTATTTTATAATAGGGAAATATTTAATTTGGTACACATCTATTTCTGTCCTTTGCTGCAGAGAGGCTGGATCAAGACATGAGTGGAATTCTCACAACCATCTGCAATCATACTTTTCACTGCTCTTGTATTTCTAAGTGGACGGATTCTTCTTGTCCAGTAAGCAATTTGATGGTTATTCTATAGAGTTGATGTGTTTGGACTTCATTGTTTGCTGCCTATCATCATACATGCATACATGTATGCTATGTATTTGGAAGACAACTTTCTGTTCAATACATGTGTCAGGAACCTGAGCTTGACTGTAATTCCTTTGATGAGAGAATTGAAAGAGAGGGAGAAATAGAGAGGAAAAAGGGAAAGAATTAGACTGATTAAGAGGGAGAACTGAGAGAGAGAGGAGAATTTAGACAAGGAGTAGGGAGAAATAGAGAGACCTGAGAGAGACAAAGAGAGAATTTTAGAGAGAGAGAATTAACTTTCAATTAATCAAAACCTAAAACACATACAAGAGTGGTACAGTCTTATATAAAGGCTACTCCACTTTCTCCACTAGAGTAATTGCACCTAAACACTACACAACTGTCATTAATTTGTAAATAACTAACTAATAGTATTTTGCAGAAATAAAACTAAAATATGACTAACCTAAATTGTGATATTCCTTCCCCCTCTAAGATTTCTTGTCCTCAAGAAATCTCAGCAGCTAGTCCTTCATCCCACCCCTGCGCCAAGGGTTAATACTTTAGCAAAATCCCTGGCCATGGACCAGAGGAGGCAACTTGGGTTGTGCTACAGGTGTGGAGAGAAATTCAATCCAGGCTCATCTTTGCCTTCTTGTCCTTCCTCCAATCCTTCCATAGACAACAATTCCCTATTGCACTGGTGGCCTGGACTAAATTTCTCTCCACACCTGTAGCACAACCCAAGTTGCCTCCTCTGGTCCATGGCCAGGGATTTTGCTAAAGTATTAACCCTTGGATTCCATCCTGATGTTGCAGTCCCCAGATTTTCATCCAACTATTGATCTGTTGAAGGTTGAATTCCTGTTGGGATGTAGTGCCTTTTAAAGGTTGCTTCCAGGGCCATTTCTTGTAATCTTACCTTCTTAGCAGCCTGCTTGACAATTGCAAGCTACATCATCTTAACCACTACCCTTAATTCATCATTAAGTCCGCTGATGAAATTAGAAACAAAATAATCTTCAGTCAAGGTAGGATGTGCATTCACCATTAGAGACCTTAATTCTTGCCACTTGATAATATTGGAAAAACCTCTCACACCTCCTAACCCACCACCTGAGTTTAACACCCTCAAACATAGGAATTTCCAACCTAGGTAGGGGCGTGTGTTGGTGATTTAGGTGGGGTCCCCTTACTTGGATGGCATGGTCTATTACTGGTTGTTCTTCATCTTCTTGTGACGTGGAAGCATGAGGGGGGATGCCTGCTTGTGTCAAGATCAGTTCTAACGCAACTCTTGAAGGGAAATCTTTCGGCAAGCTGGCCTGAGGCATCTTGGAAAACATCTTCAAAAGCCCATCAATCCAGTAACCCAAGTTAGCTACATCCTTCTCCAACAATTGCACAACCTCTCTAATGGTAGCATTGGTGGCTGTGTTCTCCTCCCGGCAACGACCTAACTCTTCCTGAGTTTGTCGCTAACCCATCTCCATAGCCTCCAACCTTGTCTCTATTTGTTTCGTGCAAGTTCCCTCTGCCATTTCCTCAATCGATTTCTTCCAACTTCACCCTGAACAACAACTGAAATTGCTTCCAATAATTGGTAACTGCCTCTGAAACCGCTTCCAGAAATTGCCTTGTATTGCTCGCCTTCAAAATCTGATTGGAAACACCTAGATCCAGCCAAGAACCAGACTACTCTGATACCAATTTGTCAAGAACCCGAGCTTGATTGTAATTCCTTTGATGAGAGATAAATAGAGAGGAAAAAGGGGAAGAATCAGACTGATTAAGAGAGAAAACTGAGAATTGAGAGAGAGAGGAGAATTTGGATAGGGAGTAGAGAGAAATAGAGAGACCTGAGAGAGACAAAGAGAGAATTTCAGAGAAAGAGAATTAACTTTCAATTAATCAAAACCTAAAAAAATACAAGAGTGGTACAGCCTTATATTGAGGCTATTCCACTAATTTAACGAAGCAATTTCCACTTCCTCCGCTAAAGTAACTGCTCCTAAACACTACACAACTGTCACTAATCTGTAAATAACTAACTAATACAATTTTGCTAAAATAAAAATAAAATATAACTAGCCTAAATCGTGACAACATGCTTCGAAGTGCATTGACACTAAAATGTACTTGGGTTGAAAGGTGGCATGAGGGTGGTGAGTCTTCTTTCCTAGCTGAGCTCTAGCCTTTTTATGAAAAATCCTTCTCTTCTTCTCTTGCCTATGTGATGCAAGATTCTTCCTTACAAAAAATCAACTTCATCCAACAATTTAAGCCAAGTTGCTTCTCCACATATCCTTAATGATTGAAAACTAAGCGAATAATTTTTGAACTGAGATTATACATCATTGAATGAACATGTTTAACTTTATCTGCATATCATGTAAATAGTTATCATTTGTTGGATCTCAATTCCAGTTGAATTCCTTAACCATATTATGAAAAGGGAAAAAAGATAATTTGAACATTGGTAGCCAAAACTATGTATCATGCTTTGTTTAAGATATGAATAAATTATTCTAAGAAGTTTGTTTCTTCTCCTTCAAAAGTAAAGGTCGGCTAATGAAAGCTTTGTTTTTATCTCAAGATTTTTCTAGTAAATCAAGATTGCTGGAGTATAGGAAGCCACCATGCTTTGGCATCTCTCAAACCATTAAAAGTACCATGGAAATGATACTATCCACATTGAGGGCAATGGTAGAGAAAGAGGGAGGGAAAATAGGTTTGTGATAATAAACAAAAAAAAATGATACGCTGTGGTTTAACTCAAGTTATGGCACTTTATAGAGGGTACTTAAGGAAGAAGATCCATTTAGCTGGCCCCAAGTGGTGGGAAAGGCTTAGTTTTAGTCAATCTAATAAAGTATGTTGGATTCATGAAAATGGGCACTTCTGTTTTATATTTTGGATGTTATACATTTTAGAGTCCAACTTGTTAAAAAATCTGCTGATTGTGTGGAAAAGAAATTGAGAGCTGACTTGGCCTCTGTGTGCATATTGAATTGTATCGCCTGATGAGCCCTTCTGTTTTGTTCTGGACATTATTTTTTGATTGATCATCCAAATTTTCTTAAACTAGTGAATTCCATGGAAAATAACTCGACTCTACATGTTATCCAGGTATGCCGATATTGCCAGCAGCAACCTGAAAAGTCAATTTGTTTTGTTTGTCAAACTTCAGAGAATCTCTGGATTTGTGTTATTTGTGGTTTTGTTGGTTGTGGAAGGTAAAAATTAACAATTAATTTTTCTATGGACAAGTGAAGTTATTTTCCTAGGAAGGAAAGATGAGAATTGTTATATTCTGCAGGTATAAAGAAGGACATGCTATAAGGCACTGGAAAGATACACAGCACTGCTACTCCCTTGAATTGGAAACACAAAGAGTGTGGGATTATGCTGGAGACAATTATGTTCACCGTTTGATTCAATCTAAAACAGATGGGAAGTTGGTTGAGTTGAACCACTATTGTACTCATGCTGATGATGGCTGTGGTAATTGCTGCACTACAGATCCTGGATATAATGAGGCTCTCTTGAACAGTAAAGTTGAAACTGTAATTTTCATACTTTGTGATTACTTGATTCTCAGTTTTTTCAGTGCCATTTTATGACTCCTAATACATGTGGCTCCAAACTCTATCTGCAGATTGTTAATGAGTACAGTGACCTTCTGACAAGCCAACTTGAGAACCAAAAGATAGTAAGTTCACTCTTCCATTCTCAGAACTTAGTGGTACGAGATTTAAATTTATGCCTGAGCCTCAGAGTCATTTGGCTTACCAACTTAAAAGACATCAGATTTCCCTGGAGTTGGACCGGGGCCTTTTGATATTAGCTATAGGTACCTAGTCTATTATGATTTCTTTATTGGCAGAGATTGTTAAATATTTAGAACTTTGTTTGTGCTTGTTGAATTACCAGCATCTTGTTTCTGTTCCCCCCAGTATTTTGAGTCCTTACTGAGAGGAGTTGAAGAAGAAACTGAAAGGGAAATATCTGAAGCTGTTAAGAAGGCTGTGAGTGGCAATCACAAACTAGAGAAGATGCAAGCCAAGTTGGATAAATGTGTTAAAGAGAAGAAGTTTCTTGATGAGGTATTATTTATTTTTATATTTTGACTTCTCTGAGATTGAATGGGTTGGAATCTCTGCAATTACTTGTTATGAGAGTGCTGACAAGTAGAATTAACCCACCTCCCTCCTGAGATTGGTACTTCTAGAATTGATCATATCTGTATGAATACGAGTGACCCTTAGATCCTCACAGTTGTGTATCCAATTCCTCCAATTCCTTCAAGTGTGTCCGCAATTAGAAATTTTGAATAACTATCAGATACTAGTGGGATGCTTTTTGACTTTTAGTATGGTAGTGCCCAGCCTATTTTAAGGTTAAGATATTTCATTATTATTGTTTCTTGAACCAATGTTTTGTAAGGTAAGGGTGTGGCCTTTTTGATGTAACTTTAGATTATAGTTCCTAAAATCAATGTCAAAACAGTTTTTGATATTTTAGATCTTTCTTATACATGAAAAATTGAGATATCAAGCATTTTAAATGTAGTCCAAGTTCGGATCCAGGTAACATGGCCCTTCTTATGTGAATATTATAAGTTGGAACTGAAAATGCTTGGTGGATAATTAAAGGTAACTATTTTGTTATAAATCACACTTCTTAATTTGTTAATGGATATGCATATATCATTATGCTCAATTTTTCAACCTCTTGCTTAGAATTTGTTATTGGTGCTTCCTTTGATCCTGCATTTTGTTGAATACTGCCATATCCACACTGAAACCTGGGTGGAATTCCTTCTTGTTAGTGAATAATCTAGTTGTTTTTGTAATCTTTTGTTGTTTTGCATGTAGATCAATGAAAATCTCCTGAAAAACCAGGAGATATGGAAAGTACAGATGGTGGAAATTGAAACAAGGTACCACATGCCGCCTCTATTTTTCTTTAGTTTTGAAGTTTTCACAGGATGATGCCTGATGGATTAATAAATAGAAACTAGGTGTGTAAGCTTCTTCTGGTTTATCTTCAGCTATTTTTCTTCCATTCTGAAGTTTACAGAGGATGTAACTACATACGTGAAATCCTATTTAATTACACATACAGTTCCCCCTGCTATGTTAGTTAACTTCACATTCCTGATTAATAATGGTCGGAATTTGGGCTGTTCCAACTATTTCACTTGCATGTGGCTATAACTGAATTTGGCCATCGGATGAATTCTTTAGTGCCACATTGGAATATAGGATCTGTGGAATGAGAAGAAAAGAAAATTGACGTGTAGGTAAAGATGCATGTATATATATATATATATTTCTTTTCCTTTCCGATGAAAGAATTGTCTTGTTCCAGACACAGCCTAAAGAAATTAACTTCCGTGACTTTATCATAGAGGAGAAAGGGAAAACGGTTTCATCTGCTCTATGATTCATAGTATTGTGTGTTGATGTAGGGAGACTGAGGGCAACATATTAGCCTTATTTGACACACTGGCAGTTGTGACTATTTATTCAATTCTTCCATTTCCACCCTATCTAATTAGTATTATTCCAGGGAGAAGAAGGCTATAAAGCTCAAGGATGATAAAATACGAGAACTGGAGGAGCAGGTAATTGGTCAGAACACATTACCTTTCAAACTTCCACTGTTTTTCACTGTGACAATGCCTACTTGAAGCCCCTTACAAGAATTGTGATCATGCTTATGCAGCTTAGCAATTTGATGGCATCCCTTGAATTCAAAGCAGGGAACGGGGAAGGAGAGCCACCGGAATCAGGGGAAACCAAGGAAAGGAATGTATCCCCAGTTTGCGTGGAGCGCTCGCAAAGCAGCAGCACTGCAGAAGCTGCCTCGAGGTAATAGTGCTCCAAAAAGGTACGAAAGGGTGCATTATTCTCGTTCCTGCTCAACTCAACAAAGGGATAAAGTAAGATGGCCTGTATCTGAATCTGATTAGAGAAAAAGGTTACCCTAAACCCATTTATTGGTTTTAGATTTTAGTGATGGCTAACATGGTAAGATTGGCATTGCCTTCATTTGTTGTAAAGCAAAAGAACCATGGCCTCCTCCCTTGTGTGAAAGAGGATTTTAAGTTTTTGTTGCCATCCTTTAAAGGCCTAGATATAATCTTCCAGAATACGAAAATTTGTGAATAAACATGTTGTAAAGAGGAGATGGGTTCGAAGCTCGATCGGAGATGAAATGAGTATTGGCTCTTACCATGAGGTCAATTTTTGAGTATTTGGAGGGCTTAACCCCCAACCCCTAGTTCTCACAATTAATAAGAATTAGTTTCTAACTCTTTAGCCTCTTGCGCATCATCTCTCAAGTACACCCATTCTCCGAGAGCTAACCATGTTTGGATTGGGAAATTGGAAGTTAATAAAAATATGTTATAGCTCTCCATTTCTCTTTCATTTTCTTTTAACTACCAAATAAGAGAAGATAATTCCTTTCTTTTTCCTCATTAAAATCCAATCAAGGGAAAAAGAAAAAGAGAAAAAAAAAAAAGAACTCCCTCTCATTTCTTTTCCTTTCCTTCCCTTCCCTTCCCTTTTTTTTAAGTCTAAAACTCATTAAATTCCCTTAAAGCCTATATAAATTACAACACTTGGTCCCTTAGGTTCTAAAAATCTCAGTTGTTTTCTAGATTTAGTTCAATTTTGCAAAATCACATTTTCTAAATCTCAATTTTCTCTTTGAAAATTTGTTGTATTTGGACAAATTTCTAGTTTTTCATTTTTATAAAGTAATTTTTTTTTTAAAGAAACTAAAACAATTTTCAACAACTAAACAACCTAAGTTCAAATTACAAATTTAGAACATAATAATAAATTTTAATTATTTTTATAAACAATTCCTTCGTTTCTCACCAAGAACTGCCAAATAATATTTGAGGTTCTTAAATCAATCTCAAGTGTTTGTAATATGGTCCTTAGTGGTGTGCAATTATTTTCAATCTTATAGGATCCTTGCTCTTCAACATCTAATTGATGGGAAATATTATAGTAAATGAGGCATCAATATCTTATATAATGCCAATGACATTCATACAAGGTAACACGAACACATCGGATAAGGGAAGAAGGTGTCTATGCTGTCTCAGCCACAAACATGGCAGCACAGCTCTAAGCATGAAGCATGTTTGACACGTAATTTTATTAAAATAATTCTAAAAATTTTATTAACATGCATGTTTGACACTTCAAATAAGTGGGTCGAACATTTATAAACACAATTTAGGATTTTTTTTAAAAAAAAATACAAAAAATTGAGATAACTTTTGAAAACATAAGTCTTTTAAATCCTTACGCTTCATAACAATTAGGTTTCCAAATCTAAATTCAACTTCTCACTTCTCAACAGCCGTGTGATTGAATTTCTCATTTCATTTCTAATTTCTAAATAGCTCATGAACAATCAACAATCGCTAGTCAATCACTACTTCCTCCTTGTCTTTTCTGGACGACTGTGCCAAACATCAAAGGCGCAAAGCTGTCCAATAGTCCAATACCCATTCGTTGCCAGAGCCACTGTCGAAGCTACAATAAACTATAATGCTACTTGAGGTATGTAGCTTTTCTATAGATGTAAAGATTTCGAAGTCTTCTCTCATTCAAATGCTTAATTTATGCTTTTCTTTATGATTACTATTTAAAATTGAAAGCAATGGCTACCCCAAAGATGAAGGTGGTAATGGTTCTAGTGGGATTACTGAAGATGATAAAAATAAACTCTTGTAGAAGTATGTTATAAAATTAGGAAGATTATAAAGGGGGGGAAATATGTCTTGTACTTATAATTACTGTAATATTACATTCAAGGGTGAAGGCACATTTCTTAAAAATTTCAAATTTTGGAATCAAACAATGTTCTATAATTTCTACACAGCATTTGAGTGTGATGAAAAAGTTACAAAATGCAGTTAGAGTTGAGAATGAAAAATTTCATATAAAAAAACGTGCCTCTGCCATCTTTTTCCTTCAAGCTAGTGATCTTTCTTATTTTGTCAACATAGATGCAAATAGTACAATAAACCCTATTGGAAATTTGACTTCTTTTTAGTCAACAAGGATAGGAGCCTAAAATAAGAAAGGTTCTAGAAAAATTTGCTATTTAGAATGCATTTAATATGCAAGCTAGAGACCATTTAGATTGTAAAATTGGAAGAATGTTCTATTTAAGTGGTTTTCCTTTTAACCTTCGCCAAGAATTCTTATTCCAAGAGTTCCTATACTTTTGCTGCAAATAATCATATTAGAGGTTACGTTGCTCTAGATTATAATGCTCTTAAAACAACATTGTTTCAAAGAGAAATGACAAATATCAAGGGGTTGCTTGAACCAATTAAAGGGACATGAAGAGATAAATGAGTCAGTTTAGTATGTGATAATTGGCCTAATCCTCAAAGAAAGCCATTTATTAATTTTTTGGTTGTAATAGAGGGAGAACTTGTGTTCATAAAAGTTGTTAATTGTGAAGGTGAATGTAAAAATAAATGATTCATTTTTAATTTGATAAGGACGTAATGTTGTGACATGTTTTTTGCATAATGAGAAAATGTATTTGATGAAAAACTAAAATTAGAGTGAAAAATCAAATGTAGTAATTTTATATTTCGAAATAACCCTTCTTGATTTTAAACATGCATGAAAGTTTTTGGCTCGAAAATTTAAATGTTTGAAAAATCTAAAGATCATGCATCATGTTTCAAAACTTATGATCTATGTTTCGAAATCTTGTTAAACCATGTTTCTATACATGTTTTGATTCTCTCTTGATAAGATTTCAAAATATTTTCTAAGTGTGTATGCTATATTTCGAAATATCTATGGAGTGCATATGTTTTGAAATAAAGTCTTGGCTTATGTTTTGAAACATGCATGTTATCTTTCGAAACCTTCGTTAGTTCTGACAACAAGAACAATTAAAAATTGAAATGTATTTTTTTTTTTAAATTGTGTCTAAAAGATTCTTAGATTTTTAAATTCCATCTTCTGAGAAAGCAAATTCAAATTTGAATTTGAGATCTTTAAAATATTCTTAGTGGGCAAGATTCTGTCTACCACTAAATGTTATCTTAGTGAAAGTCTAGTTGGATGTTTCGAAACCCATGAGCTATGTTTTGAAACATGGATTTAAATCTTGTCTCTAACGGCTAAGAACGGTCAAATTTCTATGCTTTCATATAAATAGCAGGTGTTTGAAGACAAAACAATATATAAAAGCACAAGTGGTGGACAAAAGAAATTTTTGAGCTCTCAAAAAAGATTCATATACATTTCTTATTGTGGATTGAATGTGTAAAGGAGAAGCAAGTGGAAACAATAAATTGTATCTTCTCTAGCTCTCCTCATTTCAAGCTGATATAAAAGGTTTGTACAGCCACTGGTAAGATATTCATTATTACCAATTCATTAGGCTGTAAGTGTAAACTTCATTTACTTTGTCATTTGTTGTAAGGTTTGAATTAAGCCTCAAAACTCATTGTGCACAAAGATTTTAGGGTGAACCGTGATAAAATCCTTGTAGTGTTTTCACTAGTGAAAGTGATTGGGATTGAAAAAATCCTTCAAATGGGAAGACTTAAAGGTAGTGGACTAGGCGGGGTATCGAACCACTATAAATCTCGTGTGCACTCAATTTATTATTTTATTTGCTTATTACTCATTGCTCAAACCTTCAAAAGAATCATTATCAAAGTTTAAAACGAATTTTCTTTGAGCATAAGCATATATATAAATATAAATATATAAACATATACTTTATGTCAAGCACCTTTGGTATACTCTTTCTTAAGGAAATTTCCTTTGTCAAAATTGTTATTTCAAAATACAAGTTAAAAGATTTTGAAACAAACAAAACAAAAAGATACATTTCGAAACATATATCTTATATTTCGAAACCTTCCAAAATAGAAACAATTATTTTGAAACATAGAGACTATATTTTGAAACTTAATTCTTTTTAATTAATCAATGTTAGAAAAAGAAAAATTTATACGTATCTCAATTCACCCCCCTTCTTGGGATTTTTTGCCATCATTGGAACTAACACGTAATATTGGAGATCGGACCATATATCATGTTGTTCAAGTGATCGCTATTAATGTTTTAGTTTATAAGAGTGTTATATTATTGATTGAGTAGATTTCTCTTCATATATTTTGAACACCATGTGTTGTGTATACTTTAAATCTTGCTTTTAAAAATATTTGTGCTGCGAAATACTAAGGCCAATGAAATCACATATGGAGAATATCATTGGATCATTGAGATTGTAGGGAATGCAACAATGGTAAAAAAAAAAATTGTAACGACCCACCTCCCAGAGCCCCTATTAGCACAGAGGATCCGTGAGAGGGTCATCAATAGTAATGATACAAAAGTAACTTGAACAAGACAACCATAGTCATACTACAAAAATTCATACTTGAAATTGACATAACAGAATAACGCCAAATTTTCTTTTTTACATTAACCATATACATTCCACCAAGACACAAGATACATCCTTTGAATCTAATACAACAAGTCATAACCATAAAACATACTTATACCCTCCAAGGACAAGAGCCTAACTAACTCTTGAAATTCAAACACAAAGATTCCCAAGACCTTCTTTTTAGGTGAGCTCTGTATACATCTAGTGATAAAAGATCAACTCTTGTTAGACTTGCCCTCAGCCTTATCCTTGCCTTTACCTGAAATGATGCAAAGTAAAGGAATGAACCACAAGGCCCAGCAAGTATAACAACGAACAACAAAAGACATGATCTAATATAAATAAGCTGCAATAACCCGCCACAAGCAACTCGATCGAAAAGAAAAGAATAAAGCCAAATGAATCACGCCCATGCCATGCATACAAGACCCGTGAGTGGATATATTCATGAAGCAAACACATTGAAACTCCATGTCTTACACCCACAATAATTGACACTTGGGGTCAGATAGTTCAACTCCTAGAGCTATGCTCCCTTGGCATACAACCCTTGAGGATAATCAGCTTCCAACTAAGGTCATAGCCATATCACATGCTACGAGGTCATTAGGTCCAAATAGCTCAACTCCTAGGGCTATGCTCATGAGTACATATAACTCTTTAGGTCAATCAGCTCACACCTAATGCCTTGTGTTGAGCCAAATTGCTTCAATCAACCTATTATGTGTTTTGATGATTAACAAAATATAATTTTAGTAAAACTATTTTTGGTATATTTAAAATTCCTAATGAATTTTTAATATGTCTTGAGTATTATAGTATTTTGTGTATCAAAATAAACCAAGAAATATTATTTCTCTAAGTTTGGAAGATTAGCGCATTATAAGGGAACATATAAGAAAATGTGTTCATTTTGGAAAACTATTTCCCGATATTTCAATAGCTAATATTTATTATTGTTAAAATAATTTTAATAAATTTTTCAAGAAATAGAATGTATGTATTTTGGGGGTGGTAAAATTGCTAAATTCTGATTTTGTACTAAAACCAAAATTCTATTTTTTTATTATTATGGATTTTGTTTTTTAGATATTTTTATTGAATCCAAATGGGGGGTACTTTCTTATTTACATTTATGTATTAAAGTAAATGGAAGATAAAATATAAATAAAATAAAATGAGGATATATTATAATGTATACATGCTATATGCATTATATCTTCAAACAATTGCTATATATATAAAATCTATTTTTTGTAAAAACTGACATCAGAAGTTGACTTTTGTATATCTAGAGTCGACTCCCCTTAGGATGGAGTCGACTCTTGCAAAGCTAGAAGCGACCCAACTGAGAGCAATTTTATGCAGAGTCAACCTAGTAGCATTGTTGTTTTTCGAAGAGTCGACTCTAGTATTAGAGAAGTCTACTCTTGTATAAAATAGGAGTCGACTCCTGTTTTAGAAAAGTCAACTCTCGGGTCCAACGATCGAATTTTTTCTATCCGTTACAGATCTGTTGGAAGCTCTATTATAAATATCAAGAAGGGATTTTTAGAGAAGGCTAATGCTCTATCAAGATCTATTTTCCTAAAGCACACCCAAACTCTCAAGCAACTCAAATAAAGCAATCCAAGGCTCAAGCTCAAAGATATATCATTTGGAGCCCAAGGCAAAGGAGAAGAAGATATTCTCTCCAAGTGTGGTAAATTATATTTGTATTCATACTTACGTTGTAATATTTGTTCTTGTATTCATGTCCATATTAGTCCACGTGTGTTGGACATAGGATTGTTCATTTGTATTATTTGTGGATTGTGAGTGGCCTCCTAGAGCCCAAGTAATCTAGGTGTGGTGTTTTGTTGTAATAGTTTTCGAGGTGAACTAAGGGGAAAACCTCAATGTTGTGCAAGTTTGCTAGGTGATCTTGTGTGGAAACCTAGTGTTGTGATTTTAGTGGAACCTCAAGTACTGTCGGGTTGACCTTGAGAGAGTGGAGTAGGTGTTGGAGACACCAAACCACTATATATTCTTGTGTTGTTATTGTTATTTGCATATCTATATTGCTATCATTCTCAAACAACATATAAATTTATAACAAGTATTTTCTTTATGTAAGAAAATCTCAAGAGTTTTTAAAAGGGAAGAATTCGGTTTAAAAAATTTTAATCACTCAATTCATCCCTCCTTTTGAATGGCCATTGTGTGTCAAGGGACCAACATCTTGGTCCAACCATATAACATACATAAGATAATATATATAAGAACACGCTTAATTCCATGCCAATGAATGCATGATTACTTCTCAAGAACATTTTGACATGCTTTGGAACGGATAAAAAATCATTCAAAACTTGCCTTTAACCCACTTTCAAAACTTAACTTTAACCTACTGTAAGAGAAATAGCATAAACGATCAACAGTTGCCTCTAAAATGGTCGACAGTTGCCCCACCTGAAGGCAATGGTCAACAGCCTCAGGCATTTGGTCGGCAGGCACTGCAAGCGATCGATAGTTTCCTCACCAACGATTGACCAACAGCAGAACAAAGCCCTTCTTCCGATTCACGCTAAATGCAAGCCAAACCCAAAAATGCTAACACAACCAACCCCCTAACCAAAGATCATCATTCCTTTTGGGATTATAGGATGAAACTAACCCTATTTTGAAACTCAAGGGAGACCAACAAGATCAAACAAGAAACAAAAAAGATTTATAAAGGTTTCTATATAACCTCCAACAAGAGCAATCTTTTAGGAAAACATGGGATTTTTGTGCTTGAACCCCAAATACTATGATCAAATGCTTTAAAGAGACATGAGGGATTGGAACTTGCTTTAAAAAGCTCTTCTTGATGACCTTACTTGAGGTGATATGCTTTCAAGAAAACCTTTTACTTCTCACATCCAACAAGGGAAACTAGCAAGAAGAGAAAAAAAGGAAGGAAAAAGAAATGAGGCTAACTCTAGCTTTCACAACCCCTTTAGAGCACCAATGATCAAATAGGAAGAAAAAAAAGAGAAACCCTAACCTTCATTTGCTCTCTCCCGATCAGTCTCTCCCTTCCTCTCTCTTTCTTTGCCTTTTAATCTCTTTCTCCCATGCAAAATGAGCCATCTACTTGTACATATATACACACATATTTCCTATTTACTTACTTACCCTTATTGCATAATAACTCAAATGAGAATTATTTATACTCAAATAATAGTTTAGACATTAGTTAGACTCCACAAATTCCAAATAATATTCCTTACATACCTCGATTCAAATTATTACTCTGATAAAATAATTGTTTTATTCCCAAATACATCACCTAGACCCACTAACAAGTCATTAAAAAATTTAGCATGAATCATAACATAAGACTTGTTATTTTTATTGACTTCTCGAACATGGAATTGCTTGCTACTATTGAGAGTTTGAGACTCGATTACATCCGTTATTGTTATATTAAGAAGACTTAGATAAATGAAAAATAGTTCGTAAATAATGGTTATTAATGAGAGATAGTCTATTTATCGTGATAATGATATTGGAAAGGCAAGGTTTGTGAAAAAAAAAATGTTGAGTGATGTATGGTGGAATAAAATTGATTACTTCTTGCTTTTAGTGAACTAATTTATGAGAGGCTAAGAATAACATATACAAATAAATCTTGTCTTCGTTTGATTTATGAGATGTGAGATTATAGATTTGAAAAGAAAGAAGAAAATGAACATTCAACTTTTTGGAATGTTGTGAAGAAAATTTTAGAAGATAGATGGAATAAAAAAAAAAACACTCATCTTCATTGCTTAGCTCATTCTTTGAATTTGAGATAACTTTTAAATTTTAATGCGTTCTTGAAATTTATTATTTATATTGTAGCGTCCCTAAATTTTTCTCAATTTCTCTTTTATACAAGCTCTGATAATTATAACGTTGTCAACACCGGAGACCTCGCAACCAAGGAATCCGAGAAGGAAGTGTTAGAAAAGATGGCACATTTGCAAAACTCAAATAGAAGCATCATACATATTCCCTATTATTAACAACGGAAGTCATATTCATACATCATCACTCATAGATATATATACATTAGGGCTAATTCACCCACCATATCCCAACAGGGTACAACCTAAGCCAAACACAAAATGTAACCTAATATATCACATCTCAAAACACCCCCAAAGTACTTCTAGTTGAGACAGCTCTGTACACACTTCTAACCCACGGTTCAAACTTCACTTGACTTGTCCATTTCTTTGGCCTTACCCTTACTTGGAATGATGCAAACAAATATGAGCCACAAGTCTTAGCAAGTACAACTAAAAGAAAGTGAGCACGAGTATCATGGGTATCGAAAAGCAATAAGAATCATGAATAACATTTTAAGGCACTCACGCCACACTTCTTCATATCACTCTAAATGATAGCAAGAAGAAACATGCATTCATGCTCTTATGCAATCCTTTAAAATCATAATCATGGGACCGAAGTCCATAACATGTTCATGGGACCGAAGTCCATATCATAACCATGGGACTAAAGTCCATATTTGAGCCAAATCTCTTTCTGTGGATATATCTTGCTGAACCCATCCGCCGCGCGCATCATGAAGCCTTTAGACTTTTTAAAACCCTTTTCATGCACATGCTCCATGCATCATCACAACCATACATATTTGTAATGACTTCTCATATATAACTGACACACGATTACCTGAAGCAACATACACAAGAGAGTAACATTCATACAAGACAATATCAAACCCTTGCATGTCCTCAATCCTACCAAATAAAACATCATTCCCAAAGGAAGATAAGGTGATACAAGACCCTATTTGAGATTCAATAGGTATAAATGAGAACCATGAAAGAGTTACTAGAATGACCACATAGGCCACATGCAAGCCAGTCCTTCCACAATCAAGGGTTTACATAATCCAAACTCAATAAATCAATACATTGTAGAAGTAAGGGAAATAGAGTGTTAAAAAGCTTACAAGATAGAAGGAACATGAAAGAACTTGCAAAAAAAAAAAGAAGAACTTGTCTTAGATAGTGCATTCAAATCTCCTTATTATTCCTTCTTGCCTTCCCCAATTACCTCATATCATTTCATCAACCAATTTAAGCATCAGGGGGATTATATGGGGAATTGTGAGTTAGTTAAATTTCACTTGACTCGCCCATTTCTTTGGCCTTACCCTTACCACCATGGCAAATGGCATGTTGGACACATGGCAGCAGCTGGAGGTGACAAGGGTAGAGACTGGTAGCCACATAGTGAGGCAAGGGCCACGCCAGGCCCTACGTGGCGCGATGCCAAGGACGAGAGCTTACGCTGTTGTTTTTTCCCTAGCTTCCATTCTATCAACTGTATATATATTTTATATAAGGAAAGAGAGGAAGGAACAGACTTAAGAGAGGCCCTCACAGTGCTTCTCGTTGCTGCCTCTGATCTTCTTCCCAATACTAAAATAATAAGGACCGTGTTACATGTACCAATGAGATGTACAAGCCTAATGACTGAATCGGACTTCATCCAATGATCGAAATTCATCATCAATCATCGAGCTTCATGATTGATGAAGCCCAACTGGGCTTCATCCAGAAGAGATAGCAAGAAATTAGGTTAGTGCATTTTTGAATTTTGGCGCCCCTGACTTTTGTGGACCTAGCTAATTAATATTCCAACAAATCCCACATACCTATATCCTCAAATTTATGTAAGGATTTCATGAACTAGGTGTCTATTAGACCTTTATCGGGTTCATAACATCGATTAAGATAGTCCTCCAAACTCAAAAATTTCTATAAACAAGTAGCCAACAAAATAGTTTTCTAAGTGCTTATTACCCTCCAAAATTCTCGAAACACCTGCAAAACATTTGTTAATTCTACCAAACCATATATCATTATATCCAAAAAAAATCTAGTCGATCTCCAAAATTTCATCTAAAGGTTTCCTCTTGTCAGATACTTACAAATCATGCATCTCCCAAACAATTGCTACCTAGGGTCCACCAGATTCCAAAATTCATTAAATTCCTATAGTATATTTGTTAGTACAAGGCCCTAGTAAACCATATCTAGAAGTACTAGCTATAAACTCATTCATCTTCCACAAAACTTCTAACAAACCATATATGAAAATGACTCCAAAGATCTCGTGAGTCATTCAAGAATTTGGCTAAGGGTTTAATCTTACCAAATAATGAGAATACCTTAGTCGTACCAAACCTTATTCTATTCACTCTTCGGATTCCATTGACCGTCCTCTTTAATTCCCAAAATCGCCATGTGACCTATCCTATCACCACAAAACTCAAAGATTAGCACCACCTAATACATATCATAAGCGTCTCATGTCACTTATCTTATTCTCCATGGCCCCAAAAGTAGCAACATAACCCATCCTACCATTGAGGAACCTCAAAAGTCAATAATATTGATTAAATGCCATAACCACCACATATCACTATTTAATCCTCATTTATACATGTACATCATTACATCCTATTTGTGCATGCATGCAACAATCTTTAGAACCAAAATCCCTCTTTTTCAATTCCTGAGTGTTCTTGCAACCTACCATGAAATCAAGAATCCTTAAAAGTTAGTATCAAACATGTCTGCCAACCACTGTTACATCTTTGTTTGTACGCCCTCACTTGCACATATGAATACATAACGTCCTATCTCATTTACACATTTATAAGTCCTTGTTCTTCCAACAACAAAATTTATTCTTTCTCGATCTTGGATCCAAGTGGAGGTGTAAAGGCTCGCTTCTCGAGTAACTCTATGGGATCCACCATTCCATCGGGCATGTCTCCAATACCCTGGTTTCTATGATATCTTGATCCATACCTGCCATCAACCCAAAATATCCTCGAGGTTAGTCAAATCAAAATCCAAATCAAGACCATAAAAATCTAGCTTTGATACCAACTGTAATGCCCCACTTTTCAAATATATAATGATGCTAAATACAAGCTATTCAGGCTATTTACAACACATGGGCCTTATTGGAAATCCTTTGTCAACGAAAGTAAGGATTGAACCTGAAATGCTAAATAGGTAGGATTTCCACAAGTTTAAATAAAATGTCACGCACCAACATATCAAAAACTATAGCAGCCTCACGAATACTTGAATTTGGGGTACAACCATAAAATCGCCCACATACACCATACATCCTTAAGTGTCTTAGTTGCTATTTACAATATAAAATTGGGAATACAAGTACTACACTTGGGTTACAAGTATAAACAACGATTTCATAAACTAAAGATCCAAAACTTCAAAGGTAGCCAAGCACCACCTCCTTGCTTTTACCCGAACTGGAACCTGGGATACCTGTCACATCTGACATACCTGGAATGTTGAATGTTTCAGGAGTAGAAACACCCAAGTTAAATTGTTACATCCAAGAAAAGGAAAGTTCATGCATGCAAAAGTAGTACGCAATATGCCATGAAATATGTAGAATCGAGTATGAAATCTCCCCAAGACCATGAAACCTCCTCTGCGGTAGTTGTGCCAAGACGTTGCAATCATCCTTGCTGGTTATCATGCCAACACTCCTCAGCTCCATTACACAGGCTTAGCCCCATTACGCGGGCTCTACCCCATTATGCGGGCAAGTGACCTCAGTCACTCATGATAACCCATCAACTAGCCACAGCCTCCGCAATGATAAAAACAATATGCTCAACCAAGGAAAACATGGAACGTAGAAAGGGCATGCTTCAAACAAGGAAATCATTAGACGTAAGGCACATACCACACATAAAATGAACAACAAGTGATCGAGAAGAAGCAAAGAGCATGAAAGAATAGTTTACATGCACAAGAACCACTCACATTGGATGTTTACCTTTTGGGTGTATCGTTTATGCTCGTCGGGTTAGGTTTTTTGCAAAAACCCAAATATTTTTACATAAGGTTCTAAAGAATTAAAATAGGGTAAAAACTATAAAATTTCAAGCCAAAAAGAGCTGTCACTTGTCCTCACACCCTGAAAGAAGGGGCCCCACGTGATGCCATGCGCAGCCCTTGCCAGCACATGTACTGCACACGCCATCATCTTCTCCGATGACGACGCGACAGGTCTTCAATTTTTTAGCTCTATCTCCCTTTAGCTCTGATTCGACTCCCGTTCGAACCCATGGGTCCCTCTCTTCCCCCTCTACAGGAATATAACAAGAAATCGAACTTATCTCGTCTTTTTTGACTATTTGGCATGAACTCCGGTGAAGACCCAAAAACTCCGACAAAACCCATTCTCTCTCGTTTCTCCATTGATTTCTCTCGTTCTTTTCGCAAAATTTTCCCCTCACTCTCAAGATCTTATTTCTCACCTCACATCCTGTCAATTTGGCATGGTTTTGGCTCAAATCCCAATGGTATGCTTTTTGAACACTCAAAGTCCCTATTTATAGAAATTTCAGGCCAATTTAGTGTTGTCACATACCTCGCCACTTGTCCCAAAATTATATTGGATAATATTTGGAATCCAAAGTCATATTTAATAAGTTTTGAAATCCAAAGTCGTATTGGAATGAAGTTTGAAATCCATTTCATATAGGTCCCTGAGCTTTCCTTGAATCTCACCAATTCCCTGGTCTTTTAGTAAATTACACCTATCCCTGGGTTTCTTTTTCAAAAATTGCACTTTTACTTGAACTTCAAAATTACGATTTTACCCCTAATTTAAAAACTGAACTTTTGTCTCAAGGCTTTCATAATCATTTGAAATGTCCTATTTCCTCAAACATTTAAACTTAAAAATCTTGGGTATTACATTATCCCCCCCTTAAAGATAAATTTTGTCCTCGAAATTTCACCTTAATCCTCAAAATCATGGTGTCTCCAAAACACCTTCTCCAGGAGATATTATTTCATTCCTCAAGACTCATATCAGGGAGAATAGCGTACCTGGTTTGGTGTGCCTTGTTTAGTATGATTTGCCTCAATTTTTTGCTTCAATCACATAATTTTGACTTAGAAATCAAGGTATTTCATCCAAAAATCGATGTCGAGGTTTTTGGGTTTTTGATCCATTGCTAATTGTCACCACCTGACCACACATTCGAGTCTTCCAAAATAGCTTGTCAACTCCGTTCATTAGATGATAGTGAATTGTCAGGCTAACGACATAAACAGACGTTTCCTTAGGAATCACATCCACTAACAAGGGACTAAAAGCCTCCACCAATCCCCATTCTCGGGTCATTGGAACCGGCCATCCAAGCAAGCTCGTTGCCATGTTAGCCACCACGTTCACCCAAAACAGGCTATTAGAGCGGGCTCGTTAGCCACCACGTTCACCCTCCTGAGGTAGTACTAGATCACATAACCACAACCCTTCAAAAACTCTATCCACTATCGCTACCCTGCATTTAAATCCCAAGGTGGTACTGGACCAAATTCTTTGAAAAGGGAGAAATTGTAACGACTCAGATTTTTGGAAAATAATATGGCAAATAATATATGTAGTTAAGGTGATCTGTGACCTTGGGGAATTAATGAAAAATATTAAATTCATTATCTTTGTAAATGAAGGGAATAATTGAGAGTTGGTGGAATTTATTAGGTTTAAATGTAAGTTGGAAAATGCACATTTATTTAGTATGAAATTAAATGTGGGGTCTAATGGTTGTGAATGGGATGCTTTCATTTCAATTTAGTTTTGCACTTCAAATCTCATTTCAATTAAGTTTTGGATTTCAAATCACATTTCAATTTAACTTTGGATTTCAAATCTCAATTAAATTAAGCTTTGGATTTCAAATCTCAATTAAATTAAGTTTTGGATTTCAAATTTTATTTAATTTAATTTTAGATGTGATCTCAAATCTTATTCAATCTCGTTTTGGATGTGATCTCAAGTCTCATTCAATTTAGCTTTGGATGGGATTTCAAGTCCATGGCTTTATATTCTTTTTCCCTTCATTTTCTTCTCCATTCTCTTCTTCTTCTTCTTCCTCATCCTCCTCCATTGTCAACCATCATTGAAGCTTCAAGCTAAGGAATTTCAAGGGGATTTTTCTCTTCTTCGGGTAGTATCTCAAGGCAAGTTCTTCTTCCTCTTTGTTTCATTTAAGAGGCAAGATCTCAACCTTCTTATTAATATGCAAGTTCTCTTTCCTCCTTACTTTATTTTAAATGGAAGTCTTTAGCCATATATGCAAGTTTTTCTTGATTTCTTCCCTTCATTTTGAGCATTTTTGTTTTCCTTCATTGCTTGAAAAAAGAAGAAAAACCATTTTTGGTTAAAAATGGGTTTCTTCTTGTTGGTTTTATAACCCAACCTATTTCTCGACCAAACACAAGACCAAGCGTAAAAATGAAATATAAAACAAAAACAATACAGAAACCAAGAACACACGATATACGTGTTCGGATCCAAACAGATCCTCCTCACGGCAGAGGCTCCGCCTTTAGTAAATCCATTAAAATAACTTAAGATTACAATCGGATTACAAGATCACAACTAAAGTAAAAATAGTATTGCAAAAGAGAAAACTGAAATCGAATACACAAATACAAGAACAAGTGTTAGTTCTGTTCGACCGATCTCAAGATCAAGTCAAGTATTCGTTCTATCAGTTTTTACCAATCTCACACACCTCAGACGATTAAATGACTAAAGAGATTACACAATACATTTGCTTACCGAGTGATCTTACCATAGAACCAAACAACCAATCTATTGAGAGAAGGATTCACGAGAAAAGTGTTTCGCTTTAAGTGCCGATTATGGTTTCAGAAAATGAGCGAGAGAGAACAATCTAGAGATTAGGGCAGCATCAAAGCCCTTTTATAACAGCATCAGCGAGACTGGAAATGGGTTGGGCCAGCAAGCGCAACACAGATGAAGACAAGATTATGGGCTTAACCCATAACATATCTCAGCCCAAATAAACTTGGCCCACATGACATAACAACAAAATATATACACATTTAAAATTCAATTTAAATGAAAGTTGAATATAACTCAATTTCATATAAAAGAAATGCAATCAGATTGTATATCAAAAATATAAATGATAAAACATTTAATGTAATTTTGAATCACATATTAATCAATAATAATCTCTACAGGTTTACTAACTTAATCAACCTGGAGTTCTACATATTAATCTGTAGTTCTACATAGGTCTTCCATTCTTAATTATTCTATGCCTTTCAACAGGACTTTTCCACCTTCATTATCTAAGTTCTCTTCTAGAGATTTAGAGGTATTCATTTTAAAATCAAATAGTTTTTCTTTTAAATAAATCTTACTAGTCAAAGATCTAGTCATAGAGAGGGATTCTATTAGTTCCAAATGATGGCAAATATATCCCAAGAGGAGGGATGAATTGGGATTAGGGTAAATTTTTCTATAGATTAAAGCTCTATTAATGACAGAACACTATGTTTCGAAATATCAAGGAGTTTATTTCGAAATCAACATTTCTGTTAAGTATGTTTCGAAACCTAAGAAAGTATATTTCGAAACCAACATTTTTGTTAAGTATGTTCCGAAACCTAAGTGAGTATGTTTCGAAAATTTCTCTCTGTTTTGCTTATTTTGAAACTTTTAGCTTTTGAAAACGTTTCTTTTGAAAGCATGAACAATGATAATAGGTAAGTAAAATAGTAAAGTAAGTGCACACAAGATTTATAGTAGTTTGGCACCCGCTTACTCCACTATCTTCAAGCTTACCCACTTAAAGGATTTTCAAACACAATTACTTTCACTAGTGATAAACCACAATAAGGATTTTACCACGGTTCACTTTAAAACCTTGTACATGATGAGTTTTTATGGCTCAATTCAAACCTTAACACCACAATGAGTTTTACAGCTAAACTCAAACCTTATAATCAATAACAAGATAAATGAAACTTATCTTTTACAACCCAACAGTTTTAATGTAATGAAAACCTTACCAAATGGTTATACAAACATCTTGGTATGAGGTGATGAGAGCTTAGAATGAATGAGACGTCGGTTTTAGTTTGCGTCTCCTTTTCACACCACAGTGCACATTAAGGATTGTTGAATGGATCTTCTTTGAGAGCTTGTCACAAAGATTTTGGTTCACTTGTGCTTGTATATGTATCAATGTCTCTTGTATGTGTGTTCTCGTATGAATGCTTGTAAGAGGTGCTTCTTGTCTTCAAAGAACTGATATAAATACCAACAAATAGAATTTTGTCTAATTATAATCGTAGAGACAAGATGATAAAGTAGGTTTTGAAACACACATTGTAGGTTTCGAAACAATACACTTTTACACTAAGGTTTCAAAACATACATCACATGTTTCGAAACATCCATCCTTTATAGTTGGTAATGCACTTAGAAACAAAATGATTTGGAGACAAAACTTTAATCCTAACATGATTTTGTTTTATTCTCCATTTTCAAAACTTTTTAAAATGAAACATCAGAGTATGAAGATTAAGTCAAAAGTAAGCTTTTAAACAGCTATTGGATAAAAAGCAAAAGCATGTCAGTTTTTCAAATATTTTGCTGACAAAGTCAGATGTTTCGAAATATGCTATGAAGGTTTCGAAACATACTTCAAAAACATATATCAAAACATATACAACACATTTTTTAAATGCTCTACTAATAGAAATGATAGAGGTTTCGAAACATACTATATAGGTTTCGAAACATATGCTTAGATTTCAAATAGGTTTCGAAATATAGCATATAAATTTAGCAAACATTAAAACCTTAACAAAAGACATTTCGAAACATGTATAGAAACATGGTAGAATGATGTTTCAAAATATGGAAACTTAGTTTCGAAACATGATGCATCAATTTTGAATTTTTCAAACATTTGAACATTCGCGCCAAAACACTAATCATGCTTGTTTCGAAATATGAAAAACTTATTTCAAAATATGAGATTCTCATAAAGATTTTTCATTCTAAGATTGGTTTTTCATCAAACACATTTTATCATATATCAAAAAATATGATACAACAGATTCTGGTTTGGTCCAAACCTTTAAAGCAGTATCCTCTTTATTTACTTGTCTAAGTATTTTATCAGAAAGATTTAAAATAATAAGGCTGTAAGCTAATTGGATAATCTTACGCATTTCAAGGGTAGGAGGGGGTTCTACCTTATCCTTCTCAGTTCTAGGTGGTTCATCTAGTGCCTCAGAGCACTGGTTTTGAACCAAGATAGCTCTCATTTTCTTTTACCATAGAGAAAAGTCACCACTACCATCAAACTTTTCTAGTTCTTATTTAGATGGAGCCATTTTATTATGAACTTTAAAAATAGAATGATATTCACAGGTGATAATTAGATTAATTGAGACTAACGAAAAAATTTCAAAGCAGAATAGGAACAAAAACTAAGAAGATACAAATAAGATATAAATCTTATTTTAGATTTTATATATGAGGTAAAAACTGAAATTACAATAGAGAAATTACTTAAACCTTAATTAGGTTTTCAAAACAAACAAGAACTCAAATACAGTATAGGTCTAACAGAATAGTGTAAACTACACAGTACTAAATTAAGATCAAGAACTTAAGAAAGATTAGAGTATGCAACAAACATAAAACAGATTAGAACAGATAGATCTTTATTCAACAAAAATTAGGGCAAAATATAACTTGAGAAAGAAAACCCTTACTTTGTCGAAAATCTAACTCAATCTTCGATTTACCTTTTGAATCGAAGACAGCTTGACTGGGATCTTGGATCCCTGTGGCTCTGATACCACTTGTTGGTTTTATAACCCAACCCATTTCTTGGCAAAACACAAGATGAAGCATAAAAACGAAAGATAAAACAAAAACAATACAGAAACCAAGAACACACGATATATGTGTTCGGATCCAAAGATATCCTGCTCACGGCAGAGGCTTCGCCTCTAGTCAATCCATTAAAATAACTCAAGATTACAATCTGATTACAAGATCACAACTAAAGTAAAACAGTATTGCAAAAGAGAAAACTGAAACCAAATACACAATTACAAGAACAAGTGTTAGTTTTGTTCGACCGATCTCAAGATCAAGTCAAGTATCTGTTCTATCAGTTTCTACCAATCTCACACGCCTTAGGCGACTAAACGACAAAAGAGATTACACAATACCTTTGCTTACTAAGTGATCTTACCATAGAACCAAACAACTGATCGATCGAGAGAGGGATTCATGAGAAAAGTGTTTTGCTTCAAGTGCCGATTAGGGTTTCAGAAAATAAGCGAGAGAGAACAATCTAGAGATTAGGGCAGCATCAAAGCCCTTTTATAGCAGCATCAGCGGGACTGGAAATGGGCTGGGCTAGCAAGCACAACACGGATGAAGACAAGATTATGGGCTTGACCCATATCATATCTCAGCCCAAATAAACTTGGCCCACATGATATAACAATAGAATATATACACATTTAAAATTCAATTTAAATGAAAGTTAAATATAACTCAATTTCATATAAAAGAAATGCAATCAGATTGTATATCAAGAATATAAATGATAAAACATTTAATGTAATTTTGAATCACATATTAATCAACACTTCTTTTTAATGGTAAATATTGTAAATTTTTCTTGTAAAATGGTGAAGTCTTCTTGTTGTCTCATTGGGGTTTAAATCACTCCCAAAAATCTTCTCAAAGAATGGCATTTTTATTGGTTAGATTGAAGCGAATTGAGTTTTGGTCGCTTGTTTTGAATTCTGTCCGTTTGCAATTTTTTTTTCGTGTTTGTTCTTTAAAAAGTCGACCCTTCCCAACCCAAAACTATCTTTCTGCCCAAAATGTTGGAAATTAAGTTAGAAATAAATCATGAATGATTTGGTCATCTCTTTTGAGTCTTAAACCAATAAATAAGTGAAGGAATGAGTTATATGCGTTGCCCTGCAAGAAAATTGTGATGTTGAACCTAAAATGTCATCATGTGGTATCATATAGTTGAGTTGATTATGCATCCACAATAGTCATGATGTGGGAATTTCCATAAGTTATCTATTACGAGCATGATGTTGGATTTACATGAGTAATGCACGTTATTATTATTATCTTAGCGCACTTATTATTTTGTGTAATAGTTTATCTGTAAATAAGAAAAGATATCTTATGTGCATATGATACGAGTTAAGGTAGCCATAAACCCCATAGATTCAGCTCGTATTTTAATTGATTGTTGATCCTCTCAGTAACCCAATTATTTACACAAGTAAAATTTTTTAAATAATAAACCCACTTTACACTTTAACTCATAATTATTTATATATTTTATATTATATTATGATAGATTATACATATATTTATATATTCACATATATAACATTGAATCTTTGGAGCCTTGGAGATTAAGTCTCCGATTTGTGACTTCCCAGGTGCAATCATGCGGCTTGTCAGTCACTCTTCCAATCGCATCTGCTACTTAATTTCCCAGCTAAAATTGTTGACTTTGCACAACCTTTATCTACACATATATATGCATTTACTGATTTTGCATAAGATATTAATATAACCTTTATACACATTACATACTTGTACATATATGCATGCAGCTAGGCACCCTCAAATTCCAATTGCAGACACCCATTTTGATTTCTACCAACCTATCTTATATTATATTCTTATATATGATATACTCATACCCCAAATGGGCAGCATTTGAACGGAAGAAAGGAGAAAAATGAAGAAGAATTTCAGAGAGAGAAGAACGCACACACTACTTTGCCGACCTGTTTTTTTTGATTTAAATAATAATAATAAGTTATTTCTCTTATTATACATTACTCTTTATTTATTCATGTACAACTTACTATATTATAATATAGCATATAATGTATAAACACTTATAATATTATAATTTCCATCGTCTTAGAGCATAGGTGAATCCAAAAATTTATGTAATAGGAGATTAAATTTTTTTGAGATGTAAAATTGTACATCATAGATTTTGAGTGGATTATAATTTTTTTATTGATTTATTATTAAAAAAATTTTATATTAAAAATAATTTTTTTAAAAAATATTTTTAATTGTGAGCTGTCCACACATGGATACGCCCCTGCCATGGGGAACATTTCTCCAATTTATTTCTTACCCCTTGAACTCACAACACGCCAAAACACTTTCAGCAGTTTCCCCCATCTTCTAATTCCCTTGGTGCTAATATAATGTATAATATATCTTAGGAGATAATAATATATTTATACGTTTATGTGTATGCCAAGACAAAAGAGAATAAAATAAAGGTGGGGAAGAAAACCCATGGCACGCCCCTCGTGCTGGTGAATTCTGCCAGCTTCTCAAATCTTCCCATTTCCTTTTTAGTATATCATGTTATATATATATATATATATTAATATAATATAATATATATTATATTTATACCTCACACCTAATCTAAATGAACAGCATGTAATTGTAGAGGAAAAGACCCACTTGTGGAGAAATTATACCAACTTTAATATTCTTCTTGTTAGTTTATGTTTTCGAATAAGGCTTAAAGTTGTAACGATTTTTTGAGTGAATTTTTATCTTCATAGGTTTCGGTGCGAGATTGATAAACCCAAGTTCGTCACTATTTTTAGACAATTCATTTTAGAAATCAGACCACAAGCCATAATCCCACTTTAGAAGAGAAATAAGCCTCAGCCTATTTGCTCAAGTGGGAGAAACCCACTTCCTTAACACGTTACTCTCTTGCCCTAGGCCCTCAATATAAAAGGGAACTTATTTCCCTTTCTTGTCCCTATGTGGTGGCTGATCGATCCTCCCCCTATTTCCTTACTTGGTCGATTGTTTCCTTCGTAATTTCCTTTTGTGACTAATCTTCCATGGCTCCGTTTTCATCTCGATCCAATGCCTTTTTCCATGTTGAGAGGCCGTATCTTTCCTTGTTGATCTTGACCGATTTGTTGATGATGGGTGTGCCTTATTCAGGGGGTTTCGATCATCATTTATGGGGAAATTTTTCTCTTGGTTTTGTGATTTTGACCCACCATCTTTGTGACCAATCTACCTTTTGTGATGACCTATTGTGCGTGGCTTTGATCATTTGGGGAGAGAGGGCTTCGTTTTTGTTCGACTGAGAGGTGTTGAGAGTTTTCTGAGCTTTAGGTTTGGAGGTTTCTTTGTGGTTTCTATTTGTTGACGTTACCAAAGTGGTGAACGAACACCAAATCTGAGCTTTGAACAATTTAACAGAGAGTTTTTTCTGTACTATTCTTCCTATTCTTATTTTTGGTTAAATCTGGTTTGATTTTAATTTTGCACTAACTCTTTGTTTTGTAGTTTTTTCGCAACACTTCTAATATTCTTGATATTGTTATAAAATATAGGTTAACATGGCATATACTTTATATATATATTTATGGCAGCCAATTCCTTTCTCTTAGTTGTAGTTAATATAATATATAATATATTTCACTACACAATGCAAAATCCATACGGCTAATGTAATATACTATTAGCATAATTTGTGTTAACGAACACATATATATTTTATATATATATATATATATATTCATATACCTATGCATGGCTGCACCCTCCAATTTTTCAATTTGATTTATTAATTTTTCTTTTTTTTTAATGTAATTTATGGTACACATCTAATATTATAATCATGTGTTCCGCCATCTTTAACCTGTAATAATAATTTAATTTCCGTTAACTCTGAATGTCGACACATTTATTCACGTAAAAATCTCAAAATAAGTATTTTGACCTCTAATTACATAAATACCGTTAATGTGTCCTAACTCTTTACCGGATTATTACATAAATCGAGCGGAGCTCGGTTGTGGCCACCCAATGGTGGCCACAATTTGAACCGAGTGGGAGCCTCTCGGCTGCATGCTCTTCACTTTTGCCTTTAGGATGATTTTCCTTGCACTTCACGGATTGCATTGTAGCCACTTAATTAAATATTCCAAGATTAGGCTTAATTATTTAATTCTCATGCTTGCTTCAATCAGCCTTCACGTGTATGGCTCAACTTCAATTGCCAACCTCCTCATCATTTAATTGATATCAAGCTTCAATTGCCAAGCTTCTTCCAATTCTCTCCAATTGCCCTGCACTTCCGATTTTATTAATATGCTTGCAAGCTCCTATTGTGGTCACCTCTAATTTAATATGCAACCATTTTAATTATGTCTTCAATTATTTAATTGATTTGCTCCATTGCTTTGCTTTAATTAATTCTCTAATCTCGATAACTTTTCTCATTAATTTAATATTTTTTTAGCTCTTGGTTTGTAGATTTTAGCTCCTCTAAATATACACTTGAATTAGATGTCTATTCGTAGATTTTGAATTAAACTTGTCATATGAGTTCATTCTATATCCAGATTGTTTGTTATTTACAGGGTATATAACTAGTATAAAAGAAGAATAGATAAAAGTTATAGTCTTATAGATCAAACGGAATTTCCTTTTGCTTGGCCCTTTCCTTTCCCTTTTGTCTCCCATCATTGTCTTTGAGACTCTAATTGATCCCATCGCTCTTTCCGATGTCGACACTAATACCAACCTTTTTTCTCTACTTTCAACGTCGATGATGGCTAGTTCTGTTCTCATCAGCCATTGCTTCTATCAACTCTGTTCCCATCGACCTATGGGCTTCGGCCCATTCGATGAGTTTTTCGACAACATTTGTGTGGGTGGGTATTTTATATTAAAACTTAGATTTAGTAAAATCTAACCATTAAATCATTTTAATTTTTGGGTATGTGGGTTATTGAGTCAGGGCTAATTTGATGATCAATTTCGATCCTAGGAATCCGTCGTTGATGGTGGCCAACAACATTTTTTTAGAAACGAGTTTTGTATTTTTTGACAATAAAATTAATTTTTAGATCTACAAAAAATCAATCGTTGAATTAAACATATTTTTGGATACATGAAACATCTCGATTGGGGAATTCGATTACTGTTTTGATTATTGGAATCACTGGTTGGTTGGGTGGCTGGTGACAATAGTAAGATCGAAAATTAGTCCGATTTGTTAAGTTATTTTAGGATTTTCTTGTGGGTTTGTTCAGTTTATTTGATCGGTTTAGTTTTTATGAATTTTGTTCAGTACTTTCGATTTTTAGTTATTTCAATTTTTGGGTTTGCTCAGTGGGTTCGGTTTGATTTTATACAACGGTTTGAATTTTTCGATTATTGGAACTGATCGTTTGCACACCCTTATATGTGAAAAAAAATTAAATTAAAAACACACAAAATCCAATTTAAGTTCATAAATTAAACAAGAAGGCTAGAATCTAAAATTATCCCAATTCAACTAAAAAACTGATAGTTTCAGTTTTATACGCACTCTTGTGTATGAAGGGAGACTATGCAAGAAAGGAGAGAGAGTGGCAAATAAAGCGGCCTAGCGAAGGAAGTGGCGTGGTCGGAAGGAATTTTTCACTGTTTTAGTGATGTGAGAGAAAAGAGAGAAATACTTAAGTCAAAGGCACCGGAGGAGGAGCGGGGGCACAGGCTGGCGGAGGAGCTGAGGCGCAGGGGCATAGGAGGAGAAGCGGCAGGGGGCGGGGGACACGGACGAAGCAGCGACGGGCGGAAGAGACGAGCGGAGGCACAGGCATAGCGGAGGAGCAGCGACGGGCGGAGATAGGCGGAGGCGACAGGCAAAATAGCGACGGGAAGAAGACGAGCGAAGAAGCAAGGATGGGAGGGAAAAGGGTTATTTTTGAAATAGGAGAAAAAGAAAAAAAAAAAAATTTATATATACACACACATACTGGTAGAATCCCTTTTCCCAATATATTTAAATTACACAGAGTATGATTTTGTTTATCCCGTTTAATGGGGTGATCATCATCTTCACTGTTTTTATAAGAGTGAAAAGTAATGAAACGACAATCAAAAATCATACCTATGCTATTTCGTTGTTTTTCACCCTTACAAAAATAGTGAGGGTGATGGTCACCCCGTTAAAGGGGTAAACAAAATCACACTCAATTACGCATCTATTTATGTTAAACCCAATATACTTTCCATGGTATAACAGTCCCCTGATCGACTGCCCAAATCTAATATGATATCGATTGAGATATTCTGATGGTTGTGACAGCAACCGACCTCGTCGGATGGATGGATGGATATTTGATTCGCACGCAAGGAACTGCCATATCTTTCTTCTATTTAGGTATTTAATTTAATTTTCTATTCCCCTTCCGTTAAAAGGAAAAGAAATCTCTGGCAACATCGTCGTCGTCATTGCCCTCTTGGGTCTCACCAGTCACCGCAAAATAAAGGTCCAATTTCGTGCCTCTATTTTTAATTCTGTCATCGTGTATGCCTGTATCTTGTTCTTCTCAAGTTAAAGCTAAGATCTTCGCTTTGTTCTGTTTATTCTTTCAAAAACTTTTGCAAGGGAAGAGCTATCTGTCCGCAACCTAGTAGATTTTTCAATTTAGATGATCTTTTGAACTGAATTACCATCTGGGTCTTTCTCGTGTTGATGTAAGATTCTGTTGGTGGGCAATTTCTGCATTCGAAGTATTGAATTGTATGATCCTTGCAAGGGTTCTCTTGATGTGGGTGTTCGTCGTATTCTTTTCTTCATCATTTTGATCCAAAAATTCTGAAGCAGGATATTTATCTGAATGCCGACAATTAACCTTTTTCTTTTGGAAATTTTGTTTCAGATAATATAACTTCTCTCTCTTTTGCGTCGAGAGTGTTTCGTGTAATTTGTTTTGCCATTGATCTCTTTGTGTGTCTCTCTTGGTGGTCTTTCTAAGCTGCAACTAACTTGAATACGACCTATGAAATGCATCTGGTTTGGCTCTAAGGAAAGGAGTAATTTTTTTTTTTTTTCAAATTTAAGCCTATTCATAAAAAAATTACAATATCAGGAGATATGTCAAAGGGGCATCACTGCTAATGTGGTTCCAATTTTGTTGAAGAACTGCCAAAAGGGGTTTCTGCTTTAAATAAAAAAATGCCTTGGCAGTCTATGCCTTAGTTAGAAGCCAAGGTTTCTAAAAATGCATAGACCAAGCAAGAGGGTTTCTTTTTCTAAAGCATAAATTGCTCAGAAACGGCCTTGGTGGTTTCTTCTTTGGGCAAGGGGGTTTCTGCCTAGGCAGAAACTGTCTTGGCAGAGGGGCTGCAAAAGGCTCCTGCCTTTGGCAGGTTTCAACCAATGGAAGGAGCGTTGATTTCTGCCTAAAGGCATAAACCAAGATGGTTTCTTCAACAAATTTGGAACTGCATTAGTGGCTATACCCATTTTACATATCTCCTACCATTTTGCATATGAATTGAATGGTGAGATGTGACTGATGTGATGGAGATCTTATTTTGGGAATAAATTTTGTTGGGGTTTTAGTTTGTAATTTTTTTTTTTGTAAATAGGCTTAAATTTTTAATGAAAAAAAATCTCTGTTGAAGTCTTAAATTCAGTTCTTCATATAATGGTTCAACTCATCTGGGTCATTAGTTTATACTGCAATCGAGTCGCTTCTTGGGTTCATCATGAGCATCCAGCGTGATGTATTCTCGAAGCGTCTTATAGTTTTCTACAATCTATTTGGAGGGGAAAATTACAATTTTGAGGGTGTGGCTTGCGGTAGGCAGAGATGAGTTCTTCTTGCTGATTTGATTTTGTGTTCAATATAAATTTACCTTCTGCATGAGTTTAGATTTCTTTCTTTTCTTGTAACCTTTTAAGATGTGGATGTTCATTAATGGTGGGGCATCGGATGAGATGCTGTTATTGAAGTAATCTTTTGCTTTTAGGTTGCAATTTAGTTCAACAGATTAGGCTTCTGCTGACACTTGAATGTCTCTATGATTTTTTCCTTATTTAGATGCAAACAAGTGAAGATTTTTTTTTCTCAACTGGTATATTATAGTTCATGGATTTCTTTGATCTGACTGGGTTTGAAGGAACCTGTTAAATTAGCTTTCTTTTTGTTCGCATATGGTTAAGAAGACAAAAAGGAACAAGAATCAATTTGAGCTGGCTTAAATGGTGTCTATCCCTGCTGCAACAGTTAAAAGATTTGGTTTTTTCTTTGATATTTTTACTTACAAAAGAAATTCACTTAGTTGTTCATGAGTATTAAAGAATGGAGATGAGTGTCATGCACCTAGGGCTTAGAATTGGAATTTGGAATGATAGGGGAAGAGAGAATATAAAGGAAGGGAGAAATCAAAAGAACAGAGGGAGAGAGAGAATTCGAGAAGGAAGAACTCAGATTTCATTCGTCAACTGCATTCTCTAACTAATCCAGCCTATTTAGAGGCTGTTCTCTCCTTTCAATTAATAATAACCTGAAAGGTACAATACTGCAGCAGCCTACAGTACAACAAAGAAGAATGACATGTATTGAGCCCCTAGGGTATAGGTCAAGTGGTGGGTAAGTGATACGTTAGGGTTAGTATCAGTAGGTCATGAGTTTGATACTCGGCCTAGGCAAGGGCCAAAAATCCGCCTGCAATTTACCTCCTATGTCGAAATCGAGGCACGAGTGGCGGGAGACCGCATAAGGGCGGTAATTCCAAGAAGAATTACATGTATTGAACAATTATTTTTGACAATTACTTCTATACCCTTGGCTTGTGACAATTCTCCCTCCTTGAGAGGTTTCTTGTCCCTAAGAAACTATTACAACTGAGCTACTATTCTTCATCCAATTCTCGCTGGCTCGCCTTCATTTTCTTTCTCTAAGCCTTCCGTATTTAGTAACTTTCTTCTACGTTGATGGTCGGGACTAAATTTATCTCCATATTTATAGCACAATTCTAACTTCCTTCTCTGCTCTATAGTAGATGATTTACCTGAATTTGGGTTAGGATAAACCCTAGAATTCAAATTGTCTTGATTTACTTCCAACTGTTTGGTGAATGAAGGCTGAATTTCCATTAAGATAGTGTACTTTTTGAGAATTGCTTCCAATGCAAGCTCCTGTAGCCTTGCCTTCTCATCAGCCTGCTTAACAGTAGCAGGTTGCATCATTTTTACAATTGGCCTTAGTTCATCCTTAAGGCCACTTATGAAGCTGGAAACAAAATATAGCTCTGTTAAAGCAGGTTGAGAATTCAGCATTGAAGACCTTAATTCTTCAAACTGGATCTGATACTCCATCACAGATCCATTTGTTAGGACCCTAGTCCTAATTAAGGTTATCTAAGGTTATCTTTGAAGATAGAATTAGAATTGAGGGAGTAATAAAAAGAAATGAGGGAGAGACAAACAGAGTAATAGGGGGGAAATTGAGAGAGATGAGGGAGAAATAGATAGAAAATAGGGAGAAACAGAGAAATGAGGGAGAAACTAGAATTCTGAAATATTCATTCAATTTTGATGTAATGAAAATTGGCACTGTGGTAGCTTTATATATAAAGATATCCAACAATTTTACAGAGCGGTTACCACTACGTTCACTACTTTATAATTGCTCCACTACAATTAATTGCTCTTAACTGTAAATAATAACTACAACTAAACTACAATTACTATTATATTTACTATTATATCCTTGGGGTCATGACATTTCCTCCCCCTTAAAAGATTTATTATCCCCAAGAAATCGTAGTAGCTTGACCAATATGCTTTGATACCAAACGTCAGGACCCTAGACCTAACTAATGTTTCCTTTGAAGATAGAAATGGAATTGAGGGAGAAATAAGAAGAATAATAGGGTGAATCAGACAGAATAATAGCGAAAATCAGATAGAAATGAGGGAGAAGCTGACATAAAGTAAGCAAAAATAGAGAGAACAATAGGGGGAAAAGAGAGACTTCAATACAGTGTTCTAAAAGGCGTTAGGCGCTAGTCAGGCGGCAAGCTGCCGCCTAGCGCCTAGGCCGCCTAGGCGGCGCCTAGGCGGGGCCTAGGCGCCGCCTAGAAAATTTATATATTTTTTAATTTTTTATAATTTTTTTCTTAATATATATATTTTTCCCCCACCCCAGCCTCCACCCCCTCAAATTTCAGCGACTCCCACCCCCCTCAAATTTCAGCGCTTCAGCGCGACTCCCTCCCCCAACCAAATTTCACAGCTCTCTCTCTCTCTCTCTCTCTCTCTCTCATACCTGCCTCCTCCGAGCACGTCGTTGCCCCCGCCATTGCCAATCGGACCGTCTGCCTCCTCCGAGCACGTCGCTGCCCCCTGCCATTGCCAATCGGACCGTCTGCCTCCTTCGATCAAATCGTTGCCGACGGCGACTCTGCAACTACAAGAGGAGACGGTGGCGGCGTGCGCGAGAACGAGAGAGGCGACGGCGACGGCGATTCAGCAATAGACTGTCGGTGGCTGAGGCTGTGCGCGCGAGAGAGAAATATTAACCGAGGAAGGAAAGGGGTAACGGCCTAACGGGTAAGGAACCAAAACCCTAATTTATACCAGGCACTTCACACGGCCCAGGCGCTTCACGCGGCCCAGGCGGCCGATTTGGCCGCCTTGGCGTCCGCCTTGGCCGCCTTGGCCAGACGGTTCACGCGGCTAGGCGTCCGCCTTGGCTGCCTAGGCGCCGCCCGGTACCAATTAGCCGGGCTGGCGCCTAAGGTGGCCGACTTGGCCTTATTCGCGGCGGCCAGGGGCCGCCTAGCACCTCGGCTCCGCCTAGGCGGTCGCCTAGGCCGCGTTTTTGTTCACTGCTTCAATAACTTCTTGGCAATTCATTCATGATCCCAGCACTATGGGGTTACAACTTTATATATAAAGCTAGCCAATAATTATTTGTGGCGGTTATAGCAGTTATCACTTCCACTTTCACCACTCTACTACACCTGACTACCCTAATGCATAATTGTAAATAATAATTGAATAAAGATATAACAATTGAAAAAAGAAACTTCCTAATTAATGGTCGTGACATTCCCTGCCCCTTACAGATTTCTTGTCCACAAGAAATCACAACAATTAGCCACTTCATCCAATCTTTGCTTTGATTATCTGATTCATTCTTTGCCTTTTCTTGTTCCTTTCTCTTTTCTTTTGCCTCTTTTTCTCTCTCCTTCTTGGCTTTATCTTATGGATGAAAGAGGAAAAAACATCTCTTGAAGTACCTTCTTTACTTATCTCTGCTAAAACCAACACCAAAAATTGGTCTACACCATCTGAAATGGCAACAAGATTGTCATATTGTTCAAGATAAAAAACATTTAGAAGTTAGAATAATAGTAAGATATTCTCCTACTGGAATTGTCTTAACCTTTTTGATGCCTGATTTAACCAAAGCTATGGACTCCTCAGCCTTCTTTGGAGCCAAAGGCAAAGGAACAATATTCTTAGGACCTTCTTTCTCAATCTCAAGAAATTCTCTGTTAACTTCTTTCAATCCTGATGATTGATTGTCTGAATCAATCATCTCATAGTCAAAACTTTTGAGATAGTCATCTTGAGTATCTTTTTCAGAAACTTCTTTTTTTTTTTAAGAAATCAGGTTGTTCCTTTAGATCTACTTTCTGAATAATTAGATTAGAATATTCCTTAGAAAGTAATTTCTTTGGAAGATTAACCTGATACCTTTTGGCCGTCATGATCATGAGTTTATCTAATTTCCTTTCAAATCTGTCCATAGAAGCTTCGAGCGACTAGTAATCCTCAACCATTGAGAAAATCTGGAAAAAAAAAATAAAACTAGATTTGAGGTTGAGAAATTGTTGCTCTGATACCAAATGTTAGGACCCTAGCCCTAGCTAAGGTTATCTTTGAAGATAGAATTGGAATTAAGGGAGAAATAAAAAGAAATGAGGAAGAGAGACAGAATAATAGGAGGAAACTGAGAGAGATGAGAGAGAAATGGACTTAATATTCATTCAATTCTGATGTGATGAAAATTGACACTGTGGGTTATAGTTTTATATATAAAGATATCTAATAGTTTTACAGAGCGGTTATCACTACGTCTACTACTTCAGTACTTCATAATTGCTCCACTATAAATAATTGATCCTAATTGTAAATAATAACTACAATTAAACTACAATTACTATTATATTTACTATTTTATCCTTGGGATCATGACATTGTCTTGCTTTAATTTGTTAAATTCTTCAACCCCGTTGGTCATTGACTTCTCTCCAAACCGGTCACATAGATCCTCCATGAACTCAGTCCAATTGGCTGCAAACCTCCTCATCTTATTCTAACCTTGATGCCACGAGTTAGCCGTATTGTTGAGATAGGTTGTTGTAAGGTTATCCTTATGCCCTTCTAGTATATTATAATGTTGAAAAAATCTCTCGCATCTACGAATCCACCATCTTGATTTTGATTCATCAAAAATCAGTATCTCTAACCTTGGCATGGGAGTATAATGCGTTGTTTGAGAAGAACCTCTTGCTTGGACTGTTGGCTCCGGAATCGAAAATTCCCCACCCTCTTGCATTCTTGAAACTAGAGGAAGAATTCCTTCACCAGGCAAGATTGGATTAGAAGTGGATCTCGGTGGAAACTCCAATCCTGAAGCTCGAGGAAGAATTCCATCACCAGGCAAGATTGGATCAGAAGTGGATCTCGGTGGAAATTCCGTTGATAATCCTAACTGAGGCAAAAACGCCGACAACATGTTGAACTGCACACTTTCTCGTATTGCAAAGCTCTCTTCCTTGCTGTGACTCACCGCCTACTGAGTCTGTAACAGTCCTAATTCCATCACCTCCATCCTCGCCTCAAGCTATTTCATCCTTATTCCTTTAGCCATTTCTTCACTTTGATTGCTTCACGGCTTGTCTCTGATCAATTCCAGTGATCGCTTAGATCTAAATCAGCAACCTGGATTGGATGCTCTGAATCTGCGTCCTATATTGATTGGCTTTGATGCAGCTAATTGAATTTGTGGGAATTCTTCTAGAAACCACCTGAATCTGCTTTGCCTTTCAATTCCGAACAAGAAGTACCAGAATTCACAGCCGAGAATCAACCTATCGCTTCCCCTTCAAACCCGAGCTGAGAAGTGATCAGAAATCGCCGGGCTTGGCTTCGTTGGATTTGTTAATGGAATTCGCCTGGATTGCCAAATGTCATAGCCAAGAATCGTTGGCTTGTGTCGCCTACAACTTCGAACCTTAATTAGCTGCTAGGAATTGATAGAATCACAGCCGAGAATCATCTAGCTTTGATACCAAATGTCACACGCCTAGGATTTACCTAAGGTTTAGAATTGGAATTTGGAAGGAATCAGGGAAGAGAGAATAGAAAGGAAGGGAGAAAATTGGAAGAATGGAGGGAGAAATCAGAAAAACAGAGGGAGAGAGAATTCGAGAAGGAAGAATTTAGATTTCATTCATCAACTGCATTCTCTAACTAATCTAGCCTATTTATAGGCTGTTCTCTCCTTTCAGTTAGTAATAAACTGAAAGGTACAATATTACAGCAGCCTACAGTACATCAAAGAAGAATTACATGTATTGAACAATTATTTCTAACAATTACTTCTATACCCTTGGGTCATGACAATGAGTAGGAGTAACCACCTCTTGATGCCAATACAAATGGACATTGGGTCTCTCCCTCTCATCAACCTGCTCTTTGTAAAGGCTAAAAGCTGGTCTTTGGGCTTTACTGGCCCTTGCTCTTTCTTTCTTCAAATTATCTTGGTCATGATTATTTGGTGATCATTACTGAAGATATTACTCAATAACCAAAAGTAAAAAGGATAGAAAAGAGAAAACTAGAATCTCTTAATGCTATTATATTCCAGCCTGTGCGGAGAAAGATGAATGATGACAACAGTGTCTTTAGGGCTATTTAGACCATAGCTGTCAATATCGTATTGGACAAGGTACTGGTTTCATTATTGATAACGATACAGTACCTATACAGAGGTACCATTTTGATTTATCACTGTAATATATTATAAAAAATTATGTATATTTGTAATAAAATTTTGGGAAAAAGATACTCGGTACCCCTAAGGTTCTAAATATAACAATAACCTCCCTTGACTGTGCAAACCTTGTTGCAATTTTTCCCCTACTGTTAATTTAGGGTTCTCAGACTTTTTTAAATCTCAAAAATGCCCTCCTTTTCTTTCTCTATCTCATTTCTCCTCCCTCTTTCTTCCATTGCAACTGGACCCCCCCCCCCTCTTGATCTCTCGCTTCCCTCCATCCCTCTGGTTCAATAGAGGGTTTAGATGCCATGGTCTCTCTCTCTCTCTCTCTCTCAGTAATTTGATCGAGCCGGGATTGATTGAACTCTAATGATTTGCCATCAGTAGGGTTCTAAATTGAGACACATAGGTGAAGAAGAAAGAGGTGCAAAAATATTTAGTAACTAAATTTGCCTTCATTTAGTGTGTCTGCATATATGGCATAGAGAAGAAAACCCAAAACCCCATTGTCAATTTTCTTGCTCCTCTTTCAGACGACTTATGAGTGAGAGACAAAAAGCCAAGTGTTGATTACAAATTAGTCATTTTTTTTCTCCTCATGCCCACTGAACTCACTTCCACTCATGCTTTTTTTTCTCTATTTTTTTCACGTTACAGATTTTTGATTTCTTCACTTCCTCCTTTTTTTCTCCAACATTCTATGAACTGTAATTATAGAGCCAGGAGTAAAGATCTGAAGGGCTCACCTTTGGACACAATTTTTGAGGTGGGTTAGATCATTTTAGCAATTTTGAGTCATCAAAGCTGTTTTCTGTTTGATGATAGCATTATAGTTATCGACTGAGAAATGGACAAGGTTCAATGTTACGTTACTCTCTCTCTTTCGCCCCCTTTGCTTTTTACTCTCCAATGACACACCCACATGGTTCACGCAAACCCAACCATTGCTTTCTCCCTCCCCCCCTCCCCCCTCTTTTTCTCCTCTCCTCTCCTTTGTTTGCGGTGATGGAACCCTAGTGATCACCATCAACATCATTAGTGGCCTGCCATCACCAACTACCACTAATATATTTTTTTCTTTTTCTTTTTGTTTCTTTCTGAAATCAAAAGAGAGAGGAGAAAGAAGAAGAGAAGAGAGGAGAGAGAAAGCAAGGGTAATTTTACTCCTTTTTTTTAATAACGACAAGTGATGCCTTGTCATTTTGAAAACATGAAGGATAGTCTCTGCAATTAAGGCAAACCTCAAGGGTGGTTATTGTAATTTACTATAATTTCTTTTTGTACATGATGACATTTTACAAGTAATGATAAGATTGCTCCTTTGTAATTGGAGATCATGAGTCCATCTTCTAAAAGCAGGAATGCTACATAGCAGTACGACCCTCTTCTTATCCTAGCAAAGTGGAAAATCTCGTACACGGAGCACACTCTTCCTTGTTAACAATATTCAAGCAAATCAAATATTTATTTAGCAAATAATATTTCAACATCAAACAAACCATACTAGGCAACACAAATGTTCTTAAGAACACATAAAAATATCAATACAATATTCTAAATATATAAAATTTTGCATCCTATTCCTCATCTTCATCTCATCATTGTGATCACGATCATGATTGTGGTCATCATCCTTCATCAAAGCACAATCACTGTAAGAATGAGGAATTGAACAACCTACATAGTGTTTAGCATCTCAACGTAGAACTTGTTTTCCAGCCACAACACCATTGAGCAACCTCTTTCTCTCTCTCTCTATGTGTGTGTGCGTGCGCGTGCGCATATTCAGGAAGATTACTCGATGATTGGCTGAGACAGTGATGGCAAGATGGATTGGATGCTGACAGCAAGAGCTGTGAAACAAGGAAGTAACCATTGGAAGATGAAGATAAAAACTGGACTGGCAAAGAGATGAGAGATGAGAGATGAACTAACGAACTGAAATAAGGATGAAAGAGAGGGATGATGACAAAGAGACATGATGAGACATATCTGCACGATCTTTGATTTGGGACTTTGGTCTCTTACCTTACAATATGAAATCAGGGGTTTGTTTTTGAGGTATCTCATGTGTGTGATGCAGGTATTGGCTGCTACCTTTAGTATTGACCAATACAAAGTTTACCATTTTTTGTACTGGATTTGTTACAATACTGGCTGGTGTGTAATGAACCCTATAACTATGTCTTAGATGGAAGTGGCGAGAGTAAAGGACTTGTAGGCATTGTTGTTGAGATGGTGGCGGAGTTACCTTGGGAACAATAGTGGCCTTGGTTGGGCAATCTTGAATTTAGCAAAGGTGATGCAATTTTGGGGGGTCAGGAGGAGTAATTGACAATGAAGCCTATTATTCTAGAGTTCTTTTTGTTAGGTCATAGAAGGAGATATAAAAAAAGCAGTGTTATTAGAATCAGGTGACATTGTTCGGTTCAACCAAGAACAAGAACCTGACCCCGTTTGCTTAAATTATTTCAGTAGTATCATAGAATTAGTAGAACAGTCTATTAAGTAAACCACTAAGCAGCCATTTGTTCAGTATCTAATTGGTTACCTCCACATGCATATTCACAAAACAGTTGAAGAGGCAAATAAATTTCAGAACCTCCTATTATATGTTGCCATATATACAAAACTTGTGTGGTATTGCTGGCTCGTGGTAAATTTACTGGAAAATGATTATAGTAACGTTGCATCTTGGGAGTTGCACAAAATTAAAGTTGGTACTTGTTGCTTAGATACAACAATAAATTTATTAGACTAGAAACGTCGTTGTTAAGCCACTTGAGTTTACAAAAAAGAAATAATCAAAGGGCTCGGGGAGATCTCCATGCAAACATTTTGATACTTAAGTCAGACACTAAAAATGATAAAGACTGTATTGAAATCAGTATTGGAGGCGTACCTTTTTCAAGAATGAGTGTCTACTTATTTATAGAGGGATATAGAGTAATCTTAATTAATCTGGGATTAGGATTATTGTAGATAACGTTTATTTTGACTTTTCCTAATCTTGTTAGAATTAGGATTTTTACAGACAACGTTTACCCTGATTTTTCCTAATCCGGTTGGGATTAGTATTGTTATGGATGACGTCTATCTTTTGTTTATCTTGCCCTTTTTTGGGGATAGAATTCCTTATAGATAATTGTTTATCCCAATATTCCGAAATCATCTTAGAATTAGAATTCTTTATGGATAATTGTTTATTCTTTTCTTGTAATATTAAGAGGGATTTTTAAATGTCAGAGTTATCTAGTTTGGGCGTTTGTGTGAGAGCCACCCCCCCCCCCGGACGTACGGGAAATTTACGCCTTTTAGCCCAAAAAGTTATTTTGGGATTTTGGGCTTTTTTGGCCTTTTAATGGATTTTTGCCTATGACACAAAAGTACTAAATGAGTAAGGCAGAGTTCTTATTCAAGATCAAACCAGTCTACCATCTTTACTTGTTAGATAATTGAATCAAATGATCAACTACATTGGGTAGACATGTTGTAAGTAGTCCTGTATGTATATATGTAGATATATAACATGTCATAATGTTGAACAAACTCACTCCATGTACTCGCACTCAACCCTCAGGAAAGACCCTAAACACTCACAGTAAAGACAAAACAAGAATAAGAATATAAACAATAATAACACACACAAGGGACACCGGATTTATCCTGGTTCGGATCACCTTTGAACTGGTGAATCGTACGTCTAGACTGATTAGAGGGCTTATGGCTTCCACTATCTTGAAACAATAGCAACGATACAATGCATTGCACTCACAGCTCTATGATCGAGCTATCCCTATCGAGATTAAAAGACTAAGGCTTTTTTCTCTAGCAATACACAATCACAAGATACAATGAAAACACCTAACTTCTTATAGATCATAGAGGCGGGAGTTACAAGGAGGAAATACCTAACTAACCGATAGTTACCTTATTTGGTAGTTACTATTACAAACGCCTAACTACTCCTAGAAACCGGTCTTCAATGGCTTATTCTTTTTTGTCATTTATATTCTTTCGAGCTATAAGACTAATCTTAGGCAAACTCTGACAAATTCTCCACCATTTGCATAACATTAGTCTTCATTAAAGTAGATACTTGCCCTCTTCAACACCTATCTTGATCTTTTGTTCAAGTATCTTGGACTACTTGAAGTAGCTCCAAATAGGGCTTCAGTTTTACCATAGGGACTGCCTTTGTGAACATATCTGCAACATTCTCATCACCTGCAACTTTTATCAGCTTTTACCTCTTTTTGATTTAATATTTCCCTGATAAAATGGTGACCAACATCAATATGCTTAGTCTTTTCATGGTGTGCCTGGTTCTTGGACAAGTGTATGGTACTTTGACTATCACATATCAAAATGGCATCCACTGGTGTCCCAAGGAGCTCACTAGCCAATCCTTTTAGCCACATAGCTTCCTTAATAGCCTCTAAAACAGCTATGTATTCTGCCTCAGTTGTTGATAGAGCCACCACATGTTGGAGGCTTGCTTTCCAACTGACTGTGAAGTTTCACAATTTAAAAACATAATCGGTTGTGGACCTCCTCTTATCCAGATCAACTGCATAATCAACATCTAAATACCCTATAATACTTGCTGTTTCTCCTATTTTAGCTCCACCATAAGACAAAAACATGCCACTAGATCCATTTAGATACCTAAATACCCATTTAACAACATTCCAGTGTGCTTTACTTGGATTTTCCCTAAATCTACTCACACACTCTTTGCATGGGCCAAATCAGGTCTTGTGCACACCATATTGTACATTAGGCTGCCCATAACACTAGAGAAGGGTATGACACTCATCTCCTTTGATCTTTTCTCATCCTTAGGTGATTGATCTGAGGATAACATATAGTGTTGGGTAAATGGCACAGTTGCAACCTTTGCATATGCCATATCGAACTTCCTAATCAGTTTCTCTAGGTAGGATTTCTGAGATAGGTACAGCTTCCTTTGTTGTTTATTTCTAATGATTTCAATCCCTAGTATTTTCCTAGCTTCCCCTGACTCTTTCATTTCAAACTCTGATTTTAGCTTCAGCTTTAATTGTTGAATTTCCTTATTAGATTGACTTGCTATTAGCATGCCATCCACATAAAGGAGAAGATAAATCGAAATACTAGATGAAACATGTTTGAAAAATACACAACAATCATATGAACTTCTAGCATATCCTTGTTTTAGCATAACCATATCAAACTTCCTATACTATTGTCTTGTGGATTGCTTATGTCCATAAAGAGATTTCCTAAGTAAACATACCTACTCCACCTTTCCTCTGGATTCAAAACCTTTAGGTTGTTCCATTAAGATCCTTTCATCTAATTCACCATGAAGAAATGTTGTGGTTACATCCATTTGTTCCAAATTTAGGTTTAGGTGTGCTGTCATGCCAAGTAGCACTTGGATAGAGGTATGTCTCACAACTGGTGAGAATACCTCATTGAAATCTATACTCGAGACTTGAGTGAACCCTCTAGCCACTAACTTAGCCTTATACCTAGGTTTGGGATTACTTCCAGCCCCTTCTTTTATCTTATATAGCCATTTACAACCAACAATTCGCTGTCCTTGAGTCCTATCAATCAGCACCCAAGTTTGATTCTTTCTCAATGACTCAATTTCAGACTTCATGGCATCTATCCATTTTTGGGATTCTTTTGATTTCACTGCTTCTTCGAATGACATTGGTTCTTTCCCTATAACCTCTGATGCACTTGTTAGTGCATAAGAAACAAGGTCTGAAAATCCATATCTAAGTGGTGGTCTACAACTCCTTCTTTTCCTATCCCTAGCCACATTATACCTTTGGGTATTCGGCTGGTCACCTGCATTGGAGTCACCAGCACTCTCCTCCTCACTTTCCTCTTGATGAGCATAATCCTGTTCATGAGGAGTTTCTAGGTCATTTTCAAGAATTACACCTTGAACCTCAATATCTATTGACTTAGATTTTTCTTCTGTCTGGATGCTCATCTGCATTAACCCCTTTTATTGTAGACCCTTCATCAAATGTCACATCCCTTGTAACAATGGTCCTCGGCTCTTCAGTTTCTAGGTTCCATAGATTATAACCTTTTACACTGGTGGGATAACCTATAAACAAACACTTCTTTTGCCCTAGGTTGCAGCATGCCTTGCTTCACATGAGTATAGGATAAGCAACCAAATACTCTAAGGTGATCTAGGTTTGGCTTGTGACTTGTCCATTTTTCATAGGGTGTTTTAAACTCAATTGCAGTAGATGGGGATCTATTGATCACATGTGCTATAGTTGATACTACTTCCCCCCAAAATGACGTAGGTAAATTTGCATGGAATAGCATGCATCTCACTCTTTCTAATAGTCATATTCATTCTCTCAGCCAAACCATTTTTGTTTTGGATTTCCAAGGACAGTTAAATGTCTCACTATCCCACTCTCATTACACATTTGAGCAAATTCCATATTGTAGAATTATAAGCCATTATCGGTCCTAATGGTTTTAATGGTTCTCCCATTTTGGTTTTCTATCATAATCTTCCATGTCTTAAAGGCCTTAAATGTATGATCCTTTGACTTTAAGACCTATACCCATACCATTCTTTAATAATCATCAATGATAGAAAGAAAATATCCAGAGCCTCCATTAGTTAGGGTTTGAGATGGTCCCCAAAAATCTGAGTGTACGTAATCTAATGGTGCCTTGGAGGAGTGAATAGCCTTCCTACTAAATTTGACGTTGGTAGCTTTGCCATAATTGCAGGACTCACATTTATCAAGCCCTGCAGCCTGACCTTGACCTAGGATGTCTTGTTTTTGCCAGCTCTTTTAGCCCTTGTTCACTAATGTGTGACATCCTTAGATGCCACAATCTAGCTTGCATGTGAGCTTTGTTTCCTGCCACTACAGCTTCCCCACTTAAGGTGGTGGCTTGCAAAATGTGTATACCATTCTGCAGCATGGCTCTCATGCATATTAGGGATCCTCTAGAAACTTTCAAGACTCCACCATCACCCTTAAAGTTATAGCCATTCTTGTCCAGTTCACCAAGAAAATTAAATTTCTCTTTAATTCTGGAATGTGTCTAATATCTGACAATGTTGTACATGAGTTATCATGCATCTTTAGTCTTATATCACCTATCCCTAGCACCCTACATTCATGGTCATTTCCTAGCAGGACTTTTCCTCCATTGATTTCTTGATAGTTTAGGAACCAATGCCTGTTTGGTGTCATGTAGTATGAACAACCAAAATCCATTATCCATACCTCATTTTCAGCCTTCTCTAAAACCACAAGAGCATCAACACTATCATATCCGAACTCACATATACTAACTCCACCATCAGAATTACACCTATCTTGAAAATCCTTTTTCTTCTTGGGATAATTTTTCTTAGTGTGACCCTTCTCATGACAATAATAACATTTAATTGATTTCTTTCTAGATCTAGACCTAGATCTTGACCTGCCCCTTCCCTTAGGGTCTCTTATATCATTTCTGAATTTTATAGTAAGGGCATCTCCCAAAAAGCTTTTCCCTTCTACCTTGTTATGCAATTCCTTAGAATTAAGGGCCCCTATTCCATCATCTAATGATAGGGTGTGTCTTCCATATTTTAGGATGTGTATGAAGGTCTCATATGATCTAGGTAAGGAATGAGGCAAGACCAATGCCTTGTCTTCATCTTCATATTTTACCTCTATTTTTTCAAGATCTAGGCAGAGTTTGTTAAATTCATCTATATGATCACGAAGCTTTTGACCATCATTCATTTTGAAAGTGAAAAATCTTGCCTTTTAAGTATAAACGGTTGGACATTGACTTTGTCATGTACAGGCTTTCCAACTTAAGTCAAATCTCCGCAACCATCTTCATTTTGGAAATCTCCCCTCAACACCTTGTCACCAAGACTGAGGATCAGCGTGTTGTAGGCCTTCTTTAGGATCTCCTTCTATTCTGTTGTATACGTCTTAGGCATCTTGGCTTCTCCCTCTAGTGCTTCCTCAAGGTCAAGATTGTTGAGGAGGGCACGCATCTTCATCTTCCAGAGGACAAAGTTATTTTGCTCCTCAAACTTCTCAATTTCATGTCTTGAGGCAGATGAAGATGAAGCCATAATTCTGAGTTGTTGAGTCATGTCTCTTCACCTTGAGTAAATTCTTGACTTCTTGAATGTGGAGAACAAGGCTCTAATGCCAGATTGTTGAACACAGTCACTCCACACACTCGCACTCAACCCTCAAGAAAGACACCGAACACTTACGTTAAGGACATAACAAGAATAAGAACAGAAATAACAACAACACACACAAGGGACACTGGATTTATCCTAGTTCGGATCACCTTTGAACTGGTGAATCCTACGTCCAAACTGATCAGAGGGCTTATAGCTTCCACTATCTTGAAACAATAGAAACGATATAATGCATTGCACTCACAGCTCTATGACCAAGCTATCCTCACTGAAATTACAAAGACTAAGGCTTTTCTCTCTAGTAGTACACTATCACTAGATACAAGGAAAGCAGGAGAAAAAAAAGACTCACCTTGACCCTCTATTTATAGATCATAGAGGCGGGAATTACAAGGAGAAAATACTTAACTAACTGGTAGTTACCGTTACAAACGCCTAACTACTCATAGAAACCGGTCTTCAATGACTTATTCTCTTCTGTCCTTTATATTCTTCTGAGCCATAAGACTAATCTTAGGCAAACTCTTAACACATAAATTATTTAATAAAATAACCAGCAATTTACTTACTAGTCATTTACTCTAGTCTTTTCATTTTGTTTTAATTAATTATTTCTAAACAATTTTATAGATGATTGAACCATGATGGAACTATAGAACACCAGTATTTCAGCTGGTTCAATGACTAGTCCAGCTATGATAAGTTGATAACCATGGTTAAAAGTTTCAAGCAGAAACACCACTTCTTCAAGCTTTGGATAATTCATCTTGCTTCTAGTTGTTGTGGAGAACCTTGGGCCTGTTCAGCTGTGGAAAATGATTTCTAGGCTTTTATCTCTAATTTTCTGTAAAATTTTTATTTTTCATTTTTGATAGAAAAATTAGAAAATGCATCCAAAATGTTGGAAGTACTAACAACTAATTTCCAATCTAGAAAATTGGAACATATGTTCAGAAAACTGGGAGATGTTTTTCTTTAGTGTAACTTGTATTAGAAATAGAGATGGAGATGATTTGGAGCAAATTTTGTGGAGAACCTGCATCAAATCTCTAAATTGGCAAGGACAATTTAAAAAAGTCATATTACAAGTTCAATCCATTTTTGGAAAACCACATTTTCCTAATCTCCATTTTCCATTTGGAAAAAGGGCCTATTCAGTTGTTGAAAACATTTTCAACCTTTCCAACTCTAATTTTTCTATTGAATGATTGAATCTCTAATTAGAAAACACAAAATTCAATTTTCTAATTTTTCAACTTTGTACTATGAATAGGAAAATATCAAAAAGGTGTTTTCTAAATTTTTTGGAAATGAATGCTATTGTTTTTTTAAGGGCTATTAGCACCAAAAAGCCAAAACTTTTTGAGTTTTGGCGATTTTATCCAATTCTTCTAATTTTGGCAATTAAGGTCAAATTTGTAAAGTTAGTAGCAATTTTATCCAAATTAAAAAAACGGGCTGCCCGGCCTGTTATTTCATTTTTTTTATAATAAAATGTTAAATACATTTTTTTGAGTGTGTGAGTTAAATTTTTTTGTTGCAGGAATATCTGCTAAAGAAATTACCCTCACTTTCTTTTTAAATAGCTCCAAACAAACAGTTGCCACTGTCATTGACTACGATGGTAGCCCAAGTAGGACAAAAAAAAAAAAATTTGTCCTATTTAGAAAGTCAAACATAAATTTATGCCAAAAAAAAAAAAATCAACAGATAACAAAGTCATTTTATAAGCAATAATGAATAATTATTTCATGAAAGCAACTAAAGTAATATACACATACATTCACCAGAATTTTTTAAAATACAAAATAGAATATTATACTCCCTTAAAAAGGTACCCAAAAAAAACATAAACTCTTTTGCTATATTACACATAAATGTTAAAATAGTCACTTTCTTTTTAAAATCACACAGCAAATATATCACATTTGAATGGTATATATATTTTTTTATAATAAAATGTTAAACTGTTATACAAAACTGTATTTAACAAAATTGTACAACCACGATCGGGCAGCCCATGAGGGTGATTTATTTAGCTGATCTTCCTGCAACAAAAAAATTAAATCACACACTCAAAAAAATGTATTTAACCTTTTACATACAACAACAACATATCCAGCCGTTATCCCACTATGTGGGGTTGGCTATATGAATTCTAGACTTCTATGTGGGTTACATCCCAACAGATAGTTTGTCTAGAATTCATATTTGGATCCGACTAGGTTTTACGCTGGCTGTCGGCTACCTAACGCAACCCTCCTCCTTTATCCGGGCTTGGGACCGGCAGTGGATAATATCCCCTGGCGGAGTAATGATGAAATGAAGTTTGAACACCATCTTCACATGGAGAAATTTCATGAGATGGTGGTGAATGAAGATAATTGATATAGTTGTGTTCCATAACTTAGTTGACATGGTGAAACCAACAAGTACAATATGGAAACACAACACGTATTTAACCTTTTATTATAAAAAAAATTATAAAAACATGAAATAACAGGCCGGGCAGCCCATTTTTCAATTTGGATAAAATTGCTACTAACTTTACAAATTCGGCTTTAATTGCCAAAATTAGAAGGATTGGATAAAATCGCCACAACTCGAAAAATTTTGACTTTTTGGTGCTAATAGACCTTTTTTTAAACATAAATTGTTAAGAGTATGATTAGTTGTAAAGTTGGAGTTGAAAAAGTTAGAAAATATTTTTTACAACTGAACAGGCTGTATTTGAACAACTTTTCTAATTTTCCATTTTATGTAGAGTAATTTTCCTGTAAACTGGGACTGTTTACTACAACTAAACAGCCCCCTAGTCTTGTCTATTACCTGCTTACATAGTATTGAAGCATTTTTTACTGTTCTCCACTTTTGCAGCTCGCTTATATGGATATCTGCTATTCTCAACCTGTTTTATTTTGTGGAATTCCTACTCAATGGAGTCCAACCTTGGTGCTAGTTATGTTTTCACAATAGTCAAATGTTCAAGTGGTGTCTAGACACCACTCCATAGACTGGGTATTTTCCATGTTTGGTATGCTTTTAACAGGATATGGCTGATTTTGCAGCAGTTTCAGGTTGCTGACTGTCATTTTCATCTTGAAAAAGGAAGTCTTATGGATGATTTGCCAGATCAGCTAGTTTGGGAGATTTTGAGCAGGATTAAGAAAACCATAGATAGAAACTCTCTATCTTTGGCATGTAAGCGTCTCTATCATTTGGACAATGAAGAAAGAAAATCACTTCGAGTTGGTTGTGGACTAGACCCAGCAAATGAAGCCTTGATTTCCCTCTGCAACAGGTTTCCGAACTTGACAAGAGTAGAAATAATTTATTCAGGTTGGATGTCTAAATTAGGGAAACAGTTGGATGACCAAGGACTTCTTGTCCTTTCAAACAATTGCTCTTCTCTGAGTGATCTCACCTTAAGTTACTGCACCTTCATCACTGATATGGGTCTTGGCTACCTGGCTTCTTGCTCCAAACTTTCTTCCTTAAAGTTGAATTTTGCCCCAAGAATCAGTGGTTGTGGAATATTGTCTCTTGTTGTGGGTTGCAAGAACCTCAGAAATCTACACCTTATTCGATGCCTAAATGTGAGCAGTGTTGAGTGGCTAGAATACCTTGGCAAGCTTGAAATACTAGAAGATCTCTCCATTAAGAATTGCCGGGCAATTGGGGAAGGTGATTTAATTAAGCTTGGACCTAATTGGCGGAAATTAAAGCGATTGCAGTTTGAGGTGGACGCTAATTATCGTTATATGAAGGTTTATGATCGGTTAACCGTAGATAGATGGCAGAAGCAGTGGGTTCCATGTGAAAGTATGCAAGAGCTTAGCCTGGTGAATTGCATCATCAGTCCAGGGAGGGGCCTTGCCTGTGTGTTGGGCAAGTGCAAGAACTTGGAGAAGATTCACTTGGACATGTGTGTTGGGGTGAGGGACTGTGATATTATAGGCTTAGCTCGAAAATCAGCTAATCTTCGGTCCATTTCTCTCAGAGTCCCATCAGACTTCTCACTTCCTCTTCTGGTTAATAATCCATTAAGATTAACAGATGAAAGTTTAAAAGCAGTAGCAGAAAACTGTTCTCATCTGGAATCAGTTAGATTATCCTTTTCTGATGGAGAGTTCCCTTCATTTTCTTCATTTACTCTACATGGAATCTTGATGTTAATAAAAATGTGCCCAATTCGAGAACTTTCTCTTGATCATGTCTATTCTTTTAATGATGTTGGGATGGAAGCACTCTGTTCAGCTGAGCACCTGCAAATCCTAGAGCTTGTGAGATGCCAAGAGATGACTGATGAAGGACTGCAGCTAGTGAGCCAGTTTCCTCAGTTGTGTGTCTTGCGACTTAGCAAGTGTTTGGGAATCACCGATGACGGGTTAAAGCCACTTGTAGGATCATATAAACTGGAACTGTTGGCTGTTGATGACTGCCCACAAATATCTGAGCGGGGTGTTCAAGGAGCCGCAAAATCTGTAAGTTTTAAGCAAGACTTGTCATGGATGTACTGAATTTCCAATGCAAAGACATGGAAGTGACTTTATGATCTTTGCACAACCTTTCTTTTCTTTTCTTTCCCCCTCCCCAACCCTGTTGACAGCAATGTGTGTATCTTGTAATTAACTCTTGTTTGTTTTATAAATTCATCATTCATATCATCCTTGCTTTTTATTGTGTCATCTTGAGTTGTGAATGTAGCCAACCCCATATAGTGGAATAAATGTTTGATATGCCTTGTTACTTTGAGTTGTGAATGATAAAGAAGTGCACTAGTGCCGTGTTCTTGGAGAACAGCCAACGACATTGTTTTTGTATTGTCTTTACAGCAAGAAGTTCCAATGCTGTCATTTTCTGGTCTCTTTAGGAACCCTATGTAGGCCAATGATGTCCCTGTTTAGTGCAGTCCAAATACCCTATGCATGATTATAATGACAAGTAGTACTGATTCAGCATTCCCTTAGCTGCTGCTGCTGCTGCCGAATGGATATGCACTCAAGAATGTGCCATTAATGGATAAACACCAACAATTCTGGCTTTTCCCAGAGGTTATCATATTTTGTCCCTTAAATATTTTTTTTCTCCCATTTACTCCTAGTGCCAAATTCGTCATCTGTACCAAAAGGCTAAGGATATAAAGTCCGTTCTTAGTATATGAGATTTCCAATTTTGTTTCTGGTAAAGAAAGAGTCGTTTTTGTCTGTGGCTTTACTCTTCCTTAAAAAAGATGTTATGGAAAGTGATATTGAGTTTGAAATCAAATTAAATATCTCATCCCACTTGAGCCCTTGCTGTGTGCAAGGCAGGGACCAAATGGGGTTTTTACCCCATTTAGCCTAGGTTTTTCAGCTTGAAGATGATTTTCCCTTTTTTATAAGTTCAACTTGTAACTTTATGCTCACAAATGAATATCTTTATTATTACTATTAAAACTTATGTTCAATACTATGGTATACGAAAATTATTTTATACCAAATAATCCACCCAGGGGAGATCTAAAATCTAAATGGCTTCACCCTTTTCAAATGGTTAGTGACGGGCTGACTTCCTGTGGAATCCAAGAGGCAATTTTGCTCTTAAATAATGCATTTGGAAGTGAGTGATAGACTGGGCCTTTGAGCAGCTGATTTTGTATGCTGCTAATAATGCAAATTGGAGTTGCCCTCTGCAGCTCTGATCAGTCACGCAATATGACCTTTCTAGCCTCAAGAAGGTAATCAAAACAGTAAAGCCAGTGAGTGAGTTTTGGACGTATTTAACTAATTTATTTAAAAGATTACAAAAGGCATCTCTGATTATTACTATTGTCGCCGAAACAGAACAATTTTTTTTTTGTTGGGAAAAGTCATTTCCAAGCTCTAAGGACTCTTCAAAAAAGAAATGATCAAAAGTTAGAGAGTATTTCTTATGTAAACACTCCAATGCCAAAGTCAAATTCCTAGACTAAGTTGTAGCAATCTTAACAGGCTTGAAGTGTTTTACTTGAAAAAATAAGCATTCAGCTATTTATAGCTGAGTTAATGGGATAGTGATAGCAACTCTTGATTTCTCAAGATTGACATTAATCTTGTTGATCATAATCTATTACACTATTATTGGAAAAGATTAGGAGGTATGTTTACACGTTTCTATTATAAAAAAAGCCTTGCAGGTGGATCTTCAAAAGACCCTAAAAACTATCTTGGAGACCTTGTCCTCCATTAGAGAGGTGTCTTATCTCTTCTTGCTAGAACCTTCTAAGAGAGGGAACCCTTTATTCGAGTGGGGTCTCCCAAAGCCCTTCCCCCGCATAAGGCTTCCTTTTCATTGATAGGCCTACATTTTGGGGTTGGCCTTCATGGGCCTCCTTAATGGGCTCAGGACTATGTGCGCATTAATAACTTCCCCACTCTTCTCTCAAGGTCTCTTGGAGGAAATAATATCATTAAATTGCCAAACTATCCTTTTCCTAGAGACTCTCTCGGAGTCATGGTACGACTTTTTGATGGGGGTTTTCTTCATGAACTTGTTCATCTCCTAACTGTCATGCGGGAAAGTTAATTACCTAGGGTTAATACCATCATGCGGGTTTTGGTTCTCTTTCTCTCTCTTAGTGATTTGACAGTTTTAGTCTCCCGAAGGCTCCCCATTAGACAATTTAGATTTCTGTTTTTGGAACTTTCATGTCCCTTGGTATTTCATTTTTCGAGGCGTTCCATTATATAAGATGACCTTAGTTATTTTTTTATTTTTCACTCAGATTTAAAATTTTCCAGGTTCCTAAAGACTTAATTCCTTGTGTCTAGACTCTCTCGCTTGCTCGTAAGTCTCTTGCAGATTCTCTCATGTGGCAACAAGTCTCGCTCAAACTCTCCCATGACTTTTTAAGGATTTTTTGTAAGTTCCTCTGAGTTTAGTATTTAGGAGAATTTGCTAGTTTTTAGTGATGGTAAGAGAAAAGCAAACACGGAGACTTGACACTCTTGAGGAGATAAACATAATTCTAGGTAGTAGGTCCCAATTCTAGATGATGAATCTTATAAGGATTCATATGCTACACCTTTTTCGAAAGAATTATGAGCTAAAGCTTCTTTGGGAGGAGGGGGAGAATACGTACACTTCTTATGTCGATGATGACTATATAAGGGTGTTCATGAGGCTTTATTGGTAGCTAGTCTTTGTTTCCCTATTCTTGAGTTTGGGGTGAACTTCTTAAGGGAGAGCTATTTGGTCCTAACCCAACTTCACCCAAATGGATGGGCCTAATTGGTGGAATTCTCAATCTTGTGCCATTAGAGAGATGTAGTGCCCATTCTTGAACTATTTAGCTATTTCTACTGAGAGAAATATATCATTGAATTGGGTTTTTCACTCTTTAGAGATCACTGGGGATTGGGAAATTATTTACTGACATCTCAAGTAAGATCAATAACTTTGAATCTAGCTGGTTCATGGCGAAGTGGCCAACAAGTTAGAATGCACCACTGAAGTGGTGTTGGGACAGTGCATGTGAGAATTATGCTATTCCTGCATTCCCTCCTAAGGATGTTCATGCATGCCATCTCAAAGTTGTTGAGAAATTAGTCCCATAGGATCCTCTCATGCTTCATGATGTGTTGACCCCTAGAAATATAACTGTTGTTGGATGGGGACTTCCATTTATATAACCAGGACATCAATGAGTAGAAGCTCAAGCTCTTGTTAATCTTATAATACCCCAAGCTATGGAGGAAGGTTCATCAGTTAATCCTCTAATTAAAATAGGCAACTCTTCGTATGTTGAGGAAGAAAAACAAGAAGAAATGTTCCTTTCTAAGCATGTTAAGACCCCTCCTCGTGGATGACACTCTACTAATGCCCTCTGATTCTTCTTCTACCAATGCTTTCTCTTTTGATGATGAATTAAAGAGAGAAGAAGAGAAGTGCGAAGGATCAATCACACACTACCAAGCTCCCTACAAGAGCAAACTCCTCCTAAGGATATTTCCTTTTTCATTTTGTATTCCATAGTCTTGAGATGATCTAATTTTGATGTCTTCCTGCTTGTGTTTTTAGAGATGTGTCACTTTAAAGAAGCTATGCAGAAGATGATGAGGCGAGGAAGTGCAAGGTCGCTCAAGTTGTTGAGATGAATAAGTAACCTTGCCTATCTAAGGAGACATCTACTTTGAATGCTCAAGTTGAGGTGGCTAGGGGTCTTACACCTCCCTCTACTTCTCAATCTCAAACAAGTTAGATTCCTTCTACTGCTCCCATAGAGGTTGTGGAGGGTTCCCTTACTCTTACCATGCCTAGAGCTAGCCAAACTCCTCTAGCTAGGCAATATCCTTAAGACTCCAGCAAAGACAAAGGTAAGGATATAATGACTTCTAACCCTTCTTTTGATTAGGTCGCCCTTAACAAACGTCATCGCTCAAGTAGGGTATGAAAGATCATCCAAGACGGGGGTGAATTTGATGTTTTGAATATTTTTCAATAATATTTGAAATATGATGTAGTAAAGTTATTTAAAAATAACATCTTCATAAACTAAAAGGAGTTGCAGTAGCAAATAATTTATATGCACTATAGAAGATTTTTATAAAGATAATTTTGTGATACTTCAAACATATGATATATGAATTTATACAAATAAAGATGAATAGATTTAAAGAAGTATATTGAGAAACTTTTTGGATTATAAAAGAATTATTTTGAATTTCTAATATATAAAACACATGAGTTTAAATATATGCATTGAGAAGTAAGAATGTAGGTAGAATTACATATGCAAAGTTTTGTATGAAAAATGAAATCAATAAATTTTTTAAGATGATTCCAACTAAGAAAACGTTTGAATGACAATTTAAAAGTAATACTATGAACTGCGATTATGTATGAAAATATTGTTATGACAGATGAATTATGTTGTTAGAAGAATGAAAAACAAGTAACATGAACACAACAATTTTAGAGTGCTTCAGCCAATATGCCTAATCTACTACCTTAATTCCTCACTAAGGATTTTGAAAACATCCGCTTAAGGGATTTTAGTTTTTAGGGCTCAACTATAACCCATACATAATTTTTACATGTTCAACTATAATCTCTACTTTTAATGTAACACCGACCCCCTGGAGATCCGATTACCTAGAGAAATCGAGGAAATGGTCGCTAAAGGAAATGGAATAGATAAAAACTTCAAATACAAACATCCATGCTCATTCATATAATGGCAAGGGCAACAAAAATTAATTACAACCTCGGCCATATAACATGCTCATTAGGGCGTAGACGCCCATACATTTCAAAATAAAAGGGCATCATGAATACAAATACAAAATAAAACTCCTCGCATGAACTCAAACAACCGCCATGGATCTTTGGATGGGACGTCTCTATACACATACTACCCAAGGCCCAATCTCTACCGGATTTGGCCCATTTCTTAGCTATTTTTCTTATTTGGAAAGATGCAAAACAAATATGAGCCATAAAGTCCAACAAGTATATGACAAGCAAATTAAAGACATTAAAAATTAGAGGCACGAACAATAAGAATATAGTAGAATAAACTTCCCATCACAATTACACAATTGCGAATCACGCCTCACCATATCATGTCACATATCAAAGCATAAAATTTCTATAACATCGTATTGTGGACCGCTGTCCACCCACGCTCTAGTTTTCTACCATGTGAGCATTATGAGCCGAGGCTCCCATAGTCATGCAAGTAAGAAGTAATGTGAATTATAAGCATGAATTGGGCATTGGAAACACGGTAAATAAGAATCACCCACAACATTCATATAACCTCCCTCTATACCTTGCTGCATCATATATCAATAGTTTTATCATATCATTATAAGGACCAATGTCCTTCCATGCACTAGATTTACTCTAGGAAAGCATCAAGGGCCGAAACCCATTCACACCAACCATCTCAAGCGAGCATGTAACATCTCGGTAATTTGAAAAAATAATAATATGTAATTTTGAGTATAGAAAATAATTTATTAGTGATTTATAATTTTAAGAAGTCTAATTGAGGGATTCTTGATAGCTTGTCAAGGTGTTTTAGGGCCGGTAAATTTACACTAGAAAATGACGACATTGCATGGGCAATTAAGGTAATTAAATTGTTTTAGTTGGGGGTAGATGAGGAATTGCAAATATGTGGTGTTTAATTTACGAAATTATTGTATTTATGGAAAGGGGTGTGACTAGAGGTTTGTGGAATTTGTGGGGTACAAGTGGTATTAAGTTGTGGGGGGTATATGTTAAATTTAAGAAAATGCGGGATCTAGATGTAATTTTTGAAAGTGGGGGTTGAGTCTCCTTAAAATTAAAAACACACATATTGTAATTAGAGGCGGGTAGCATGGGCGATACATGCGCGAGAGGGCTAACCGGGGAGACTCGAGTTCAATCCTGTGGGTGTGCTAGGGGAAAAAATGGCTGCATTTTCTAGCCATACCTTGTCCAAAACAATGTCATTTTGGGAAAAATGGCAGGTAGCTGCTGGCTGCCATGCGACCAACGTTGGGCCGCCTATTTTTTGCCTTTTTAATCATTGTTTATAAGAAGCTTTGGGGGTAATTCGAACAGCAAAATGAAGAAGGGAAAAAGGAGAACAAAAAGACGTGAAGGTTGGGGAAAAATCCAAGAAAAGTGAAAGAAAATTAAGGGAATTTGAAGTTTAAAAAGGCTAGGTACGTAGGCAAATGTATCTTAAGAATTTTCTACATATTGGATGTGAGTTTTAGGCTATAATTTAATTATTTGGGGGCCATGGTCTCATTATTGTCTGTAAAAATATTACTTTGCAGCGGGAATGCAGGTAAGGCAAGGATCAGCTATTTAAAGGCAAGTTCTAAACCCCCTTGACATATTCCTTATTTCTCATGAGAGCCCTATCATTTTATGTAACCTAATCCCTTCCTTACCTTGATTTGGCTCTAAATATTAAATGTGTGAATACGTGTAGTTGCTATTTTATAAATTGTGAGTGTTGGTGAATTGTTGACGGTGGTTTTAAAGTCAAATATGAGACTCTCCACGATATTCATTTCTAACTCCCACGGGGCTTCGTATCGCCCAATTTCCTTGGGAATGATGCCGAACCGATGTGGGGCTAGGTTTCTAGAGAGTCAGGAAGACTCAATGTGGTTGAGGAAATACTGGTGTGTTCACATAATTATTGCATATGGTAATGGCGATCAATTGACCAGGCTCTGTTTAAGCTTGAAAATTATCAAATAATCTAGACTAGCTAATACTATGCGTGGTGACGAGCGTTTCCCTTAATCCTGGATGTGAAGTGGCATAAACACTTACGCCACATAGGGGCTCATAACCTGACCCTGGAGTTATATGGATTAATAACATGTCGACCTGTAAGTGTTGGGCCGGAGGTTAAGGTCTCAGGTGTGTCAGGGTCATATAAATATGGGTTTAATGATGTATAGCCTCAACTGTGCGTGTCAAATGGTATGGGTAGTTGCATAAAATGTATGGAATCATGTGTTCATGTATGACATGATATTTACGTGCTTGTATGTGTATCGAGTAAGTTGCTTTTACATGATGGTTGATAAGGGTTATGGGATTTGATGTGATGCATGATATGGTTATTGTGCGTGATATGGTTGAACATATTAACATGTGCAAGCCTGAGGGCCATTTGCATTCCATGAGCATAAGCAAGGGTCATACATGAAATGAATCATGACATAGGGTATACCACGTGAAAAGCAATGTGAATGAAAAACATGTTTTGTCGAAGTGACATGATGTGATCACAGGCCTGTTGTGTGTGTGCATGATATATTGATACTGACGTTAGCACACCTATTATTTTTCACGATGGTGTGACTGCAAAACGGGAATATCCAATTTTCCATATGCTCGATGGATGACCGAGGGAGCTATGGCTAGCCAGACTCACCTGAGTGGGAGCCAAGATGAGGAATGCTCGGTGGGTAACTGAAGGAGTTTTGGATTGACCGGCTCACCTGGGTTGGAGACAGGATGAGGGTGGGTGATAGTCCACAGTGCTGGCATGACATCCTTATATATGTATGTATGCGTACATGGCATATGGAGTGCACATTGTTGCATGTTGTGTGAGCAACTGATTATGTCCCAGTGTCTTTATGTATACATGCATAACATGTGGTGTATGAGCAAATGATTATGTCATGGCATATTTGTGTGGGTATACCTTTGGTGTGTGGGGTGCACATTAGTGTCTACAGTTTGAACATCTGTACCATTTGTGAAAGTCTGTATCATAGCATGAGTGTCAGGTGTGGAAAAGCATAACATTATGCATGATGAGACATGAAACATGACATGGGGGCATTATGTGATCTAACATAGCACGTCATACTTGATTGCATGATGTCGGTGGGTATAACATGAGCATAGGGTATTGTAAGTCATAGCATAGTTGTTTCTTAGGTGTGGTGTAGGGTAATTCCATTTCACTACGATTTTGTACTGTACCCCTTTTATTTCAAATATACTTGTTGAGCCTTATGGCTCACCTTGTTTTGACATCATTCCAAGTATGAGAGCTGACGTCGAGGATGGGCTTATAGCGTGTCAAGCTTAGATGGCTACGTGTACAAGGCAATCCCAATCGAGAAGATCTCTGGGGGTGAGTTGTAAGTCAGGGGGTCAGGTGTTGTGAGTGGTTAGCTTTAATTGGTTGTGCATGATAAACCCCTGAGATGTGTAATTATAATTAAATTGCTATCAATGTCGTAAATATAAGTTGAGGAAATATTTGGAGTGTTACAGAGCATCTCAAACTAAAGCCCACATGCACTAACTTCCTTAAGCGAGCATCACATTTGATAATTCCTCGATTTGTTACAGAGCATCTAAAACTGAAGCCCACACACAATAACTTCCTCAGGCAAGCATCACATTTCATAGTTCCCCATGCACTAGATTGCGCTAGGCAAACATTATGAGACAACGCTCCCCTTGCACCAGATTACAATAGGCAAGCATCATGAGTATGCTCCATATACAAAAATAACCATATGTCCCTAATACTTCCCAAGCATAAACTTTCTCATGGATACACAATAGCCTACTAACGTGTTATACATGCACCAATGTGGATATACACATATATATAGTTCCCCCACAATTTCCCCTCAACATTACTCAACATATCTATATGTTAGTTCTTCATCATACACATATACATATGTTAGTTTGATTTATGGCAGATTATATCCCAAGAGGAGAGGGGTGAATTGGATTGTAATAAAAAAATTGTTTCTTTAAGCACTGTGTAATAAAAGAATCATAGGTTTCGAAATATGTCGGTTATGTTTTGAAATCAAAATCTCTATTTGATCAAGTTTCGAAATATAGTATATAGATTTCGAAATATAAGTTTCTAATTTTAATTTTTAGCTTATGTTTCAAAATTTCACTTTTGTAAAGAAGATATTCTTCTTAAAGATGAGTAAACAAGAATTCTTATAAACAATTATGCTCGTTTGTTTTGATAAAAAATAATGCTTTTTAACTTATGTCAAAAATCCTTTTGAGGGTTTGAGTAAAAACAATAACAAAGCAGAAAGTAAATAAATGTACACAAGTATTTTATAGTGGTCCACTATCTTCAAGTTTTCCCACTTAAGGATTTTCAATCTCAATCACTAATTGATAACAAGGGTTTTACCAAGGTTCACCCTAAAACCTTTACATATAATGAGTTTTTAAGGCTAAACTCAAACCTCACAACAAATGGTAATAAAAGAAATGAAATTTATAGCCCAAATAAATATGATATCAATAAATGCCTTACCAATGGCTGTACAAATCTCTTATAACAACTTGAGATAAGGAGAGCTAGAGGTAATGAGACTTTTTTATTCCACTTGTTTATCCTTTACACATTCAATGCACAATAAATGTATATGAATTTTCTTTGAGGGCTCACTAAATGCTTTTTGTCCATTTTTGTGTTGCTTCATCTTCAAACACCTGCTATTTATATGAAAATACAAAATTTTGGTAGTTTTTAGCCGTTGGAGACAAGATTTTACAAAATTTTAAAATAAGTTTTGAAACATAACTAATTGGGTTTCGAAACATCCCAATTTGTACTAAGGTTTCGAAACATACTCCATGTTTCGAATCTAACCATTACAGCTGGCTTTGCAGATTGGGATAACATTTAATCCAAAGCAACAACATTTACCTACCAAGATTTGCAATGATTACAATTTTAAATTTGAATTTGCTTTCACAAAAATGGAATTAAGAGTTTGAATTGCTTTTAGATACAAAAAGAAATTTTCTTAAAAAATATATACTTTAAATTTTCTTGCTCTTGTTGTTAGAAACGATTGATAGTTTCAAAATCTAGCATGCATATTTCAAAATATGAGAACTTAGAAACATTTGTTTTAGACCAAATCCTCATTTCGAAATACATGCATTTCATAGATGTTTCGAAACATAATATTCAAGTTTCAAAACATGACATACATACTCAGAAAACATTTGAAATCTTATCAAGCTAGTTTCAAAACAAGTATAGAAACAGGGATTAAGATAAGTTTTGAAATATAGAACATAAGTTTCAAAATATAATGTACAAACTTTAGATTTTTCAAACTTTTGAATTTTTGTACCAAAACCACATTTAGGTTTTCCATAGATTTCGAAACATGATTTCAGCACATTCAATTTTCGGTTCTAATTATGGTTTTTCATAAAACACATTATCTCATTAATAAAAAAAAATATGTCTCAACAACATAGGCCATTCCCAACACAGTTGATACAATCATGCCATACCATAATTTATGCACACTTATATATATAGGTAATTTCCAACACATTTGTAAAATCATGTCACATCATCATTTACGCTCAAGATATCATTCACGACGCATTTAATCCCCTAATTATCACCAATCAACTTTATAATTAACGAAGGAACTTTTTAATAGTTATCATGATGATTTTGGGGGGAAGATAAAAGCATAAAAAGGAAAATCAGGCAACCATAGGGGCATAATAGTTGATAGCTTAGAGGCATATGTCAGTTGCCAGAAGCCTATTGCCACTAACAGTCGACAGCCTCGTCCCCATTTGTGGACCGCCAGAGACCATTTCACATAAACAATCGACAATCAAGAAGGAATGGTCAATAGACAAGGCCAAATTCCCCCACAACAGTCAACAGCCTCAAGTCAAACTGTTGATCGATAGAATGCCAAAAACTTGCAAACAGTACAAATTCAACCAACGGTCGACAACTTAGACAAAGTGGTTGACAGATAGCAACGAAAGTGACACGCACGAAGCAAAAATACATGAGAACACACTAAACTCTTGCATGCAACTTAACTCTAACAATAAACACGTCATTCTTTTGAAAAGATGGGGTGAATCCAGAGCCCTACTTAGACTTTTAGCGTGAATTTCCATGCATCCAAGAAAAACTACATGAATTGTAAACAATCGAGTTGAAACCCTCTTTACCAAAAATAAAGGGGTTTCAAGAATTCAACAAGCAAGATGGGAGAACCAAGGCCTCCCAAGAAGTTTAGGCACTACTTTTGAAACGAAAAGAAAGAGAGAACTTGCAACAACAACATACAAAGAGGGCTTACAAGATATGAAAGAAGAAGTTAGGAACTTGCCTTGCTTCAGTTAGCTAGACTAAAGAGAAGAAACAATCCACTAGAAACCTAGAAATCTTACCTTCTTGAAGCTCCAAAATCAAATGAAGAAGAACGAAAGAAAAAGGAAAAAGAACGGGAGAAGAACAAGAAGAAGAAAGAGAAAATGAAGAAGAGAAGATTTGCACACCAAGCTCCCATTTTTGCTAACTCCTCGTGTAATACCCCAAGAGCCCAGAGAAGGGTAGTATATACCAAGGATAAGTAAGGAATGAAATAATACCAGTTGGATACCTTTTGGGTTGAATGTAGGTAAAGAACTCTCGGGTTAAGCGTGATTAAGCTGGGAAAGTTTAAGGATGGGTGACTCCCTGGGAAGTTCACGTAGGCCCATCAGGGTAGGTTGTTCCAATCTGTCCTATCGCTCGATATGGGATGTTACAGATGGTATTAGAGCCAACCCGGCCCTTGTATTGGGACCGTGTATTAGCCAAAGGCTTGGGGGTACTGGACCGGGGACACTAGACTGGAGAGAGCTAGGACCAGTTGTAAAGTCGCATGACGAGGACGTCATGTGCTCAAGGGGGGGAGAATGTAATATCCTAAGAGCCCAAAGAAGAGCTGAACTTACCCTGATGGGCCTACATGAACGTCCGAGGGGGTCACCCATACTTAAACTTCCCCAACTCAAGCACGCTTAACCTGGGAGTTCTTTGCCTATATTCAGCCCAAAAGATATTCAGCTAGTGTTGTTTTATTCCTTACTTATCCTCAATATATACTACCTTTCTCTAAACTCTTGGCGTATTACAATTGGCTAGGTATTCATGGCATGTTCCTAGATGTTAACCATGATATGTAGGGATTTTAGAATTAATTTGATTAATTCTAAAACTATTAATTAAATAGTTTAATTAAGAAGCCCATGAGATGTATTTAATTAAACCAATGAGTTAGGTCCTAATGTAGCCCAATAGAGTTGGCTCCTACATCTAGTCTAATGGTGGACCTAAGGGATCACACACTTAGATCGAACTCATTCCACAATTAAAATAAAAATGAAAGAGAGCCGACCCAATGTGATTAGGGGCTGGGCTTAAAGTGTTTAGGGTTTTCTATGGCGTGATTAGGGTTTTTGAACTCTATATATATGCTGCTTAAGAAGCTAAAAATGAAGAAAAAAAATTTTGATTTCTCTCAAAACGTCTAGGGTTGCTAACACAACCAAGGACGTTGTGGAATGATCGATCGTGTGGACTGACTTGGAGGAGATTTTACTTGCGTCTCTATGGATCGAAAAGATGAAATGGAGCCTTCAGTCATATTGTTAAATCAAGTTCAAGCATGATTTGTCAGAGTCAAAGAAAAACCTAAACACATTGTTACATCTTCCCATCTATGGAGCAACATCACTGACTTTTAATTCTGAATGTGATAATAGGGGTTCCCCTTTGCCTAAGTACGTAGCAAGATGAGGCATTTTAAACTTGGATGGGAGAGGTTTTTCCATGACCCTAGGAGTGAAGGGGATCCTTCTATGAATCACATGATAGTCTATGATTCAAATATAAAAAGTTTCGGTTTTAATGATGAAATAAATCTCCTGCTTTTGCAAAATCTCGTATATTAAAAAGCGATTTGTCATCTCCAAAATCAAAGTATAGTCTCTTTAAAAGAAGTTGTAAAAAGGCCATTAGGTATAAGCCTTTGTTTTAAAAATTCTGTAAGACATCTGTCGACCGGTCAATATAATCTGTCGATCGTTTTTCAAATTTTGGATCATCTGTCGACCGATGGTTTTCCATCTGTCGACCGACAGAACGAGTGTTTCTTAAAAAGACCTTCATCTGTCGACAGATCACTTTTCATCTGTCGACCGATCTTTTGTTTTAACCTTGATCTATCGACCGATGCCTATGCATCTGTCGACTGGCAGTAAGGGTCTTCTGAGAATAAGCTTCATCTATCGACCGATGCCATTGCATCTGTCGACCGGCAGAATGCAAATCCCTGATGCCTTCTTATGAAATCAAGCCATCTGTCGACCGATGCCTATACATCTGTCGACCGACAGAATGCTCGCCCAAGGATCTGTCGACAGATTCAAATCATCTGTCGACCAGAATTTGAAATTCTACCTATCTGTCAACCGATGCCTTGCATCTGTCGACCGTTTTATTCGCACAGACAAATAACGGCTAGTTCAGCTTTTGTTCCCAAGTGCTCCTTCCACTAACAATGGGTTGTTTCATTCATGGGGTTTGAAGAGGCTATATATACAAGTCATTTGAGGATTTGAAAGGTTAAGAAGAATCAATCTACAAGCTCCAAAGTGCTGAAACTGTTATTGTGCTTCATTGGTAAAGTTGTTCTCTCTTTTTTAGGCATTAGGTTTATCTTGAAATCAATTCTATTGTATGCCTTATTTTAATCTTTGAAGAGAACTTGTAACTGAGAAGATTGTCTCTCAGATCCTCTTGTAAACTGTAACATTTTATATCATCCTAGCTTGTATTGCTAGTAGGCTTACTTTGCTTGTAAGAGGTTTAGAATACCTAGATTTTTCTAGAGGACTTGCTGGTTCAAGCAAGAGGTTTGTATCTTCCTAACTTAGTGCTAGAGGGCCTATCAAGTGTGATAGGAGAGTTATAATACTTTGCTTAAAAAATCCTTAGTGAGAAGCTAAGGTAGTGGATTAGGCTTAGTCAAGCCGAACCACTATAACTCATTGTGTTCTTTTATGCTTGTGTCTCTCACTTTTGGTTCTCTTAGGCATTTCTTATTTCTTTCTTGGTCCATAGATTTAAAGTTCTTCATCGAAAATATAAGTTCATAATTTTGAGTCTTGTATTCTTCATTGTCAAATAAAGAGTGTTTTAATATAGTTGATACCTTATTGTGCTTTCTCAAAGTCTTAAGATTTAGCTAAGCCATACTATAAATCATTCAATCAAAAGAATTTTTAAATATACCAATTCACCCCCCTCTTGGTTTTTCCCATTGATTCGTTAAATCTAACAATTGGTATCAGAGCCAAGTGCCCATTTAGTTTAAACAGGTCTAACAACCTAGGGTCAAGATCAATCTATGGCTCATTTGGCTAGTTCATCCAATTCCAAAGGTCAAAGTACTACTCGTCCTCCTCTATTTGATGGTACTAACTATAACTATTGAAAAGCAAGAATGCAAATCTATCTTATGCAGGATTCCTCTCTTATGCAAGCCATCAAGAAGTAAGTCACATTAGCCGACATGGAGAAAATGGAGACTTGGACAACAGAAGAAAGGAGAAATATGGAAATAAATGCAAAAGCAATGAATGCCTTGATATGTGCTCTAAGCGCCGAAGAATTCAACCGTATCTCTACTTGCAAGACCGCCAAAGAAATATGGGACAAACTAGAGGTAACACATGAAGGTACAAAACAGGTAAAAGAAACAAAAATTAGTTTGCTTGTTCATGATTATGAATTATTTTTTATGAAGGATGATGAGTCTATAAAAGAAATGTTTACTAGATTTAATGACATAGTCTCAAGTTTAGAATCTCTAGGAAAAACATATTCAAATGCAGAAAAAGTTAGAAAAGTCTTGAGGAGTCTTCCTAGAAATTGGGATCCAAAAGTCACTGCCATAACGGAAGCTAAAGATTTGGACACTCTAACTTTTGATACCTTGTTAGGATCACTAATGACTCATGAGATTTTGATGAAAAGAAATGACTTAGATGAATCAAAGAAAAATAAAAATATAGCCTTTAAGGTAGAGACCAACAACCAAGATTTGCAAGATAGTGAGGATGAACAATTTGCAATGTTTACTAGGAGGTTTAATAGATTCATGAGAAATCGAAAATTCAATCAAAAAGGGCGCTTTAAGAAAGAAAATGAACAAAAGGAAGAAGGCACTAAAGAAATTAAATGTTATGAATGTAAGAAAGCAGGTCATGTAAGATCCGAATGTCCTTCCTTGAAGAAAAAGGAGTGGAAGGGAAAGAAGAAAGCCTTAGCCGCATGGAGTGAGAATTTCGGAAGATGAAGATCAAAATGAAGAAGTTGCCAATCTCTGTCTTATGGCAAATATTGAAGAAGTAAGTCTTTCTAAACCATCAAACTTTACTCTTGAAGAACTACAAGATGCATTAAATGAAATCGTGAATGAGTTTGAAGAAGTTAGTTTCAAATACAATGTTCTAAGGAAGAAATCTAAATCATTAGAGTGTGAAGTAAGAATATTGCAAGAAGAAAAAGACTCTTGGGTAAATGAGAAAAAGGACCTAGTAAGTAAAACTGAAATTCTTATCAAACAAAATCTTGATTTAAAAGAATCTTTAGAAAAACTTGTTGAAGGGAAAAAGAAACTTGAAATGATCCTAGGAGCTCAAAGAAGCTATGGAGATAAACAGGGACTGGGTTTTGATCCATGTCTAAATAATCAAAACAAAACTATTTTTGTAAAAGCTTCGTGTCAAAAACCAAAAGATCATTTTCATAAAACATACTTTTCAAAGAATAGGATCACATGTTATTATTGTGGGAGACATAATCACTCTATCAACAAATGTCTTATAAGAAACAATCCACATAGATATAAGCAAGTTTGGGTACCAAAAACAGAGTTATGTGCTAACGTAAATGGACCCAAAAAGGGTTGGGTACCAAAGGAAGCAACTTGATTGCTTATGTGGCAGGTTGCTCTTACTACAAATGTTGTGAGAAGCAAGTGGTTTCTTGATAGTGGTTGTTCAAAACACATGACCGGAGATGAACGACTCTTCAACAACATCACCTACACACAAGGAGGTAACGTTGTCTATGGTGACAACTCAAAAGGTAAAATCCGTGGTATAGGCTCTATTTGTTTTCCAAAATTTATGCTTGAAAATGTTGCTTTAGTAGATGGTCTTAAACACAATTTAATTAGTATAAGTCAATTATGTGACAATGGAAATAAAGTATGTTTTAACACCTATGCATGTGAAGTATCTTGTCTAAAAACAAATGAACTAAAGATTGTAGGAAATAGAATTGATAACGTATACATAATTTTCCTAAACCTATCCTTATCTAGTATAGAAAGATGTCTAGTAACCTCCATATCTCAGAATACTTGGTTATGGCATAGTAGACTAGGTCATGCTAGCATGAATCTTGTAAACAAATTATCTAAGCATGATCTTGTTAAAGGGCTACCTAAGTTGAAATATGAAAGAGATCACATTTGTGATGCATGTATGAAAGGCAAACAAATAAGTATATCCTTCATACCTTCTAATGAAGTTTCTACATCTAGACCCTTAATGTTACTTCATTTAGATCTTTTTGGACCTATGAGAACTCAAAGCCTAGGAGGTAAACACTATACTCTTGTAATTGTAGATGACTACTCTAGATTTACTTGGGTAATATTCCTTGCATCAAAAAATGGAACATTCAAACAATTTGAAATATTTTGCAAAAGAATTCAAAAAGACAAAGGAATATGTATTTCAAAGATTAGGAGTGATCACGGAGGAGAATTTGAAAATGAATACTTCAAATACTTTTGTGAAAATAATGATATTGAACATAATTTTTCTTATGCTAGAACCCCTCAACAAAATGGAGTAGTTGAAAGGAAAAATAGGTCTTTACAAGAAATGGCCAGAACTATGTTATGTGACAAAAATCTTCCTAAAAATCTTTGGGTAGAAGCTGTAAATACAACTTGTTATATTCTAAATAGAGTTTCCATAAGACCTATCTTAAAGAAAACTCCATATGAACTTTATAAAGGAAGAAAACCTAATATCTCGTACTTTCATATTTTTGGGAGTAAATGTTTCATTCTAAATAATAAAGATGCCTTGGGAAAATTCGATTCAAAATGTGATGAGGGCATATTCTTAGGATACTCAATTTTAAGTAAGGCATATAGAGTATTCAACAAAAGGACCTTAACAATAGAAGAGTATATTCAAGTAAAAGTTGATGATACAAACTCTTTTGTCCAAAAATCTCAAGAAGAAGATGAAAACGAAATAAGACAAAATCTTAGAAAACTCTCACTAGATCAGTCTTCAAATAGCCAAGGACAAAATGAAGAGATTTTATCTCAAGAAGAAAAAGAACCATCATTCCCAAGAGAAAGAAAATATGTAGAGAATAATGATATTTTAGGAGATCCTTCTAAAGGAATAAGAACTAGAGCATCTATTAGAAATGAATGTCAATTTGTTGCCTTTATATCTCAAATAGAACCTAAGAACATTCAGGATGCCTTAAAAGATGAAAATTGGATTATTGCTATGCAAGAAGAATTAAATCAATTTGAAAGAAATGAAGTGTAGAATTTAGTACCTCGACCTAAAAATTATCCAATCATAGGAACAAAATGAGTATTTAGAAACAAAATGGACGAAAATGGAATTGTTACAAGAAATAAAGCAAGGCTAGTGACTCAAGGATACAGTCAAGAGGAAGGAATAGATTATGATGAAACCTATGCCCCCGTAGCTAGACTTGAAGCCATAAGAATGCTATTGTCATTCGCATGCTACAAAAATTTTAAACTATATCAAATGGATGTTAAAAGCGCTTTTCTAAATGGATATATAAATGAGGAAGTGTATGTAGAACAACCCCCGGGTTTTGAAGACCCAAAATTTGAAGATCATGTATTCAGACTATCTAAAGCATTATATGGTTTAAAACAAGCCCCTAGAGCTTGGTATGAAAGACTTAGCAAATTTCTTATTGAAAAAAGATTTAAAAGAGGGCAACTAGATACAACCTTATTCATAAAATTACAAGACAAAGATATTTTATTAGTTCAAATATATGTTGATGACATTATTTTTGGATCAACTAATAAATCACTATGTGATAATTTTGCAAATTTAATGCAAGGGGAGTTTGAAATGAGTATGATGGGAGAAATGAAATATTTCCTAGGATTGCAAATTAAACAAGAAGATGAAGGGATCTATATATCTCAACAAAAATACATTAAGGATCTTCTCAAGAAATTCAATGTTCAAGATAGCAAACCCATAGCTACTCCCATGAGCAGTTCAGCATACTTAGACAAAGATAAAATAGGACAAAAAGTAGACATTAAGCTATTTAGAAGTATGATTGGATCTCTACTATATTTAACTGCAAGTAGACCGGACATTATGTTTAGTGTTTGTCTATGTGTTAGATTTCAATTCGATCCTAAAGAGTCTCATTTGAAAGTAGTAAAACGAATTTTTAGATACTTAAAAGGGTCATTTAATCTAGAACTATTCTACCCTAAATCAAATGAATACTATCTTGAAACATATATCGATGCCGACTATGATGGGTGCAAAATTGATAGAAAAAGCACTAATGGTTCATGCCATTTTCTAAGCTATTCTCTAGTATCGTGGTCAAGTAGAAAGAAAAATACCGTAGCACTATCTTCCACCGAAGCCGAATATGTAGCAGCTGGAAGCTGTTGTGCTCAAATCTTATGGATGAAACATCAATTAGAAGATTATGGCATGAAGCTTCATAATATTCCCATAAAATGTGACAACACAAGTGCAATAGCCTTAACCAAAAATCCAGTTTTCCATGCTCGAACAAACATATTGAGGTTAAACATCACTTCATTAGAGATCATGTGCAAAAAGGTGATGTAGTACTTGATTTTATAGATACAAACCATCAAATTGCCGATATATTTACAAAACCTCTTGACAAAGGAAAGTTTGAGTACTTTAGAAGCAAATTAGGAATGATTATTCATAAATCTGATTATTAACTGAATTTCTTGTATGTATGCTTAAAGCTCTAGTTGTTGATTTGTATAATGGCCAAGAGTACAAATCTGTCGACAAATGATTTTTAACTGTCAACCGATTTTACAAAAATGTGCAAACTGTCGACCGATTTTATTATCTGTCGACCGTTCTATCAATCGGCTAAAGTAAACTGTGATACATAAAGAATCTGTCGACTGACTTCAGTCTATCTGTCGACCGTCTTTCTCATTTTTGCATATCTGTCGACCGATTAAACGATCTGTCGACCGTTTCGATCGGTCTTTAAAAGGAACGGGCGACCACCCGATTTCTCTCTAAGCCCTAATTTCTTTCAAAACTGATTCTCCCTCTCTCGGTTTCTCTTTTCAAATCGTCCTTTCCTCAAAATTCCTTCTTCCGTTCATCAATCTCTCTCATTCATCATCATGACGCGCACAAAGAATCCAGAAAATGGAAAGGAGAAGGCCTCTTCAAGTCATCCTCCGCGCTCTATTCCTCGGCCCCAACTCTTTGAAAGCATCCATCAAAATGAAAGGTATCTTCAAAAGTTTGAATCTAGAGAGGTACTACTTAGACGATATCTAGAAATCGACTTTTTGATGGGTATTCAGTTTCCCTACCTAAGCACTTTCAAAGATTTTGGATGGTGGAATTTTTTGACTACTCATAGGGATATTCTAGAGGATGTTATACGGGCCTTTTATTCAAATGCTGACAACCTATTTAATGGTCGAAGATCAGATATTCGGTTTAGAACCAACATAGGCAAAACCCACTTTGAGGTAAACCTACCCTTAATTCAAGATCGCTTTGGAATCCCTGAAGGAGGAGAAGATTATTCTGCTTGGACTCAAGACCTTGTTAAAGCCTGTAAAGAAGTCTATGAAGATGACTCCATTGAGTCACACATAAATGAAACCACTAGAATGAACTTGCACACTAGGATATTGCATTTAATTTGCTGTCAAATGTTGATTCCTAGAAGTGGAAATTTTTCAGAGGTTACTAGGATGGATTTATGGCTAATGCAGTGCATTATGGCTAAAAGAAGGCCAAATCTTTCACTTCTCATTGTGAATCACATGATAGAATCATTTCGAGGAAGTAAGTGATCACTGCCCTATGGAATGGTATTGAGTGATCTTCTAGAAAAAGAAGTAGGAGGTCTTAATGAGGCACGAAAGATTTATTTGAACCCCGCACAGCATATAAATAGCAATACAACCATAAGAATAGGCTTTGTGGCTCAAGAAGGGGGGATTTGGGTTCGAGGCAAAGCAAGCAAGAAAAGGAAGACTGCCACTCCAGCTGGGCCCTCTTCAGCTGATGATCTTATCCATGGCTTAGCCGAGCTCAAGTCATAATTTTCAAGCTTTAGAGAAGAAGTTTGACATGAGCTACGGGAGCTTCATCGTCGCCATGACGACCTTTTTCATCTCATTTCATCTCATCTTCTAGCTGCCTCATCCTCCTCTTCATCATCTGAAGACATTTGAATATTTCTCATATGTATCACACATTTATTACTTGCTATTGAAAACAATGTTTTGTGTTTGTCCTCATGATATTTGCTATCTTCTATTGTTAAACAATGTTTTGTGTTATCCTTATGATGACAGGTTCATTTCTTTGTATTATGTGAATGCCTTTATGATTCAACCTGTTTATGAATATTTCAATGAGTGATTGGTTAAAAATTGAAATTTCCACTCATTTGCGAAATAAACCGTCTTTTAGCTTAAGGGGGAGCTTTGCTTAATATTGGATCCCTCATTGTCCTTAACTTTTTGAAATATGACAAAAAGGGGGAGATAGTATATAGGTTTATAAAATCACTTTGGAAATATGGAGATTTTTCAAAATCTAATAAAGGTTTTGTCATCATCAAAAAGGGGGAGAATGATGAATCACATGATAGTCTATGATTCAAATATAAAAAGTTTCGATTTTAATGATGAAATAAATCTCCCACTTTTGCAAAATCTCGTATATTAAAAAGCAATTTGTCATCTCCAAAATCAAAGTATAGTCTCTTTAGAAGAAGTTGTAAAAAGGCCATTAGGTATAAGCCTTTGTTTTAAAAATTCTGTAAGACATCTGTCGACCGGTCAATATAATCTGTCAACCGTTTTTCAAATTTTGGATCATCTGTCGACCGATGGTTTTCCATCTATCGACCAACAGAATGAGTGTTTCTTAAAAAGACCTTCATCTGTCGACAGATCACTTTTCATCTGTCGACCGATCTTTTGTTTTAACCTTGATCTGTCGACCGATGCCTATGCATCTGACGACTGGCAATAAGGGTCTTCTGAGAATAAGCTTCATCTGTCGACCGATGTTCAAACATCTGTCGACCGATGCCATTGCATCTGTCGACCAGTAGAATGCAAATCCCTGATGCCTTCTTATGCAATCAAGCCATCTGTCGACCAATGCCTATGCATCTGTCGACCGACAAAATGCTCTCCCAAGGATCTGTCGACAGATTCAAATCATCTGTCGACCGGAATTTGAAATTCTACCTATCTGTCAACCGATGCTTTGCATCTGTCGACCGTTTTATTCGCACAGACAAATAACGGCTAGTTCAGCTTTTGTTCCCAAGTGCTCCTTCCACTAACAACGGGTTGTTTCATTCATGGGCTTTGAAGAGGCTATATATACAAGTCATTTGAGGATTTGAAAGGTTAAGAAGAATCAATCTACAAGCTCCAAAGTGCTGAAACTGTTATTGTGCTTCATTAGTAAAGTTGTTCTCTCTTTTTTAGGCATTGGGTTTATCTTGAAATCAATTCTATTGTATGCCTTATTTTAATCTTTGAAGAGAACTTGTAACTGAGAAGATTGTCTCTCAGATCCTCTGGTAAACTGTAACATTTTATATCATCCTAGCTTGTATTGCTAGTGGGCTTACTTTGCTTGTAAGAGGTCTAGAATACCTAGATTTTTCTAGAGGACTTGCTGGTTCAAGCAAGAGGTTTGTATCTTCCTAGCTTAGTGCTAGAGGGCCTATCAAGTGTGATAGGAGAGTTATAATACTTTGCTTAAAAAATCCTTAGTGAGAAGCTAAGGTAGTGGATTAGGCTTAGTCAAACCGAACCACTATAACTCATTGTGTTCTTTTATGCTTGTATCTCTCACTTTTGATTCTCTTCGGCATTTCTTATTTCTTTCTTGGTCCATAGATTTAAAGTTCTTCATCGAAAATATAAGTTCATAATTTTGAGTCTTGTATTCTTCATTGTCAAATAAAGAGTGTTTTAATATAGTTGATACCTTATTGTGCTTTCTCAAAGTCTTAAGATTTAGCTAAGCCATACTATAAATCATTCAATCAAAAGAATTTTTAAATATACCAATTCACCCCCTCTTGGTTTTTCCCATTGATTCGTCAAATCTAACATCCTTCTCCTTTATTGGTCTTTTTTTACTAACACTTGTTTCTTTTTCTCCAACGCTTGGCTGAATATTGTTTTCAATCAGTAGCCTCTTATACATTGAAAGTAGTCTGATTATTAGCCACCAACTCCTTCTTGGGTTGATTTTTTAACATGACACTTACATTTGTACTCTCAACCACCTCATTATACCTATCCCTGCGTGGCTCAACAATCTTAACTTCATATTGGCCTTCGCTTATGTTACCCTTTGCTATTTCAATTGCCCTATTTCCCTATCAAACTTGGTCTGGGAAGGTCTCCCAGACGCCCTTTCTCAATGGATTTTTGGGAGGGGTGGATCCTTCTACTAGCCCTCCTAAAGACCCTCTTGCAAGATCTTCCATGGTCTTGTGTGCTAGGTTATTTTACCCACTTCTTGCATAGTTTGTAGAGTTGACAGTAGTGGGGTGCGAGGCAAGACACTTTGTAGAAAGATTACCATCTCTAGCCCTCGTCCTCTCTTTATGCTGCTTTCAAAGGGCTTCATACTCATTAAAGGGGATAGTCTATGAAGTAGTCTCAGAAGCCATATGAGCTCTTATTGAGAGAGTTTCCTAGTGCCTTGGTGGATTCAAGGTGTAATACTCAAAATTTTTAGATTCAGATACTTAAGGAAATAAGACATTTTATGGGATTGTGGAAGTCTTAAGACAAAAGTTCAGTTCCTGAGTCAGGGGCAAAATCAAAATTATTAAAATTTGGGTAAAAGTGTAATTTACCTAAAAACCTGAGGTATTAGCATAATTAATCTTTTTTTAAGGGTGTAAAAGAAATTTTAGGATGGCCTAGGGACCAAGCCGCAAGGGGTCTAAGTGCAATTACCCAAAAAGTTTGGGCTAATGTGTAATTCTTAAATACCCGTAACTAGACCATTGGAGAAGATCTTAGAAGATTTGAAATGATTGGAGAAAATTTTAGAAGATTTAAAATGATTGTAGAAAATCTTAGAAGATTTGGAATGATTGGAGAAGATTTTAGAAGATTTGCAATGATTATAAAAGATTATGGAAGATTTGAGAAAATTTTAAAATGATTAGAATATCTTAGAAGATTTGAGAAGATCTTAAATGATTGGAATATCTTAGAAGATTTGAAAAATATTTGAAATGATTAAGAAATATTATAATATAATATAACATATTTTGTGGCCAAATTTCAAGGCCTTATAAATAGAAGGTACCATTTGAATAAGCAGGAGAAGAAATGGGAAGAACGAGGCTCAGCAGCAACAAGGAGATTGGGAGGAAATTGAAGGGAAATTGGGAGAAAATTCTGTTTAATCGAGGTTTAAATGGTCAGGTAAGTGGGTAAAATTATTAGAAGTATCGTATGTTTTAATTATAATTTTTACACTGTTAAATCTAGTTATTTTAGAGCCGTAATCTCTTTATTTTCTGTAAAACATACTACTTTGCAGTGGGGGTGCCAGAAAAACAAGAAACCATCGTTTGAAGGCAAGTTCCTGTATCTTAACTCTCTAATTTGCAAGTTTTCTTTCTATTTTTGCAAGTTCCCTTCTTTTGTTCTTGTTAATGCAAGCTCCTGACCCTCTTCTTATGTTCTTAAGTTCCTATACAAGTCTCCGTCATTTTTCATATTTTATTCCCTCTTTTACCATAGTTCAGTTCTGCACATTAATAATATAAATTAGCATAGCAACCATTCTATGACTTGTGCGTTATTGATGGGTTTATTGTCAATGGAATAAGTTAAGTAAAAGATTCATCGGTGATGTTGATTACATTCGTTACAGGAATTTGTATCGCTTTGCTTCCTTGGGAATGATGCCAAACCAATATAGGGCTAGGTTCTTAGAGAGTCGGGGAGACTCGGTGTGGATATGGCTATACTAATGTGTCTGCCTGGTTATCCTATAGGGCTGTGGCAGTCAACTGACTAGCCTCTCCTGGTTATCCTATAGGGCTGTGGCAATCAACTGACTAGCCTCCGTTTAATATTTAATATTATCAAATATGAATTAGTCAATAATGTGAGTAACAACGGGCGACATCTCTAATCTTGAATGTAAGGTAGTATAAATATTTGCCTATACAAGGGATCCATAATTGTATGTTAGAATCATGTCAAATATCAATGTGTTGACTTACGTATATTAGGTTAAAGCCTTATGCCATAAATGTGTTCGGGAACGTACTAATATGGGATCAATGATGTGATTTGCATAATGCGGAACATGTGGATTTTTGCCCTTGAACTACTTGAATAAATGCTCCCATAACAACTGTGTAAAGACCATTGCATATACATAATGGTGTGAGTTTCATATGATCATGCATGACATTGTATATATGATTATCAAGTGAGGTTTATGATGAGTATTTGTTCCCTCGGTCTCTGAGCGAGGGCATTGCCATCGCTGTGCCGGTGACATCCGGGCAGGTTAGGCGTGTGCTACCATGCCAAAGAGGGTGACATATGGTTGATGAGAATTATGGGCTTTGATGTTATATATGATAGTACTAGGGAATGCTCGTGCCTAAAGGCACGACATAAATAATATTAAGATTAAAAAAATAATAAAAAAATAAAAATTAAATTAAAAAAATACTGTACAATTTGAATAAATTAAATTAAAAGTTAAATATCAAATAATACATACCAGTTAGTGTTATTGCTGCCAATCAAATATAAAAAAAATAAAATATCAAATACTAATTAGTGCTACTGCTGCAAATAGAAATTAAAATTAAAATACACACCAATTAGTGCTACTGCTGCCAATTAAATTATAATTACATAAAAAAAATAAACATTATATTGTCATTCAGCAAAAAAGTGGGTTAAACTTTTACAAAAAATAGGTTAAACCTTTACAAAATATGTATGCTTTACAAAAAATGTGTCAATAACATGTCTTCAAACATGTTTTTGCCCGAACTTCCTCCTCATTACTTTCCAAAAAGTCTTCATATCAACTTATATGTATCCCCAATGATGAACATGCATAATAATCTGGTAATTTGTGAAATAAAAAAAATATAGATTAGTACATTTGTTGGAAATATACACATCAAAATATACTTTGAGATTGAAATTACCTTATTACATCCCCATCGAAGCAAGATAGTTGTATTTCTCCTTTTAAGCTCCATATATTTTTCCATCCAATCCTACAAAAGTTCATATTTCAAATTATTATCAAATTTAGATTTTAAAAAAAGTTATATAATCAATAGAAATAAATCTACATGGTTACCTTCTGAACACTACAACAACACTTCAGGATAAATAATATTTGTAGTAGAATCCAAATAATTTTTAGGGAGCAGGATACTTATACGATCAAATGATGTACATCTGGACAATGCCACATATAATTGCCCATGGCTAAACACTGGTATGCGCAAATCAACCCCAACAAATTTCACAAATTGTCCTTGAGATTTATTAATAGTCAAGGCATATGCCAATCGGACTGAAAATTGACATCTTGTCATTTGGAAAGGCATTTCTGAAGAAGATGGTGCCAAAGATATCCTTGGTATGAATGTCAAATTGCCAAACGTTTCTCCAGTTAAAATTTAAGCTTCAATTATGCGAGTATCGCACCTAGTAACCATCAATCTTGTACCATTATATAGTCCATCTTTCGGTGCAATGTTTTTCAATAATATTATAGGACAACCCACCTTCAACTCTAACTTAAAAGTTGGCAACCCAGGAGGATCCAATGAATTTAAATATTCATTAGGATATTTATTTGTAATAGTAGGATTGACTTCATTATCTTCAGACATTTTATCTGTTTCAAGATAAGTATGTAATCTCCTTGGAAAGATATTCAATGCAGTAGTATTGATGTCACTGACATCATCGTTACGCGCAGACAAAATTGTGCGTTCAGTTAAAAATGTTGGGGTTAACGTCTCTATTATGTTCAACCGTGGGTAAACTGTAGAGAGTAATTCATTCAAATCTTGACATTTGTGTATTGTTGATGGAAGGTTAATGATTTCTTAAAGATTGGTCCTAGTCTAAAAAAAGTGAAATCAATAAAAAAATAAGAATGAAAACACAATTTATTAATTTAAAATATGTTACCTCCATCAAAAAATTTGCAAAATTAGCATTTTCACGATCTTCATGATTCAAGTGCATATTCAAATCCAAAGTTAAAATATGTATATGCTTCCATAGAACAGAGTGTCTTAATGATGCATTCACAATTTGCTCACGAACTCCTTTAGGTATAACTGGTAAGAATTGTCGAAAGTCTCCACCAAGAACAATAGTAATTCCCCCAAATGGCTTGTTACTATCACAAATATCCCTCAATGTATGATCAACCGCCTCAACACAATGTCTATGTTGCATAGGAACTTCATCCCAAATTATGAGTTTTGTTTCTCTAAATAACTCAGCCTGTAATGACTGTTTATTAAGCCCACAATTTGAATTTTCCAACACATCTAATGGGATAGAAAATGTTGAATGTGCAGTGTGACCTCCGACCAGTAACAATGATGTAATTTCAAATGAAGCCACAGTAATAACAATATGCCTAAGTTGCGACATTTTAATACTATCGTATTGTACAAAAATGTTTTCCCTATTCCAGCACCCCCATTTAGAAAGAAAACAACTCATTTATTTTGAAAAACTGAAAAAGTGATTGTGTTATAAGCATTCCGCTGTCCATTGTTGAGACAATCAATAGAAATTTGTGGATCTGTCTGTTGTGCCTCACTATGCAATTGTTGATGTTCGAATATCAATCGATTACCAACTACTGCACTCCAATTTGCAGTAGGTTGTGGCATGGGTGGAAAGTCAATTAAACTTTTACCTGATTCATGAAGCATTTGATTCAAAAGATGGAGACCATAATCTTTAATTTGAGCCTCAGTTGGGTTAGAAATGACAAACAATGTACGAATCTTATGTGCAAGATCATCACATATATGCGTTGAGAATTGATTCCATAATGCACATGGATTTAGTGGAGAGCACTAAGTGAGAATAATACTAAACAATCTCCTCAATTGATATCAAGTTTTCATAACTGCAGCCTCTTTTAAGCATTGTATCCATTCTTCATCATCTTCTAAAAGCCCCCTTGCAACACATGTTAATTTAAATGTATCATGCACAACATTATCGACCGTGTGTAAAGACCGAAATGACTTTGGTCCTTTAAGAACGGTTAGTAACAAACGCAGATAACATCTCTCACCATAATTAGGGCTAGCAAAATACATTCTACCAATTGCATATCCCCTTTCTCTTGATTTCCATCTCTTTTCCGACTTAAGCCAAACATAATGTTGTGGAAATTCTTGATAAGTGAATGGACATTCATCTTCACTGCCAGCACAATATGCAAAGAAGCCAGTAAAAGTTGACATTTGTTGACCAACTCTAGATTGAATCGTTTATAATGATTCTTTTGGGTTAAAAACAACGCGATGCATTCCAAGTAAATGAAGTGCCAATCGTACAATTGTTGGCATCTCTGCATGCAAATGATGACCAAATATTTGCCAAGCAGTTTCTGGAGGGCCAATATACCTTGCATCGAGATATTGTTGAATCTCATTTATCATTCCTAACACCATCGTTGTACGATCATAACCCTTATAAATGTACTTATGTATGTACTTGACACATCTCATCCCAGCACAAACTTTCACATTTATATGACAGTTGAAAAGTTTAGAAAGATATGCATTATATGGTACGACATCTTTGTTATCAACTTCTTGCCCCCTTACAGTATGTACTTGACCATTATTGCGACGACAATAGATAGGGTATCCATCTTGATCCATAGTTGTTGTTTTTGTAAAAACTCGAGGGTATCTCTTAGTGCATCTACCATTTTTCATACATGGTGCTTGTAGATTTCTGGCACCACACGGTCCATGTACCATACAACATTTGATAGTTTCAAAAAGCATAGGATCATCTTTTGGGTCTGGAAATTCTGCAGAGACTAATTTGTCTACTTGAGCACATGTTCGAATTTTGTCTAGGCTCTTAAGAAATAAAAGTGCATGCATATGAGGGAGGCCTCGTTTTTTAAATTCAATTGTAAAAACATGTGAAACTTTATTTCCAAACACTTTATTTGTTTATATCACCTTCCTTAAACATTTTCTCTTCAACTCAAAAACACGGGCAATTAAATCAGGACGATCAATAGGTTTTTGATGTGGTAATAATGCTGAAGTAATTTCTGGCCAATTGGGATTTGCAGTCATAGTCAGAAAAATATCTGGGTGTTGGTTGTATCGCGTGATAGCCATTGAATCTTGAAAATTTTCAAACATATGTCTAGGACTACCAGTAAATGAAGATGGCAAAACAAACTTTTGACCAATTTGACCAGGTCGCACATACTCTGGATCCATATCTGACAACTTTTGGTAAAGCTCAACCCGAAGTTTCCCTTGATTAAGCTTATAGTATGTCAATTGATTTTACTCAGTTGCAGCCCAAGCATCTACCAAAAACTCTTGAAATAGTTTCCCACCTCTCAAAATTGTTGAATACTCTGTGGGTCGTTCAAACAAACGATAACTATAAAAATCCATTTGAGTAAGTCGATCAGTTGAAGGTCGATCATACTAAACATTCCACAATTTCAGCTTAGGTTCCTATCCAAGCTCACCATATGGAAATAATAGAACATAATGTAACGGCAAATATGCTGGGTGACATTCATTAATTTGCATCAACTTATTATTTCCTCGAAAATGTAAGATAATATCTCTCATTCCACTTGCCTTTGTTCCATCACCTGGTATCACAATCGCAATCTTATCTGCAGTTGGTAGGTTATACCGATGTCGATCACTTCTTGAATTATAATGAAGATGACCAGGTACATTGTGTCCTACCGAGTCTAATTGATGTAAAATGATATGAGCCTGACGAAATTTATCTACAAATACATTAACTTGCAACAAACTATCCTGAATAGTTTTGAGAACATCCCTTCTCAAGATAAGATTTCTACGATTACGAATTTCTAAAGTTGAATCAGGGTCATAGATATACAGTTGAGCATAACTCACATTCTGCCCTGGTTGTGGTTGTAGCGATCCTGTTCGATGTCGCAATTCCCCTTGAATTGTGAATGATGTAGGGCCCCTTCTACTGAGTACTCTAGGATCTAATGTAGCACCAAGACTCGTAAAAGCATTGGCTGCGTTGTACACTCAAATATAACTTCGAAATGATTTTGATTGATCATTATTCCCATCATACAACGCCTGAAGTAATGGAGGGGGTGTAATAAGTAAAGGTAGCATAACCTTTCCTTCCAAACAGTAAGTTCCGAATAAGGGACGCTTCATAGATGATTTTGTCAATTTTTCATCCATCCAATGTAAGGCTGAACAATAAGGACACAATACATCCATCTTGCCAAGATAATGACGGTAAGAATCTTTGTGTACTCGAACATCAATTGATGTACTCATAGGCATATCTTCTAATTCATCATCCATACATAAATCTTCTTGAAGAAATTGATTTATAGGAGTAGACCTATGAATATTTGTCTATAAATAAAAATTTGTAAAACAAAACGGTATGAGTAAAGTATGTATTTCAAGATTATACACAATAGTTTATCGATTCCTTTGCGGAGCCAAAGATGTGATTGGTATAGAAAATGAACATGTAGAATGATGAGTAACCATTATTCGTTTTTATGCCGAATAAGAATCTTCAGTTATTGTTTCCCACTCCAAGCGAGTGTGATCACGACGAATTGGTGTTAAAGAAGATTGTCTTGAGTTAATACATTCCTTTAATCTTTCTCGTTCTCGTCGCAGGCGTTGTCCCAATTGATATGCAGAACATGACTTTTGATTTTTTTTCACGTTCTCGTCGTGCACGCTGGGCCAATGCAGCTTTTGATAACACATTATCATTGTGTGCCTATAATGAGAATATTTTAGGAGTATGCACTTGTTAGTTTAAAGACACTATCCATCTCTTTAGCGTGTAATATTTTCTAATTTCCTTTTCACTCTTCTTATTCTTTCCTTAAAAACTTCTTATAAGGAAAATAAAAAATTAAAAAAACTATATTATGTAGTTTCCTATTTTTTTTTTATGTTTTTCTCTTATATATTTTCTTCTCTTATTTGTTTTCTTCTCTTTTTAATAGACAAACATATAAAAAATTTAGATCAATGCTTACTTTAACATGCTTTAGAAAAATATTTTACATTCAATAAAAAGAATTTTGAATAAATATTTGAAAAAAAAACTTTTTAAAAATATACATAAAAAAGAATATATGACACTATGTAATTCCTAAAAAAATCTATATAATAATATTCGAAAAAGAAACTTTTAAGACTTGTTGAGAAACCATACTACATGATGTGCTTTTTTCTTTCTTTTGCCAGAAGGGATAGCCTTTTCTTTTTCCTTTGCCTTTGCCAATAATAAAAAATAAGTAGAATATATTTATAAATTATTTTTAAAATGATAAGAAAATGTATATCCTTACCTCACGAATGCGATTAGTATTAAGGTCACGCTCATCGCGAATAACAACATTAACATTTCTTTCTTGAAAAAATTGAACCTGTACATACAAACACGTTAGAGTGATAAATAAAATTTTATACATATAAATAAAAAAATTAGTAAAGGGAATTGATATTACGGTTTGGTGTAAGTCTCCATCCACCTATAAAGTATGAGGAAAAAAACATTCTATTAGAAGAAAATTAGATATGATAAGTTTTTTTTTTTAAAAAAAAAATAGGTCTTACATTATAAGAGAGGTACTTAAAATTATATCAAGAAAAAAAAACTTATTTGACAAAAAATAGTGATATTGTCCATAACTGTTGTTCTTCAACCTAAAAATGTTTAATTTGCAATGTCATGTTAACATGGATTTAATTAGCAATGTCATGTTATTTTCAAATCAGTTGCTACCAAATCAAATAATAAAATTTAATATTTTATTTAAATAAATAACTGCCATGGATGGAAAATACTTAACGGGTTATAGTCAAAATGTATTTTAACAATCACATTAAAATGAAAAAATTAAAATTGATGCACAACAATTATCCAAATTTGAACTCTTATCTTTCCTAGCTGACTTCAGTTTTATATAAATGAAATTAAAACCAAAATTAAAGCCTGATATGAATAATTATCACATGGAAAGTTCAAACATAAATTTAGGCAAAAAAATAAATTTCAACAGATAACAATGTCATTTTATAAATAATAATGAATAATTATTTCACACATACATTTATATATATATACACGAACACACATGGCTGCGACCATCAATGGAGGGAACCCTGATTCGAGGTCGAAGAATCTTGTGTTCCCGACAGCGAGTGATCGAAAACCCTTGCGTTCCCCCGAGCCCCATGGGCCAGGAACTCTTGGTTGGGGAACACGTTTTTTTTATTTACATCATTGGTTTACACCGTTGGTTTTTTTACATTGTTGTTTTTTTTTATTTAAAAATTTTTAAATGTTATAGTTCATAACTATTTTTTAAAAAAAAATAAAACTTATATTGTTGGTAGTCCATAATTTTTTTAAAAATTAATATTTAGAATACTTAATTGACGGGGTCAAAAAAACTTAATTCCTAACCCGATTTAGGGTCAAAAAAACTTGGGTTCCCGATTGTGAGTGGTCGAGAACCCTTGTGTTCCCCGACCCCTATGGGTTAGGAATTCTTGGTCAACGAACATGTTTTTTTTTATGTTATTTTAATTAAAAAATATTTTATTATAATAAAATAAAAAATGTAGAATTAATAAAATTAAAAAAAATCTTGAATTAAACTTTGACAATAAATTAAATATTAAACTCAGTAAATTAAACTTTGATAGTAAAAAAAAAATTCTCTTATTATAAATCAAGAAGATTTTTAACCAATTTCTATTAAACTTTAATATTTGATTATTCATTATTATAAATTTAATAATAAAGAATAATAATAAATAATTATTATTTATAATTATAATTATTCATTATTATTTAAACTTTATTATTATTAAACTTTAATATTATTCATTATTCATATAATATTCATTATTATTAGTCATTTTATAAACAATTTATAAACTTTTAAATGACAAAAGAAATAAGTATTTTAATTATTTAATATAAATATAAATAATAATATTTCAAAGTCACGTCTACTACTGTTGGTGTCTTTTTCTATTTAAAAAATTTCAATTGTTGTAGTCCTTAATTTTTTTAAATAGAAAGCAAAGGCTAGGTTTAGGTGTTGAATGAATGCATTGCATCATTTACAGTAATAATTAATCCCCTCACTCAAGCTTAAAGTATAATTTTATTTACCTATGATTTCTTTTCTTTGTTTCTTTTTATTTTTTATTTAATTAATTTGGTGCAATCAATCAGTGGTTATGTTGTGTGGCAATGATCACTTGGCTTTGAATGACTAACTTATTAAGTGGTAGGATTAATTAATCTACTGAAAAATTAGAAGATCACGCCCTAAGTGAGTTAATGAAATTTTTAATGAATGTGTATTCTTTCACCATTAAGTGTTAATGATCAATAAAAATATCACTAAGTGTTAATGATATTTTTAGTAGAATATTATTTTTTAGAAATGTTCTCATAATATTGTGTTTATAATTGTTATAACATAATTAATTAATTAAATTATTTATTTAATTGATAAATGGCTAGCTTCGTGAGAAACTTCAAGACACATTCCAATTGAAAAAGGTTACTGGCAATTGAAGTGGGAGACAAAGTGAGTGCCTCCTGCCAGCCCTCAGCATATACATACAATAGATACATACAAACACGCATAATCGCGCCATTGAAACCATATACACACAGTGATATACATACAAACGCACACAGTGATATACAAACACAGTGATATACATACAAACACATAGTTGCGTATACACACAAAAACTAAAGAAATATATGCGCACACAGTGACTATATACATACAAACACACAATGACTATATAAATACAAACACAGTTGTGATGGTCCATGGAGCTTCAGCGGTCGCGGACAAACACACATAGTTGCGATGAAGTTCCAGCGGTTGCGGAATATACATACACAGTAAGGAGAGAGAGAGATAAGGGACGATATATATGAGATGGAGATACACATAGATATACCTTTGAGCTAGAGGCGATAGCAGTGGCCGGGTAGGGGCGATGATGGTGGGCGACAGGGGTGACGAGGGAGGGGGAAGATGGGATGGAGCGAGGTTGGCGAGGTGTGACGGCAATGGGCGACAAGGGCGACGATGCAGGGGCTTTGAGAGAGAGAGAGAGAGAGAGAAAGAGGGGAGGCTAGAAGAAAGTGGGTTTGACAGAGAGGGAGTGGCAGAGAAGAAGAAATGAAGGATGGCATGTGATGCATTTTGGGGGGAAAAGCCACTAATCTCAGCCATCAAATTTTTAGAAAATCTATCTCAACCATCCAAAAATATTCCTTTCACATTTGTCTCTCAATTTCAAAAACCATCATCCCTTATTATATAGATTGAGCATGTGCATGTGTTGCATTATGACGTGAAACCTTTTATGGGGGTACATGATGTAAAAAGTAATATGAACGTGAATGTGCATAACAGTGCACGATATACAATATGAACTCGGTTCAAATGACCATCTGCATAATTATGAATACGTGTCATACAAACCTGTGGAACCTGACATGAGCATATAATGTAAAACATAATGTGGAAAGCCTTGTTAATGCTAGTCGTGGTGATTTCTTCTGAATACAATTTCTTATGATGCCCCATTTATTTCAGATATACTTGTTGAGTTTTGTGACTCACTTTGTTTTAACATCATTCCTAGTTAAGGGGAAGTTCGAGGTTTAGTACTTAGTGGTGTCAAATCCTTGCCGATAACTATGTGTACAGGGATTCCTTGACTGAAAAAATCCTTGGAGGTGAGTATGGACAGGGGCTCAAATGGGGTGTTTTGTTAGATTTGAATAATTGATGCTATGATGTGTATGTAAGAGCCCTTAAAAAGTGTAAATTTAATCAATTTGCTTCCGCTATGTTAAACAAAAAAATTGAAGTGAAAATCTTGGTTGTTACACAAGGGACTATTGATGTCATATCTTTCTTTTCTTTTTCATGTTCCGAATTGCTTGTGATCTTGTTCAAACCATTCTAAAGGTTGGTTTAACAAGGGTTTGACTTGTTTGGCTTTTCGATCGAGTTTCCACAAACATCACCAATTGTTGTCACCTGAACACAATAATGTATTTATTGCTAGAGAAAGTTGTCTCCAAACTCTAAGGACTATAAAAAAGAAACAAATAAAGGGTACAAGGCATTCCTCGTGCAAACACTACGATGCCAAAATTAGATTCCCATACAAAGTAGTAGAAATCTTAGTAGGGCTAAAGTGTCTTACTTTGAAAAAAAATAAGCACTCAACTATTAATAGTTAAGTTAAAGAGGTAGTGATAATAATTCTTAATTTCTTTAGATTGACACTAATCTTGTTGATCATAATTTGTTAAAGTATTATCGAGAAGATTACAAAGATATATTTGCACGTCTCTATCATAGAAGATATCTTACGAGTGGATTCCCAAGAGACCCTACAAATTATTCAAGAGACCTTACTCGTCCCTTAGAGAGGTATCTTACCTCTTTTTGTTAGTGCATTCGAAGAGAGTCTTTTGAGAACTCTTTATTAGAGTGAGTCTTTCGGTGTCCTTCCCCTGCCCCTGCGTGAGGCTTCCCCTTTGTTGGTGAGCCTGCCTTGTAAACTTGGCCAATGAGTTTGTACCTATTTGCGCATCAATTACAACACGCATGTAGTGGATCTTTCTGTTCATTTGTTGCCACTTCAATCTCATTTATTAAACTTTTATCTTATTTTGATCGATGTGATAATGACGTGTTATTTATTTTCTTGCTCTAACGATGTTTGATACAACCTAAGAAAGGGTGCATGCATTAGGAAGCAATAAATTACCTTAAACTTGGTAGATTAAATATCTTTAGATATCAGAGTAAATCGTGGAGACAGTATTCTCAGAACATGTATTAATTGGGTGGCCAAAGGGTATTAATTAGTGTTCGAATGTGGCATTACATTTAGGTAATAATAGTGATGTCCGAAGTTACTTTCAGTCGAATCCAAGGGTCAACTGTCATCACTATTACTATTATTCTTAAAGTCTAACAAAATAATTGAAAAAGTATACGCTAAAACTTACGAGAAGGTTTGAATCAATAAGGTAAGTTAAGTGGTTTGTTGAATTTGGGGTCTCATGTTCATCAATGAATGAATAAGATTAAAGGGATGTTTTGCAATTAAAACCTGAGCTAAAATTAAAGTGACAAACCCGTCTCCTTTTCGATGGTAGCTGAACGTTCTCTAGCACACAATAAGAGAAAAAGATAACTACACTCAAGAGTGTGCAATTAGTTAGTTTGGTTATCAAATTGATTGAAAATCACCAACCGAAATAATTAAACCAAATTGATCGATTAATGCCAATTAATCGAAGCTTCTGTAGTAACCAAATCAAATCAAAAATCGAACCAACTTCCAAAATAATCGAAGAGGCCGAACATTAGTTCGGCTTTACTATTACCACCAGTTGGTAATTTCAATTATCGGAACCGATCATCGGATTCCCCCAACGATAGTGATTTATATATCAAAAAATGAGTTTAACTTAACGGTTGATTTTTTATAAATTTAAAAATTAATTTTATGATCAAAACACATTTTTTAAAAAATGTTGTCGACCACCATCTCAGGTGGATTCCTGCTTTACTTAGTCTATAATCAATTGAAAATGATTCAAATGAATTATTGGAAGGGAAAGTAGGGCATAATTTTTTCGCACAAAGCACAATCTTTTAAACATGGGAAATACCAAAACGAAGAAATGCTGTCTTCAATTCAAGCCAGCCAGCCAGCCAGCGGAGCTGAGGCAGTTTCCATTTCCACGTTGGCTTCTTCCTTCCGGTTCCAATTCCAACGTTTCCGTCGCTTTCCAAAGCCCTCTGCTTCAATTAATAATTCGATTCATCGAAGACTTGCATAGAAAGTTTCAAACTTTGCACTCGATTCCCATTCTGAATTCAGAGAATCTATAAACTTTCTCTTCCCCTTTCCCTTTCGAATCATTCAAGCACAGAGCTTTATTAATCCTTCTTCCCCCGCCAAGTCCGTCAATCACTGCAGTTTCTTCAGTCCCATATCCATGACCTCCATCCACCTGTTCCTCGCCAACTCGATTTCTCCGGCGGCAGCAGGCCTCGGCCGGGGAGGCTTCATTGCTAGATCCAACGGCGGGAGAGCGATGGCTTGCGCAACGCTGGACCTGCGGGCGGTGGAGCCTGCGACTCAGGGGAAGTTGGGGAGCCAGGAGGTGATGGCCGCGGAGGCTAGGGTTCTGGTCGGGACCTACGCCAGAGCTCCGGTGGTGCTCTCGAGTGGCAAGGGCTGTAAATTGTTTGATCCTGAGGGGCGAGAGTACTTGGACTTGACGTCCGGGATCGCTGTCAATGCGCTCGGCCATGGCGATCCCGATTGGGTGCGGGCTGTTACAGAGCAGGCCGGTGTTCTCGCCCATGTCAGCAACGTCTTCTATTCCATTCCCCAGGTAACACTTACTTTCCTTTGCTCGTTCTTTTTTAATTTGGGATTCCTTTTTTCTGTGTGTTCTAGTTGTTGTTTGGTTTTAGCTTGTTCCAGTTAGTTTTGGGTGTAATGTTATTAACGTTTTGTAATTGTCTATGAAGAAGCAGGACTGTATTGAGGATTATAGACAAAGAAGCCAATACAATTGATTCATCTGAATTTTGTCTGTATTTTGATTTGTTGAATGATAAAACATTCAGAAGAATTCTTAGCAGATAATTGTCTGATTCAACGATGAGTTTTGGTTTCCAAAATCATATGTTATCTGTCTGTAGCCTTCTTTTGGAATATATTACTGAGAAGCAGTGGTTTTCTTGTTGCAGGTTGAGCTTGCAAAACGTCTAATTGCTCGCTCTTTTGCTGATCGGGTCTTCTTCACGAACAGCGGAACAGAAGCTAATGAAGCTGCCATTAAATTTGCAAGAAAGTTTCAAAGATTTTCACATCCTGGTGAGCAGCCACCAACAGAGTTCATTTCATTTAGTAATAGCTTCCATGGGAGGACTATTGGTGCTCTTGCTTTGACTAGCAAAGAGCATTACAGAACACCTTTTCAACCTGTCATGCCCGGTGTTTCTTTCTTGGAGTATGGAAATATTCAAGCTGCAGAAGAACTGATTCGGTCTGGCAAGATTGCTGCAGTATTTGTGGAACCTATTCAAGGTGAAGGGGGCATACTCAGTGCCTCCAAGGAATTCTTACAAGCCCTTCGTCGTGCTTGTGATAATGCTGGCTCTCTCCTGGTTTTTGATGAGGTAAGTTGCTGCTGTTTGATAAATTTTTCATTCAAATGATATTTGGTTCTTCAATATGTTTTATCATGATGCTGACACATTTAACCATATAGATTACAAATATAATGGACTTTTTCCTATTTCACAAATTCTAGAATGTTTACATAAATTTTGAGGCAAGTATATTCAAGCACTACTGCAATGAGCTTCATCAAATAACTCTTGTAGAGGACTCCCTTGCAAGAAAGTGAAAGGAAATATATCATTACATTTTTGTCACATTGGTGTCCATATTTTCTTTTTCTTCCTTTCCTCTTTCCCCCTCAATTGTATTACTAAAATCCAAGGCTGGATGGTCAAAGTGATACATTGAAGATTATAAAAGCTAAATGGATTATGTATGGGCTTCCAAGAAAAAAAACTGCATTATTTTAACTTGGCATATTTTGAATTCTTTGTTTCCTGTAATTTTTTTAAAAAATTTTAGGATTAGGTTCATATTTATGATTTAGTTTGCATAGAGCCTTTTTTATTTGATTGGATGTTGACTTGGGGTTGATGAGATTTGATCTTTATTTTGGGACTTTTGATTTAATCAAATGATTTTATTTAATATTGGAGATAGGAATTTTTCCTTAGTTCAACTGATTTCCATATTAGGAATTTTTATTTGGCTGCTTTGGATGCCATAGCTTGTGGATTTAAAGCTGGTGGGTGCTGAAAGTTGCTGCAATATCAGCAAACTCCAGCTTTGTGCATGGTGCAGCATAACTCGGATCAATTTTGGTCCATCTTACATAACACGGTCCATCTTACATAACACATGAAGGAATACTGAGCTATTGGCATCACATAGTATTAGTGCATATTTTGCTCAATCTGATCTCCATATGATATAGAAAGTTATCAACGAATTACTTTGTCCAATTTCTAGTCCTTTGCTGTCGAGTATTATTATTATTATATATTTGTCAGAACAGTAGGCATGTCTGGTGCAGGCGTACCTTTTTATGACATTGCTTCTCCATTCTTAGATGTGCTGAAGTGTGTTCTTGAAGGGAAATCTGCTTTTCATTAGGTCAGCCCTGCTTTATTTCCTTGAAATTCTAAGATTTTGGTCTGATGAATAATAGGTTTATGGGCAGATTGGTTTTGCAAAATTGCTGCTAGATGTTTGTTTAAGAACTGATACAATATACTGGTGAAGCAAGTGAAGTCTTAGGATCCAAGAGATTATATGAACTTTTCAGAGATGCAGGGAGTTTGGTGCCCTAATGGGGATTGGTCACATGAATGTCCCAAGGCCAGACCAGCATGGCAGTTTTTGTTTTGCTGCCCTCATTTTTAAATATCTAATACTACTTAGCCAGAATATCTAATTTAGCATCTGAAATTTTTCTTTCCGTTTTTTCCTCTGTAGCTTTTTCTTTATAGTTCAAGGTAAGAATTGAACAGAGGAAAACTGTCCACAAGAAAAGGCTACTCTAGGAGGAGCTTTAGACCTCCAGAAAGACTTCTGAGGTAGGTTCACTTGGCCTTTATTCACCAAGGACTCCTTAAAATGAGCAAAGAAAAAAAAAAGGCTCCATCACTTAGTGGACACCAAATCCATTGTGTACTCTCCTTATCTCACACTTTGATCATGCAAGATGTCAAACAAAGCTGGTAAGAAATTAACTTTCCAGGTTTTTGAACAGAGGGTACCAAGTTATGTTACCCAATTAAAAGAGAAACATTCCCCAAAAGAGATGTTCTTGTTCCTCCCTACAGAAAATAAGTAGGAAAACTACTCACAAAGTGGTTTATGGCCTTACCAGCCATCAAAGCCTAAAACAAACCCCAACACTACTACCAACCCCAAAACAGACAAATTTAGAAAGAAAAAAAAAATGCCCATAATATTCATAATTCCCTTTCAAACCCAACTCAGTGAGGCTCACACTCATCATTGGACAACCAACTAGCCTCCTAAAAGCCATATTTTCAATGGCGATCCTCTTCCACAAGCTATCCTTGCCTTCTGCAACCACTTATCTGTTAGAAGCTCTCAAATTCCTAATACCCAAACTTCCACTAGCAGTCTATGGATTATTGGTCACAATTCTGAAAATGATTTCTTTATTTTTTGTTTCCTAAATTGAATAAACTCAACCGCAGGCACATGGTGAATCAGTTCAAAATTCCTTTCCAAGAAATATCTCTCATAACACCCTATAATTGGGAATCAAATAAAAGTTCTTCCAATTCTAAAACCATTCTTATTATGTAAAAAAATCTATATAAATGTTATGGTGTTTCCAGAGTTTTGAAAATGAAATAGAAAACAGAAATATAGAGACAACAAAGAAATGGATTCATGGATATTCTTTTTAGTCTTTTCCCCTTCTTCTTTTGAGGGGAAGGACAAGGTGTTGTTTACTACCAAAAAAAACAGTTGAAAGCTGTTGGGTAGTAACGCAATCATTTCAAAATTGTTGCAGGTTGGCTGTTTCATGTAGTGTGAATCACTTATGAGTTAAGGATGGATATGCCGATAATAATTTTTTCACTGGTTATTTATCAGGCTTTTATGTTCCTCTAATTTTTTTTTTTAACATTTTTAATTGCTATACTATAAAATATTGGTTGTGGCACATGGAGGCAAAACAAATCTATGCAACAGAAACTGAAGGAAAGTGGAAAGTAGTGGGTGGTTTATTGACAACTCTGATGTGGTTGTGTGGTTGGTTAAATGGTGAATGAGTTGTATGACAATTAAAGTTGTTGTTGGGTGAGGAGTCACATGGCAACTGTGAGGTTAACTTAGTTACAAAATGGAAGTGAATAATTCCTAGCAAATATGAAGAGATCTTAAATAAAAAAAGAAAGAGACACCGTGATTATTACAAATTGATAAAATCAGCTACAATTTTCAACTCTTGTTTGATGTGCTTGCTTATGATCACTATTCTGATGAGGGTCATATGCACCATTGATTTGTATGCTAGGTTCAATGCGGCTTAGGACGGACTGGCTATCTCTGGGCTCACGAAGCCTATGGTGTATTCCCCGATATGATGACGCTTGCTAAGCCTCTCGCTGGAGGTCTACCCATTGGTGCTGTATTAGTTGCGGAAAAGGTTGCCGCTTCCATCAACTTTGGAGATCACGGAAGCACCTTTGCCGGCGCACCTCTAGTCTGCAATGCAGCCATTACTGTTCTAGACAAGATCTCAAACCCAGAATTGTTGGCCAGCGTCTCCAAGAAGGGTACATATCTCAAGGAAATGTTAATCCAGAAGCTGGGAGGGAACTCCCATGTGAAAGAGGTACGAGGAATGGGGCTCATAATTGGAATAGAGCTGGATGTGGCTGCCTCGCCACTCGTCGATGCCTGCCGCAATGCTGGGCTTCTCGTATTGACCGCAGGGAAAGGGAATGTTGTCAGGCTTGTGCCGCCATTGATCATCTCCGAGCAGGAACTGAGCCGGGCTGCTGATATCCTGCTCGAGTGCTTGCCTGCACTTGGGTAAACTCTTTAACTCAAGTCAAATTCAATGCAGGGCGGGGCAGGCGTTGCTTAAAAGGAATTGTAATTGTATGGATGGTTGCGAACTTGTAATGCTTTTATGGGCTTCTGTTCAGTGTTCACTACTTTCTTTCTTTGAAGGATGATGAAGTTGGGAGATAAGGTTGTAGTAAATCTGGATTTGGTCCAGGGACTGATTGTAAATAATTAAATTTGCTCAATCAGCTGGGCATGGGAATTTGACATTCTTGGAATGTGAATGTGAATGTGGATGTGATGGAAGAGTGGATTGACGAGAGCACAATGAAAAAGATAACAAAAGATATGAAAGTGTTTTGGATTTGGGAAGTTGGGAGTGAATTGATGCAGCAACTAAGAAGGGCAGTGGAAGTGACGCTCACACATTCCCCAGACTACACAACCCTACTATTATAGCTTGCTTTGTCTTCTTTCTCATTTTCTCTCCCCTCTATTGTTGTATATACCTATACCTATTCCTATGGTAATTGTCAAAAATACCATTTTAAAAAAAAAAATCAAAATACCATCTCTTTAACACCTAGAATTTACTGGGCTTTTGATGAAGTTAAGAATGAGATAAATTAGTAATGAAATTAGATAACAATAGATCATATTTGTTATAAGAAATATTGCTCGAGGTAACACCTATCTCTCATTTAGTTTGTAGTTTGAAGAGGTAAATGTGGAATTACATTGAAATATATCATAATACTCTTCATTTATTAATGAAAGGGCATTTTAATCATCAGAACTAGTGGGACTAATTTGTCCTAAGGGGAGGGGCGGGACAAATTTTATCACTCCTTCTTGAGATTAGCTTATTCCACGGATTTTGCTAAGCTTAATCATTAGAGAACACCAAATAACGGATAAGACTTTGATTAATTAAACCAATTCCCTACCAAACATGTTGTTAGGGTCTTAAAAATGGCCTTCCACATAATAGTTGGTGCAAGTGTCAATCAGGTGGTAGTTTAAAGAAAGTGGTAAACTCAATTAATAGGTTAGTTTATTTTTTATTTTGTAAAAGGTTGTTTCTAAAACCACCTTTTGTTAGTGCTAATGAAGTACTATCGGGAGTGTGGTTGGCTGGGCTTTTATATGAATATAGACTAAACTCAATTATGATTTTAGATTTAAAATTGTTGCTCTCAATATACAATAATAAATTTATAGTGCAGGAAAAAGCGATCTCAAGGTGTGATCCTGAGAGTTCCAAATTTGGGTGCCAATGATCAGGAGACTTGAAGGTCAGAATGCAAATGATCTAAAGACCGAGGGGTCTTATTGTAACGATCAGGAGCCCTAGAGGTCTTGTGGATGATTAGATGCCTTGATGAACGGGTGGTTTGTTGATGAACAAGAGACTCCTAATGATCGAGAGATCCATCGAGATGAACAACAAGTTAGGGGTGCGGATGGATGTTTCAGCGCAAACCCTCTGATACTTAAATTAATCTTCGGGTGCTTGAGTGTCAAGAGTGGACTCTGAAAGAAAGAGTGAACTTACTTGAAAAAGGAGGTAGTCCTCATATTTATAGAGAGAGAATAGGACACATGACAGCCATCCCGTGTTTCTCAGATGGCATATTCTGAGCATCTTCTTGTCATATTCTTGGCATATTTTGTGAAATTTGGGAATATTCTTTAGGTCCTTTGGGAGGTCTCGGAAAGAGGCTTCCGAGTTCGATTTGAGGAACGTCTCAAAAAGGTCTCTTGACTACAAGATAAACTCTCGAGGGTGAAGCAGGGAAACGACCGGGCTTCGAAATGAAACAAACGAATGGTATGTAGCCATGACCGAGTGGGGGGTACCCCACTCGATCATAGTCGAGTGGTAGGATTCCCTTGCTTCCCCTTGGCTTTTTGCTTTTCTCTTTGTTTGATTTGTTTTGCTTTTTTCTCGTTGTTCTTCACTTGCGGACCATCTTCATAACCTTGATCTTTCTTACCCGAGTTGGGGGGAGGGGCACCCCTCTCTTGGTCATGACCGAGTAATGAAGCCCCATGGTTCTTTTGTCTTTGAAGGATTACCCAAGAAGGGGTGAACTTGGTATTTTGACTATTTTTCAAATAATGAAAATATCTTGAAAAATATTATAACATCCCGCATCGAGCGATAGGAAGAACTAGAACAACTTACCCTGATGGGTTTACGCAAACTTCTCAAGATGGTCACCCATCATTGAGTTTGCCTAGCTCAAGCACGCTTAACCCCCCCCCCGAAGTTCCTTGCCTACATTCAGCCCAAAAGGTATTCAGCTGGTGCTGTTTTCTTTTTTATACTATCATCGATATATACTAATTTCTCTGAGCTCTCGGGGTATTACAAATATAATACAGTAAAGTTATTTGAATTAAAAAAAAAATTAAACTACAAACAGATGCAGTAACGAATGGAATAAGCATGAATAAGTATGTAGCATACAAGATCTGTCATAAACATAATTTGAGAAAACTTTAGGCATTTGATAAGTTTTTATATGAAAATATTAATATGAAGATGTATGCATTTAAGAAAAAGTGTAAGAGACATTTTTGAAAATATAAAAATCAGTTTCAAACATATGAATGCAATGAGAAATGACTATGAAAATTTTAAATAAGTTCTTATATGCAAAAAAACTAATGGTGCGTTTGATTGCAATAGTAGAATTTGACTGGAAAGAAAATGAATTCCAGATAATTGAATTGTAGGGAAAATGAATTCTTGAAAATTGGAAGTTTAACCTATTTGATTGGTATAATTTTTTACCTGAAAAATGATGTTATTTTCTATCTTTTGGTGTTTGATTGGTAATATTTTTCATAGAATTTTTTCATTTTTTATGGAATTCAATGGTGAAAATATATTGAAAAATATTAAATCTTGTACAGAAAAATTAAAATAATAATGTATTTTAAATTAATTAAATCATTTTCTCAAAGAAATAAAACTACAAAATTAACTTTTTTTTTGTTTTCCAAAGAAATAATTTATACATAATTTTTTATTTTTTCTTTTTATATATTTATATTTATTAATTATTAAAAATACAAAATATAAATAATTTGCAAACCCTCCCCCACCCACCTGCCCTTCTCCCTCATCCCTAGCCGCCGCCCACCCCCTGCTTTCAATTGCCAAGAAAATTCCATCTCCTACCCCTCAAGAAATCTAATTTCCATGATTTAAATGGAAATGCCCTCACGTGATCATTGCAAAAAAAATGAGTTTCTTGGGAAAAAAATGGTTGTCAAACAATGCAAAAGTTAAAAATTGGTTGAAAAATTTGCCTTTTCCTTGAAAAAAGTTGGCCATCAAACACGCCTAATACTTGAAAAGCTTTTTATAAAATTTGTTGAAAGGTGAAACATAAATGTTTTGTGAAAACTAAATGTAAAATAAACATTACACATATAGTTTTGATATAAAGATAAAGAATTATGTTTAAAATAAGGAGTTTATAAAACAGTTATAAAAATGTAAAAATATATGATTTTTAAGATAATTCCAACCAAGATAACATTTTAATTACAGTTAAAAAAAATGCATTAAGCTGTATTTATGTATGAAAATCATATAATGTTGTTAAAATGAAAGTAATAAAAGGAAATGAACATGAACAAAGTAATTTAGAGTAGTTTGGCCAACATGCCTAGTCCACTACGTTAACTTCTCACTAAGAATTTTAAAACATTCACTAAGGATATTAGCTTTTAGGGCTTAGCTATAACTTATACACAGTTTTTACAAGCTCAACTAAAACCTCCATTTTTACGGGCTACGTAAGAACCCCAGCTTTTATAGACTAAGCAATAACCTTCACTTTTAATCGGGTTAAGTAGGAACTGTTAGAAGAATTATATGATCAGATCATATACAGCGGAAATAAAAATCTGATTTTATAGGTATCATGTTTTTCAAAAAATACGATTTACAAAATTGAAAACTAGACAAAATAATATCTTTTGATGAAATCAAATTCCATCAGTTGGTAACCTACAATAAAATCCTCTAAATGTAGAATGCTGAGTTGATTCGCCTGAAACCTCTTTGATCCAAGAGTCTCAAGAGAAGAACTAGAATTTTTTTTGAAAATTTTCTGACTAAATCTAGATTCACCTACTTTTGATTCAGAGTTTATGATTTATAGAGCACTATTGAAAATTCTAGGTGTTATTAGGCCAAGCTTAATGTGCTAGCAAAAGACTTGATTCAATTATTAATAATTAAATAATTATATTCATAATATAATCATTTAATTATTCTTATTTATCTAATAAATAAATACACCATAATTACTAATTTATCTTTATGCTCTTTAAAAATGATTTCTTATTAGGGGAGACTTTCTGAGTTCACAATTAAATTAGCAACGAGAATTAATCAATTATTGATTCTCATAAATCATGAATGACATCTAACGATATGTCATGATTACCTAATTTAATGTGAACCGGGTATTGTGAACCTTTTACTATGATACCATATAATACGGTCCCTCCATCATCCTATATCTTGACAAGATATGAGATCGCGGTCAGCAAGTCAAATCTCTTAATCTCATCATATGACCAAGTCCAAAATCAATCTTGACTAATATGATACAACCATTATGGAACACGAATTCCATCGTTATATTATCTCAGCTAAGAATTTATCGTTAAGTGATTATTGGATCGTATAGGATACCCTTCTCATAAATCTCAAGGTGATAGATTTCATATCTGATGCACACATACCTCATGCATCTAACTAGGCATATAAATATGTATGATCGTCCCTTATTAAAACGACCATATAGTATTTCTGATAACATAATCTACCAATGCACATATATCCATGTCATCTCAAGTCTAAGCACTAGTTTCACATCCGTAGTTAACAGTGAATCATTAACCCGTGAGATAAAACTCATGTGATTCAATGTTAACAATCTCGTTCAGTGAACTTGTTCCTATAACGAGCACCTATTCATCTTCCTTCTATATCTGATACAGAATGGCACGAGACTCACCAATCTTATCTTTCAGTATCTCATATTGAACAAGGAAGAAGACGATGTGCTAGCCTTTACGAGTTGCTACTATTCCTGTTAGGAACTCTATGGGTAGGAACATGTTTATAGTATTACGAACAGTGGATTATTCATCACGTGTATTCTTAACATTTAAGAATGGTATCCACTCCTTATTATATTAAAAGATATATTTATGTTTAATTTAAATTATATTGCAATTTAAATAAAACATAAACTTGTTATTTAAATAATATTTAAAGAATTACAAGATCGAGTCCCTTTGTATCACTAAAACTGATCTTAAGAGCTCATATCCAGCAAGAACCCTCGCTGTTTACAAGCTCAACAGTAACATTTACATGAGACTTTTAACATTTACCTTAGCTACAACCAAGACATTATTTTTCAAATGTGCAAGCATAACCTTTTACAAGTTTACACAAAACTTGTATAAGGATTTCTCAAGAGAAAAATATAAGATATTACAATGTTATCAACTACTCTCTTAAACAAAAAAGAGTTCGAAAGATATGAATAAATAAACCACTCAACTCTCTTATAACTTATCTGGTCTAGAAAAATATACGAGTAATCTCACTAGATAATAGTTTGGAAGTGAAAAAGAATAATTATGAAGAACACTCACTTCAAGCTTTTACTATAGGCCCATAAAGAATATAGCTAGTTGAGTTTGTAACAACACCAGCAGCTTAGGATGATTCCTCAACGACAGCTTCATTACTTGCTGCTCTTGGCCTTTTATAGAAGTTTGAGAGCAGGATTTAACATTGAGACCTGCACAATTCACAACTTCTTTGATTTAACCATTAACAATCAAATTCATTAGAAAGCATATGCAAATTATATAGATAACCATTAAGCACACTTGTATAAATATAATTTATTAATATTTTATAAGAGAATGCAGTTAGACACATTGGGATAAGCAAATAAAGCTCTAATAGTCAAAACTATTCTCTTTTTGCTTTCTAAGTAACGGCTATAAATTTTGAAATCAGATGTCAGTCACTCAACTACGTCCTAAAGATACTCGACTAATGATGAGCACACTCGATTGGACAATTCATGTAATTGATTATAGATAAAGGTCATTTGAGTAAGACTAAGTCATTACTCAAATGACTCAAAAGTTGCAGAGACTTTGCATTAAGTGCTCGACTACTCAGCTAAACTTACTCAACTAATAGAAGTATATACTCAAGTATAAATAACTGATACTCAATTAAAATTAAGCACAGAGACTTAGCTAGATTTTATCCAATCTTTACTCAATTAAACTATATAGATACTCAATTAAGAAAATACACTATTCGATTAAGAGAAAGATATACTCGACTAAGGAAATACTCAGAGTTTTGATAACATAAAGATACTCAATTGCAAATCATCCTTACTTGATTGATTTTTGAAATATAGAGAGGTTGTAAAAAATACTCAAGTAGAAAATTTTAATAGTCGATTGAAAGAAGATTTTGCTAAAACACATAATCAATTGATTTGAAAGACACATAAAGTAATATTCGACTAAAAATATGCTCAGATTTCACTAGCTATAAAGATACTCGGTTATAGAAATACATTAAGGGGGCGTTTGTTAAAATGAGCAAGATAAGAGATATCAAGATAAGTTTGGAATGCATTCCGGATCAAGATATGGAATGATCAAGATAAGCTTGGAAAGTATTTCAAGATATCTATCAGAGTGTTTGTTAAATTTTTTGGAATCCACTGATAATTGTATTTTTTTCTTTTTATGTGTTTGTTAATGCATATGATAAGCATCAAGATAAGAGTTTTTTTTTTTATCAAAATATCCCTATTACCAAATTTATAATTAAAATAGTATTTTATGATTAAAATGAATTGTCAAAAAAATCAAAATTAAAAATAATATTTTATTTTCTAAATTCATGTTCAAAAATAAATTTAAAAAGAGTTGAAAAGTAGAAATAATTATTGTTAGAATTACAATAATTCCACCTAGATAATTAAAAATGGCCAAAACATATTTTCATAATCGGTAATAAAATATAAAATTAAATAAAATAATTTAAAAATTGGTGAAAGGAATTATATTAGTTAATAAAATATATATAGAGAGAGAGAAATTTAAATTTTAAAAATCAAATAAATGAATAATGTCATTTAAAATTTAAAAATTGTCAAAACATATAATAATTTAAAAATGTATTGAATAATAATAATTATAAGACTTAAATAAATAAGCTGTTTTAATAAATTTAAATATTTAAAATGCATTGAATGGCATTAACTATCCTATAAGGGGCATATAAGTAATTGAGTTTTATCTTGAAAGAGCCAGATAAATTTATCCGAGGAAGGAGGTCGGATAAATTTATCTTGAAAAGGGGAGATAAGAGGTCATGTGAGAGCTTTTTCGAAAGTGGTAAGATAAGCTTAACAAACATGTTGGAAAGACCAAACATCCGGAATACTTCACATATCTGATATTTTCTCCCTCTTATCTTGATTAACAAACATCCTCTAAGCAATATTTGATCAAAAATTATTTTTGATCGAAAGCAAGTGTAGAAACATTAAAAGATTGTTTGAATACTTTACCTTAAAAAACTTCAAAATTACATATGCTTAGTTTTAACAAAAAAGGCTTTTATACTTAGTCGAACTTCAAAAATATTTTCTCAAACATTTTGCATCAGACTCAATCAAAGTAAAATTATATTTTGTTGTTTTGAAGTATATAAGAATATACGAGTCTGAAGTTCTTCAATTTAAACAAAAAAAAAAATTATAGACTTTATACTTTATTAACCAAAACAGATATTAAGTTGTTTTAAAAGAAATACATAACTATATGAATATGAGGTTTTTCAATATACAAATATATATAAAAGGATTTATAAAATATTTTAAAAATCATCAATATACCAATTTTATTGAAAATATATTTTTCAAGATTATTTTCTCCATAAATCAAAATACAAATTTTTCAATAGTCTTCTTCTTCGCTTGATTTGATCAACGGTGGTTTGTTTTAGCAAGCTATTCTTCATTAATGGATTAAGGGGGCTTCTTCAAGAGCCTAAGTCATCCATGACCAAGTGAGGGGGTACCCGCTCGGTCTTGATTTGATTTGCAACTTTGCTTTTCCTTTTCATTGCTCTTTTACTTTGGATTGTTTATTTTAACCCATTTACGTATGTATTTGACCCAAGTATCCAGTTAAAGGTTTTGACCCAGATTTGTCACTCAGGTCCGCTACATGTCCAAATTGTCTACTATTTGTAGGGTATATCAATTACTCCCTACTCTTTTGTCTCGAAACTTGGGCAGAAGAGTGTCTTGCCTTGCAAATTTTGTGTGTGCCCTTATTTCAATTTTTCCACTATTCCCCCAGTTTTACTGACTTTGTCGATATTGTGTTTTTGGATTTTCTATAGTGTGCACGGGCTCTCGTGCTTTTCAGCTTCCTTACACTAATATAAACAAAGGACTTGGGGTTCATTTCTTCCTTAACTCTTTCTCTTGAAGCTCTCCTCCAAGCGGATGATTTTGAGCCTTAGGATCATTTCTGCACTTTCGCATTTTGACTTCCCATAAGCGTCAACTTCTCAAAAATGATGAGGCATATGCCTTAGAGGACACACACGGTGCTGAAGCTTTTACTCCTGCAGCAGAAATCACAGTGTTTAGTCTTCCATCCCCTGAGAGCACAAACACGACCCATTCATGTGCTCCGATCTCTCGAGGGGGTGAGGCTCTTTTTTCTCATTAACTCTGGTGATGCTTGCTAATGACTCAAGATTTCATGGGAAAGATCTTCAAATCTGTTCAAGAGTGTTAGATACAGAATCAGTGACTTAGCCCGGTGTTGGCTCATATACTCATTTATATTTTGTCGGGATGAGCATTGGCATATTGAGAACTTTCTTCTAACTATGGATGTTTTTGATGATTGACGGTCCATTTCCTTGTTGTCACATTACTTGTAAGATGACGGATATGATGCCCGTTCATTGTCGAGATTCTTGCCAGACAACGAATATTATGCCATTTGGTTACCAAGCGAAATGGTGTAAGTCACTCGTGGGACAACAAATATTATAGCTTATTGCTATCGGGATACTCATGGGATAGTAGTCTTATACCTCTCTATTGTCGGGTTACTTACTGAAAGGAATCACTAGCATGGCGGTACAAACAAAAATAAAATTTTTACCATGTATCAGATATACGCAACGAAATATAATATACACGCATACTAAGTTTAGGTATTTAAGCAACATGCATATTCAACAATTGAATATAAATAAATCTCATAGTTGATGTTCGATGTAAGGTTGGGATCTAGAAACAATTTATGTACTAAGACCATGTTCACCTCATGTTGTGGTAGTCCTAGTTTGTCCACACTTAGCATGCAGTAAGGTACTGTCTGGGTTGTCTTTTCTCATGCTAGACACAAAGGATATGTGTATCACCGGTACTTGCGTCTCAAAATTTTATACGTAACAATTACACACAAAATATTGATGACAGCAAAAAAAGTTTCAGAGCAAGCAGAAAAAAGAAGAAAAAGAAAAGAACAATGTGGAAGAAAGTGAGAGAAGAGGTAAAGGGCCCTACTTCTATTATTAAAAGAATTCCCCCCCCCCTAATTTTTCTTTTCTTCCTTCCCCATTTGAAATCTTCTCATGTCCGTCACCCTCCCCTAATAATGCAGTGCAATAATACACTTTACTATGCACTATGCATTTCAACGATGTAATATGCACTATTGGCAGGGGAGTCCTTGGTTAACTTTTGACCAATCACTCTCAGAGACATTTTGGGCACACGATGGCGATACCAAATATAATACTATATGGTGTGTGACTTTCTAAATTCACTACCTGCTAGCAATCAGATAACATCGAAACCATTTTCGGTATTAGTGAACCCTTTGACTCATCACCAAAACTTCTCCAAATCCCGACGATGTTCCAAAAGTTCATGAATAGCGCCTAGCAACGGTTCATGATAGTATAGGTAGTAGTGAAGTCTCACTTCAAGTGAACCTATTACAGTTAACGATTACTATGTGCTATAATCTTTCCATCACCTAACATCCCGACTGAGAGAGAGTCATGGAGTGAAAAACTCACAAATTCAGTAACTATGTGTTGACTTCATTAATGTAACTAAATGACATCTAAGAAAATACTTTCCTGACTTTCAATCTGCCTTGGTCAGGATTGTCCCATCACATCAATAGTTGATTACATAGGATGTTCATCCAATCAAATATCGATAAAGGCGATAGATCCTATATACCAGCAATACGGAACCACATAGATAAATGTTACCACCTCCCAATTGGATGGTTCATTTTATTAGTAAATCTCACACACCAATACACAAAACAACTGTACCAGTTTAAGTCTAATGATTAACACACCATCGCAACCTGATGACACGACCATTATTCACCATGTCATGTGGTCAGTCATTGGTGTCACATTTAGATGATCGTTCCCCAACGAACACCCACAGTCTACTAGTGACATCTCATATCATATGACACGTGACACACCATCCTCCTATCAGTATTCCCATGCCGAAGGAGGTAGTAACCCCTGTGTTAATCTATACTCCATTATTCAGAGTCTTCATTCAAAGAATCTAAGGATTAGGAATAGTTTAAGAAGTTCTGTTACTAGGGAATCCTGTCACACAGTCTCAACACCTTGAGAATAATATTCTCACATGGAAGATCTAGGGACTCATTCATATAATTGATTGGAGAAAATATGAATGAAGAAAATTTTATCTTTTATAAATTTATACAAAAATATAATTAATGCATTACAAACAAGCCAGCTAAATATCATTCAAATCTAGCATTAAGACACACAACACTAACACTTGTGGGACAACGGATCTTGCATTCGTTCGTTGTTGGGCTATGTGCGGAACAATTGTTTTATTTTTCCTCCATCGACGGGCTACGTGCAAGACATTGGCCTTGTTTTCTCTCATTGTTAGGCTATGTGCGAGACAATGGGCTTATTACTTCCTTATTGTTGGACTATTAGTAGGATAACGAGTTTGTTTTTCCTCATTATCGAGCTACATGCGGGACAATTGGCTTGTCTTTTTCCTTTCATTATAGGGCTATATGTAAGGCAATAGGTCTTTTGTTTTTACCTAGTTGTGAAGCTGTTAGCAAGACAACGACCCTTTTGTTTTTACCTTGTTGTCAGGCTGTTAGGAGGATAACGGGCCTTTTACTTTTACTTTGTTGTTAGGCTGTTAGCGAGAGAGCCTTTTGATCGATCTTTCCTTTCATGAGAAATGAAATAAACAGGTTATAAAAAAAATATTACATGTAAACTTATGAGATCTTCCTACTAATAATTTATTGATTAAATTTGTAGATTAATATTTGAAATAAAAAAAATATTACTTGTAGAATATACATACTAAAAGACTATTATCAACCTCGCTATTATATATATTTGGTCAAAGAAAAATATAATGCAATAATTTAATAAATTTAACAATTATTATTTAGAATATAATACAAGAAAAAATTGAATTACTCAATTAAGAATCTAGTATACTTTATATATGTGTGTGATGTGTATGCATCCATACACACGTGTGGTGTGGATGTGGATGTGTATCTGTGTATTATATGTATATGTAAAGAGACCGACATTCTGTTTTGTTCCCACCGAATGTTTCTTTTTTTATCTAACCTTTGTTTCGCCACTTCCCACACTTGCTTCCAACTTTGCCCAAAATCACCATGTAATAGTAATACTAATACCATGTTCATTGCTCACTGTCGCTGTGGGCTAATAAAATAGAATAGATGGGGGGGGGGGGGGGGGTTTGGTGCCCGATTCATTGCTCCCATAACCAACCACCCTTAAGTTAAGGGCACATTAACTAATTTGGTTCCCAATCTCACCGGTGCCTCCTCCTCCTCCTCCTCCTCCTCCCTCACAACAACAATCACACCCTCCACTCCATCGTTTGAGTTTAATTGGCCTAATGTATGTAGGATCACAATCAGTTTTCCTCCAACCCATCGCAGGCGAGCCAAACGCGGCGTAATGAATCAGTTTTCCCAGCAATTTCCAAGTCCGAAACACACAAAAGTTTTGACCCACCCCCCGGTGATTGATGTGATCACAACCTTTCATGTGGCCATGCACGCCACTGATCCGCCCTCTCAGGATCACTGCGATGCGCCCCACGGTTACTGCGGTGCACCGGCGCCCCACCCCCCCATTATGCCCCTCCGTGCAAAAGCATGTAATCAAAGCTTTAGAGATTAGATACGCTCACGCTAGGGTTCTCGGCAGTCAAACCCATCTTGACGCCACCGTGACGCTCCGATCAGATCCGGACCCTTCTCTCTCTCTCTCTCTCTGTGTCTGATGGCCCCATCCGACGGATGAGATTCCATGGACGCCCTCGAGATCACGCGCCAGCTCTTCCTCCCCATCATTTCACGCGTACTTAATTACCCATCGCTTCAGCTGAGAAGACGTTTTTGCCCCTGGGTTGAGGCCACGGGGAAGGGGTGTCGTATGTATGTATGTATGTATATCCCTCCATGCAAAAGTACTAAGGGATTACGGTCCCATCAGTAGTTTTGATAGAAAATCTTGGGCTGTATTTATAACTTGATTAAAGTCCTGACAAGACAGCGAGATCTAAATTTCAGATTTAATTAATTACTTTTTAATCTATTATTTTATCATTTTAAATTTTAAAATATGTTGTTTATTATTTAAAAATGTGATACAAGAATTAATATTATTATTATTATGGATGGACAAAATGAAATTAAAATAAAAAGTCTGGTATTATGATTCAATCTCGTATTAATTATTAAGTACATGTTATTATCATGTTAGACCCTAATTAAAGTAACACAATTAATTGAAGTTAATTATATATTAAAGTAACCCTAAAAGTATATTGATGTATTAATTATTTAAAAACATTATAAACTTAGTAGTTAGGTTAAACCCTAAGGTAATACGGACTGGGAAGGAAGAATTGATGACGGTGAGTGAATCAACGGACGAGAGTAGTAGTAACTGTCACGCAGAGGAGTATATTTTGCATTTTCAAGAAGGCCTGGGGTCAGTAGTGTATTTTAAATTAAAATTAGTTAACTAATTATTAATTAGTAAGCTTTAGATTTAGGGGATTATAAAATTGGATACATGGGGCGTATAAATTTGGACAAATGCAGGTAGGTTTCACCGTTCTCCATGAATTTGTCTGCCTCCACCTCCACCATCATGAACCACCACCACCATCTCCAACCCCCTCCGTTCTTCCCCATCTCTGATCACTTCCCCTTCAAACCCACTGGAGCTTTGCCACAACCCAGCAACAAATTCCCGCCGTTTCGCAGCCATCTCTCCGCTTCTTCTTCCTCGTCTCCGGTTGAACCACTAGCCCTATCTCGTCTGGAGCACGAAAGTCCGCCCGTTCTTGAAGGAATTGCGGCCGTAGTTGGCCAACACGTCCTCTTCGGAGGAAAGGCTTGCGCCGGCGCCGACAAGGCCGAGAAACCGGCCGACGCGTTGGCGGCGCAGAAGAGGTACAGAGGGGTGAGGAAGAGACCGTGGGGGAGGTGGTCGGCGGAGATAAGGGACCGCATAGGGCGGTGCCGCCACTGGCTCGGCACCTTCGACACGGCGGAGGAGGCCGCACGGGCCTACGACGCGGCAGCCCGGCGGCTGAGAGGCTCCAAGGCTCGCACGAACTTTGCAGTCCCGTCAATTTTGCCGCTCCCGTCGCCGGCATCGTCATCGTCGTCCTTGTCGGACACAAACAACAAGAAGAAGCAGAAGAGAGCCTCGCCGGAAAGAAGCAGAAAATGCGCAGTCGTAACTTCTCTGGATCAGCTCTTCAGCTCAAACAGTACTTCCACCACTATTTCTTACACCGAACTGGACTTGAAGGTTTCAGCTGGAAGATAACCTAGCTAGCTAGCTAGTTAGTTGAAAACCCTTCTCAAATTTGTATCTTCCATATATATATATGTATGTATTGTATGTATTTGCATCTATGATCTATCCAAACTGTTCCAAATTAAAGCTCATGGGGTGTCCATTTCTGGTGCTGTTGCTGCATGAATTCACATGCATGCAATTAAAGCAGAAGTTTTTGTGGTCATCTACTTCAGGCACATGAGGCTTCAGGTATGTATATACATATATAGCATATATATATATATATGAAGTTTATTAATTTATAGAAGTTTTTGTGGTTGTCTTGATCTTGCTGTTTAATTAATACGACATTGAATAGATATGGAAATTGAGAGAGAATATATAGTTGCAGAGGGTTCGATGAGAGGGAAGGTTTCAAGGGTTGGAAAAGGCGCCCATGAAAGGCGGGTACCGAGATGGATCGCTCGGTGTTAAAAGTAATTGAGAATTAATTAATAATAATAATAAATAATAATAATAATAATAAAGAGGAAGTTGACAGCTTCCTGTGATGACGATGGATGGATGGTACGGACTGGTAGGCGAAGGAGCGAGCTCGCCGGCTGTTGGTGGATATTGCATTTAAGAAGCTGAATTATTAAAGATTGAGAGCTTCTACTGCCTACTGTTTGGGCATCAATCTCTCTCGACGATTTTTGAAGCTTTCCAACTTACAGGTACATATCTACAGAGAGAGAGAGAGAGAGAGAGGTTGATAGAGGAGATAGATAGATAGATAGGGCCACATAAAGCAGCAAATCATTTCCCTGTTATTGCAGCAGCGTCACTGCCGGTACTTTTGTTTCCCTGTTCGAGAACTGGGAGTGGGAAGAACAAGATAGGGAATTTTTTTTAGAATTATATTAAATATGGAAATGATTAATATAAATGGTAAATTTTTTAATAAGCATATTTTTAGTCTTTTTATAATTATCGCCTAAGTTTATGTTACTAAAATTAAGTAGTATTTTAAATTTTTAATGGCCTTCAAGGGTTTGTGGTGATCCTCATCAGTCATCACAACACTTAGACACAGTTTCAAGCATGTTTTGAATTTATTTATTTTTTTTAAATATTTCAATCTTTTTCAGTTTTTTAAAGGGTTTGTTTGTATTTGAGATTATACCAAGTGGAGGTTTGAGTGATATTTTTTTTATAAATAAAATTTATTAAACAACTCACAAAAACGTTCACAGCAAATTGCTAGAGCATGCTCTGCACAAATACAAGCACAACACATCAGAAAGATAACTAAAATACTAAAGTAATGTTTATTAAAATGAGTAAGATAAATTTATATTATGATAAGATTATAATATTTTTTGAATTAAAATATAAAATAATTAAGATAAAGATAAGAAGCATTTTAAGATTTTGTTAAAATTTTTAGAATTTACTAAGATTTGTATTTTTTCTTTTCATATATTTGTTAAATGCATATGATAAGTATCGAGATAAGAATTTTTTTATCAAAATATTACTATTATCAAATTTATTCAAAATTATTTATTAACATCAATAATAAATTTATCATTAAAATTAACTACACAACTATTTACAACTGAACTACCCAACTAAAAAATTTTCAAGAACAAATATCATATTATATTATAATAATGTAACAAAATCAACGATAAGCAAATAAAATCGATATATAAAATAAATTTTGTATTAAAAATTTTATATTTTAATAATAAACTAAAATAGCTATTACGTGCTTTTATCAAACAATTAATATCTCAATCCTACCACAAATAACTAAGAAAATAATTAATCATATTAATCATCGCAACAAAAGCAATAATGCATAAATGATCAAGTAACTCTGTCTTTCTTCCAATTTCACTTGCAACTATGAACTTCTAATTTATGTTTGTAAATGGGACAACATCCAAAAATTTGGTCAATTCTTTTCTATGTTGTGATCTCTTTCCTAATTTATCATTGATTGAGTATAAACTTTTCTTCATTCCCTCAAACATCTTACCAATAGAATCATTGACAATTAAAAACTCATTTGAAGAGCTATCTGCTCCTATTCTTCTCTTCTTCTTACTCCCACTTTTATTGGAATTAGGGGTAATCTCAATTGATGCGGTTTCCTTTCCTTGCTCCTCCAAATTGTTAACCTTCTCCTCCCTTGATTGTTGTTGTTAATGATTGTTCAGGTCTTAAAGTATTTCAACAGGTGACTGGGCATACTCCCTAGTAGTTCTATTCTTTCTCCAAATTTCGACCCTGTCATCATAGTATGGCATGGATTTACCTTACATACTTCACATATTTGTCTTTCTATAAATTTAAAATTAAACATTTTAACAAAATATGATTTTTTTTTCTAAATCAAATAAATCATAACAAAATTAGTAAAATAAAATTTAATAAATTAATCATTATCTTCTCAAACTCGACCCATACCTCATCACTGTCATACTCAATTGTCTTACGCTTGTCATTCCAACCAAATCTAGTATTATTCATCAAAGTTTGAAGATAATTGTAGGACCTCTTCCAAGTATCCTTCTTTAAAGTGATATGCAACACAACTTTTAAGTCTATATTAGGAAAAATGGCCTTCAGCCTAACCTGTAGTTCAACTAAGTAATCACCTCTCTACTGGTTATCCTGTTTGAATCTAAGATCCAACCTTAACTCCTTTAATAAATCCAAAAGAACTCATTCTCCATTTACTCTCCACAACCTCATAGTCCTAGTGCCTTCTCCACCATCATTAATATGAGAAGTACCTCTAGATTGTCTTCACGTTTTTTCTTTAGAATTGTTTGAGTTATTTATACTTTCCATTTTTGTTTGAAACAATGATTAAAGAAATTTTATAAATTTTATGGTTATAAAATGCAGAAAGATAGAAACAAATAAATTGTATTAAAAATTTAGGTATGACAAACATAAAATTAAAAAACGAATAATGAGTTTTTTTAGTACATGCATAATTTAATTCTACAATTCGCAAATAAAAAAACTTACACAAAAAATTCAATTCTATAGTTCATTACAAAAAAAAAAAAATACACAATACATAAAAAAATAAAAAAAATACAACAAGTCAACAAAAATTGACTTCCTTATAAATGAAATTTTGTTTAATTCTATATGTCACACAATACATAATTCATTAAACAATAAAAAATTGCTCAATTAATGTTCTCATCTCCTTATAAATGAAATTTTGTAAAATACAACAAACAACAATAATTTTGTTCACTGTTTCGGTAGAGTAGTAAGATCCATACCCTAATATCTTCCAACAAGTCTTTAAACTACCAAAAAGCTCTCTCAACTACATTGTGAGCTTGGAAGTGTCTCCAATTGAAGTACTCCTCATGATTTGAAGGAGGGGGATGTCCACTTCCGAAGGTTCCTAAGTGAAATAGGTGGCCCTTAAATGGTGACAAAAAGTCAAGTCCATTTGTGTAGCCAGGATAACTAAATAATATTTTTATATAAATGTGAAAAAATTAATTAATTAGTTAAATATCTAATAACTTACAAAATTTCAAAATAAGTTTTTACGTAATTTATCAATTAGAACTTTAAAGCCATTAGGCTTTGTTGTTGCATCTCTCAAAACCCTACTATCAGCTACTGAACCTTCTCATCATTGATAAATGTACACAAACGTACCAAATCTATCAACTATTCTAAGCACATTGGTAGAAATTTTTTCTTTTCTATTTTTGTAATGAGTCTTTTTATCTTTAGACACTGTTATTTTAATATGGGTGCCATCTAGTGCACCTAAACAACCCGACATGAAATACAAATGTTTTAACGTTAATATATGATTAATGTGTAACTTCAAACCTAATTCAAAATTATTTTAAAGGATTACCACAAAAAACTTCTAAGGTATTTCCAAGCAGTTTATTGTTATTGGTTCAGAATCCACAATCATCATTGGGTAAAGTTTTAAGATGGCAGACAAAACTTTATGAAAAATCTTACTAATGGTTTGCTTTGATCTAGTTCAATCAATGCTTTGGTCTCTATTTTTCATACAATCTACACAAATATTGAGAAAAACAACCACTATATCTTCTATTATGACGAATCTAGTTTCTTTTAAACCAACATGCCTTAACAAATTACATAACATACCAAAAGTTCTCGTATCCATTCTTATAGTGCATATTGCAGTCCTGTCACTATAAAACAATTTGTTAAGTTGTTCCATTTGTAACCTCATTCTAATATAAATTAGATCTCTACTAGGATTTTTTACCTTACAGGAGGTAGAGTCATCCAAACTAAGTTCTAATACTTTTGCAACTGTTACAACACTTACTATAGATCTAAACAGCCAACATATTACACTTACTAACCATAACAATCCCTTAGGGTCATCATCAATGTCCCACGAGTCCTCATCCCATTGAATGTCAAATTCCTCAAGATCCATACTATCCATTACGACTACAAATGAAAAAAACGAGTAAATAAGAACTTCTGGACAAAAAAAAAAATATTTTTTAACATATAAATGATTATTCTTGAACAATCAAATACTAATATCAAATTAAATCTTATTATTCTTGCAAAAATTTAAGTCCATAATTTGCAAAAAATTTGAATACTGAAAGAAGATTCCAATTTGTAAACTACACATGAGAAAGCATTTCACAACCTTGCTTCTACCATATGAAAAAATTTTAAAAGGTGAAATAAAAACGTGCATAAAAATAGTACCATGAAGCAGTAAAAAAGAGATAACCGATTAAACATGATCAAGAGGAAAATAGGAATGATGCCATGATACACTTGAGATTAAGATAAGAAAAGTATTAGACATATGATAAATTTTGAATAATTCTAATGAATAGCAGAATGATCAAAAACTGTGACAAATATTTAATATAGCACAAAAGGTAAGTAGTTGCAGCACAACAACTTGATAAGATTAGATACTAAGTGCTAAAAGAATAAAATTACAAATGTAAGGTGTAATGCCCAGGACTGATTTGAGATCATAAATAATATTTGATGAAAGGTACAAGTGGAATTATCAAAAGAATAAGGCTTTAGGACACACTGTTGCAGCCTTAACAGACCGAAGTGGCTCGAGGGAGTACCCCGAACCCTAGATAGCCAAGGAAAATGGTATAGTATCGACGAGCGATTTAAACTATGATTTTTAGTGATGAAAGAAGTTGGATCAGGAACAGTTTTCGGTACAGCTAGCAATCGAGCTGAGAAAACCGAATCGACGTAGGAGACATCCAAAAAGTCAACGGAGCGTGTCAAGGACCTATATTTAATGTGTAGAACAACCCTTAAGCGATTTCGGGTTGAATTAAATGGATTTAAGGTCAATTTGACCAGCCGGGCCTAAGTGTAGTTTTTTTAAATTTGCCCGAGGGAGGTCAAACCGATATTTTTTTCGGAAGTTTCAAGAATGAAATGAATAGTACAAGACTTGTGGTCCTTAGTGGTATATTTGGAAAGATCGGGGGTGTATTGGTAGGGGCTAAAAAGTCAAATGAAGAAATCAGGGGCCAAAGTGCAAAAAATGGAAAATGCATAGTGTGAACGCGCAAGGGAGAATTCGGCCGCCGCCTTCCACGCACATGGCCGTCGTTTCCGGTGATGGGACGGCCGAGGTTTGCTTGGGGGAGGTCGTATACGGCCGTGGGAGTCTTGGGGAGCAAGGGTGGCCGGTGATTGGCCGGATTTTGGTCGGGTTTTGGGTATAAAAGGGAGGCCGAGGGTTTTGATTTTTGGGCTTCAAATCGATCGCGTTTTCGGATGGTTTTGGGAAAGTGATTAAGGGGTTTATGATCCTTGCAACAAGGAGAAGAAAATGGGAGTGTTTTGAGGTATTTTGGAGCAGTGTAGAGGCCGATCGAAGCTCGGCCGAGAATGGGTGGCGGACCGCCTTCTGCCACCTGCAACTGGCCGTTTGGGCCACTTTCCGGTGGCCTTTCGGCCTCAAACCGGTGTCAATGGGATCGATTCAAGAAGGGCTTCAAGGCGGTACCCTTGTTTTGGTCATCGGAGGAGTCGCCGGCGGCCAGATCTAAGGAAGAAGACGGTGGCGCGTGGCTGCACGCGCCAGTCTTCACTCGCACCCACGCGCTAGGCGCGTGAGGGCGCGTGGATTGGGGCATTTCGGTAATTCCAATTCCAGTATTTTTGTTAATTTATTTTAGGAATTAACATGTTAAAATATTTTGGAAAATATTTGAGGAGATAATTATCTTGGAATTATCTAGGTGAAAATTGGAGAAAAATAGAGAAAATTATGAAAAAATTGAGGAAAATAGATTCTAATGATTTCTTAATTAAATATGATGTTTAGGAAGTATCTTGGCTTGAGATTGAGTACAAGTTCAAGTATTTGGGGTTTGGCACGCAAATCGAGGCCGTGCACGAGGATCGAGGCAATCCAAATTCATTCGAGGTGAGTGGCTTGATTCTAGCTTATCCTTGTCTTGAAAGTGTTTTTAAAATGCTTTGGTGAGTTCTAGTGAGTAATTTTACCCTCCTAGACTTAGCTTAGTTATAAGGTCTTTACTTTCGTTCGTTGTATCGATTTTCACTACATTGCATTAACTATTTATTTTTAAAATGTTGGTGCATGGCGTGTAAATTTTCATATCATGAGGAGTCATGTTCAATCGCATCATTGGGTCTGTGTGGGGCGATGTGGGGTCTACTTGAGGTTGGGATAATGCTAATCCAGGTGAACGGGTGTCACACTGGGGTACTCGAGGGAATAATGTTAAACCAGGTGAACGGGTGTCACGACGGTGCACCCGAGGGATTAACATTGGACCAGGTGAACGTGTGCCACAGTGGGGCATTCGAGGGATTAGGCATGTCAAGGTGATATCTCGAGTTAGACGTGTCTTGCATGTTGTCGTTTGTCTGAGTATGTCATGATCGTGTGTCTCTCATGTATTGTGTTAACTGTTTCATACCTTCACTTAGATGGTTTATCATCTAACATGGGTTATGCCCCTGGAACATTTGTTGTTCCAGCCAGGGACTGCTACAAGGGCAAGGACGTGGCCGGTTGAGGGCCAATGGTGCTTAGTTTGATAGCCGTTGTAACGTTTGGAGGTTTTAGTATGAATTACAAGTGGTGAATGAACAGTTGTATATTAGCAATGTTATCATTTGATCTGTATTACGTATTTTGCTATGGAAATACAATGTAAGTACTATGGTGTTTTGGTATTAATGTATCCGCTGTGTTGTATTAAGACTCGTTTAGTTTAAGATTATTGATCTTGATAGTTAAACAGGCAAGGCTGGGGTTCGCGGGGTTTTGTACCTGCATGTGAAGATTGTTCTTGATATACCGCGCGTGTTGAACTATCCCGGGAATACCCTTATAGTGACACGCCTGGTGAGACGGGGTGTTACATAAGGCATCTGACACTATAAAAGTACTGATGTAAAATTACATAATTGAATTAACATAATTGGGACAAGGCTCGTCCAGAATGAACTAACCAGGTGATGTATAGGTAAAATGGATAACTACTACAATCCACAATATATATATATATATATATATGGGTAGGTAACTATCACAACATGTTGCTGTTGTGGTAAGGCAATACAGTCCCAAGAATGCAAAATGCAAGTTCTAATGGGTTTTGCTGTTGAATTTTAGAAAAATGGAAGGAACAACCATAGTTTCTGGATTCTTTGAATTTCTAGATATTATAATATTATAATTGAAATGTTTTGAATCAAGGTTCACTTGAAAAAAATTAAGACCAAAATAAATAAAGGTAAAGCATAAAAGAAGAAATCACAAAAGATTAAGATATCCTCTCATATAGTTCTCCTGGAAACCCTGTCATCTAGGCCTCCAAAACTCTTTTGAATGCAATATTGGTCGAATTATGCCAACTAATATTTATAATTGATACCTTAAAATTCAGAACAAACAATTTCAAAAGACACAAATGCCTTCCTATCTGTTAGCTTTAACCTTTATAAATAGGGGCGACTCTCCACGTTCTAAATATGCAAAACTTTTATAAAAATTACCTAAATATTTCTCTATTTTTTGAGTAAAACTTATTTAAACATCAAAGGACTCATGCAAGAGATACCATACATCCTTAATCATTTTCTGTCTTACAATCTTTTAAAAACTCGATGATGAATCTTTTACAATTATAAATATGTTGTTGTATATCGATAATAACAATAATTTTAAAGATAAATTATACTAATCTCTTTCTTTCGCATAGGATTAAATTGAAATTACTTCCCTTCATATTAAAAAATTATAGAGATTTGTCTCTATATTAAATAATAAAATTAAAAAATACTATTTTAAGATGTTTAATTCACAATAAAAGAATCTGGTGAATATCCCTTTTTTGTTTCAACATCCACGATTGTACTACTAGCTTTTCGACCATAACTATTTGCAAATCTTCTTTTCAACCATGGTTCGTGTTTGCCAAAACAACTACTAATTATCATAGTATAAATCACCACAAACCCTCATTCTTAGATAACATGGATGTGAATATTATTTTTGATAAAACAACAATATGAAAATATATTTTAATATCTTACCTATCATTATGTATATTTACATTAATAACTCCCAATATCTATTAAGATACATAGTGGATGGTCTTAATAGCTAGGTTAATGGATAATCTTGTCCATGAGAGAGAGAGTAAGGGAGGGAGGGGAGAATGAGGGAAAGCCAGCAGCCAAAACACAAAAAGAGAAGTTTGTCATATAAAGACTAATATGAGGGCTTTTTTTAGCATTTCTCAAAATTTAATGGTTGTTTATTAAAGAGATATATAGAGTGAAGAAGCATCACTACTTTTTAAAATCTTTTAAGAGTATCCATCATAATTTTCAAAAATTGAGAAATATTGGTCACTCACTTGAATAATAAAGCTTACTTTAAGGGTGTTCGGTGTACTTTACATCATTTTAATAATAAATATTTTACTAATAATATTACTATAAGAATATAATACAATACAATGCAATGCAATACAACGTAAGTATAAGCATTTTAATCAAAATGCTAAAAAAGCAGATAGATTATATTTTATGAAACTTAAGAGGTGTCTTAATTTGCATTGCATTGCATTGTATATATCATTAAGTACTATATATTTAATGTGGTGTCCAATATTTCCACCTTTTTTTATATAAGCAAATGCAAAATGCTAGATAGATTTTTAGTGCTATCCCTACTAACATTATCACTCACAATTCATATCCATCTTCTTTTTATAAACAAATACTAAATTATTTGGTGTTACAAAATTTTATCAATTTTTTTAATTTTTTTTTTAAGAATGTCTTTTATATATCTCACTTCAAAAATAGACCCACCCATGAAACTACCTTCTACCGGTGACCCAAGAAATTTAGCTTTATGCCAAAGCTTGCTTCAATTAAAATTTAACTAAATTAAGATTACCAAACATCATTTTTTATTTGTATATACAAAAATTCTAAATAAATCTCTAATCATCTATACCCACTATATATTCAATAATAATTACGAGACCCATTAAACATGGAAAAGCAAAAACTAAAACTGAATTAAAATTGAACCAATTCTCATGACCCAAACCCCCTTAATCTCACTCAAAGGAGGGCAAAGCAAAAATTCTAAACCTCTCAAATAATCTTTTGTTTGAATACATAATCCACCATATTCAAAAATAGTTACAGAACACTCTAAACACAAAGAAGTAGAAACTGAAACTGAAAAAATTAAAATTGAACTAATTCCCTTGAAAAGTACTCAACATCTGATCATCTATGTAATATTGACAACTTATCTGCAAATATTCCTTCCTGCAAAGGGAAGAGGAGAAGGAATGAGAGAGGCCCTGTACCTTCAAAATTTACCAGGTACAAATGAATCCATCTATCCATCCCACAACAAAACAACATATACGCCTTATCTAACAGGTTAGGATCCCCAGCCTACCCTCGCTGCTATCTTGATCACCAAGAAGACGATGAAAAAGAACTAAAAAAGAACCAAAAAAAAAAAAATCTTCCACTTCCTGTCTGGAAGGTGAAACTAATGGGCCTGTAGTTTACATATTACAGTTAATAATTCATCCTACAAGGTTAGTCACTTATTTTGACTATAAATGGCTCCACACATTTTTGTCCCACCTTGAATGAAAACGAGGTTGTCGGTGAGTCTTAGCTAGCTCTCAGTAAGACCAACCTCAGACTTAGCTCCTTCGTCCACGGGTAGGTTTAGATCAGGTAGCGCAAAATTATTCTCCTGATTTATGTTCCGCTGCTGCATTTCGGAAGAACCATCGGGTGTAGGCAGTTGTTGCATGGAGTCATGACCGTCAGTTCTCACATCCAGTTGCAGGATTGAAGGAATCGGGTCACAAGATGGTGCTATCTTTTGCTGTGCTTGATCGGGGACTGGAATGGGGGATCCTATTATAGGCACCCTTTCTGCTGCTGGCTGTGATTCCAAATCAAGCTGCAATGGTTGTATTCCATGTAGTATATTAGATGAGAGTCCAAATACAGGAAAATATATACAGGCCGGAAATATATTTTGCGTAACAGAGAGAGCAAGTTGATAGTTCGATGCATTTAAATTTTTGCAGCAGACAAGCCAGAGTTGCTTGATGATCAACAAACAGTAATTATTCATTGCAGGAGTGAACCCACATCCAAACAGTGCCCTCTATCAAGAGAAACAGATAATATTTCCTTTAACTAATAAAAAATGGAATGAATGCATGATGTTGCAGTTGGCACTTAATCCTACAGAACAAAAATCGCATACCAATGACATGGTTGCATTCTAGGTATGCAGTTGCCGTTCTATACTACTGATGCTGAACATCAGAAATGCATGATATCTGTCTGCCTTGCATGTAAATTTTCTAGGTGAGACAACAGAATCTCGGTCCTAGGAGGGTTTGACAAAAAAGATGTATTTAAAATGATTCTGTTTCCCCTTTGAATGAAGACCTCTTATTTCATTGCTGCCAAACACAGAAAATTATAGTACGACACGGCCATACAGGAATGGCCATGAGATATGGACAGTTATATTATTATATTCCACAATTGCATGTCACGTGGGTCTTGTCAGAGAACCAATAGAAATGAAGTTTTATTCCTTCTAATGTTTCCTTATATTTGTTCACATGCCTTATCCTTCCTTCCATCTAATGCAATGTCATATATTTGTACTAACACAGTCCAACGAAATATACGACATTAATGACTTGACTGCTTGTAGGCAGTTTTTTTATATCCTAGTTTTGACTAGTGACAATGTCGGTTGGATTTCTCAAATTCAAACATCCTAAATAACAAAATAACAAATGCAAAATCTGCCAATATATACATATATATATAAACAAGATATAAAACCTTAGTCTCACTTGGTGGGGAGGTATATGTATACATATATGTATAAATAAACTTCATAAAAAGGTAAAAATCAGAAACTTCTATACCCAAAATGGAACGTTTTCTACTTAGAAACTTCTATTTGCAAGGTCTACCTTTTAAGCTTCGCTTTGGTTGGCATTTAGTTTCCAATTTTATACCAAATATTTATGAGCAACAAAATTTTAACCTTACACTACTGATTGTGGGACTTATTCCTGTAACACCTACCACTCAAGGAAAGTCATTTAGTGATCAGTATGTCAAAAATGATATTTGCATAGAAAAGCTGATGCTTCAGATTTATTAATTTATCAACATAGAGCTAGTAATCTTCATGCTCATTTGCATCGGGAACTTCCATGAAATCAAGTTATTTAGCATTCAAAATAATATTGCAAGGCAATAGCATTGCATCCACTCAGATAATTGTGAGTGGTATGCCATTATCAATGACAAAAACATACAAATGAATTTTCAGCTGTCATTTATAAGATTCTGTAACTGGATTTTGCAGCACATCTTTTGACAAAAATCTTCACTTATTTATTTAAACAAGGATATCTGTGCCTCTGCCAATAGCATTCATATGAAAATCTAAAACCCCAGATACCATAAAGAGAGAATGAGTTTTTGGTTATTAACGAGTACACAGAAATCTGTGTGGGCTCAACCCCAAGGAGATTTGAACCCTGTTTCGGAAGAAGGCCATTATAGTCTCTCATCACTAGGCCAACCCTCAGCGCTAACAGAGAATGAATTGTATACAACAAGAAATACAATAAGATGAAGAATAAGAATCAGGGATAACACTACCTTGAGTCTCTTTAAGCTTTCATTCGCAGCCCTCTGTTTCTCCAAATTAACAGCTAAGGTTGCCAACTCCTGCTCAGAAGAGAATCTAGAAGTCATTATTCAGTATTGTCAACTAGCAAAACAATCTGGACAACTTGATCCAGAATTTAAAGCCATACCATCTTCAAATGCGTTCTTTCCTTTAAAAGCAAGATCTCCTGCTCCTTAAGTTCAGCTAATGTCTGCAGCAGCCACACAAACAACATTATAACTACCGATATGAAAAGAAAGAACGGGATAAGAAAAAAGAAAGAAAAAGAAAATACAAAACAAACAAAATAAAGAAAAAGGCAAAAATGAAATTAAAGAAATAAAAAATTCTGATTTAGAATCTTGAATGATTGGACGTAAGATATTGATATTAATGTTTCTTATAACAACTAGGCATTTAGCTAAACGATTTTATGGATGGTTTCATCTTTTTCTTTCAGCAAAATGGTACTTTCCAAATTTTAAAAAGGTATTTACACTACATTTATCCAATGTGAATATTTTATGGTCTTGTCAGGGAAAATATAGCAGATGTCCCATGGAAATCTATAAAATTTACATCCATGGTCCAACCATATGCAATTGGCCATCAAATGTCCCATTGGCATTCCTAGAAGAAGTAGCAGAATGTGGTTGATCCATAGCCCAGTAACCAAATCAAGATTTTTAAAATCATAACTACCTTCTTCTTTCTTGACCTTTTGATGGCGGGTGTTTCACTAGTAGCAGCAACCTGCATCATTCCAATCATTAGATATTCAAGTATTAAATGACCTCCACATTTATTTGTAATTTGCTCAACTGAACAGATGGAAAGCATTTATGATTAGATTAAATATTTTAATTGCAGGCTATACCGGGCTGTGTTTCTAGATACGAATAAACCATACACCATGATTTTACCCACTAAAGCATATTTAAGGACTCGTGTTACCACTTCAATAACAAGCACAGTATCATGAAGCACAGAAACTCAACAAAATCATGATAGGATAAAAGAGGGGTGAAGCAATTATTTGGTAATGCAAGACCGCTTACAAGTTTAGTTTGGTGGGCTGGGCCTCCACCTCGAGACCAAACAGAGCTCTTCGACATCGCAAAATTTCCAATGCCAAGAGCCCTTGGCAGGGGGTGCTTCTAATTCACAAACCCTTGTTGCATGAAACATTAGTTTGACTTAAATTCTACTTTTTCCGGACCCACCACCTACCCTAAAAGCTAACCCAACAGGCTGTCATCCAATGGAACAACAGCCCCAATCGAGACCTCAGATCTTTCTTCTTCTTTTTTGTTTTTTTTTAGACTCATAACAAGAAAGTGAAGAAAGTGAATTCTCCAACTTTTGACTGTGTTAGAGGGGATCAAACCAAACTTTGAACATTACACTACACACAAGTAACGGTCTTGGTCAAGCTGTCATGGTATTGTATAATCACAACCCAGTGAACATGTTTGTCTCGACGTCCCCCACCCATCCAATGACCAGACGGAACGACAATTGTGCGGTGCCTCGAAAGATGGCCAAGTATATACAGGACAAACAGACACGGTCAGATGCCTTCATACAACGGCGAGCACAGGATATCATTCCCTACACACATATATTATATATATAAAATAAAGTGCACAAAAATGAACCTTTTGTTCTTTTGACAAAATGTAATTATAAATTAATACACTCTCAATTGAGACACAAAAATTAAATCTTGCGATGATTTTAACATATCTGAAATTGCAATCAACAATCAAAATAGCCCAAAGCCAAAGCTAGTGAGGATTGTTAGTTTGAAAAATAGAGTTTTTTTAAAAAAATAAATAAATAAATATTTTTGTTTTTGCATTAAGGAGTATTAAAAAAGGTAATTAATTATTATTTTAAAGTGCACAACCACTCCCCCCACTCCACCAAACTTATCACAGTCCCATCCCATTTGCCATGAAAACACGCCACCGTCGCCCGAGTTATTCTCGGACAGAATTGCCCAGAGTGTGGACATAGGGTTGACCCTAAACTGGGGTGTTTTTAGTCATTCGACAAAACCAATGACCTCGGACACTGAGTTGACGAAACTGCCCTTGAGAAGGAGGGGTGTTTTCGTCTTTGGGCCACGAACATAACACACAATAATGGGTTTCGGCTGGTGGGCAGAAGAAGAAGAAGTAGTGGTGAGAGAATGAGAAGAAAACGTGATGAGTCATTCAATTTTCGGCCTCTGACCGCAAGCTTCGAACTAAAGTCACACCCCACAAAAAGTAATTTATTCTTTTTTTTTATTTAATAAAAGCGGCAGCTCAGAGATTAGGGTAGTTTGGTGATAGCTTTACGTGACGGTAGGAGGGAGGACTCTCCCGGCCGGAGATCCGTGGAGATTCCCTTGGCTTTGTGGTGTTGTGAATTTTGCAGCGGCGACGGAGGTTGGAGAGCGAGTTTGCGTGGATGCTTTTGGAAAATTAGGGAAAGGCGTGAATGAGAATGACAGCGGAACCGTGTGACGTACCTAGAGCATCGGACATATCGGGGTGAGATAGCGCCGGCCGGCGGAAAAGTGTCGCCGGCCGCCGGATAGTGAGAGAAGAGGGGGAAGGCGCGGGAACAAACCTTAGATCTCGCTGCGTCGAGCGGCGAGGGCGCGGGGCGGCTGGACTCCTCGAAACCGTCGGCGGCGCCTCCGCTGGCGGAGGTGGCGCCACTCCAGGAGAGCGGCGTGGTGGGGCTAGACCTCGGCGCCGGCTTCTTGGCGGCGTGGAGCGTCGTTCTGGAGCGGCGCTGCCTGACGGTCCAGTCGAGAGGCAAAGCCGGCGGCGGCAGAGGAGGATGAGAGTGGCTACTCTTCTGCGGCGGGCGCTGGGGGGCGTGGCGGAGACTCATGAGGAGCTCCGCCACCAGGGAGTCTTCGGTCATGGCGGCTTTGACCCAATCGTCGTCGGCCATCGATTCGTTCGCGTCGGAGGGAAAGGGAAAAGGGAAAAAAGAATGGTGGCGAAGAAAATCGGATTGAGAGAGAGAGAGAGAGAGAGAGAGAGAAATAAATGTGGGGATGCGTTTGTTTGTTTGTAGGTATTTATATTTATATTTATATATATAATAAATAGACACATAGATATAGGAGGAGTAGGATTATTAATTAGTAGGAGATTGAGATGGAGATGGAGATGGAGATGGAGGTGGCAATATATCATATATCACAACCCTCGCGTCGCCGTTGGTGTCCAAAGAACTCCTCCACTCCGCCCCCACCCCACGCCAGGCATTAGGCAATGGCCCCCACCCCACGACGTGGCACTCTCCTCTATTCCCTCCCTTTTCCTTCTCATTCTCATCTTCCCAAACATACCCTCCCAATTTCCCCCTCCTCTTGCTTCATATTTTTGCAGTATAACAAGAAGAAGATCTCCCAACAATGTTGCTTCAACTAATTGTGTTTGATTCCTAGTAGTCTCCTTCTTCATCTTCCATTAGCTCTTTAATAATTATTTAATAAAATTAAATTAAGTCAAATTTAATACAAAATAAAAAATAATTCAAAATATTGGCGACGATTTAATGGAATCCATTATTAGTAATGGGGGGGGGGGGTGCTGGGGCTAATTTGAAAAAGGTGAAGGATGATATAGTGCAATATAAAATTTAAGGAGTGTTTAGACTAAAAAATTAATATTCAAAAATGATAAATTTATTATCTATTTTCATTTTGACGTAATTGTTCTTTTCTCATTATTTTTATAATAAAAAATTAATTACACTAATCACTTATGAGGTTTGGCATAATTATAAAAATCACCCTTTTAGTTTGAAAAACTACAATGATCTCCTATATACCATTAGAAAATGAGATAAATTAACCATTTTACCCCCTTTTTTTTTCTTTCTCCTATCTCATTTCTTTCTTTATATTTTCTCTCTTGTTTTTCATTTTCATTTATCTAATTATAGAAGAAATAAAAAGAAAAGGTTACCACCATCCACCAATGCCCATCATCATATCTTTAAGTTACCTAATGATATGCTAGATTTTGGGTTCGATCAAACCTAATTGCTAAGTTCAACTAAACCTAGTTGTTTTCTATTATTACGTAGAGAGAGAAAACAACAACAATGTTGCTAATCAAAGCTCTCGTTGTTGTCGATTGTTGATAAAAGAATCTTAATTTAAATTTGTTGATATTATCACAAATATGACGAGATAAAGAGTAACAGAGACCCAAACCCCTTTGTCACCAAATACACCATTATTGTGAAGAATAGTAATCATTTGCGTAATTGGAGTTGAAGATTAAACAACTGAAACCATGTTATTAGCAATGAGGAAGAAGAGAGAAGAAAAATATGGAGTTAAAAGCTAACTTCAATAATTAACAATGGTTAAGGGTTCAATAAGAAGAAATGAGAAAATAAAAACTTGTTGAAGAAAAAAGTTGGCAATTCCGTTGCATGGAAGAAGGGAGTTGTTAAAACAAAGAAAAAGAAAGAAAGGTCGGGGAAAGATAAACGAAATGAAGATAATGAGGGCATTTTGGCACTTTTTCAAAATTTAACAACAATTATCAAATCATGAATGGTTAAATGTATAAACTTTTAAATATTAGAAGAGATCATTATCATTTTTTAAGCTAATAAGTGTGTTTGTCTCTAATTGAATAAAATCTCAAGAAATGTTAGTGTAATTTACTAAATAATAAAAGGTTAAAAACCTTGGGATTGGTCTAATTTTGATTCTAAAATTTATTTTTTTTTTCAATTTCAAAACCAAATTAATAAAAGTATATACCAGGATTTATTTTCTATTTTATTTTCTGAAAAGGTTAAAAATAAAATAAGAATGAAGCATTAATATCCTTTATTTATTGGCACGCAGACCCCACTAGTTTTAAAAATAGGTAAGAGATCTCAATCGAGTTTCTGTATATTGCCGCCATATAATCCTCTATGGTTATTGTCAACTTAAGTTGTTGTTAGTTGCCGGTGGCGGACTTAGCTTAAAAGACTATTTTGCCCCTAATTGCATAATAATATGATTATTACTAAAGTAATACTAACATTTTTATCCCCTTAAGTTCGAGTAATTGCTATTTCTCTATTAAATGAAGTCACAGTTCATCACCGTATTAAAAAATATGTTTTCAGGGGGTATATATATATATATATATTTGGTAATTACAGTAAGTTATAAAATGATTTGGCAACTAACCACAGTTTAAAGAACTAATTTGACCAAATTACTCAATTAAAATAACTAAAATTTAATCAAGTTTAGTTTATTAGAAACTTAAGACATTTTAGTAAATTAATTAATGTAATTACTGTTGTACATGTCAACCTAAGTTTATAGCAATTACAGTTTCATTAATTAATAATTTGAAACACTTACTAATATTATTACTCTAAAATAATCATATATCTTGATCGATTCAATTTATTTTATTAAAAATTAAAATATTAGTATTACACAAAATTTAATTAAAATCAAACTAGATTAATCGAAATAATCCATTTAGTTAAAAAAAAAAATTGGTTTTAATTGTACACGAGTCACCCGTAACGTAAGGGCTTAAGCCTTATGTTATAGGTAAAATATCATTTTTGCCCTCGATATTGTTCACAGAGGATTCACTACTTTGTATGTTTTATTGTCATAAAATTCTTAGTTTATGGGATGTACAATATAGTGAAAGTAAGTGTACAATAGAGTGTATAAATTTATGTATAAATTGTACTTTTGTAATTTAAACCTAACAAAATCACAATATATTCAAATTATGTAATCAACATAAATATCATAACATTATAAAAGTAGAAGGAAAGTTTAAATTACTTAAAAAATAAAAAACTTAAGGACTGATACTCAATGATACTTGAAATCATACGATTTCAATCAATATCAACTAGAGTGTACCACAACGTATGAACAATTATTTACTATTAACAAGTATATATATATTATTAAATTTGATTTAGTAAATTTAAATTTAGGACAATTTAAATAATTATTTACATCTATCCTGTCACGACCCAAAATCTGATATGTCATGACCGGCACTAATCCCTAGGCCCAGCGGCCCCACAATGGACTAGTAAGCCTCTTCTCTAGCTTGATTTGAATAAGACAATACTATTGACAAGATTTAGAACATGAATAAAATACTAATTCACCTTCTAACATAATATTTCAATATTCCGTAAACAGCAGCTGTACAAAATATCTATCACACTGCTGTCATAAATACATATATGTTCCCGTACCTCGGGCCTTTGGCACAATTATGTGCCAACAAAAATAAAAGACAAAACATCCGACTCTACAACACGAGCACGTCTCCACAGAGCATTCTATATTACATCCGGAATCAAAAGAGGGTATGATATCATACCAGAAGATCTGCTGGACCAATAATCAAAAGGAGAATTCCCTGAAAATATTTTTAATAAAAAGGGGTGAGTCTTGTGGACTCGCGAGTATAAGGTATGTCATGCCCACTAGGAGAGTATACAATAAAATGCTAAGATGATCATCATGAATGCAATAACATAATAACAATATAAACAACAGTAATATGTACCATAAGTTTAAATAATTTGAGGTTTCAAAGAAAAACATAGTGTAGGAAAAATAGGTGCTTAAAGACAACCCCCACAAGCTGTTCCCTAACCACCTAAATCTCTTATACTTTTATATGAGATGCATGCACTGATCTTGAGGACACACTAGTAGAAACTGGCCTAACGCCTATATATACACATGCACACAGGTATATATATCATCACATACATCATCATCACACAATATCATCATAACGGCCCACGTGATAGCAGTGCTAAAACATACTATCCGTGTCTCTCATGGCCTTGGCATGCCAAGCCTCACAGTACCATGATCTTTTCCTGCTGTGAGTCACCAGGGAATCTACTAGATAGTCCTCTAATAATAATGCAAATGATACCCTAATTTATGCACAAATCATAATCATTTATCATTTCATGTGGTGTTTAAAATACACCATTCATGCAATATTCCATATTCTCAAAACAAGAAACCAATTAGGGTATATTTCAGCTTATGTCTCTCCCAGTAGGATGAAAATATTTCATGCAAGTTCGAAGCATTTAAAAGTATTTTCTACGATTTGCATATAAAAATCATATACAAGTTATGCATATAAAATCAGTACAAGTTATAACATTTATGCATGAAACAATATATATGTGTAGAATATAAAGTAAACATAACATATCCTGTCTACTCGCCTGGGAAACAATGACTCAAGTCCGAGTCTGGGGAGAAGATCGAGCAAAATCCTGAGAGTCTGATCCTACAATAAATAGAATGGTGTGGTCACATTTAGGTAACAAGAGTAACGATGAAATGAATTTACTGAAAACCCTAACCATTACCTAACACTCTGAATAGATTATTTTATACCTTTGCTCACGCAATATTCGAATCTGGCGTCATGGAATTCGTCGAGACAAGCCATCGACTACGTCATCATGCCTCGCCTTGCATGCTACGCGTAGGTGTATAGTGGAGCTACACACCCACTTATAGGCTGCAATTTCATAATATATATATATATTTACCCATAAACTAGTTTTCTTTTAATATAGATAATATAGTTTTATTTAAATTCCTTCTTTATTAAAAAATACATATATATTTATATTTATAACTAAATTGATAAATTTTCTTAAAAACTTAATAATTAAATAATAATTTAATAAATTATTTAAAAGGAATAATTTCAATATTCTAGCCTCAGAATAGAAGGAATCCATCAGAAATCAGGATTCGAAATAATCTCACGTCATCATCATAGGCTAGCCTAGAACGCACTCGGGGTCAGTCTTACTCGGCCTCGAGTCATCTAATAGGGCTTCTTTCTTAGGACTCCGATCAACAAAATGACTCGCCAATCATATTGCCAATTCTAGGAGGCCTAATGAGAACCCAAATTAGACTAATCTCGATATCCTGAGTAAGATCAACCTAACCAAGTCATCCTAGGTTCACGGACAAGCGACAAGGGAGAACAAGCCGAGTGGGCCAACCCAAGGGCTGCCACGACTAGGTCAGTCATGCCCAACACATTGGGCCATCCTAAAACCCAATCGGGCCCCGCCATCCTAGGCTAACACCTAACCCGACATGCCCAACCCCAAAAAGCCCTCATTTATTTATTTATTTATTTTATTTCCTTTTTATTTATTTATATTTTTCCTTTCTTTTCTTTTTCCCTTTTCTTTTCTTCTTTTTTTTTATTTTTCTTTTCTTCTTTTCTCTTCTTTTTTTTTGGAATCTTTACATTCTCCCCCCTTATAAAAATTCGTCCTCGAATTTCACGGAAACAAATAAGGGTATTTCTCTTTCATGGCATCTTCCATCTCCCAAGTGGCCCCACCCTCACTATGGTTGCTCCACTGGACTTTAACGGAAGCTATTTCTTTAGATCTAAGCTTTCTGACCTGCCTATCTAAGATCTTAACAGGTCGCTCTTCATATTGCAAGCTGGGTTGAATCATAGTGGGTGCTGTCGGAGGCAAAACATGAGAGGGGTCTCCAATAACCCTGCGTAACATCGACACATGAAATACGGGGTGCACTCCAACCATCGACGACGGTAGTTCCAGCTCATAGGCTACCTTCCCAATCCGCCTAAGGACTCGAAAAGGTCCAACATACCGGGGACTGAGTTTACCTCTCCTCCCAAACCTCACTACACCCTTCATAGGTGATACTTTAAGATATACCAAATCATCAACTGCAAACTCTAAGGGTCGGCGCCTACGATCTGCATATGACTTCTGACGACTCTGAGCTGTCAAAAGCCTATCACGAACTACCTGGACGATCTCCATGCTTTGGCCAACCAGATCTGGGCCAATAAGTCGTCTCTCACCAACCTCAAACCAACCTAAGGGTGACCTACATCGTCGACCATATAGCGCCTCGTAAGGTGCCATTTGAATGCTGGATTGATAACTATTGTTATATGCAAATTCGACATACGGCAAATTCTTCTCCCAACTACCCTTGAAATCAAGGGCACACGCCCTAAGCATGTCCTCAAGTATCTGGATAGTCCTCTCCGACTGGCCATCCGTCTGGGGGTGAAATGCAATACTCAATGCTAACTGCGTACCCAAAGCCTCATGAAATGAGCCCCAATACCGAGAAGTAAATATGGACCCTCGATCAGAAATAATAGAAATGGGTACTCCATGATACCGTACAATCTCATGAATAAACTTCTGAGCTAACTGAGAAGCAGTAAATGACGTACGTACAGCAATAAAACGAGCTGTCTTCGTTAGGCGATCTACCACTACCCATACTGAATCATGTCCTGTAGGTGACCTCGGCAATCCTGTAACCATATCCATGGTAATATGCTCTCATTTCCACTCTGGAATTGGGATACTCTCCAACAAACCTCCTGGCCTCTTATGCTCGGCCTTCACTTGCTGACAAACTTGGCAAGTTAAACACGTGCGAGTAACATCTTCCTTAAGGTGCGGCCACCAAAACAATTGTTTTAGGTCCTGGTACATCTTAGTAGTCCCTGGGTGAATGGCAAATCGAGAGTGATGAGCCTCCGTAAGGATCCTACTCCTCAACTCGTCCACCTCGGGAACACAAAGCCGAGCCCTAAATCTTAACACTCCAGAAGAGTCAATAGAAAAATCCAATGCCTTACCTTCCCCGACTTCTTTAATGATCTTGGCTAGACTAGGGTCCTTAGCTTGAGCCACCTTAATCTCCTCTATCAAAGCAGACTTGAGTTCGATGTGCGCCAAAAATCCCCGAGATTCTGATATCTCTAAACGTGCACCACTCTGCTCTAAACTATGTAACTGCTCCACTAACGGTCTCCTCCAACTAGAAATATGAGCAAGGCTACCCATAGACTTCCTACTCAAGGCGTCTGCTACTACGTTAGCCTTTCCTGGGTGATACAAAATATGGATATCATAGTCCTTAAGGAGTTCCATCCACCTACGTTGTCTCAAATTCAGGTCCCGCTGGTCAAAAATGTACTTAAGGCTCTTATGATCCGTGAACACCTCGCAGGTCTCGCCGTACAAGTAATGCCGCCATATCTTGAGAGCAAATACTACGGCAGCCATCTCGAGGTCATGAGTAGGATAGTTCTGCTCATGTTTCTTCAACTTCCTAGAAGCATACGCAATAACTCTCCCACGCTGCATCAACACACATCCTAATCCAACCCTCGACGCATCACAGTACACGGCATAACCCCCACTCCCTGACGGTAGGGTCAACACTGGCGCTGTAGTCAAACGCCGCTTCAACTCATTGAAGCTTTGCTCACATGCATCTGACCACTCAAATTTTACATTCTTTTGGGTGAGTCGCGTCATCGGCGCTGCAATTTTAGAAAAATCCTTCACAAAGCGACGGTAGTATCCTGCTAGGCCTAGGAAACTGCGTATCTCGGTGACTGTAGTGGGTCTAGGCCACTGCGCACCGCCTCTATCTTTGTTTGGTCCACCTGAATCCCTTGACTAGACACCACATGCCCCAAAAAGCCAACACTATCTAGCCAAAACTCACACTTTGAAAACTTGGCATATAGCTCATGCTCACGAAGGGCTTGCAAAACCGTCCTAAGATGGTGCTCATGCTCAACGTCACTCCTCGAGTACACCAATATGTCGTCTATGAACACAATGACGAATCTATCCAAGAAGGGTCGAAATACCCTGTTCATCAAGCCCATGAATGCTGCCGGGGCATTCGTCAACCCGAAGGACATCACCAAAAACTCGTAGTGCCCATACCGAGTGTGAAAGGCAGTCTTGGGAATATCCTGATTTCTAATCCTCAATTGATGGTATCCTGATCTCAAATCAATCTTAGAAAATCGCCTCGTGCCTTGCAACTGATCAAATAGGTCATCAATGCGTGGCAACGGATATTGGTTACGAATGGTAACTTTGTTTAGTTGACGATAATCGATGCAAAGTCTCAAACTCCCATCCTTCTTCTTCACAAATAGCACCGGCGCACCCCATGGCGACGTGCTAGGCCTAATAAAACCCTTATCTAAGAGTTCTTGTAATTGATCCTTCAACTCCTTCAATTCCGCTGGGGCCATTCTATACGGGGGTATCGAAATAGGTCGAGCCTCCGGCACTAGGTCGATACAAAACTCAATCTCTCGATTGGGCGGTAATCCCGGAAGCTCCTCGGGAAAAACGTCCGGAAACTCACACACTACCGGGACTCCACTAACCTCTCCAACTGATCGGTCACACTCTCTCACGACTGCCAAGAACCCCTCACAACCTCTGCCCAACATACGTTGCGCCTTTATAGCTGATATCAACATGCTAGCCCCTCGAGTCCTATCCCCCTGAATATAAAATAAATCCTCACCGGGAAGGTCAAAGTAAACGCGTTTATGACGACAGTCTAAACTAGCGTGGCACGAAGCTAGCCAATCCATACCTAGAATGGCGTCAAACTCCATAGGACCAAGTAAAATAAGATCTGCTAGCATATCCCTACCAACGAGAGAAATAACGCAAGCCCAATACTCTCGCTCTACCTGTAGGGCATCACCTACAGGAGTCCCCACTAACATGGGCTCGACCAGAGGGGTGGCACTTACTCCCAGACAGGAAGCAAACTGTCATGATACAAACGAATGCGTCGCCCCGGGATCAAATAACACGTGTGTACTGTGGCCACAAATATAAACCGTACCTGTCACCACCTGATTGGATGCCTGGGCATCCTGAGTCGTCATATGATAGACCCTCGGCTGACTCTGTGGGCCATGTCCCCCTCGAGACTGGGGAACGCTGCTCTGAGCTCTAGATGCCGGCTGCTGGGCTGGAGCCTGTCGTCCTGGAGGGCCTCGCCCTGGCTGTGAGCAATCCCTCTGTATGTGACCTGGCTGGCCACACCTAAAGCATGTAATCGGGGCCTTTGCGTACCTGCATACCCCTAAGTGCCTCTTCTTACATGTCGGACATAGGGGCCTCTTTTCCTGTCTCTGCTGCCACTGTCGCTGTTGTTGCTGTCTCTGGGAAGGGGGCGCATGCAATGAAGGAAATGGTGGCGCTACTGCCAATGGCTGCAAACTGGTCGTGTCCTTCCCCTTCTTCCCAGAAGAGAAGGAATTACCACCGTCGCCCCTAGCCCTCTTCAAGTCTCTAGCTGCCCTCTCCTCTGCTGCACGTGCCTTAAGGGCCAAGGCGCTATCAACTGCCTCATCATAAGTGCTAAAACGGGTGGCGTGCAAACTCCTGAACCACGGCTCGATCAATCGAGATACAAAGCAAGTGATCCTGTCCTGCTCTGTAGGAACCAAAGCAGGTGCAAACTGTGATAGCTCGGTGAATAATGCATCATAACGCTCGACACTCATGTCTGGAGTCTGCCTCAAGGCCTCAAACTGCTGGGCCCTCTGGAATCTCATCGTGCTAGAGACGTATTTTGCCAAAAATAGTCTCTTGAACTCGGCCCATCCCAATGGGGCATCACCTCGCCGTCTCCTCAATACATCGTACCAAGCGCTCGCCTCACCATGCAGGCAAAAAGAGGTGAGCTCCACCATCCGGTAGCCATGTATGCGAGAACCTCTCTTCAGTTTGTCCAACTGATCCAAAAACTCTTCAGCCTTATCTCTCGCACCTCTAAACTGGGGCGGCTTAAGACCCATGAACCGCTCAAACTCATAGTCTATCCCAACAGTCTCGGGGTCCACTAGAGGTTGTCCCCTAATCTCGCCTGCATCGCCAGTGCCGACGGCAACACCTGCAGCGCCACCGCTAACGGCGCCCCTGGCGCCACCAGCTACAGCACCGTCGCCAGTGCTGCCACCAATGCCACCTCTAGTGCCGTCCTCAGTGCCATCTCCCGTGTCGCCACCAACCCTAGCATCAGGGCTCACACCCCCTGGTGTCTCTGGCTGTCTTTGAGAATTAACTATATTTGTCAACAGCACCGTGATGTTTGCCAAGGAGTCAATAATCAGCTGGTCCCTATCCCTCGCCGGAGTACTACCATCAAAGTCAACCCCACTGCGACCCAAACCACGGCCCCGGCCTCTACCTCGGCCTCGGCCACGTCGTTCGCCACGACCTCGTCCACGGCCTCTGACCGTGTTACCGCTGGTAGGTGAGGGCTGAGGAGCCTGATCACCCCCTAAAAAATCTGTCTATCTGGATGCTGTCCGAGAACGAGGAGGCATCGTCCCTGTCATCGAACTGATAGGTCAATAAAAGTAGCAATAGAATCTAAAAGCAAAAGATCAAATGATACTAGACTCTAACACCCTTAGCAGAAGCTAGATCAATAATGTGCCATGGCTCACACCACGATCTAAAACCCAGCTAAGAATGGCTCTGTGGGACTCAAGGAGACAAACCTTAGACAAGGCTAGAGATTTGAATAGAATCAAAAGACACAAGCCTAACTCAAGAGTAACCTAGGCTCTGATACCAATCTGTCACGACCCAAAATCTGATATGTCATGACCGGCACTAATCCCTAGGCCCAGCGGCCCCACAATGGACTAGTAAGCCTCTTCTCTAACTTGATTTGAATAAGACAATACTATTGACAAGATTTAGAACATGAATAAAATACTAATTCACCTTCTAACATAATATTTCAATATTCCGTAAACAGCAGCTGTACAAAATATCTATCACACTGCTGTCATAAATACATATATGTTCCCGTACCTCGGGCCCTTGGCACAATTATGTGCCAACAAAAATAAAAGACAAAACATCCGACTCTACAACACGAGCACGTCTCCACAGAGCATCCTATATTACATCCGGAATCAAAAGAGGGTATGATATCATACCAGAAGATCTGCTGGACCAATAATCAAAAGGAGAATTCCCTGAAAATATTTTTAATAAAAAGGGGTGAGTCTTGTGGACTCGCGAGTATAAGGTATGTCATGCCCACTAGGAGAGTATACAATAAAATGCTAAGATGATCATCATGAATGCAATAACATAATAACAATATAAACAACAGTAATATGTACCATAAGTTTAAATAATTTGAGGTTTCAAAGAAAAACATAGTGTAGGAAAAATAGGTGCTTAAAGACAACCCCCACAAGCTGTTCCCTAACCACCTAAGTCTCCTATACTTTTATATGAGATGCATGCACTGATCTTGAGGACACACTAGTAGAAACTGGCCTAACGCCTATATATACACATGCACACAGGTATATATATCATCACATACATCATCATCACACAATATCATCATAACGGCCCACGTGATAGCAGTGCTAAAACATACTATCCGTGTCTCTCATGGCCTTGGCATGCCAAGCCTCACAGTACCATGATCTTTTCCTGCTGTGAGTCACCAGGGAATCTACTAGATAGTCCTCTAATAATAATGCAAATGATACCCTAATTTATGCACAAATCATAATCATTTATCATTTCATGTGGTGTTTAAAATACACCATTCATGCAATATTCCATATTCTCAAAACAAGAAACCAATTAGGGTATATTTCAGCTTATGTCTCTCCCAGTAGGATGAAAATATTTCATGCAAGTTCGAAGCATTTAAAAGTATTTTCTACGATTTGCATATAAAAATCATATACAAGTTATGCATATAAAATTAGTACAAGTTATAACATTTATGCATGAAACAATATATATGTGTAGAATATAAAGTAAACATAACATATCCTGTCTACTCGCCTGGGAAACAATGACTCAAGTCCGAGTCTGGGGAGAAGATCGAGCAAAATCCTGAGAGTCTGATCCTACAATAAATAGAATGGTGTGGTCACATTTAGGTAACAAGAGTAACGATGAAATGAATTTACTGAAAACCCTAACCATTACCTAACACTCTGAATAGATTATTTTATACCTTTGCTCACGCAATATTCGAATCTGGCGTCATGGAATTCGTCGAGATAAGCCATCGACTACGTCATCATGCCTCGCCTTGCATGCTACGCGTAGGTGTATAGTGGAGCTACACACCCACTTATAGGCTGCAATTTCATAATATATATATATTTACCCATAAACTAGTTTTCTTTTAATATAGATAATATAGTTTTATTTAAATTCCTTCTTTATTAAAAAATACATATATATTTATATTTATAACTAAATTGATAAATTTTCTTAAAAACTTAATAATTAAATAATAATTTAATAAATTATTTAAAAGGAATAATTTCAATATTCTAGCCTCAGAATAGAAGGAATCCATCAGAAATCAGGATTCGAAATAATCCCACGTCATCATCATAGGCTAGCCTAGAACGCACTCGGGGTCAGTCTTACTCGGCCTCGAGTCATCTAATAGGGCTTCTTTCTTAGGACTCCGATCAACAAAATGACTCGTCAATCATATTGCCAATTCTAGGAGGCCTAATGAGAACCCAAATTAGACTAATCTCGATATCCTGAGTAAGATCAACCTAACCAAGTCATCCTAGGTTCACGGACAAGCGACAAGGGAGAACAAGCCGAGTGGGCCAACCCAAGGGCTGCCACGACTAGGTCAGTCATGCCCAACACATTGGGCCATCCTAAAACCCAATCGGGCCCCGCCATCCTAGGCTAACACCTAACCCGACATGTCCAACCCCAAAAAGCCCTCATTTATTTATTTATTTATTTATTTATATTTTTCCTTTCCTTTCTTTTCTTTTCTTTTTCCCTTTTCTTTTCTTCTTCTTTTTATTTTTCTTTTCTTCTTTTCTCTTCTTTTTTTTTTTTTTGGAATCTTTACATACCCTTTCCTCTCTTACATAATATATTTTTTTAATTAAAGAAATTATATTTTTAATTGCAAATATATTTATAATATGAGTAAAAAATATATAGACATACTTAATAACATATATATAAAAAATATTTCCAAAAATATATTTTTAATTTAAACTTATTATGAATCCCATTGTTGGCAAAGCGTGAGTTTGTGTGTGTGTGTAATAGGGAGAATGTGTGTGCGCTAAAGGTAGCTAGCCCATTATTGATTGGGGATGTTCATAGCTAACGACGATGGCGATCCAACCATACAGTGATTGACCTCACGACAATGGTGCCTAGCCAAATATGTTTAGGTAATCAGGTAGTGGATAAGTCAAGTATTCTCAAGCAAAGTCAAAGAAGCACTAGAAAAAAGAGTTGTTGTTGAAAGTGATAAAGATCTAATGAGTTGAGTTTTACATAGCGAGAATAAATTTGGAGTTTTTTTGATAAAAATAAGCAATGATAGTGCAAGATGTTAGAATGGGAGGTGCTATGGCACACACCAAGAGGGGGAGAAATTGGTTATTTTAAAAATACTTTATAGAACTTTGAAATCCTTTTGATTGAAAATAAAAAACTCCATGCAAGTGAGGATAATGAAATGTTAACAGTGATAAACAAATCAAAATCATAAGTAAGAGACAATACAAAGATTTATAGTGGTTCGGCTTAACCCAAGCCTAATCCACTACCTTAGCTCCTCACTAAGGATTTTTCAAACCATCCACTAAAAAACCCCCTACTTAAACTAAGTAGGTCCTCTAGTCCGAGACTAGGAATTACAACATCCCACTCAAATGGGCCTTCTAGCTACACAAGATAGGAAATACAAGAAATATATAATTGGAGAGAATCTAAGAGATGAATCTCTTAGTTACAATGTCTCTCAAAAATGATACAAGACTTATATGAATGTAAACAAATTAAGATCACAGCCTTGAAGAGAGAAAATATAAGCACAGTGAATGTAAATAGAAATGAGTGTAAAATGTAAGCTCAATTCAATTCGTTCCCGTCCATTAGTCTTCTCTTGATGCTCCTTGAGTTGTATATATAGGCTTCTCAAAAGATTGAAGAGAAATATAGCTGTTTGTGACCGTTGGAGTTTGAAAAACTAGCCGTTATAGCTTTCTGCAAAAAGAAATAGTCGACAGAAGAAAATGCATAGTTCACTATTTTTACAAGTAAAACAAGAAATAGTGGACTGACAATAAGGCATAGTCGACTATTGCTCAACCAAAATTTCTCATAGTCGACAGATCAAAAATTACAAAGAAAATTTTGAAACTTATGAACAAAAATAGTCGACAGATGAAAAGCCATAGTCGACTATCCTTACATGATAGTAAATGCCCTTATTTTGTTTAATTTATATTTTACCTTCCATTTACTTTAATACATAAATGTAAATAACGAAGTACCCCCCATTTGGATTCAATAAAAATATCTAAAAAATCAAAATCCATAAGAATAAGAAAGTAGAATTTGGGTTTTAGTAGGAACTTAAGATTTTACGATTTTACCACCTACAAGATATACACCTTCTATTTCTTGAAAAATTCGTTAAAAATCATTTTATCACTAATGAATGTTAGCTATTGAATTATCGGGAGTTAGTTTTCTAAAAAGAAAACATTTTCATATATGTCTCCTTATAGTCTTTCAGACTTAGAAAGATATTGAAACGTTATCAAAACGAGTTTCAAGACATGATGCATAAACTAAAGGATTTTTCATACGTTTAAGTTTCAAACCAAAATCTTTCATGCATGCTTCAAAAGCTTATTTAAAAATCATTTTAGGATATTCTTTTAAGACTAAAAACTTGACTTTACAAATCTCCAACTAATATAGAAAATCATAAATCCCTTTTGATTTTCATTTTAACAAAGCACTTGAAATTGATTTTTGTTCAAAATCACCACCTTGATTTATGACTTAGGAATTTAATAAAATATTATTTTCACGTGTTGGTTAGAGATTTCTTCAATGACTTCTTGAATGAGCTTATCATTCACAATGGAACTAAAACTCATGATGAGATGGCAACAATCGTGGCGCAGGTGTAATGTGTTGAATTTTTTTTTTATCTCACATAAATATTTTGAGGTTTAAATCTTATCTATTTTTTGACCATCGTCTCCCTCATTTTATTGCCTTCCTTCACCTTTTTAGTTTTTTTCACTCATTGTCGACATGAAAAGCTATCACGAGTTGTCACTACTTTCTTTCAACATTGATCAAGTATTGCCATTATTTATTACAAACTAAACACATAAAATAGCCGTCGTTCACTATCATTGGTAGTCTATCTTTTACTGATCAAGCACACAATAAAAAGAGATAAGAGAAGGATGAATTAGAAAAATTAAAAAGAGTATTTTTGATATTTAGATAAATTTTAAGGATATCAAGATGAAGGTAGGGCCGTAGAGGGGAATTTGAAACAAGGTTTGTAAAGAAAGGGTGCTCGTTGAATTTTGTGAAATTTTAATAGTAATTTTTACATTTATAATATTAATTTATTACATTATATGTCATATCAATATAAATATATAATATTTTAATACAAAATATTACCTTAAAAAGTTAAAATTGAGTGTCCAAAAAATATTTTTAAAAGATGAAATAATTTTTCTTTAGAAATAAAAACCAATGTTATTTAGCAAAAATTAAAATCAAAATGAAGTGGGGTCGTGGAATGTAGTGCTGGGTATTTGTTGCCACGTGTTGAGCCACGTAAGAATAGCTTTCTAGATGCGGAAGACGTGGCATTGATCATGACAGTTGAATCTGTGGTGGGAAATAATGGACTCTCTTGTTGTCAAATTTCAGATGGGCCTCTGGACAAATCATGAGGAGTGGCCACTGCCACCAAAAAAGATATCATAACGTGTACTATCTCCCACATATTACATATATTTGATTTGTATAAAATATATATCATATATATTATTATTATTATAAAAAAATAATATATTATCATAATATTTTATTTATACTAATTATGATATAATATGTCACGGACAACGTAATATATAATGTTTAATATTTATGAATCTCACATATATATATTTGATATATTATATTATATTATATGTAAATTACAAAAGCATAATGAACTTTCAACCAACTTTTAATTTTTGTAACTTATTTTTTTGGCTTCAATTTTAGAACTATGTTACCTTAATTAGCTAATTTTTATTTTTTAAAAAAGTTGATGTGGCATTATGAATAGTTGATTAAGTATTGCTTTTCTCTCTCTCTCCTTGAGGTGGCAAGATTCTTTCGCCACTTCTCCGTCCAATTCATCAATCATTTTCCACATCATCAATTTAATAAAATAATTTAATAGAGTCAAATGGTATTCTACAATTGCACAATATGACATTCTACACTTGGGTGAACCTAACCCTCGTCACCCATTTGTTAAAAAATATAAGAGAAATACACACTTACATCCTCAATATTTTGAATATCTGTCTCTTCTTTCTCTTTCTCTATATCTCTATTTGCATTGCCTGTGCAACTGCATCTTTGGCATTCATCGTCGACTTTCCTTTTACTGTGTCACTGCCTTATTTCTCGTACATCAACTATAACTACATCTTCTCTCGCTATGAAAAGGTGGCGAGACACTAGGTGACGAGACAAGGAGAGACGAGGCGATGAGAAATAGTTGTTGGTGAATAAAAAGGAAAAGAAAAAAAAAGGAGAGAGGAGAGGAAAGAGAGAGAAATAGGGTAAGTTTCTTAAGAAGAGAGATCCACTCCCTAAAATGACTTTTTTAATCTTATATTAATTAAGAGTTATGCTCAACCTCTTTAAAAGGGGTGAAGAAAATTGCACCCCATCAACCTCATCCATGCCTATGTCATGCGTTTGGTGACATGGACTTTGGCCCATGGGTTGTTCCCTTATCAAGAGACCCTTAACTCTCAAAATCAAAGAGATGGTTGGAGTGAGTGAGAGAGAGTATATTATTGTTGTGGTATATTGCGATTATTACTAAAATCATATCCATGTATCTCTGAGATAGATATTTACTGATTTAGCAAGATGTGACATTCGAAATGTCATATATATATATATTCAATTATATGTATTGTGCCTTCTCGTGTCGCTTAGGGAACTGCGAGCAGGAAGTGGTATTCTTATAATTGGCGGAGTTGTCATATCGCTATAAATGTGATTCCAAGCCTTCTGATGAGCCTTTTTCATTTCCCATTCGATCACTTTCCATTTTCCATACTATTTCACATTTTCTTAGCTCCCTTCCAAGCCTTCCCATCTGTTTTTTCTCATGGCTACTTGGCTTGGGTCAAAGAAAGTTTCATTCTCAACTGCTCAGAGTACCAAGCTACATATAAATACCCCGGACAACTGTAAAGGAGTAACAAAAGTTCTTGAAGGATTATATAACATTTCGTCCAATTGGGTCGTGGAATTTAACACAAAAGGGTACCCTACGTACGTACCCTTACCATTCTATTGCAAGGCATGTCTGAATCTTCCATCATGCCTTTGACTTCAGCTTCAAGGTCCTCCTTTGTCATTGTGGGATGCAAAACTATTTTGATTTTATGAGTTAATAATCCCTTGCTAACTTTCTCCTTATTATTCATGGGGTTACATCAAGGACTTCATTCATATTTGTTTTGAAGCTAAGGTTACTTTTGCTTTGAATCTTTCAACTATATATTATTTTACCTTCACTCATGTTTGTTGATGGTATGCCGTTACTCTTGTTGTTACAAGAAATTTGTAGGGTTTATTAGCTCAAAAAAAGGGGGGTGAATTAAGACTTTTTTAAATTTTAAAAAATAAAAATTTAAATTAAATAAGAATTAAAAATTATAATACACAATGATATATGGTGGTTCAGTTTATGCCTACTCTATTATCTTAATTTCTCATTAAGGATTTAATTAAATTAATCTTACTTAAATAACTTTTAAAGTAGTCTCAACTGCAAATCTTTATCACTATGACTTTTTAAATAGGTTAGTCACATTCAATACCTTTTACCAATTTACGGATTAATAAAGAAACGTGAAGAACAGAATTCAAGAGAAGAATATGATATTACAGTTTACATAAACTTCTCTTGATGATTTAAAGAGATAAGAAAATTTGAAAACTAGGCATCATCTCTTTTTGAATAGCTCAAGTAGTCATCGCCTTTGAAAACTCTTTAACGTCTCGAGAGGTCATTGTTTTTGAGTTTAGAGTATTGTCTTATTTTTAGGGCTTAACTCTTTTTATAATCTTCTTGTATTGAATGTTCTGGCTGACTTGTCCTTATATAGAAGCAGAAAATTAATATTGTAAGAATATTGACTCATATTTGACGCAATTCAGAGACCAATGTCTTAAAAATGGCCACAACCTCAATTTAACCTTATATTATTACACGTTAATGTACCATTTTCTATTTATATACTTTTAATAAGTCATTTTAGTATTTACATTTTTAATATTTATTGTCAGTTAATTATTATATATATCATTACTTAAACTAGTGGTTGATTAATGATGGATATGAAATTGATCCCTTTTTTTAAAAAAGAAAAAAGTTCAAGTATTAAACTGATTTAATTTCTTATTTGTATGAAAAATTGGATGATTTAATACTAATTTTTTATCAAGTTATTTTATTTATTTCTTTTTTATAAATAATTTTTATATATCAATTTTAAAAAATAATATTAGGAGTCATGATTGATGATAATCATTAATCATGTGTCACGTCCTCATTAGAAAAGGTATTAGACAATGATGCATGATTTCCTTATCCTTCTTCAATAAACAAATGTCACGTAATTAATAATATCGTCATTAATTATGATTTTTAAAATTATTTAATTTTAAATTATAAAGTTACATATAAACTAAACATAAATTCAATGGCGTGCAGTTGTAGAGGCAAATGATCAATTAATTCAGGCTTTAAAAATAAGTATAAAATAAGACCAGTTTAATACTTAAACACTTTTCAAAAATATTATATATATTAATGCTCGCTATTAGTTTGAGTAAGGACGGTAACAGCTACTTTTGAGAAGTACTAAGTTGGAAGAGCTTTGGAAGTATTCAATTGACCAAAAAATTGTTTTATTGGGAGGTGAGAGATAAATTAGAATAAGCATCTCTGACTTTTAGTTAAAAAAGAAATAGATTCTCCTTCTAACGCTTGAAAAACGACAAAGACTCCCACCTTGTTGTTTAAAAAATAAATATAAAGACAATTGACTTTTAACTATTTTTCTCTTCTTTTTTGTCTTGCCAATGACAATTATAAATCTTTTTCTTCTGGTTAAGCTTTCTCATGAATAATCATCATTCTCTTTTTCTTTCTCCTTTCAATCTCCATTTATGTTTTCTCCCTCTTTTTTTTTTTATTTAATTCAACAATAAATCCAAACTCGACCAGTCTCTCCAACTATTGCCTTAAGAAGCATCGGTAGACAATTATGCCCCAACCATTATCAAATAATTTTGATTATTATTTATTCAGTCTTTCTCGTCAATAAAAAAGATACGTGTCTTTAGGTGACGAGACTATGTGATATTTTTATCTTTCTTTATATAACAAGAGTGTAACTAATTAATTAAAGTATAGCTCATCAAAAAAGTAATAATTACAAAGTAAACAATATTCTGTGAATTATTAAATTCTGAACAATATCCTATCTAACACGTTAAAGAAAAATTAAAAAAAAAAAACTAAATACAACAAGACTCCAACCAATGATCAAGAACTTGTTAATTAAGTTAACCTTGCTACTGAAACAAGACTTCAGTGGCTAATTCAATACACAATCAATCCAATATTGGTCGATGGACTTAGAAATCAATCGGATGAATTGATCGGTTAAAGTGGGCTATTAATTTTGCTTTTGTCATTCATATATATATATATAATATTTTACTTTTAAATCTTCAGTTATGTTCATCCTCCAAGTTCGCTAAATAAAGAGAAATTACAATAGAGCCTGTTTTAAAGTATAACATTTTTTTTTTAGTAAATACAAAAAAAAAAAAAAAATCCAGAGTGGAGTCCAAAAAATTCAGACCAAACCATGTGACTCATTCCAACTTGATCGAGATTTCAGGGAGCTGTGGTCGACCACCTCAACCTTTATCTCGAGTACCTTATAACGGTCTTGTCTATAAAAAACAAGGGCTCTCACCAGGTAAAGGAGATCTCTCCAGTTATTATATTTTCTGCTACCCTCATTTACTTTACTGACTTGAGCGTCAGAGTTTACCCTGGAGATCCCAGCCCTATTTCTCCGTTGTCTTGCAGGCTACATTATCGAGGCCAAGCATAACCAAGTCTGAAGCTCCTACGCTCGAGGTTCATCTGTCGAGGCGACGTGTAGTGGTCGGTCTCATCCTAACTTGGGAATCCCAGCCTGACCAGGAGATCCCAACCTGCCCAGCCTAACCAGAAAATCCCAACCTGACCAGGGGATCCCATCTAGACTAGCCTGATCAGGGAATCCAAGCCTGACCAGCCTAACTAGGGAATCCCAGCTAGCCCAGCTTGACTAGGGAATCTCAGCCTAACCAACCCATTGCTCCATTGTCTTGTAGGCTACATTCCCACAGATTGTGCTAGGCATAATTGAGTCTAAAGTTTCTACTCTCGAGGTCCATTCGTCGAGGCAGCGCGTAGTGGTCAGTCTCAGAGATCATCATCATTTGGTGTCCACCGTGGGGCTGGCATCCAGATTCGCCAGCCTTTTCTTTCCCTACCTTGCTCTTCGGACTTCTCCTCTTAACCTTGGACCTCAGTCTTCTCACCTCTAACCAAGTGCCAACGATTTTTTCTCCCTGCCATAACTCGCTGCATGGCTCCCTGAAAGAACATGACTAGTAGCTAAGCTGGGGTCAATCTAGAGGCCCTTACGCAAGGAGAGGATTCGTCGTTTTCGACCCATCTAATGTCAGAAGATCAACTCACCAGGTTGAAAGATCAAGTCCAACAGCTAACCAAGTTGTTAACCGGTTACCTACACCAGAATGAACAACACTGCCTGCAGGTGCCTTTTTATTAGAAGGAGCGCCAGTCACCTCCTCCTATTCGGGAGCTTTGTCCATCCCACCAGTTAGAATAGGAAATCTATCTTTTTGAGGCGGGATGATCTACTTCTTTCCCCTCGCAGGAAGGAGGGACCTCGTAGGAGAAGCAGTTGCGTTTTCTGGAACGACAGGTCCATGAACTCAAGAAGGGCAAGGAGGAGCTGCCCCACTTCGGTTCTAACCAACCTCTGAGTAAGAATATCATGGCAGAGGTTCATCTGGAAAGATTTTGTATCTCGTCCATTAAGCTCTACAATGGAAACACAAACCCTTACGATCATGTAGAGCTTTTCTTCTCTCACATGCTGGTGTAATCGGGGTCAGACGCAATGTGGTACCAAGCCTTTTCGGCTGCTTTGGGAGGTCGTGCCCGGACGTGATACTCTTGTCTTCCTTATCGTTCCATCAATAGTTGGGGAGAATTAAATACATGTTTCCTAGCCCATTATGCTCTCTTGAAGCGTCGTCGAAAGTTTTCTATGGCTTTGGTTAACGCCAAGAAAAACCAATGGGAGTCCTTAAAGGATTTTGTGGCCAAGTTTAATGAAGAGGCTTTGAGCATCAATGAGTTTGATTAGCAGATTGTAATTATGCCCCAACCATTACCAAACAATTTTGATTATTATTTATTCAGTTTTTCTCGTCAATAAAAAATGTACGTGTCTTTAGGTGACGAGAGTATGTGATATTTTTATCTTTCTTTATATAATAAGAGTGTAACTAATTAATTAAAGTATAGCTCATCAAAAAAGTAATAATTACAAAGTAAACAATATTCTGTGAATTATTAAATTCTAAACAATATCCTATCTAACACGTTAAAGAAAAATAAAAAAAAAAACTAAATACAACAAGACTCCAACCAATGATCAAGAACTTGTTAATTAAGTTAACCTTGCTACTGAAACAAGACTTCAGTGGCTAATTCAATACACAATCAATCAAATATTGGGGGATGGACTTAGAAATCAATCGGATGAATTGATCGGTTAAAGTGGGCTATTAATTTTGCTTTTGTCATTCATATATATATATATATAATATTTTACTTTTAAATCTTCAGTTATGTTCATCCTCCAAGTTCACTAAATGATGAGAAATTACAATAGAGTCTGTTTTAAAGTATAACATTTTTTTTTAGTAAATACAAAAAAAAATTCAAAGTGGAGTCCGAAAAATCCAAACAAAATCATGTGACTCATTCTAACTTGACCGAGATTCCAAGGAGCCATGGTCAACCACCTCAACCTTTATCTCGAGTACCTTATAACGGTATTGCCTATAAAAAATAAGGGGTCTCACCAAGTAAGTGAGATCTCTCCAGCTCTTATATTTTCTGCTACCCTTATTTACTTTACTGACTTGAGCGTCGGGGTTTACCTTGGAGATCCCAGCCCTATTTCTCTATTGTCTTGCAAGCTACATTATCGAGGCCAGGCATAACCAAGTCTAAAGCTCCTATGCCCGAGGTCTATCTGTCGAGGCGACGTGTAGTGGTCGGTCTCATCCTAACTAGGGAATCCTAGCCTGACTAAGAGATCCCAACCTGCCTAGCCTAACCAGAAAATCCCAACCTAACCAGGGGATCCCATCTAGACCAGCCTGATCAGGGAATCCAAGCCTGACCAGCCTAACTAGGGAATCCCAGCCAGCCCAGCTTGACTAGAGAATCTCAGCCAGCCCAGCTTGACTAGGGAATCTTAGCCTAACCAGCCTCGTCGCTCCATTGTCTTGCAGGCTATATTCCCACAGACTATGCTAGGCATAATTGAGTCTAAAGTTTCCACTCTTGAGGTCCATTCATCGAGGCGGCACGTGGTGGTCAGTCTCAGAGATCATCATCATTTGGTGTCCACCGTAGGGCTGACATCCAGACTCGCCAGCCTTTTTTTTCCCTACCTTGCTCTTTGGACTTCCCCTCTTAACGTTGGACCTCAGTTTTCTCACCTCTAACCAAGTGCCAACGATTTTTTCTCCCTGCCATAACTCTCTGCATGGCTTCCCGAAAGAACGTGACTAGTAGCTAAGCTGGGGTCAATCTAGAGGCCCTTACACAAGGACAGGATTCGCCGTCTTCGACCCATCTAATGTCAGAAGATCAACTCACCAGGATGGAAGATCAAGTCCAACAGCTAACCAAGTTGTTAACCAATTACCTACACCAGAATGAACAACACTGCCTGCATGTGCCTTCTCATTAGGAGGAGCGCCAGTCACCTCCTCCTAGGAAAGGAGCTTTGTCTATCCCACTAGTTAGGCTAGGAAATCCATCATTTTGAGGTGGCATGATCTACTTCTTTCCCCTCTCAGGAAGGAGGGACCTCGCAGGAAAGCCAATTGCGTTTTCTGGAACGACAGGTCCATGAACTCAAGAAGGGCAAGGAGAAGCTGCCCTACTTCGGTTCTAACCAACCCCCGAGTAAGAATATCATGATAGAGGTTCCTCTGGAAAGATTTTGTATCTCGTCCATTAAGCTCTACAATGGAAACACAGACCCTTATGATCATGTAGAGCTTTTCTTCTCTCACATGTTGGTGCAGTCGGGTTAGACGCAATGTGGTACCAAGCCTTTTCGGCTACTTTGGGAGGTCGTGCCCCGATGTGGTACTCTTGTCTTTCCCATCGTTCCATCAATAGTTGGGAAGAGTTAAAGACATGTTTCCTAGCCCATTATGCTCTCTTGAAGCGTCGTCAAAAGTTTTCTATGGCTTTGGTTAACGTCAAGAAAGACCAAGGGGAGTCCCTAAAAGATTTTGTGGCCAAGTTTAATGAAGAGGCTTTGAGCATCAATGAGTTTGATTAGCAGATTGTAATGATGATCCTCTAGAATGGCTTGAGGGCTGGGCCATTCGCTCAGTCCTTGGTCAAGACTCCACCTCGTACTTTCACAGAAGTCCTTGCCTAGGCTAACAAGTACATCAACGCTAAAGAAATAATGAAGGTCAAGTGGGATGGGTAACCCAACAAGAAAGGTCAAGAGACCTAGATCATCCCCAAGTCGAAAATGGACTAATGGTTGGAAAAAACTCAGAGCCCAACACCCTCCTTCGCGAGAGAGTGGCTAAAATCCAAGAGTCAAGAACCCTAAGCTGTCCCCAATTCAAAGGTGGACTAATGGTCAGAAGAAACTCAACACCCTCCTCCGCAAGGGAGTGACTAAAATTCAAGGGTCAAAAGCCCTAGGCCGTGCCCAAATCGAAGGTGGACTAATAGTTGAAAGCAACTCAATACCCTTCTCCGCGAGGGAGTGACTAAAATCCAAGGGTCAAGAGCCCTAGATCCTCCCCAAGTTGAAGGTGGACTAATGGCCTAAAGAAACTCAACACCCTCATCTGCAAGGGAATGGCTAAAATCAAAGGGTCAAGAGCCCTAGGTCATCCTCACGTCGAATGTGGACTAATGGCCGAAAGAAACTCAACACTTTCATTCGCGAGGGAGTGGCTAAAATCTAAGGGTTAAGAGCCCTAGGTCATTGTAAGACCCCGTTTCGGCATAAAGTTGCCACGTGATTTCAGTGAAATTAAAATACCAAAAAATGGGCTTAATAGTAAAATGAATCGTCAAATCGACTGCAGGGAATGCTCTGGAGTATAATTGGCTATGAAAAATAATATGGTCTCGATGAGCATTCCGAGATAGGATTTATGGAAGTAAAAAAAATTTGAATTGAGATGGTTTTCGATACAGCTAAAATGCAGTTTCGTTTTAGGCTGAAATACCGAATTATCATAAAAGACTTTCGGGAAGTCAACAGACCCTTGAGGGGTTTTCAATTTTTCGTAAGGATCAACCTTTTAGTGGTTGCGGGATGAATTAAAGACCCGATGAAGACCTGAGAGGTGAAATCGTCCTTATCGAGTAAATTTGAAATTATTAATTATAGATTTAAAGCATTTTAATACAAATTAATTAGACGTTCAAGGGTGTTTTTGTAATTTAAGGAATTCCTTAGTGATATAAGAATGAATTTTGGGGACCAAATGTGTAATATACACATATTAAATATATATAATATGTGTGTGTGTGCCCGTGTGATGGCAATGAGGGACAGAAATGGCATGCGAATGGAGGCGGCCAACTCTACATCTCCAAGCCGAGATTTGCACAAGATTTGTAAGGATTTGGGCAGCGGGATTTGAGGAACAAATTGCATGCGCCGAAAAAGGGAGGGGATTGAGATAGGATTTGGTATAATATATATATATATATATATATAGATATGGGTTGCAGGGAGTTGCAATGGAAGAGAGCTTGAGGGCTTGGGCCGAGCTTGCACGAGAAAGAGATGGAAAGTCTGAGTGAGAGAGGACCGATAGCAGCGCAAGGCGGCGGAGGCTGTGTGCTGGTTGCGGGCAGCCATGGCTGTCCCGCGATGAAGGCTGGGCGAGCAGCAAGTTGTCAGCAAGCCTACACGAGGAGGCAGGGACAGCGGTGCACGCGAGCAGGGGCCGCGATCGGAGCAGGCAGTGGCGCGAACAGCGGCAAGGGCAGGCGGCAGCCTCGTGCTGGTGCGGCTGCAAGCAGCCATGGCCGAGCTGCTGCGTGCGCAACGGCGAGGGGAGGAAGAAGGGAAGAAGGAAAGAAAAAGGAAAGAAGAAAGAAGAAAAGAAAAGAAGAAAGAACAAAAAGAAAATAAAGAAAGAAGAAAAGAAGGAAGGATGCGCATGGCAGAGTTGCAGGGGGCAGCCGCGGGAGTGAAGAGGAAGAAGAAGGTGAATAGTGAAGGAGGAGAAAAGAAAAAGAAAAAAAGAAAAGAAAGGAAAGAAAATGGAAAAAAAATGGGAAAAAGGTGAAGAAAATCCTGAAAAATTCTAGAAAAATAGGAAACTATATTTCGGTAATATTTCAGAGATCCTGGTGGAAAAAAAGGGTCGGGCACGCTTTTCGAGGTCGGGGCACGTATATCGAGGAAGTTTGAGAGGCTAAATTAAGATAAGTAAAATTTCTTAAAAAATTTCAAAATTCAGAAATGTTATTTTATGGATTGTTATACTGAAATATTTGAGAAATATTTAGTTTGGATTTATTGAGGAAAAATAAGAAGAAATAGAGAGAAAAATAAAGGAAATGTAAGAAATTATGGAAAAATAAGTTTTAATACTTATTTAAATAAATATGATGATTATGATGCTTTGAGGCTTAAGTTGAAGCGACTTGTGCAAGTTTTGAGGTTGGCATGCAAATCGAGATGATGCATGTAAATCGAGGTAGTCGCACATTTGAGGTTAAAAACGCGCTTCTCGAGTCTTAAGCAGTTTGCAAAGGTAAGCTAGTTTTTTCAAACTTAATTTATCTATGAAAGGTATTTTCTAAAAAACACGTATACTACTATTTGAAATGGTATGCTTATATGTTTGATATGATGTATGCTTCAAAGTATGTTTTGGCATGTTGACATGTTATGTTACGATGTGTTTGCATGTAGATGCATTGACATGTTATGATGAGATGCATACATACATAAACGTTATCATCCATCATGCATTGCATATGTTTGAGAGTACGGACAAGCAACGTTGGCTTAGGCCAGTATGAAAGTTATTTCATCGAGTCAGGTCAGTATGAAAGTTGTTAAAGACTTGTCGGCTCAAACGGTTAAGTGGAAAGGACATTGTTGCATTTTGCACTCATGCATGCAAATTTATAAATGAATGCTTACTTAGATGATTCATCATCTAACTTCGGTTTTGCCCTTAGAATATTCAAATGTTCCAGATGGAGATTGTAGCAGAAACGATAATGAATGAGACATGAAATGACACTTAATAAAGTGCATGATGAAATGAATGTGAAATAAATATGAATGGAATGTATGATATGTTGGCCATGTATTTAAGTTCTGCTACTTTGTACTCTGAATGTTTTGAAAGTCCATGATGTAAGATATAATTTATGATTGAAGTTTAAGGAATGATAATGTATAACCCTATTTAGGGTTAATGTTAGTTGAGAACTTATGTTATGTATTAAGTTATGTTGAGAACTTATGTTCCATTGATAAATAACCTTATATTGGGGATTAAGTTCGAGAGACGGTCATGCATAACCTTATTTATGATTTATGAGGATGTAAGAACTGATTTATGATTAATGTAAGATGTCAGGTTCGATTCTAGCTTCTGCATTTGATGTATATGATGATTCTCTTTGAGATAAATGTATAGAAATTTTGGGATAGATAAGAACAATTATATGATTTAGTCATAGTTTTAAATAAAAAAAATTATTATCCCATAATTGTCCCAGTTTATGAAACGCTCGAGAAAGTGGGGCGTTACAGTTATCCCAAAACTAAAGAAAGATAGAAGTCAGGAAAACCAGGGCTGGGCATGAGCTAAAAGGAGCTTAGTAAACACAACCTAGCTTGGGAAATCCCAACCATGCCTGTGACAAAAGTAATAAGAAATATTAACAAGGAGGGAAGAACTAACAAGAGAAAAAAAACAGAAGTCAGGAAAGGAAAATCAGGGCTACGCACGAGCTAAAAGGAGCTCAGTAAACGCAACCTAGCTTGGGAAATCCCAACCATGCTTGCGACGAAAGTAAGAAGAAAGCTTAGCTAGGAGGGAATAACTGACTGGAAGAAAGAGGAAAGAAGTCAAGGAAAACCAAGGTTGGGCATGAGCTAAAAGGAGCTCAACAAGCACGACCTAGCCTGGGAAATCCCAACCACGCTTGCGATGAAAGCAATAAGAAACAGGATAGTCAAAGGTAAAGTTTCAGCCAAAAAAAAAAAAAAAAGCTCCATAGGGGATCGACCCCCTGGCCAAGCTCAGCGCTCAGTTATGGGCAGGAGTCGAGCTTGGCCAGGGTCGGACAAAGCCAAGGTCGACCAGGTTGAGCTCGGTCAAGGTCGAGCACAAACATGGTCAAGCTCGGCCAAGGCCGAGATTTGGCTAAGAAGAAATGCAAAATAAATAAATAAATAAAAAAGATGAGAAGGAAGGGAAGGAAAGAAAGAAGAGAGAGAAAGACTAACCTCAAAAGTTGGAAACTTATCTACCAAGAGAAATGATAATTGAGGGGTGGGGCCTTAAGCTTATATGAGGGGGACCCAAGACCTTCAACCAAATACCCCTTGTAATTTCAATGTATTAAATGATACTCTTAAGCATGAGATTCACATTTAACATGCTCCTGTACACCTAGGGGAAGTCCACACTCAAATGATCTAAAAAATTAGGCTACTCCTTGACCCAACATGATTCTCAACTTAATTCAAGGAGTGGGGAGCAAATGACGTGATATTATCTATATTACTAAAATATCGCCTGTGCACGAGCTGTCTCACTAGCCACATGGATCACCCAAGAGACTGACGTGTGGCAACACTTGTAGAGCAATCCAGAGTGGAGTTCGAAAAATCTGGACGGGACCATGCGTCGTGGCAACACTGTCAAAAAATCCAGAGTGGAGTTCCCAAAGTCTAGACTGGACCATGCGACTCATTCTAAGTTGACTGAGATTCAAGGGAGTCATGGCCAACAACCTCAAGCTTTATCTCGAGTACCCTATAATGGTATCGCCTATAAAAAGCAAGGGCTCTCACCATGTAGGGGAGATCTCTCCAGCTCTTACATTTTTTGCTACCCACATTTACTCTACTGACTTAAGTGTTAGAGTCTACCCTGGGAGATCCCAGTCCCATCTCTCTATTGTCTTATAGGCTATATTATGGAGGCCAGGCATAGCCAAGTCTGAAACTCTTACGCCCGTGGTCCATCTATTGAAGCAGCGTGTAGTGGTCGGTCTCAACCTGACCATGGAATCCCAGCCTGACCAGGGGATCCCAGCCAAACTAGCTTGACTAGGGAATCCCAGCCTGCCCAAGGAATCCCAGCTTGACCAGGGGATCCTAGCCTAACTAAGGAATCCCAACCTGCCCAGCCTAACCAGGGAATCCCAGCCTGACCAGGGGATCCCAGCTAGACTAGCCTGACCAACCCTGTCGCTCCATTGTCTTGCAGGCTACTTTGCCACAGACAATGGCAAGCATAACTGAGTCTGAAGTTTTCACTCTCGATATCCATTCGTTGAGGCGGCACGTGGTGGTTGGTCTCATAGATCATCATTAGGTCTAAAAAGGGTTTTTTAGAGGTCCTTGTAATTTAATTCTTTTGCTTGGATACCCCTTCTGCTATAAACATTGTCAATTAAAGTTTAATTAAGAGTACTTAAGTTAATTAAACATAATAAAATTAGATTAATTTTAATTTAACCAAAATAAAAAATAAAAAAATCCATTATCAGGTGATGGCATCCATTGCTTGAGGGAACCTATCACCTCAAACGATAGAAGGTTTGGACTTGTAGTGATGATGGGGTGGGTTAGGCTCTCTCTTCACCAGTTGATTTTGCAGTTACCACCATGGCTTTCTCACCAACGATGATGAGTGAGAAAAGTCGAACCCAACAATGATTCAGTAGAAAGATGGAAACATATATGAGAGATATCAAGATTGTTGAAGATAAGAAGTAAAAGAAAAAAGAAAGAAGTTGAATGAGCAATATGTTCTACATGAACACCACCAAATCGAACTCTAATATTTCATCAAGAATGGAGGCTCTGACATCCAAGTACCACACAAGCAACATGTGGTGATAACGAGGCATTTTGTGGATGATTTAAATGATTGGGATATGATGGGATTGCGAGAAGGACAAACGAAAGGCATGATTTGATGTGTTGTGAGGATGTAGATAGCTAGACATGTATATGTGACTAAGAAAATTGCATGACACGATCTAAGAACATCCCTCAAAATGTCTACCACACGGGCGATGTGATTGGTCACACTACATGGAAAGTTGTGGCACCAATTTTGAAAAATTCTAGAGTTATTTAGTTGTTATTTGATTGGTTAAGGATAATACTAGACTGAATCAAATTTGTAATTGTACCCCAGTAGATAGAGATAGTATGGGCATTTTTGTCTTTTGCACATAAGCTTGAAGGCTATAAATAAAGGGTCTCCCTCTAGTTGTTATTCAATTTTATTCATTTTTGTCTTTTGCAAATAAGCTTGAAGGCTATAATTCTAGAGTTTTTAAAACTCTTGAGTTCTCTAGCTTTCTCTTATTTTCTTGTTTTGCTCTCTTATGTCAATTCTTTTAGTGGCTATAAAATCTAGAGACATGTGCAATCTAAGGAAAATATTGACTTAGCCATCACTAGAAGGGTGATTGTGAGCAAAGGGTGACACAATTGGTTTAGTGAGTTCCATCGTCATGACAATTTGGTATCAAAGCTTGGTTCGAAGTAGACTCACAAATGTGTAGTTGTAATCATCATGTTGAACTTGACAGATGAGAGCATTGGAGACGAGATTTTAAGGAGGCAGAACATGATTCCACCCTAAGGTGAGAGAAAGACTCGAGCTTCGAGCAAAGCCCAATAGAAGAAATATGTTAACAACCTTACGACCCTTGATACCATGGTTGCCAACCTAAATTAAAGGATGGGGTGTGTGGAACATGATTTGAGTACGTTGGAAGAGCATTCTATGGCTCAATTGATGAGATGGAGGAAGAAATTGAGTCCCTATAAGAGGTAGATGGTCAGATCTCTTCCAGAATTAACTAGTTGGAGGCCTAGATAAGTGAGTCAATCAACACATTGGGGGCCTGACTCAAATCTTCAAGCTGCTATAGGTGATTGAGCTAAGGTGATAACCTAAGCTTAAGCGAAGTTCAAGATAGTTCACATATGGACCTGCTAAAGTGAAAAGAGTTCAATGGTTCTAGAGATGCTAACGAAGTGGAAAACTTCCTATGATTGATAGAGCGCTATCTTAACGGGATTAGCTTTATCGGTGAGTTGGTAAAAATTAATACAACCACATAGTTCTATAAAAAATTGCTACTCAATGGTGGCGTTGCAACCACATAGTTCTACCATGGTTGGCAACCTAAATTAGAGGATGGAATGTGTGGAACATGATTTGAGTATGTTAGAGGAGCATTCTATGGCTCAATTGATGAGATGAAGGAAGAAATTGAGTCCCTATAGGAGATAGGTGGTTAGATCTCTACCAAAATTGACTAGTTGGAGGCCTAGATGAGTGAGTCCATCAACACATTGGGGGCCTGACTCAAATCTTCAAGCTGTTATAGGTGATTGAGCCAAGGTGTTGACTTAAGCTTGAGCGAAGTTTAAGACAGTTCACATATGGACCTGCTAAAGTGAAAAGAGTTCAAAGGTTCTAGAGATGCTAACGAAGTGGAAAACTTCCTATGATTGATAGAGCGATATATTAACGGGATTAGCTTTATCAGTGAGTCGATCAAAATTAATACAACCACATACTTCTATAAAAAATTGCTATTCTCACTACAAAAAAATTGATTTTTTGTGGCGATTTTTTTGCAACAGTTTTAAAAACATATGCAAAATATGTTTTTTGCGACAGTTTTTTTAAAATTTTGCGGTGGTTTCTTAAAATCGCCGCAAAATTTAGTAAAATATTTTGGTTGCGTTTTCTTTGTTGTTTTCAAGTCATTTTTAGTTTTCAATTTTCTGAAATAATAAAAACGCGTTCTCTTTGCTGTTTTTAAAAATACATTTTTGAAAACAAAAAACAAATTTATAAAGAAAACTCAAAACAACAAAAAGTTGTTTTGAGTGTTTTCATCCAAAACAAACTCTAAATTCAAAACACATTTATTTATATATTTATTCATATTTTATTGTTGTAATGGGAAAAAATATTACAAAATTCATTAACTTTAAAATGCATATATTTTTTCAATAATATATTAACATTAAATATTTCTAATTTACTGAATAACCAAATTTTTTTGTATAAAATATTATTAAAAAATTATTTTCAAAATTTCAAGAAAAACGCATTTTCTAATTTTCTGTTTTGAGAAATAATTTTTCAAAATGACAAAGATAACGTGTTTTAAATTTTCTAAAAACAGACTACCAAAACAAAAAACTGAAAATGAATTCAAAACTCAAAACTGAAAATTAAAAAGTAAAGAGAACGCAATCTTAATTTTATGACAGTTTTCAAAGAATCGTCACTGAATTTCAAAAAATTAAATAATTCGAAATTAAAATTAAAATAACATTTGCAGCGGTTTTAAAAAATCACCGCAAAATTCATTAAAAAATTAAATTTGGTGGTGGTTTTTGAGAAACCGCTGCTAAATTTAAAAAATTAAATAATTTAAAATTAAAATTAAAATAACATTTGCAGCGGTTTTCAAAAATCGCATATAAATTTAATTTTTTTTATAAATTTAGCGATGATTTTTCAAAAATCGTCGCTAAATTCAAAAAAATTAAATAATTTAAAATTAAAATTAAAATAACATTTGTGACGGTTTTCAAAAATTGCTGCAAAATTGATTAAAAAATAAAATTTGGCTGCGATTTTTCAAAAATCGCAGTTAAATTCAAACAAATTAAATAATTTAAAATTAAAATTAATTTAACATTTGTGACAGTTTTTATAAACTGTCGCAAAATTCATTAAAAAAAATTAAATTTTGCTTAAGTAAGTAATTAAAAATTAAATTAATAAAAACAAATATAAAATCTTAAAAATAAATTTAAAATTAAATTGAAATTAATCGCAAAATTAATTAAAATTTTAATTTAAAAAAATAAAAATAAATTTAACAAAATTTTAATAATTTTTAAAAATTATATAAAATCTTCTTTTTATTTTTAATCAATTAATTTATGTAATTTAACTCAATTAATTTATTCCATTATTCTTTTAAAAACTAATCAATTAATAAATGTTTTTAATATACTAAAAAATATAAAATGTAATTCTGAAAATTAGTTGTCAAATTAGTATATAATATATATATATATATGTGCATATATGTCAAAAAGGCTTCGCAGATCAAACGGTTCCCCCGCGCGCGCACGTAGGAGAGATCTTGGGTTCGAAACTTGGGGAAGGAAAGGCTCGAATTTAATTTTTGGCATCGCCACGTGGCGCGCGCAAGCGAGCCCGAGCAGGGCTAGGCTCGGGTGATCAGGCGTAGGTCGGGCTAGCCACGCTTGCACATGCTGGTAATTAAAAATTTCATTTTTTTTAATTTTTGCGACGATTTTGAAACCGTCGCAAAAATTAAAAAAAAATAATTTTTTTTAAAAAATTTTTGCCGCAGTTTTGAAACCTTCAGTAAAATTAAAAATTAAATTTATTTTTAATTTTTGCAAGGTAAATATTATAAAAACTGTCGCTAAATGCGAAAAAAACTGCCGCTGAATGTCGATTTTTTTGTAATGTCTATTTTTTTTGTAATGTCTATGGTGGTGTTGCAAACAAACTAACATAGAGAATAGGAAGTGCAAGATTGATATGTGGGAGGAATTCAATATGGCAGTTAAGAAGTAGTTCTACCTAGAAAAGGTGTGTATGAGGCTAAAATGAAACTAAAGCAATTGGAGCACAAGTCATTAATCCATGATTGTTACTAAGTAAACCTCGACAGCTGCAAGTTTCTAACTTATCTAAGGTGGCCCTTTTTTTCTTCAAAGATAGGCTTCAAAATTAGGTAAAATAGGAGTTATAGATTTGACTAGGGACCATGACTATAGCCGAGTCTTGGTCGAATATTTGAAGGGTTTTTAATAGAAATCTAAAAATTCTTTGAAGACCTACTCATCCAAATGTGAAGGAGAAAAGGGAAAAAGCTTTAGCACGAACAAAGACAAGTGTAAGAAGGGTCTACTCTAGTGGCGTCAGGATCATGAGAGAAAGAATAACTTCATTCCACTAGTAGGCTACTACTGTTGTTGCCAAAATACGACAATTGAAATTTGTAATATGGGAGTGCTTGGATCACGACAGAGCAAGACGAATAACTAGTAGATGTCTACTCATGGAAACATGTTGTGGATGTCTTCATTGTTTAGGAAAAAGGAAATGAGTTTCTTAGGGGGTGTCTTGCTATCTGGGAGAACTGCACACATGAAACCAGGTTAGAAGGCACACGAGAATTCTCTCTTTTATATGCCTTTCGATACTTAAGTTAGTGTGGGAATGAAATACTCGCCTGAGAGAAGAGATGGTTGCTTATTTGGGTGTCTAATAAGTTAAATTAAGTAGTAAATATGCCCCAAAAAATGTTATTTTTTCTAGTGAGGGAAAGGGTATTTATAGTTGTTTCTACCATAAATGTTGGAGGTGGAAATGCATCACTATGGTGTGAGGACAACTGGCTAAGGTTAAGCTCACATGGGCTTAAGAGGAATCCATCTTAGAAAGCTTAGTGGCCTAGGAAGTCCTTTGGGAGAAGGTAGGCCTTATGGCGAGCTGTTATTGCTAGAGCAACATAGCACGACATTAATTTCTATGTGACTTCTTTGGGGAAACATCCCATGCAAGCATTGTTACATGAGATTTCTTAGTAACTGAGTGAGGATTGTGAAATGAATGCACCAACGCTTAATGTATCATGCAAGGGAGACATTGTGGTTTTCAAAGCTTTTTCAAAAACACACACACGTAGTGAAAAGACTAGGTATAGATAGCCATATGCAAATACACACGCATCAAAATGACATATGGAAGTAACTTTTACCTCATTCTGTTGGGATGTTGTCGTCTATTGCCTTTGTGATGCACCTAATTCGAACTCCTTTGGTCACAAACAAGTTCTGCCAAGCCAATTTGCGTTGGTATCTACTTCCTTGGCTGATCAAGCCGTTATCATAGATATAGAGGACAAATCGATCTTGTAATGACCCGTTAGTGGGCTTAAATTAAATTGTTATTATTTTAAAATGCATTATATTTTTGGTAAGCGTCAGTTTCTAGTATCAAATGGCTTAAAAGGAAGATGAATATTTGGGTATGTATGATTGACATAAAATGGTATTATAAAATGAGGATAATTGGGAAGCGGCCAAATGGAAAGTCATGTATGTGGATATGGAAATATGAAGGAAACAAAAAAGGCAAGAGATGTAGTTGTGTGAAGTTTATTTATTTGAAAATATGTGGGAAGATGAATATGTGGGATATAATATGTGGTTTGTCCTTCTAAAAGAAATCCAGGAGAATTGACAACCCATGAGAGTCTTTATGGAGAACACATGAGGACTACATTGTATTGGGAACCTGATTCTCTAGGAGAACATCTTCCCCTGAAGGATCCCTCCATGTTGTCCCATGTCTTCTCCGATAGGCTATGCTATAATAACTACATTTTCCATGACTCTTATGAGGTGAAAGACTACCCTAAGCTAGGGAAGTTGGCTACTGTGGAGAAGGAGACTCAAAGATGTAGAGATGAACAACAAGTACAAGTCTAAGTGGGTTCTCTTTCCCTAACCCTCCTCATTGTAGCTAAGATGACCTCAAGAAGAATCCAAAAGGGTTAATGTACATCTCCATGTCCATCAACGACAAGCCACAATGGTTGAACATGAACCACCAACAACTTATCACCCTTGAGGAAATCAAATGTTTAGGACTCTAGGACACGAATGGTGGAGGATAGTTGTTGATAGCTCAAGCGAAGGAAAGACATATACCTTAACCTAGGCCATTGAGAATGTGTTAGAGGCACACTAAGATGTGATGCCATTTGAATTGCATAAGAACCTTCCACCTAGGAGGGAGGTGGATTGCCAGATTAAATTGGTGTACGGGTCCAAGCTACCTACCATGATCCCATAGAGAATGACACCACCAAAGGTAGGGGAACTCAAGAGGTAGTTAAGTGTCTTATTAGAGTTAGATTATATTAGATCATCTGAAGCACTATATGGGGCCCCAATTTTGTTCCAAAAGATTTTAGATGGGTCCTTGTGGTGACTGTGCATAAACTATTGGGCCCTCAACAAGGTAATAGTGAATAATAAATACTTCATTCCCTTAATTGAAGACCTATTTGATAGGTTGGGGTATGTTAAAATCTTTATCAAGATAGACTTGAGATCTAGATATCATCAAGTGCAAATTGTTGAAAGAGATGAGTCGAAAACCACTTATATCACTAGGCATAGAGCATATGAATGGATGGTCATTCCTTTTGGACTAAGCAATGCCTCGATAACCTTTTACACTTTTATGAACAAGAATTTTCATCCTTACTTACACTAGTTTATAGTGGTCTATCTGGATGGTATTGTGATCTATAACACTTTTGAGGAACATATTGAGAATCTTAGAAAAATCTTTAAAGTATTACGAGACAACGAGCTCTATGTGGAGAGAAAGAAATGCTCATTCATCAAGGAAGATGTGCACTTCCTTGGACATATCATTAAAGAAGGTTGGCTCTAGATAAAGACCCAAAAGATTAAGTAAAGAAGGTTGGCTCTAGTTAAAGACCCAAAAGATTAAGGCATTCTAAGAATGGGAGACTCCCATGAACGAATTCAAACTTTATTCCTTTCTTGGATTGGTTAACAACTATTGTAGGTTCATTGAGGGTTATTCCACCATAACAACCAATTTACGGGAGCTCTTGAAGAAGGCAAAAACATAGGAGTGGATGAAGGCGTGCTGGATGGTGTTTAACAAGTTGAAGGCAACCATTCTGGAATAGCCTATCCTTGATCTTCTCAAATATAACCAAGCCTTCGAGGTGTAGATGGATGCCTTAGACTTTACCATCAAAGGCGTGTTGATGCAAGGTGACCACCCTATCACTTACAAAAGTAGAAAGTTGAACAAAGTCAAATAGTATTACATTATTCAAGAGAAAGAGATGACTGCATAGTCCGCAACTTACTGACCTGGAGCCATTATTTGTTAGGATCACACTTTTGAATCCTGATTAGTAATGTATCTACCTGTTACATTCATAATTAGAAAAATTTGTCTACTAAGTAGTCTTGATGATAGGAGTTTCTAGTGTAGTTTGATTATGATCTTGTGTACAAGCTTAGGTGCATTAATGTCATAATAGATGCACTTAGTCAAATGGTTAACTTAATTCCTATCAACTTAGTTTAGGGGGAACTTTTAGAGAAGATTTGTGAAGGCCTTGACCAAGACCCTGTGGCCAAATTGTTGCTAGTCTTGGCTCAAGTGAGGAGGATGAGGCATTTATAGGAAGAAGATGGCCTACTTTACACTAAGAGACACCAAATCTATGTTCGAAAGTAGGGTATCCTACAACCAAACCTCATCAAAGAGTGCCACGATTCATAGTGAGTTAGGCACCTTAGCTAGAAGTGGACTCGAGCTTTGTTGTACGGGTTCTATTTTTAGCCACAGATATGTGATTAAATGGAATTGTATTTGAATACTTTCTTAGTGTGTTAATAATATGAGGCAAACAATTAGTTTTTAGGAAGTTATGTGAAGACCTACCTAGTGTGTCAATAAGACAAGGCATGCCATTAGTTTTTAGGAAGTTTTCTAGAGCCATTACCAAACCCTAAGTGATGTTAGGAGAATGTCTCCCTAGATTTCATCTTAGCCTACCAAAGGTCAATGGATGGGGATCTATTCTAGTTGTAGTGGATCACCCCTCTAAATATGGCACTTTAATCCCGACACTGCCCAATTACAAGGTGAAAGAGGCAACTTGACTATGTTTTTGGCATGTGATAAAATGTTGGGGGTTTATCAAAGACTATCATCAACGATAGGGATCCTCGATTCACTAGGAGATTATGGACAGAGTTATTCATACTCCTTGTGTCGAAGTTCTACTTCTCCATAAGCTTTCATCCCCAAAACTGATGGGGAAACAAAGTAGGTGAGTAACTTGTTGGAGTGTTACCTACGACAGTTTGTTAGTGCTAACCAGTTTGATTAGACCAGATTATTGGATGTGGCCAAATTTTCCAATAATTTATAGAGTGAGTCAAAGAGGAAAAACCTATTTGAGATTGTAACAAGTTAATAACTAGAGACTCCACCTATGGTGGAAAAACAATATAAAGGTCAGAGTTCGGGAGCCCATTCCGTGAAAAATTCTTAGCAAGAGAAAACAAATGAAACCAAGGCCTTCCTTGTTAAGGCAACAAAGAGGATGAAGAAATAGGTTAACTAGAAGTGTGTCTGGTGCAATTTTAGATTGGTGATTTGGTGAAAGTGAAGGTGATCTTTCTATAATTCAAGGCTTATCGAAAGATTCACAAGTGATGGATATACCCCTACCTAGTCACAACGAAGGTAGGGAAATGGTCATATCAACTTACCTTACCACTTTCCTTAAAGATCCATCTAGTCTTCCGTGTTAGTCTCTTAAATCCTTATCGTGCATATCGTGATGATTCATAGCAATCCATTTTACAATCCCTTAAAATATCTTTCACATGGAGCAATGTGATAGCTCATGTTGTGTGGAAGGTTGTGGCACTAATTTTGGAAGATTCTAGAGTTATCCAATTGTTATTTGGTTGGTTAAAGATAATGATAAACTAAATCAAATATGTAATTGTACCATTTATATGGAGATAACATGTGCATTTTTGTCTTTTGAAAATAAGTGTGAATGTTAAGAATTGAGGGTTTCCTTTAGTTGTATTCATTTCATCTTCAATAAGAGTTTCACTAGTTTTTCTTTAAAGTGCTTGAGTTTTCTAGTTTTTTCTTATTTTCTTACTTTCCTTTTTTGTATTAGTATTTTCAATGACTAGAAAATCTCGAGGTGGGTGCGATTCTGGAAAAAGGTTGACTTAGTTATCACTAGGAGGGTGATTGTGACCTAAGGTTGACACGATTGGCTTAGTGAATTCCAAGTCTCTAATAAGAGTAGTAGCAATCATAAAAGAAGATGAACAAATTTGAAGAAGAAAAACCTATAATAGCTTATCAATTTCATTAACAAGAGCTCTTTTGTTGCATCAATAAAGACGACGGGACTTAGAGATGAAAAAATAGTTTATTCTATGATGAAAGGGCTAGGTGGTCATTGGTGAGATGACAACATTGTAATAGTTGCCATCATCGCTAACGATGGTTTTATTTTTATTCGCTCTATCATTGATCTTTTTTTCTCTCACTCTTTCTCTCTTTTTCCATCAACCTCTTGGAATTCATTAGCCTCAATTGATGATTGAATCCATATGTTTTTTTTATTTTTGTTTTATTTTATATGTTGATTATTTTTTAATATTAATTAGAGTGTAGTTTTAGCTTAATTAGGTTTAGTTAAGGTTGTTTATGATTGGCAGGGTATATAAGCAAAAATATTAAACTACAGGGACTTTCAAAGTCATTTTTAAACCAGCCTCTGTGAATGACTCAAACAATAAGGAGTCTAAATGCAAGTTATTTAATTAATTTTACATATTTACAACTCTAAAATATCAACACAACATAACAATACCAACTAAATCTATATTCCCCTCTAATTTATATTATGTTCAAATGAGTAATTTCAATTTGCCTCATAAATATCAATTGGAGATTCATTTTGGGTCATGTTGAGTTTGGGTTAGTATAATGATAAAAATACTAATTTCCACTATATATATATAATTATAACTTAAATTCCTTTAAAAATGAGTTTATTAAAAAAAAAAAAAAAGAAGCAGTGAATTGGTATGATGCAAAAGGAAGATTCTATGTGCTCCAACGTGGAGTAAAATGAATTGACCATTTTGCCCTCGTTGACTTAGCAGTGGGCGGATTGCTCCATGCTAACGGGGCATTGGCTCATGATAGATAGAAACAATGCAAATATCTCCGGACTCCTTGTGGGGTCATGAGTTGAGACAATTACAAAACTCTTTCTTCAAGTGCACTTTAAGCCACAATTTCAAAGGAAATTACAAGTAATTAAATACAAATTATCTGTCACCATGGCCCATAAAGAAGCCGACTTAATTAATAAGAAAATGTTATTTGAGCATTAATTATAATATTTTTTATAATACTCTTGTATTGATGTGATACTAAGTATAACACATTAATTAATATTATTAAAAATATTATAACTAAATATTCAAATAATATTTTTATAGCTAATAATAGTAGGAGTCCTTTCTCAAGCTTTCCATTGCCTCTCCCGGCCCTTGTCACTATTCCCTTTTATTAAATGCATAAAATAAGTAATCGAAAAAAAAAAGTCATAAAAATAATTTATTTTCACATAAAATAAACATAAATTTATATATAAAATAATCCTTTTGAATTCTCACAACCTAAATAGTCTTTTGTAATAACATAAAAGCACAAGGAAGCATATATAGATTGATGTTATAAAATAATTGGAAACAACTTGGACAAGTCAAAGGGCACGTGAACGACAACCTAAACCAACTATAACTATATCTATATATATTATAGTCCTAGTCCAATGACCTAAAAAGGAGGGTTTGTTGCCTTTTGTCAGGGGAGGTTACCTTTGTTTCTTTGGGGGTTTCTTCTCCCTCCATGTGATTTCCAATGCTATATCATACTTACCCTGACAAAAATATTAATATTGTCCTCAAATATTTTTGTAATTTTTTTTTCACAAATTCCTAAGTCATATATATTTAAAAACCCACAAAATATAAGAGGTTCGTTGAGAGAGTTGTTAATTTTTAAAATTTTTAGTTTTTATTTTTTATTAAAAATATATTATTTTGTGAGATTTACAACATTAATTATGATACCATATGCCTTAGAAAATTAGAACACGACTAATTTACAATCATTTTGTAGTCATTATATGGCTAACAAACTAATTTAGATATATAAAATATATTAAATTTAATTTTAATGTAAAAGTTATTTTAAAGTTATAAAATAAATTATAATTTAAAAATAATAAAATAAAATGAGCTTGTAGCTCACAACCTATTAAATTAGTCTGACTAGTCAAGCTACAGGTTGGTTCTAGTCAAGTTAAGCCAACTCGTTCGACATAATCAAGAATAATTGTTAAGTATTAATGTAAGTGAAACATTGAGTAAAACTAAAACATAAAAGTTATTATATAATTATAACTATAAACATAAATAAAATTTACTAACTGATTAAATCAACCAAAATCGAATCAAATTGACCAATTAAATTACTAATTGATTAAATTAAATTAAAGAGTAAAATTGAATCAAATTGACCAATTAAACTAAAAAATCGAATTAACCAATAACTAAAAAAAATTAAACTCAAATCATATAAACTTAATCCAACCGATTAAATCAAAGAAAACTAAAAAAAAAAAAAAACTATAGAAAACACACAAAATAAAAAAAAAATGATTTTTTATAAACATAAAAACAAAATTATTTTAAAATTTAATTGGTTCGGTTAGTTTGTTTATTCCAACCAAAAAACTAAACTGAAAATCAAACTTTTGAAAAAAATTAACCGAATAGAACTGACAAGTTCGATTAATTCGGATAAATTGAACTTTTACTCTCTCCTATTGGCACATATTTCTCAATATTATCCCATTATAACTTGAATATCTTAGGGCATGTTCTCTTTACTATTTTCAAGATATTTTTAGTTTTTAAATTTTTAAAACTATGAAAATATATTTATTTTCAGGTTTTTCAAAACATATTTTTGAAAATAAAAAAAATTATAAAAAAAACTCAAAATAACAAAAAATTATTTTAAGTATTTTCAACCAAAACATGCCGAAAAATCTCAAAACACAGAAAACAAACAACCTCCCATTCTCTCTCTCCCCCTTCCTTTCTTTGCACTCACCATCTACTCCACCATCTTCTCGTCCTCTCTGTTCTTCAGGCAGTTAGTCACAACCATTGTATCTTCATTTCTTCTGCAATTTTCGGCCATTGCCTCTTTATCATCTCTGTCCTTTTTGTTTAGATTGACTCTCTGTTCGTTCTCGCTGTTATATATAAATATATTTCCAGGGATGTGTGGGTTAAAAATTAAAAATTAGATATAGAAAGATCTAATCGTTAGAATCCCGACCGTTTCAATCATACCGGCCGAAATGCTGTTTTGCCCGGTTTCGGGCAAAACAGGAATTCTGACTGAGATGCCCCTTTCTCCTTCCATTGAAATCGTTCTCCTTCTCCGCTTATCCTTCCTTCATATATTATACATATATTATTATATATATACCATTAAAAAAAGTTATACATGACCATCATAACTTTATTCTCCCCCTCCAATCCATTTTCGTGGAATAGCGCAGCTGCTTGCTTGGTTGGTTAATTGTTTGGATTATCCATAACTTTCGGGTGTAAAATTCAAAATAATAACCCGAGAGATAGTATTAACAATCTCACATCATTAATAGTGACAAACCCTATCTGCACTGACACAACGCATGCATTGTCGCCCAGATTAATTATATATTAAGCTATAAATTCTGCTCAACTAGAGAGACCAAAATTGAGCTACTTGATTGCATTCCCATTTTCATTTTGTTCTTGTTAATTGGTTCTACTACTTCTACTGCTGTGCTCTGCTGTGCTGCTTCATTCATTCATTCATTCGTTCGTGCCTGATTCATTATTCATGCTTCCAATAAAGACATTTTTAGGTAGCTAGCTGGCTTTAATTGGGTGGTGGTGCAGTGCAGGTGAATGAGTGGCCCCACATGCATCATATCCAATTGCCGCCACCACCAGCAGCAGCTCCACCTCATCACTAATTAAAGCACGGGAGATTCTATTAGCCCAGTAAATTATTCAACACAGCCCATACTCTCGTCAAATCTTATAATACTTTTAAAATACTTATTTTACTCCTCATAACTCATAACTCATAACTCACAACTCACTCTCTCTTTCTCTCCCTCTTTCTCTCTGTCGCAGCATATACACACAAACACATACATACATACATATATATATATATACATACAATTATTGGGTTGGTCATAATGGTCTACTCACACACTTTTTCTCTCTTTCTTTTTATGTGATGGCCGCGATGTGGGTTGACAATGGCAGTCGACCCACACTCTCTCTCTCCCCCAAATACATAGACACACACAAATATATATATATATATATATATCTATACACACACAAACATACCTATGATATATATACACACTCACACACACACATATATATTTACACACACATCGCATGGCTGCGGCCATGGGCGTTCCTCGACTGCTCACGGTCGAGAAACGTTTTTTTTTTAATTAAATTTTATTATTATAATAAATAAAAAATTAAAAAATAATAAAAGTAAATAAATTCTTTTTAAATATCTACATTTTAAGTAATTATAAATTAACTAATTTTAAATTTTAAATCATGGTGTTAAATTAGTTAATACTTAAGAAAATTTAAAATTAATATTAATTATATACATACACAAACACCTAATTTTAAATAATTTTATATAAGTGTTTGTGTGTGTATATAATTAGGTGTGTATATAAATTAACTAATTCTATATATATAGGTGTAGATAATTTATAATTTATTAGTTATATGATTTAAAATGTAGATTTTTTTAATTACTTAAAATATAAAAATTTAAAATTAGTTAATTTATAATTTAAAATTTAAAATTACAGAGGACAAACCAGCTATATGATTTTAAATTTATAATTTAAAATTAGTTAATTACACCTATATGATTTAAAATTTAAAATTAATTAATTTATAATTACTTAAAATGTAGATATTTAAACAAAATTTATTTATTTGTATTCCTTTTAATTTTTTATTTATTATAATAAAATTTTTTTATTAAAATAATTAAAAAATAAATCATTCCCCGACTGCTAGTGTTGTGTGTGTGTATGTATGTGTGTCTGTGTATTCAAGGAGAGAATGTGGGTCGACTGCCATTACCAACCTACCTTGCGGCTATCGTACAGAGGAAAAGAGAGAGAGTGTGTGTGGGTTGATTGCTATTGCCGACCCAACAATGGCATGTATATATATATGTATGTGTTTGTGTATATATATGGTGCAGGAGAGAAAGAGAGAGTGGGCTGTGAGCTATGAGGGGTAAAATAAGTATTTTAAAAGTATTGTAAGATTTGATGGGAGTGTGGACTGTGAAAAACAATTTACTGGGTTGCCAATAGAATTTCCCTTAATGCAAAGACATAAATCCTATTCCCACGTACACGCAAGTTTAGTAAATAATTTTCATCAACTCGTGTAGTACAAATAAATATATAATGATTTTATATATTTTTATTTAAAAATAATAATAAATTTATTCATTATTATGAATTATTATTAAAATTATTATAAATATATGCATAAGAATTATTTGTTAAATTTATATGTGAGTATAACACTTAAAGATTTAAAATTTCTCTAGTATTCTATATTTTAAGAAATAAGATTAAATTGATTACTATACTTAAAAAATATAAAACAGACTAATGTACTTCAAAATTTGGGGTTATATTAGTTATTATGATAAATATTTTAATTTTGTTAAAAATACTAACTCTATCTTTGTAACATCCCGGTATTTTGAAAAAATTAAGAATAAATTACTTTTGTGTTGAAGATGTGTATATATATATATATATGGTTGTGGGAAAGAATAGGGTGTGACGTGTGTATATGTATAAGGGTGTGAGTGGTAAGATTAATATAAAAAGAAAAGAAAGAAGGAGGAAAAGAAAGAGTAACGAGAGAGAGAGAGAGAGAGAGTTGGGGGTTAGGGTTTCTCCACTTCTTCTTCTTCTTCTCTTTCCATTTTCTTCCTAAATTGAAGATTCAAAAGAGCAAATTTGTTCTTGGTGGCAAGTTTTCTTCAAGCAAAATCTTCAAGGAAGTCTATCAAGTCAAGTTTCTTCTTGTTCTTCTTTCTTTCCTTTCATGTTGGATGCAAGTTTTTGATTCCTTTCTTTGCTCCTTTATCCCCTGATGATGTTGAGTTGAGGGTTAAAGTTTGGAAAATCTTATAATTTTTGGAGAAAAAGTCATGTTGGTGCTTATGTAGAAAGCAATGTAAATCTCCCTCCTCTTTGATTTATTTTTGTTGGTTTCAATTGGATTGTGGGATTGAGGTTGTTTCACTTCATAACACGTAAAGATTTGATGTATTTAGAGTTAGGATGAAGTATTGGAGGATTTGGAAAGGTCTTGAGATGATTTTGGGGTGTTCCCGGATGGTTCTGTGCGTTCTGGGTTCATTAGTCGACTATTGGTAGTCAATAGTTGACTATTTAGTGGGTTTCAGAAGATTTGCTCTTGGTCAAATTGACTAATGAGCTCTCATTAGTCGACTATCCGTAAGTCGACTCTACACTGCACACTCTATAGTATTTCGGCCATAACTTTTTGTATAGATATCTAATTGACAAACCGTTTGAAATGTTGTAAACTAAACTCGATAAGATTTGATTTGGTATATAATTTGGGGGTATTTGGACAAAAATTGGATGAATTGGATCCCTGTGAACTAGTAGCTAGAAATATAAATCTTCAGTTCCAATCAAATAATGTTTTGGTGTTTGGGGCATAGCTATTTGTGGTGATATCCAAATTGAATTCCGTCTTTTGTGCCATAGTCTAGATTTCATAGACTTGATTTTGATAAACTAATTGAGTAATTTGGGTATGAGTTGAGTCCATAGCAGTCCTATTAAATTCTATCTAGATATTTGAATTCTTTTGCTATGGGAGACTTGTCTTGCCCCGATTTTATGGAATAAATATATTTCTTTGGGGTATGATGTGAATTATTAAGGGGTTAAGAGGTGATGCTTTTAACTGTAGTTCTCTAGTTGGTTGGGAAAGTCTTATTTGGCATTTCTTGTTGTGTTTTTTTTTTAATGGTTGAGTAGGGCTTGATCTCCCTATGTTTCTTTGTGGAATGATGTTAAACCTTAACGGGGCAGGTTCCAGATGGTTTCTATTTGGGGTTGTGTGGTATTTTAATGTATTTACTATTACACATTGCATGGTGATGCGTTGGGATATTGGGCTTTGGGTTTGCATACATCAGAGATCATGTTTTGCATTCAGTAGAGGCGTGAGCATTGGCATGACACGGTTGGCTTGTGAGTACCGACCTGTGTATTGTAGATGAACATAAACACGTGAAGTATTTGTATGTGTGAGTTCTTATGTGGGCGTAGTATGGCATGATGCTTGGCTTATGGGGGCCTTAACTGTAACATCACATTCGAGCGATAGGAAGGACCGGAACAACTTACCCTGATAGGCCTACACGAACTTCCCAGGGGGGTCACCCATCCCTGGATTGCCCCAGGTCAAGTATGCTTAACTTGGGAGTTCTTTGCCAACATTCAGCCCAAAAGGTATCCAACTGGTGTTCTTTCCTTTCTTATACTATCCTCGATATATTCTAACTTTTCTGGGCTCTCGGGGTATTACATTAACATCACGTTTATGTTGCATAAGCCATTTCATTATTTTATATGTTGCACTGCATGGTTCCTTACGTGTGCTGGTCTTATCTGTGAGATGTACATCTATTCTGGAGACAAGAGGACTGTCTCGATGGAGAGTTGGCTCATGGGTTCTACTAGTCCGGGTGTCGGGAGTACCGCTCTGATGGAGCTTCAGTTTGTGATTGTGATGCGTAAGACTGGGGGTTCTAGTCCCACAGTAGTTGAGATCCCTGAGATCTTTGATGTGGTGGTGTTCATGGTTCCGTTATGGTAGCCTATCTTGGCTGGTAGCAAGTTTGTATATGAGGCATTGGGAGTCATTGATTGTGATATCTTATGTGAGCCCCAAGGACCATATGTGTGCATTTATGCATTTCTAGGTATGACTTGGCATTACGGTACATGACATGGCTTGATATGCGATACATACTTATGTGTGGGGATGTTTATGGGCGAGTTAGCTATCGGCCCGGTTATCTTTTTCTTTCTATATACTTGCTGAGTCTTGTGACTCACTCTTACTTTATTTCATTCCAGGTAAGCGTGGAAAAACAGTTGAGGATGGGTCCAAGCTTAGTTTTCCCACGATAGATGTTGTGTACAGAGGCACCTTAATTGGAAGATTTTTGGGCATTTTGTCTTACTTTGAGGTCAGGAAAAATATTGTCTTGCTATGCTAGGCATGGTGTTCTTGTGAAATATATGGGTGTGTGGGCCCTAATGTTGTGATTGGAAATGTATACTATATGACTTGTGTGTCTGTTGTGTATATTAGTGAAAAGCTCTTAAGAGATGTTTTGTTTAAGTTTGCATCTGTATCCATTTCTATGAGAGCTTTCTTTCAAAACTCCTGTGTTTACGGGGCTTTTGAGAACGGGTCTTTACAATCTCCAATTATTATAATCACATACAACAGCAACTAAGCGTGGCTCATACATTATAATTTGTACTTTATTAAAGTATAATAGTTAATTTAATCCAAAATTATAGTATAATAATTTTTTTGATACTTTATTCAATAATTTTAAAAAATTATCACTAAGGCTAGATCAAGTGATGAGCTTTCTTTCCTGATGATCATGAATTTGTAAGTTTGAATTTTCTCACACTTACTTAGTGTGTGAACATTTTCTATGATTTTTATATACTAAGGTGACGTTTGTTAAAATACATAAGATAAGGAAGTATCAAGATAAGTCTGGAATACTTTTCGGACTAAGATATGGAATGCTCAAGATAAAGTTGGAAAGTATTCTAAAATTTTTATCAAACTGTTTGTTAAATTCTTTGAAATATATTAAATGACATAGAAGTCATTTTTTCTTATATGTAGGGATCAAGATATATTTATCATAAGGGGGATGAGTGATATACATATTTTGAAAAATTAAGATAAGAGATAATTAATAATTTTTTCAAAAATAGTTAGATAAGTTTAACAAACATATTAGAAAGGATAGAAGTCTAGAATGCATCTCATATCTTGATTAATAAATATCTTCTAAAAATAAATAAATAATGTTGAACGTTGGGATATTTAAGGGAAAGAATTCAAAAGCATTGGTTGAAATTAATATTTAAGAGAAGATGTGTAAATAGGATTTTGATTGGTGGGGGGCAGAAAAAGAGAAGAGCTCGGACGCGACGTTTGCAGGGAATGAAGAGTCGTCGGAAAGCGGGGCCGCACACGACGGCACCGAGATGATGAGGTGGACTCAGCCCAACTGAAATTGATGGTCACATAATGCATTGCCCATGCCCTTCTTATTTTAGAAGAAAATATTCAACTAAAATGTTATATTTGATCATTATACTAATTGGTGTAATATTCTAAGTTCACCAGCAGGGATTATCATTGGTTTAATACTACTAGTCGCATATAATGGAAATAGAAAACATATATGATGCAAAATGCCAAAACGACATATCCGAGCAATTTTCGTGCATGAGAGCTAACGATATTTCTAGAATCTATTATAAATAAATATAAATTTCTATAAATTTGAAACGGATTAGATCTGAGTTAATAGATCTTATACTATTATCTCCTTGTATAATTGTCGTAATAGATCTTATACTATTATCTCCTTGTATAATTGTCGTTTGTGACATTTTCTGAATAAATTATATGTTTATGTGTTTGAGGTATTTGATCCATTGTGCTAGAGAATTCAACTTTTTTGCCAATTCCAAAAATTTTAGAATATTTCATTTATTATTTTTTTAAAATAACGTAGAATGTAACGACTCGATCGAGCGATAGGAAGGACCAGAACAACTTACCCTAATGGGCTTACATGAACTTCCCAGGGGGTCACCCATTCCTGGATTACCCCAGGTCAAACACGCTTAACTTGGGAGTTCTTTGCCAACATTCAGGCTAAAAGGTATCCAGCTGGTGTTGTTTCCTTTCTTACACTATCCTCGATATATTTTAACTTCTCTGGGCTCTCAGGGTATTACATTCTCCCCCCCTTAAGCACATGACGTCCTCGTCATGCGACCTTACAACCGGTCCCAGATCTCCCCAGTGCATGGCCAATGTGGGATTCATCTAAGGTGCCTACACGCACCCCCCATAGGGGCCTCACACCCCTCTCGGGACTCAGCCTCCTTGCTGAGGTTTGCCCCACCACCGCGCTCAGAGGCTTGGAGGTCGGCTCTGATACCACCTGTAAGGACCCGATCGAGCGATAGGAAGGACTGGAACAACTTACCCTAATGAGCCTACACAAACTTCCCAGGGGGGTCACCCATCCCTGGATTACCCCAGGTCAAACACGCTTAACTTGGGAGTTCTTTGCCAACATTCAGCCCAAAAGGTATACAGCTGGTGTTGTTTCCTTTCTTACACTATCCTCGATATATTCTAACTTCTCTGGACTCTCGAGGTATTACATAGAATATTTAAGAAAAAAAGTATGTGATAGTTAAATTCCAACATGGTACATTAAATTATTGTTGAAAAGATAAAACAATAGATTTATAATTGCAAAAGAGTCATCATCAAGTTTTTGAGAAACTACAAGAATAAAAATAATTAGGGGTGCTAGGTGTTTTTTGCACAAGTCTTCCAATATCCAACTCAGTTTCAACAAGAAAAAAAAAAGTATTTTCATATCTCGTGCAGGAGCTCTTGCATACCTATAGTGTGAAGGGTTACCCCTATTTATAGAGGTTAAAACTGACAAATAAAAAATTATCTACATCTTTCAAGATCATTTTCTTTTTTATTTATTGAATTTTAAGGCATTAATTTTAGAAATTAATTAACATGCTTGGATCGAGATCCCATTGTAAGAGTCTTCAGGAGACTTATGCCAAGGGTTCTCTTGATATTTCGTGGTTTCCTTTCTATACTTTGAAATTTTATAGGCTTATTTATGTTTAATCTTTTTTTTTTTTTGAAAATGGACCTTTAATGTGAGACTCATAAAAAATAATAATTACTTTATTAATTTTAGTAACATGATAAAGGGCATGTTTTGGAACAGCTTTTTCCCCTCCCAAAAATATTCCTTTTGTTTGGTTTTGATTTTTTCTTTCATAGTTTTTTTTTTTTTTTATTATCAAAGACTTAGTTGTTTTTATATTTTTCCAATTAGGAACAATTAAAGGTTTCAAACACAATATTCAATGTTTTATTTGTATATTTTATGGCAGTTTTATTTTTAAAAATAAGAACTTAAGGGCATGTTTAATTGTATAGGAATTTTTTAATTTTTAATTATAATTTCATAATTAAAGATTTTTAACATTTTATATTTTAAAAATCAGTAACATTTATTTTAATTTTTTTTAAAAATATTATTTTTTATTGTAAAATTAAATTAAAATTAAAAAATATTATCTACAACTAAATAAGTTGTAAGATTTTATTTGATATTTATGGTTTAAGTTTAACTTTGTATTTGATTCTCATACTCATTCTATGAGTGATTGTCATGGTCATAACCTACTAACAAGTCCACGCCCAAGAAAAAGAGTCAAAAGCTAAGAAGACAATGGTTAAAATGTTTCAAGAGACTTTCTATTCAAAAGAGTCTCCAAGCAGTCTTTTTAGGACAAACTCTTGTATAAGGGATAGGGAGAAAGCCTTGGGAGACTCATAGGTCTCTTAGAGACGTCTCTAGTAGGATGTTCTAGAAAAGACGCACAAACAAAAACTTTGATGGCCAAAAATCCGATTTTGCAAAGGATAGGGATTATCTATTAGAAGTTTTAATCCTAGTCAGTCTCAAAATATCTAGGATGCTTATCTCGTATCTCTATGCTTCTTTATAAATAAGCAAGTTCTCATCTCAAAATGAGTATGTCTCGTATATCAATTGAAGTTATGTATTTAACTCTTCAACAATCTATAGTGTCTAATTTTATGTATTGAAGTATTTGTGCAGAGAACACTTTACATCCTTTGATCGTTTTCTTCCTTGTAAATCTCAATTGACTTGACTACAAATTTCTTGACAAATAAATTTATTATTGTGTTTAATGACTCAACAATCTAAATCTCCAAGTTACTAAGAGAGGCTAATAAAGGTCTTTAAGAGAGTTGATAGTATGTAGGAAACCACAAAGGGAAGCGAAAAAGCTAACTATAAGTCTCTAAGAGAGTAAGGAAAAGTCTTCAAGAAGTTGCAGTGAAAGAATGGCCTCTTCCATGGAGGTGAGAAGACTTTCTTAGACCGATAAGTAACCTTGGGCCCTCCATCAGAAATCCTTATACCAACTTTGCATAAGCATCATCAATTGAGTTAAGCTTCCCAACACCAACAACTAAATGCAGAAACAAAATAATAATGGCTCGAATAAGGTCAATTCTTATTGGAAATTAGTAGAATCAATAAGGACCTAAAGAGCAATCTCCCAAAAATCCTCAAGGATCGTAGAAAGCCCTTCTGTCTAATCTCCCAAGAATCTAGTCTCCCAAAAAAAACTCAAAGGAAGGAGACCCTTTCATCTAGTTTCTGGGGGACCTTTGGGTCAGCTCCTCCATGGTACCTTTGGTCTACTACGAAGCTCTTCAAAGGTAGCACAAGGAGAATATGCAAGCTCTTTGTGAGATGGCATGTTTACTACAAAATGTCATACCTCACGCCTTCCTACCACAAACCTTACAAAACTTTGTGTCGACCTTTGTGATTTTCTTGGGGATAAGAGAAAATCTACCTTTCCTAGAGGGCCCTTGATCAAATTGTCTTCGGGAGACTTCTTGAGCCAACTCTACTGCAAGAGAATGAATGTGCAATTCGAAAACCTCATGTAGAAAGAGAATTCCTCTATAAGGAGAAATACTTAGAGATAGGGAAATGTGAGATGGGCAGGCCCCTCTTAAAGACCAACTTGGAAAGGCACAAGAAGTTGACAAGCCCTCAGCATTCATTACTAGAGAGATAACATATATGAAAAAGATGATAGAGAAAATTTTGGAACAGAAGTAGCTGGTTTTAGCTCAAGAAGACTAACAAAAGAGGAAGATCCTTTTTACTTCGTAAATTATTGCAAAATCTCTCCAACAACTGTTCAAGTTGACCTTGTGATGAGGGGTCAATGTTTCCTAAATCTTAATGAATTATATCCCCATTTTAGTTTTATATTTATGCTTAAAATAAATAATTATTCGCATTACATATTAGTTTTAGGATGAAGTAAGAAAGTTGACTTCTACAATTAATTAGAGGCATAAATCGAAGATGTTGGATTACCCATTATTGCTGCTCAAATTTAAGGGCCAATTATGGAGTCTAAAAGATGTTTCAAGTGCATTTGAGTCAACTATTAAATGGAGTCCAATACAAGGAATGTCCAAACATTTTAATCACATAGAAGGCTCAAGACCAACCAAAGGTCCAACAAAGCCCAATTTATAGAAGATTTTTCTTTGTTTTGTATTTTTTTTTATGAGTGTTTTACAACCTAAAGTCTTTCATATTTTTATGAGTGCTTTATCACTTAAAGTCTTTTATGAATGGTTTACCACCTAAAGTCTTTTGTATTCTTATGAGTCTTTCCACTAGTTAAAGTATTTTCTATTTTTTTGGATTAGCTTAGTTATGATTATGTTTAGTGATAATGGGGCAATTTTATTTGTGTGGTCTTTATTGCATCTTGTGGGCTATAAATAGCTCACTTGGGTGCACTTGTGGAGGGGGTTATTATTCTTGAATTAAAATTTAGTTGTGTTTTTAGAGTTTCTCTTTAAGAATTGCTCTTGTTCTTTCTTATTTTCTCTCTTGTCTTCTCTTGTGATCTTTTTTCTTTTCTTTCTTCTCTTGAATTCTCATATCATTTATTGTTACTTTATTATTCATTGCCTGAATGGTCAGTTAATTTCTGCCATTAAATTTCTATAATTTTAATTCATATTTTTTTATTATCCACCGCTTAAATGGCCTGTTAATTTCTATTGTTTTAATTCCTGTTATTTAAATTACGCCATTTAAATTCCTGTCAATTAATTTTCAAATGAAGATGAATAGCTAAATTCAATATTGGGTTAAGGCAAGGATAGTGTCAAACGCCAATGATTTTCAAAGAAAGCTGCGTTTTAAATGAGTAACATTAATTTAAATTTCAGTATGAGTGTGTATTAATTATTAAGAAATCACTAGGTTTGGATTGGAGCATAAGCGTAACTTAGAACTTTCATGCCACGTATGAGAGTTATTAGTATTGGAAACGCTATCATACCTAAATACGGATGATTAATTTAGTTATTTTGTGTATTAATTGCAATTAGATTTATAGTAGTTGGTTAAACTAGAATCTCGCATATCATGTATGGGGATTGCTTAAACTAGAACTATCATCATCTCTAATTGTATTTAATAGCAAACCCTTATATCTGAAATCAAATTAATGTTGTTAATATTTTCTGCTAAAAATTGGCGATCAGTGGGTTGGTGCTGAAATTGTTTTAACTCAAGTGTTATCCAATTATATATTATCAAATTCAATGTCTATTTTAATTTCTGTTTTGTTTTATTTCCTAGCATCCGTTATCTGAAAATCCACAAAAAAATCATGTTGCCAATTCATCTAGATGCGTGTGTGTGTGACATTCTTTTTTTTTTTTGCCATAAATAAATCTCTCAGTGGACGATTTGGACTCATCCAGAAAATACAAATTTAAATTTGGACTACAATTGCACTCGTATACTGACAAGTATAAACCTCTCACCAAAATAAAGAAAAAAAATATAAAAGTTTTACTGTATTTTTATTATATTTTAATTGCAGGGTGAGAGTGCAACCACCTAGTTGGCCATATATTCAAGAAAAATGATCCCTATGATCATATACAGAGTTATGAGTCCCTTATTCTTCTTCGTGGCTAGGAAGATGTCATGTGTCAAGCATTCCCTCTAACTTTAACTGAACAAATGGTTTAATGGCTTGGCTAAGGGGTCAATCTTTTATTTCAAATAACTAAGGAGAGACATCGCCTTCATCATTAATACGTAGAGGAAAAAGGACACTACCTATCTTTTTAGCATTTTGTAGAGCATTGAAGAAACTCTCCAACAATACGTCGATCAATTCAAAAATGCGATGCTAGAAATACAAAACCTGTAGGTAAGGGTGGCTGTCATTATCATGCTTTAGGGGACTTGGTCGACACCTCTCTAGGAGTCCCTCTCTCTCGACTAGCCAAAGACCTTGTAGAGTTGTTTGTTTAAGCCAATAAGTATATTTTCCAGGCTAAAGTAATGCAAATTGTGAAAGGAAATGAAGAAAGAGATAAAAAGAGCAAGGAAATAGACTCTAATGAAAGGACATGCCAGAGGAAGGGGACACCTAGAAAATCTAACAACTTTGCTTAACTTCAATTCAAGAATTATACCTAGCTTACATAATCACGCTCTGTTATTTTGGAAGATCAACCCTTATCAAATTGCCTAAGAAGATTAACAAGCCTATAGGGAGAAAATGTATGCTTTATGTTGATTACATAATACCCATGGCCTTTCCACTGACAAGTGCCACGACTTGGTGAATCAAATAGAGGCTTTGATTAGTGAAGGGGAATTGGGAGAATTCATGGACATAGAAATCTAAAGGAAGAACATACCAACTACCTTGGATGTAACACCCCACTTTTCCAAATACGCAATGATATCAAATATCACCTCCGGGCGTTATGGAAACCCTTACCAACGGAAGTATTGGATTGAACCTGTAAGCTTAATCAAAGCTTAATAAAGGGGTTTCCATTAGATTTCCTTTACAAGAGTAATAAATACACATGGCTTCCAATACGCCAAAAACACAACACACCACTATAGGTATAGTTGTAGGACACCCACATACACACACTTCTTACAACCTTGAGTACCCTATCTGCTATTCACAATACATTACTTAGGTTACAAGGGTACATAGCGAAATCAAAATTCCAAAGCTAACCAAGCTCCACCTCCTTGCCCTCGCTTTGACCTGGAACCTAAAACACTTGATATTTCTGATAAAGTTGGGACAATGAATGTCCCAGGGGTAAGAAACACCCGAGTTAGATATTACATCTAAGTGAGTGATACAGGGAAAGAAACTATGGATGCAAGGGCAATATGCAGTTTTACGAAGAGACATGTAGAAATAAGAACAAAATCTCCCAAGATCACAACTCACTGCAAGAGCACGAGATCCTCTGTGACACTCCATCAAATAGCCACAAATACAAATACCGAGATGTACGTGCAATAGGCAAGATTTGCTCAAACGCAACAAACCCATAAGATATAACCTCTCGGCCCTCTTACACAAGCACGAGATATCCTCCTTACTTGCCATGTATGAACCCGTCGGCCCCCTTACACAAGCTCGAGGTAGCCCCTTTACACAGGCTCACGTGGTTAGCCCCTTTAAACAAGCCCCCGTGGTAGTTCACACATGATAAGCCACCAACTAGCCACAGCCACCAAATGACAAGATGTATGACAAAGCAGAAGGAATATGATCATAAGCCATCGAGTCACCACCATCCTTGCCGGCACTTGTGTGAAATATCTTAGCCTCACCTCTAGGCTAAGCCCCACCTCTAGGCACATGATCATGGTCCAATCCCTTAGCCTCACCTCTAGGCACGGCCCCACCTCTAGGCACGGGATTCCCCCCCGATCATCATGATGTTCCACCAACAAGCCCCCAAGTTATCATGTACAAGTTCCCGATCCACCAATAACAACTATCAACAAACAACATGTGGAAGACAAAGCAGAAGGAATATATACAAACTAAGGAATATCAGGTAGGCACGACTTCACCTGTAGGCACGATGCACAAACCAAGGAAAAAATGTTATGCAAACCACAAGCTACGTGCAAGAGTAGTCATGCTTAATCCCATCGATGAATCACAACAACCAACTTCGTGAAGCAAGCAAATTAGGAAAGAAATGCTCGAAAGTAAGGAATCATGAGATGTAAGCAACAATTGTCTACAAGTGGAAACCAAGAATGATCAATAGGAATCAAGGAGCATGCATAAGAACCTCTCACAAATGAAACCAAAAATGATCAAGAGGAAGTATGCACAAGAACCACTCACAAATGAAACCAAGAATGATCTAGAGGAAGCATGCGTGAGAACTACTCACAAATGAAACCAAGAATGATCTAGAGGAAGCATGCACAAGAACCACTCACCTTGATCGTTTCCCTTCGATAAAACTGTTTATAGCCCAGTTTCGAGCACTAGGGACTGTTTCTGCAAAAATCATGGATTTTAGTGAACCAAACCTTAAATATTTTTATACAAGGTTGTAGGTAATTAAAATAGGAGAACAACGGTGAAAATTTCAGGCCAATTGGAGGCCGGATGGGCCCTCACGTGCCCTCAGAATGGTGGCCACGCGCCTCCTTCTTTGTTTTGCAACCTAAAATTAAAACGGCTATATCTTGCTCATTTTTTATTCGGTTCGCTCTCCGTTTGAAACTATGGACTCCTTTTTTCATGCTCTACGATCCTACGAAAAGAAATTTAGCTTACCTTTTCAGTTTCCTTTCTGTTTTGGCAGTTTTCCAGCTAGGCCTCTCTTTCCTTCCTTCTTTGCTTTTTCTTTGCTTTCTCTTTGATTTTTCTTACACTTGCTTTCTTTTCTTTCTCCTTACCTTCTCGTGGCCCTTCCTTCTTCCCTTTATATAGCTTTTAAATGCCCAAATTCTTAAGATTTCACTTGGCCTCCAAGTTACTTATTTTCCTCCCAAGTAATAATTACACTTTGAAATGTTTGCAATCTTTTCAAGCAAGCCTCAACTTCTTCCAATCCTCTAGGCCTCCAAATGCACCTTCACGTGGCCTTCAAGATAAGATCCATCATCTTCTTCCTTTGCAAGCCAATCCTAGCCAATTCTAATCTTTCAAGTTTAGACTTTTAGGATAGAAATCAATCATTACAATCAATCTTCCTATTCAAGCTTCTCATTTCTTCCAATCTTAAACCTCCAAATACTCCCTCACGTGGCTTTAGAATAAGCTATATTATCCTCTTCTTTTGCAAGCTAATACAAGTCTTCCAAATTAAGTCTTCCAAGTCAAGTCTTCCAAGTTAAGCCATTCCAAGATTTTTGATGTAAGATTAATCATTACATAAGACTTTAAGACTTTAGAAAAGTTCTCCAATCCTGACTTTCCAACTCAAGCCTTCTTGAATAAGAATTCATCATTGCTAATATTCCCATTCGTTGGAGACAGGCTTACCTTTTTTTTTACAAGGTATGATATTTGCATTTGGGTCCTAAATCCATTCCCATTTACACTTAAGCCTTAAATTTTCATAAATGCTTTATTACTACATCCAACCTTTACATTAATTTTTGAGGTATTACATTGGAAGTAAGAGGCATAACTCAAATCAAGAAGAATAAGAAGAGAACAAAAGTTCCTATATAATCCAATAAAAGATGGGTTCGAGGATCATGTTTCACCACTGAAATGCCTACAACCCTTAATAGAATTTAGAACACTTCTATACGCTTTTGGGAAGTGTCATAGGTAAGATTAAGAGTCCTAATAGATATATTTTTCATTTAATATATAATTTCTAAATAAAATGACTTTTACCCTCTCCCTGTGGCAATTTCTTTTTTTGTGCATTTTATTTTTTAGGACAATAAATGCACAAAAAAGGCTAAAACCCTTATAAACAAACTCATATATATAACACCCCACTCTCTTGGGCATGTTATAACTTAGAAAATTTTAACTATATATATATTTTTTAATAACTCATTATGATATAATTTCAAAATTTTCTTACTATCTGTCTATCATTAGTTTAATTACTCTGAATATACTAGGCTAGGTAATCATCAATAGCGGAAGAAAGAATCGAACCTCAACATACCTCAATCAATAATAATATTACATGATCGTCTCAACATAATTAATAATACATGATTATACGTCATCATAACAAGAGTCTTTCCAACATAACTTGCAACATGATATAAGTTTTTCAACATGACTTGAAAACATGACATAATATGACTAGCACATAATAGGATCCTCATATGAAAACTAAATGCAGAAAAAATTTTATTTGCACCCGCAGTGCCCTAGGTAGATTACTTCTCATTCCACTTCTGTGCCTTCGCTGCAAATCCGATTTGGAAGGTTGAATGTTCCAGGGGCAAGACACACATTAGATGATGAATCATCTAAGTAAGAGTACATCAAATAATGCATATGTATAAATGCAATGCACATAACATCATAACTCTCATGTTTGGGTCGACTGCACCTTAAGATTACCTGCCATTTTTTACAGTCTCCCTGCCAGACTGGGGTGTATGGTGAACCTTGGTAAAGCAATGATGCCAGTACCAAATCCCAAAACCCATGCAACGTATGATCATGAATCTCGTCATGCTCATATGTATATATTATCATCAGAAGATGTAAATGCAACCTACGTGATGCATAGCATACCATGACATGTTAACATGATAACTAAACCTTTCATGAACTGGTTTTTGTATTGAAAAATGCTTTCAAGTTCTTTTCACAAATTAAGTAAAATTGAGTAGTACCACTTACATTCTCAAACTTATCGGGATATCTCGATATTTGCGCATTATCTCGAAATACGTGCATCATCTTGATTTGCATGCCAACCATAATTCATCAAGCACAACAATCCTATAATTCATATTTAATCACAAAATATCTCAATATCTCAATATTTTAATATTTTCCTTCATTTCTCCAATTTTTCCTTCTAAAAATCTAAATAAATACCTTCGAGACTATTTTCTCTAATCTTTTTCCACAACAATTCATTATATACTAAGAACTTTAAGAGAAAATTACTAAACTTACCTCGTTACTTCGATTTCACGCAAAACAAGGCTGGTTGGTGCGAAAACTAAGACATCGGGATGGCAAACACCAAAACTTTTTGCACAAACCCCTATAACTAATTTTTCTTGATTTTTCCATGATTTTTTTCCAATTTTTCAGACTATCCGCGAGCTTGCACCCGCCCTTACGCATTAAGACGAGTGGCCATGCATGAAGACGAGTGCGTGCTAGCCATTTGCCGGTCGTCTTCTCCAGTGACGACACATCGAAAACTTTGATTCCGATGCCATCTTCTTGCTCTTCTTCAGTTGATCTAGATGGCCTAACTTATGCCTCGAAAGGACCACCGGAAGGACCTCAACTGGCCGCTTGAATGCTTGGCCAGACTGCCCGCCTTGCAACTCCGACGACCATCGAAATGCCATCAAACCTCTTCAAAAATACCTCAAATTCTCTAGAATGCTTCCTCATCTTATGGGCAACAAAAGCTCCTTATTGATGCCTCTCAATTCGTTCAAAAAGGGCTTTGATTTGAAGCCAAAAATCTTCCCCCATTCAGCCTCCATGAAACCCCTATTTATAGCCAAATTTGAACCCCTAAACAATGGATCTCAAGCAACCCAAGGCCTATGATGTCTCCTATTGCCCTTAATGAGTCTAAAACCCACCGAAAAAGCCCTCAAACGCACAATTTAGGTGGACAAACTTTCGACCACTTTCAACTGAAAGTTGGCCAATTTTAATCAATTTTTTGCCAATTGATAGCCAAGTTGCTTGCATTGGCCTTGCCCTGAGGCCTCCCCATCCACTTCCTTGGGTCTCCCATGGCCGATTTCTTCGATTGGATGGGTTGGTTGGCTATGGCTGATTGGAGGTTTCCTAAAACTGCATTTTGGCCCCTCAAATTTTGTCTTTCTCACTTTGGCCCATTTTTACAAAGCCCCTCAACTTTTCATAATTGCATTTAAGACCCTCAAGTCTTAAAACATCCATTTCATTCCCAAAGATTCCGAAAAAACATCATTTCAACCTCCCTCTGGCAATTTCAAAAAACTGCACTTAGGTTTGAATCTTCGTTTTGGTTGTAAAACTTTTCGTTTCTTCCTGAAACCATTGAAGGGTTGTCCTACATACCGAATATGAGCACCCTCAAGGTTCGATTGACTTCTCGGAAGCTCCCTATGTAACACCCAGCCTTACACGGGCGCGTCACTATATTCCTAGGGATCTTTTTTTTTTTTTTTGACTGTCACACACGGTGCCATGAGAACAATCTTCACATGCAGATAAAACACCCGTCACATACATTGGCTGACGCTCGCGGTGATTCCAAGAGCAATCTTCACATGCAGATAAAAATCCTGAGAACCCTAGCCTTACTGGTTTAACTAACAAGATCAATAGACTTAAGACTAAATGAGGTATGATGTAACACAGCGGAATTAATACATTAAAATGTCATGGCTTACTACTAGTTTCGTACAAGGTATATCCATACGCGAAATATGAAATACAAACTATCAAATGATACAGCGTTGTCATACAACTGTTTATACATATACCAAAATTAGTACTAACACTCCCAAAATGGTACAACGATTATCCACTAAATATCGCTGGCCCCATCGGCCAAATCCTCAATCTCGCAACTGTCCCTGGCTGGAACGTTGAATGTTCTAGGGGCATTACCCAGGTTAGATGATAAAACATCTAAGTGATGGCATGAGACAGTTTACACAATGCATGAACAAACGTATGACCATGGCATACACAGACAAAACGACATGCAACACGTCTAACTTGAGAAATCTCCCTGACATACTCAACCACCCATGGAAACACCATTCCACACACCGTTGGGGTTGACCTCGCTGCGGCATACTTAATCCTTCACCCAACCGTGCCACTCGTTCACCTGGATTAACATTGCCCCATTAAAGAAGACCCCACCCCGTCCCATACGGGCCCAACGACGACATGAAAAATCGACCCCCAATGATATGAAAAATTACATGCCATGCACCAACACTTTTAAGCAAAACAGTTAATGCAATGTATCACATGTTTAATAAGCAAACGTTGACACAATGTACATAAGTGAAATGCCTTGTAAACAACCTAAGTTCAGGAGGGTATAACCGCTCACTAGAACCCACCACACGCACTCAAAAACACATTCAAGACAAGCTAAAGCTAGAATCAAACCACTCACCTGAATTTGGAAAAGTTTAGATTTTACCTCAAAAAACGTGCAACTTCTCGAAAATCGCACAATCCTTATTTTCAATACACCAATCGTCTCCTTTTAATCATTAGGGCCTTTGAAATTAATATTTATATTTTCCCTCAATTTTCTCTATTTTCCTTTATTTTTCAAACATTTCTACCTTCGGAAATTCATAAAAAATATCTAACATCAAGTTTTACCAAATATTTTTCCACGATAATTCCTAAAATAATTTTACCAAAATTCTAAAATTTAAACCAAGGAAAAACCCTACCTCACGCACCCTCACGCGCCACCCAGAGGCCTGGCGAGTGAAGCCTACGCGCAGCCAGTGCAGTCATCTTCTCCGACCTTATTCTCCAGCTCTGACGACCTCCAATGCTCCAAATTCTTACAAGGGCTTGTAGATCTCTTCAAGGCGATCTTAAAGGACCTTTCACTAATTGGAAAAATCCACCGGAAATAACTTTAAAAGCTAGTTGTAGGTCGCGACACCGGCGAGCCTGATTTTCCGGCCAACTCCAAAAAACCCCACTTATCCTATTCCAATCGACTCCAAATGCTCCAGAAATGACCCTCTCAACCCAAGGAACAAAAATCCCTTATCCCTCAAGCTCGATTCAAGCAAAAACACAAGAAATTTTGGTCGTTTTTGTTTTTGAAACCCTCGGCCAAGAACCCTTTTTTATACTCGTTTTTGACCCGATTCCCTACCATATCTAGCTTGTTCTTATCCCCTAAACCCAAATCCATCCTCTAAACCAATAGAGAAGCCCCAAAACACGAGCGTAAGCCCTTGAAAGATTCGGCCAAATAAAAAATTTCTTCCGCCATTAAAACCGGTCACCTCAATGTTTTTTCCGGCCAATGGTGAGTCCCTACAACTTCATCATCGCCTGAAGCTAGCCTAGCACCTCCAAGGCAACCTTCTCGACGCTCCCAGGCAGCTGGCCAGCGGCCACAGTGCGGCCGGTCGGATTCACACTATGCAATTTTTGAAAAATTATATTTTAGCCCCTAGCTAACTTTTAATTGCATTTTCTCCCTTTCTTAGATACCCTTAGACTATCTAACACTTTCACTACTGCCCATAAGTTTTATATTTTCCATTTCCTCAAGAAATTTCTGAAAAATTCATTGTTTTGACCTCCCTCGGTTAATTTACAAAATCTGCACTTTTGCCCAAATGCTCCTAATTGCGCGTTTTTTACTTCAAACCTTCGAAAAATCCCTTGATTTTGTCAAATATTGCTTATTTAGACAATTTGACCTTTATTGACTTGCTTGACATAGTCCCTCATCCTTCGGTTGTGTTCTGAATATTATACAAACGCTCGAAACTATAATAAATACTAAATTTGACCCTGTAATTTCTAAAAATACATTTAATATTTAGTACTGGGTATCACACCCTACGATAATTCGATTTTGTAACTTAAATCGCAACTGCATTTTAGCTGTACCGAAAATTGTCTTGATTATGATCTCTTTTAATACTATAAAACCTATCTCAGGAAGCTCGTCAATACACTATCATTTTCTTTAGACAATTATATTTTGAGGCATTCCCTGCACTCAATTCGGTACTTATAACTACTACCAAACTAATGTTTTGGTATTCTAAACTTACTTAATTTATGTGGTAACCTCACGAAATATGGGTTCTTACAATATAGCATCGAAGCGTGGAATACATAAGAATGATCTAGGGTTCATTATCTAAAACTTAGAATTAGAAGCGCAAAATGCTTAAGACTGGGTTAAAAAATGAAAGCGCAAAAACGTGAGAATGGTTTATGAATCAACATCCATAATAAAACTAGCATTAGAAACGCAAAAAAATGCAAGAATGACAGAGGGAAAGCCTAGCATTAGAAGCACAAAATGGATTAATCATTCGCCAAAAACTAAAATGAAAAAGCGTGAGAATGATTAATCGAAGCACAAATGAGTGAGAATGGTCCAAAAAATAAAACGCAAAGGCATGAGAACAGTTCAAAAATTGAAATGCAATGGAGTGAGAATGATCCAAAAACCAAAATGTAAAAGTGTGAGAACAGTCCAAAAACCAACATGCAAAAGAGTGGGAATGGTCCAAAAACTGAAGCACAAAAGTATGAGAGCAAGCTAGGATGATGAAAATTTGCATTGACAAACCAAAGACTTTCCCTCGATGCATACGAATGAGCACAAAGATTTGTTAAAGACATCTCGGGTCACTTGCATGTATATCGAACCAAAGTACCAAGGACTTACCCTATATGCATGTGGTACTTTAGCAAAAAGCAAATAGCAAAAGCTATAACATTAAAAATAAAAAATAATGAAAATAAACAGAGAATTTATGGTATCTTGAGAATTTAAAATGATGGAATTACTCTTTCCTCTAGGAGACCCGAAAGAAAGAGTGGTGAGCAATTGAAGTATGATGGCTCACAACATGCTAACGAGAAGGTTTAGGCCTAAGAAAAAGAGTCAGAAGCCCAAGGAAGATAGTTGCCAAAATGCTCTGGGAGACTTTCTTGTCGAAAGAGTCTTCTGAAAACCTCTTCTGGATTAACTCTCACATAGGGGAGAGGGAGGAAGCCCTGGGAGACTCATAGGTCTCCTAAATACTTTTTCTATGGGGTGTTCCCAAAAAAGATGCAAAAACTGATAATTCTAATAGCTAAAAATCCCTCCAATATCTTGTAGAGGATAGAGCTTATCCGCTAGAAGTCATAATCCTAGTCAATCTCAAAGTATTAAAGATGTTTGCCTCGAATTTCTATGCTTCTTTATAAATAGGTGAGCCCTTATCCCAAAAAGGATACGTCTCAAACACCAATTGAAATTCTACATTTAACTCTTCAACAATCTTGTTGAGTAATTTGTTAAGTTTTGAATTGATAAGAAAATAAGATAATATCTGTTGACAATGATGATGATCAAAACAATATATTAGAGATATCATATGTCAGTAAAAATAATCGAGTAATGCCTATAAATCAATTGAGCATATTAATTTTCTTAATAGAGTACAATCTCATGTTACTTGAGTAAATTCTAGATTAAGCATATCATGTTAGAAAGTTTATTCTTTCAATTGAGTATAAAGTTTTATGCAATCGAGGAATTCTTTGTGTTCAATCTTTTATTCGAGTAAAAATGTTGTATACTCGAGTAATGAACTCATTAAAATAAGCTTGAAAGTAAAATCAATATGGCCTATTTTTTTAATCAGGTAAAAGTTATTTGTAATCAAGCAAGCTAAATTTGATTAAAAGATAGTTGATTACAAGTTATAGTGTATTCGAGTAAGCGTTAGCTTATACTCGACTAAATATGCTTTTATACTCGAGCAGATAATGTAAGTTTTTGATTGAGTTAGATTAATTAAGTACTTAAAATTTGTATTCAAGTAATCATTTGAATGTATTCAAGTAAATCTTATTTGTAATCGAGTATATATCCTCCAAAAAATTGTTAAGTTTCATGTGCCTTATGTAATCAAGTACTTGAAATTATAATTGAGTAAGAGTTTATTTATACTCGACTAAATAAAGCTTTCCAATCGAGTAAGCTTTACAATTGTCAGTTGCAAAATTTTTAATCAAACACAAGCAACTTGTAATTGAGTAAACCAGAAAATAATCGAATACACAATTTCTTCACTCGAGTAAAGATACAATTTAATCGATTAAATTATTATTTGTAATTAAGTAATATTTAGCAGATTTTGAAATTTATAGCCGTTACAAAGTATTTAATGCACACAATTTCTACTTTTCAGAACATTAAATACTAATGGATTCTTTTCAAACAATTTGTGGTTGAAAATTGATGATCTAACTTACTTATGAGATGTTGTAAAGACAAAAAAAAGATAGTTAAACACAAGAACATTCTTTATTCAAGGATATTCCAGCAAATGCATTAAAGACAAGAAGACTATAGAGCTAGACTCTGAAAAAGAATAAAGAAGCTCAGAGCTTGATACATTAAAAGCTTTCAAGTGTCTCATTACCTATGATCTTGTGAAAGAAAAGAAAAAGAGAATATGCTTTCATTCATGTCAGTATATCTCTTTGAACACTGGAGATAAGTGTTAAATTTCCTGTACATCTTGAGACCTTCTCTTGTATCTTTTAGTATCACTTTATTGTGAAGTAGTAAAAGTTAAATCTGACTATTTTAAAAGACATTGGTTGTGGTTGATACAATTGTAAAAACCATCTATTGTAAATGTTTGTAGCTGAGTGTGTTTCAAAACCTATCCAAAACTAAATTTGGATTGACTAAATCCTTAGCTTAGAATCAAGGTAGTGGAGTAGGCATGTCGCTGAACCATTATAAATTCTAGTGTGTTGCAATATTTTATTTTCTGCTTATTTTCAATTTTTAAATTGCTTGAATTTTTTAGAAGGGTGAAAGCTTAATTCACCCCCTTTTAAGGTAATTGTGTTTAACAAATTTCTTGTATCTAATTTAAGTATTAGAATACATAAATAATGCTCTACATCATCCAATCAATTTTTTTTATTTTTTATTTTTTTATAGACCAGAGTCGTTAGATTGCTGAGAGAAGGGGGGGGGGTACACGAGGAAAGATATAAAAATTAAATAAAATTGTAAAAGAGAATTTTCTAATCTCACTTTGTAATTTTTTAAAAATAAAAAGTAACAACCAAACACGTTTGTTTTCTGTTCTTATTTAGAAAATAACAAAAATGAAAACAGAAAAATTGAATGACCTACGAAATGGACCCTTAAATTATGTATAGTTATTTTCACACAATGAATTAAAAATTAAATAAAAGAATAAATTTACTTCTATTTTTCAAATTAAAATATTTTGAGACAATTTAAAAAAAAAAATTAAAACATTTTGAAACAACTAAAACATTATTTTAAATATCCTAATTAGGTTAGATAATATGCAAGGTCTAATTGAAGATGAATATGATTCTTCTTTTTTTTTTTTGAAAGTGTAAATCCAATTTATCAATGAAGCTATATAGTTCTTAAGATCATGTGATGGAAACACAGCCCTGCTTTTCGAAAGCTCACACACAAGAACTTTTCATTTGCACTCTCCACCGATGTTAACAGCTGATACAAGTTGAAAGCTATGCATGAAAAAACCACACAAATCTAGAACCCAAAACACCATTGTTGCTTTGAGCAAAAATCTTCGAACTTTGTCAATCAAAATAGTTTACATCACAACACAATCATCAATCTGCGCGTCTCAACAATATAGTCCTATACAAATGGATCAATCAATGGAACTTGAAAAGATAAAGATGAACAAATATTCTCAGCTGCTTTCTCACTGGCTATGCCGATCTTCGAGGGCCAGTCAGACACCAAGAAGACATCCATGGCGCAAGAAAATTTTCCTCTGGTTTTCAGTAGCAAATGAGGCGTCTGGCGGCACTACTTTCCTCAATGACGGCCGTGAAAACACCAGCCGAACCAAGTCCTCCATACTTACATTGACACACGAGGTCAAATTTATCTGCCTCAGCCTTCGGCAATTTGTCAAAACTTCCTTCAAACCTCCCGCTGTCACGCCCAAGCAACCCTTCAAGTTCAGATTCTGAAGCATGCGACACCTAGACCCTATCGTTGCCAGTGCTTTGTCATTGATCCCTGATTTGGCGGCTTGCAAAAACTCCAGTTCAGGAAGTTCAAAACTGGTTCCAATGTTCTTAATCCCCCAACATCCATTGATCTGCAGTTGGCGAATCTTTGAGCCGCTCCTTAGAAAGCTCAAAATGCCTTCTTCATCAATACCCAGGCAATAGGAGACGTCAAGGAGTTGTAAACCAGGGCACATTGCAGCAAGTTTTCCAAGACATTTATTGGACAGATTCACATTCTCTACTAATTTCAAAGACCTGATCCGTGGGTTTTCTACGGCATCTACATTGCATTCACCTACGCCTAGATTTGTTCTACCCATATCAATATCCTCCAGGAGAGGACAATTCTTTACAAGCACTGCAAAGGTCAAATGAGTTAGCCCGAAGCATAACTCGAGCTTTACTGCAATTGAAGTACTGAGATAGTTAGACAAATGACTCATGTGATCATCAGTGAGAAAGTCAACACCAACAAGAGAAAAGCATTCAAGATACTGGTAAGTTTGCAAGAGCAATGAGAGTCCAGAGAACGTAAAACCAGAGCACCGATCGAGACTGAACCTCTTCAAAGGAATATCAGACTTTACAAGCATTGAGAGAAATTCATCAGAGACAAATGAATTATGCATCACAATACAGGATAAAGCTCTAGCATAACCAAATGAAGCTCTAACAGGCAAGTCTACAGAAGATCCAAAGAGTCTAAGTCCATTAACTTTAACTGAACCCAAGTTGGGGCTATTGCGAATCAAAGATCCAAAGCTATGATGGGTAATCAGTGGACAGTCCTGAACTACAATTTCTTCCAAGAGGACACAGTTGGAGCAGAGGGCGTCAATCGACCTATCTGTAAGGAATGCGTTCCCAGAAATATTGATTTTTCTCAGGCCCCTTAATTTGGATGACAAAACCCTTATTCCCTCATCAGTTATATTTGCTTTATCCGGGCTCAGATTCTCGAATTCCCTATGCAAGTCGAAAACATTGCGAGGATAACTGATATCCAGCTCCTCCACCCACGGCATCGAATTCGCTATTGCAAGCAATTCACTATCACAAAATCTCCAGAGACCCGCACAATTGAAAACCCTTAAACTCTTCATACTCAGCCCTAATCGATTCAAGCCCTCCATTGCGAGGCAATGGTTTCCCGAAACATCTAGGGCTTCGAGGTTCAACCCAGACCTGGCTATCTCAAGAACGACCCGATCTATATCGCCATGAAATCGGCTGAGATCGATGGTTTCAACGCGGTGGAATCGATTGAATAATTTAGAAAGAGTACCGTGAACAAGAATTGTCGGGTAGAGGATCGTGAGGCTGGTACGAAGCCGATCCGTGATGGAAAGAAATCGCCGGCAGACCAGAGAGAGGGCTTCGAATTGGGAGTGATGGTCGAGCCGATTGAATATCAGTTCCCAGCACTCGTCCGGAAGATCTTCGCACCTCTCCGCCATATCAGCAACTGTACAAATACAAGCAAGATTGAAGTTTCAAGCTAGCCATACAAGCAGCACAAAATATGCAAAAGGAGTGGAATTGTTTACCTATTGACACGAAAAGAGATTGAATTCCTAATCTGCGGAACAACTGAGAAATTTGATTGACCGAATTGAAGAGATTAGGGTTTGAGAAGGGAGCTCAGAGAGCAAAATTAGGGAAGAGCAAGTCCAGTCGCTCACGATTCGTTGGAATGATGACGTGAAATGTTGTTCGCTTTTCAAATTTGAAATGGCCAGATGCATAAATGCAGCCCTAGCTTTCAAATTTTTACTATCAAGCACCCTCAATTTTACTTTGTTTTATTTGGGCCTTTGAACTAGCTAATTTTGTATTATACGAACACTTAATTATTTTAGAGATGCAAATGATATTCACACATATTGATCTGGATATTAAGAGAGGGATGTTGTAATATCCTTAGAGTCCAAGGTCAAGTTCAAGAAGGGATTCTAGAGAAGATAGTATATATATCGAGTATAGTAAGAAAATAAACGTCAGTTGAATACCATTTGGGTTGAATGTGGATAGAGAACTCCCAGGTTAAGCGTGTATGAGATAGAGTAGTTTAAGAATAGGTGACCCTTAAGAAGTTCGCGTAAATCTATTAGGGTAAGTTGATCCGATCTGTCTTATTGCTTGATACTGGATGTTACCAGTGGTATCAGAGCCGACTCTTGGAGAAAGTAATCCAATGATAGTAGGGAGTGGCGCCGGGGTGCGAGGGCCTAAATAAGGAATGACTCCTGACAGACTTTTAGGATGACAACTCCAAAGGGGAGAAGATCTGAAACCAGTTGTAAGGTTACATGAGGACGTTATGTGCTCAAGGGGGGAGAGGGAGAGAAATGTAATACTTTGAGAGCCTAAAGTTAGGTCCAAGAAGGGACTCTAGAGAAGATAATATATATATATCGAGAATAGTAAGGAAGGAAACAATACTAGTTAGATACCTTTTGCGCTGAATGTAGATAAAGAACTCTCGGGTTAAGCGTACTTGAACTAAGGTAACTCAAGAATAGATGACCCTTGGGAAGTTCGTATAAGCCTATTAGAGTAAGTTGATCTGGCCCTTCTTATCGCTCGATGGGAGATGTTACAAATATTTCTTATCGTAGATAACTCTCCAAATTCCTTACCTAAAGTGAAATCGAAATCCTCATCTGGAAATTGAAACCTTAATCTCTTTGATTTGGTGGTAGGGTTTGTCTATCTTCAATAGTTTGTCTCCAATGTGATTTTAATGCACCGTTGAGAAATAGAGCTTTGGGTGTTGTTAAGTTGTTTAAAACACTCACATTGTGACATAAGGTTTTTTTAAAAAAAGGTTTTTTCTTTTCAAAGTAAGAAAACGTTTAAATAAGATGAAAATGATTTGGCTTTTGTTTGTATACGTGGGTAATTTGAAATGTGTTCAATAAAGTTAGGGCTTTTGATAACAATTGTCAGGACTCTACTTTTTTGAAATCATGTTGCATGTGTCTATGTTTTTTTGGTTATTTAAGTTGAGATTCTAAGGTCATATTAGTGGGTATTCAATGATCTCTTTGTTAACTATGATATGTAAACTTTGTGGTCCTTGAATGTTTTACTTTTTTTAATGTTTGCCGCTTGGTACTGTGATGTAAAAATGGTTGAGGGATACAAGACAGACATTAAGATAAGGATAACAGAGGAAATACAAAGAGAAGATATGGTAGCTTAGGGCCAAGATGGGGATACTGCTAGTGAAAATAATAATGATAGTGACACTAACCTGTGAGGGTAGAGAATCAAATAGGTGATGAACCAGATAAGGGTGATTTTGAAATAGAGGAAAATAAAGCAGTTGGACATGTAAATTTGAGTAATGAAGATCAAGAGCTTTTGTCTACTAGCCCAATTGTGAGAAAACATAGATTAAAAAGGGCAAGAGCAACAAATGAGAGCAATGATGTTCAAGATATATCTTTAGGTGAGGTTAGAATAGATGTTGGTTTCAAAGGAGAGCTTGAACTAAACTCAGGTCATAGAAGTAGGACAAGTAGGGGTGAACAATACATAGATTTTTCAAATCCAAATAACAAGGAATTGGTTAGCGATTAAGATGAAAATAAGGGTGAAATGGGAAATGGAACTAGGGATAGAGACAGGAAAATAGATTATGATCCTAACATAGTTGTCCTTTATTAAGAAGTTGGAATGATTTTTGATAGTGTTAATGATTTTATGAAGGTAATTTCAAAGTATGCGTTTCTCAGAAGGGTGGACTTGACCCTTAGATCAAATGAGCCTTTGAAAGTGAAAGTTAAGTGTAAGGAAATGTGTCAATGGCTTTTATTTGCAAGTATTGAGAGGAAAACAAACAATTTCATTATTAATGAGGGGAATATCCTCGGGTCCATAATTACTCTAATACCCAGGGTAGACAACTAGTGGCAGCCGTGCCACGTGTTAGCCAAAGAGATACTCCGTCTATGTTATCTTGCTTGGGTCCAGAGGGGCACGTGGCAGATATGTATCACCACGCCAGTTGTCTTGGTGCTCGGTAAGGAATTCTCCGAGTTCGTAGGGATCAACCATCTCACCGAGGGTTGCGGAGGCAGGAGCTATCCCGGACTCTTCGGAGATGGTTACGATTATGGAATCCTCATCAATAAGATTTCAAGAAGAGCGGGAGAGAGATCCCAGAGATCTCTCTAGGATCCTTATCTCAGGATGAGAATAAAAAGATAGATGGATGAGGAGGTAAGGATTGAACTTCTGATTCATCAATTAGAGCATAAGGAATTATATTGAGATTCTGGTTCTGGTAATCTGACTTGATCGTCGGAGATAAATCGAGAGAGCAAGTCCCCGTCTCCATTGTAGGTACCCCGGTAGAGACAGGAGAGGGTGACACCGCATCATCAATTATAAAATCTTACAAAAATCCATAGGTGCTATAGAAATAATAGGAACAAGCAGTACAATTCTACTTTCATTGCTAGACACTTCAAGGATAGGATTCTGTCCCAGTCAAGAATCAAAATTAGGGATATTCAAAAGCTTTTAGGAATGAATTGAAAGTGTTTATTGGAAATGTTGTTTTGCTCTTTGATTATGTTTTGATGATGAAAATCTTCATTTGATTAATCAAATATTATGCATCCATCTTTTATAAAATGATTTTTCATAAGTGCAACTAATTTAATTTAACCTATATAATTAAACATCATACTAAAAATTACCCAATGTCAAAATAAGTTTTCAATATCCTTGATGGCATTTGGAAAACCAAGTTTTTATTGTTAAAAGAAATTTTTTTAATTGATCCATCAAAGTTGGCCATATAGCCTAGAACATCAAAACCATGTTTTTAAATTTGAAGGCCAAACTGTTGATTGTTTTTCACAAACCGGTTGACCATTTGTCCTTGAGGTGTTGACCAGCTTTCCAAATCTGTCGACTGGTCGTATGTAAGCTCTTGACTAGCCTTGGTTGATAGCTACTGTATAAAAACTAGTCAAGCATTTTTGTACCTGTCGACTGTTTGTATGAGCTTATCGATCATTTTTATTGAAGATTTCTTTAACTACTAGTTTTTGTAGGCTCTAATGGCTAATAACGGCTAGTTTTTCTTCAAACTTTGAAGAAGCCTATAAATACTATGACCACCTTGGCCCCACTCTCAGGTGCCACCATAACCTAAGGTTACAGCTATGGCCTATCTCGAAGGTTAGCTATACCCTATCAACAAAAGAAATGATATAATATGGGCACTTTGAGTGGGGACCAGGCTTCGCCGCCTTCGTTTATCGAGAACTGTAGTCCAAAAATACACAGGCAGCGGATAGGCACTCGAGTCTCACATTCAACCATGCCTTAGGATAAAATCCAATTTCCCACAATTAAAATAATTTCTAACAAACACACGTAATATTCCACTAACATAAGTCTCAACCGTCTCTAGCAAGTCTAATACAAAATAGATAAATTACATAAATAACACATAAACTCAACCCAAATTATCTCACAGCCTGCAATCCTTATCAACTGGCAGTTCATCCACTAGCATTGTTTTCCCCTTCATAGATCCTGAGCTATCTATACGGTTAGTGGGGGGGAAAAAGGGAGGTGAGTCCTAAGACTCAGTAAATGCAATATGTAATATAGTAAATTAAAGCTCACGACAAACATAGAAAATTGTGAAATGAATCATGCATGCAGGCCCGTCCATCACACCCTAGCCGAATTTTGGTGGTCCCACTGATTTCTTCTAGGACCCTATCTCGAGACTCACATAGTTAGAAATCTACAGGCTCATGCCTGGGCACTCCCTTGTCCTCATATGCAGGTCATGATGGAATAATTTTTACACAAAACATATTAAACCCTTATCGAATCAACATTTATCGCTTTCTTGCAAAATTTCTTTGAACTATCAAAATTACTGATGTCGCGTCCCGAAATCCTCTAACCAAAATTATCATAAAATGACATAATAAGGCTCAAGAATAATTTCAACAAATACTATCAAATAAATTTTAGATACATCCTACTTACGTATTTCTTCCTTGCTTACAAATTGGAAAAATTCCCTGTAATTTCTTTTCTTCTTATAGACAGGTGAAATTGGCTGCCAAATGGCCTTAAAAATGTGGGAAAATGGTGTAGCTTAGCGTCCAAGTCTAGGGGGCTTTCTAGTGTGCGCCACCCAGTGGTTACACATGGTTACCTCATGGTGTCCCCAAAATGGCATCGTTTTGACGCCTTGTGGCTGGAAAAACCCAATCTTTTCCTTCCTCGCTTGGGGAATCAAACTCACGTCACTTGGCTCCACCTATGCTCGCGCGACCACCCACTCTACAAGTGTAATGGCCCACCTCCCAGAGCTCCCACTAGTAAAAGAGATCCATGAGAGAGTCGTTACTAATAAGGTATAGAAACACATTCCCACAAAAGCCATCCACTTGGACACACAAAAAACCATAAACCCTATGTATATACATATACAACACCAATTCATTACAATGCTCACTTCGGGCTTAACTGCCCATACAAGACAAAATATAAAAAGCAGAGGAAAATTACAAAATAGCACTCAGCTCCCTGCCCTCAACACAACCCCAAGGATCTTGAGCTTGGAAAGACATCTGTACACATATCTAACACGACCCATCACTAGTGGCTAGATTTGTCACCTTCCTTAGCTTTCCCTTTATCTTTACCTGGGATGGCGTAAAAAATAAAATAAAATAAAATGGTATGAGCCATAAGACTCAGCAAGTATATGAAACAAGCATGGATCATGACAAAATGAGGCATGATATAGCAACCACAAATGTATTAAAAGAAACCACAGTGGCTAACATCATTTACAAGGCTATCCAAGAATTTTTCTACCATGAGTAAAGAAGAATAAAATGAATACCTACCATATGCACATCCACTTGCCAGGGTGGAACAACAATGGTAATAACATAGAAAAGCTCAAGTCAAGTGTTTCCATATTACGAGTGGAAATGCCAACGGACTCACCGCTGTAGTGATATGCGGATATACCGCCAACGGATTCACTGCCATTGTGTCAACGGACTAATCGCCATAATGCCTCACACAAAGTACACCTACCAGAGGGTGAGACACTAGCCTAACCATACCATGCACACAAATCTGAGGACAAAGGATGATACATACACACATCCATATCCTGACACTATATATCTAGATTATATCGGACACTTGGGGCCAGACAACTCTACTTCCAAGGCGATGCCCAAGGCCAATCAGCTCCACTCAAGGTCTATATACATTTTAACTGACACTTGGGGCCAGACAGCTCAACTCCAGGTTAACACCTGAGGCCAGCCTACTCTACCCAAGGTCTACACACAACTTATGCCACGAGGTCATTTAGGCTAGATAGCTCAACATCTAGGGACATGCTCCCATACACACACAACCTTAGAGGCCAATCAGCTCCACTCGATGCCTTGGCTCTCCCATATTGTATAAACAATTTAACATATGAACACAAGCTTATAATATTTCACCAGATTAGCAAACTTGTGTAACCCCAAGTCATGCACCAAACCATACCCAAGAATGCCCAAATAATCCCCCAAGGGCATCTAAGCATTCTTAGGGATCATGAAGAAATCACCCCAAACTTAGGCTTCCAAACATAAGCCTTTCATGAATCCCAAGTCACACAATACCTCACCAATGAATGCATCATTGTTTCCAAAGACATTTAGATATATTTTGGAACAAAAGGAAACCACTCAAAACTTGACCAAATATTTTGAAATATGAACCAAAACGAATTTTATCGAGTTTAGTTTATAATGCAACAAACAGTTCATGAATCCAATATTTCTACAAAAAAAATATGTCCAAAAGAATAGGACATGCGCAGGCTATCAAGGCTAAAAATGGTCGACAAATGGGAAGGTAACTGTCGACTGATAGAGGCTTTTCCACCCAAAATGACGATCAATTAAGGCAACGGTCGACTATCAGAACCCTTTACACCAAGACAATTGGTAAGTTATGGAAAATGGTAGACTGACAACACATTTTAAGCCACGAACAACCCACATAACACCCAAAATACATGCAAGTAACACTAAACTCTTGCATGCAACTACACCCTAGTAATAGACACGCCATTCCTTTTAGAAATATAGGGTGAATCAAGCCCCCATTCAGATGATGGATACGGTATATAAAAAATACAAGGATAACGACACGAGTTGCAACCAGCCAAGTTTATGCAAAATCTCCTTCCAACGAATGGTTTTATGGAAACTTAACCCCAAAATGGTGGGCTCAAAAACCACAAAGGAGGAAGAAGGTCACGACATACATTAACAAGATTCCAAAAGAAGAACTTGTTATGGAAAAGAGATGGAAAAAAAACTTGCCTTAGCAGTTGAATAAACCCGAAGGAAAAGACGGGCCACAAACCAAGCTCTCAAAACCAACAAGAAGCCTTCTACTTCAACAACCAATCACCTCTTTGGCTTCAACAAGAAGGAGATGAAGAAGAGGCGTTGATGGAGTAAGAGGAGAAGAAGGTTCGGGAGAAGAAAAGAGAAAATGAAGAAGAATTGCACCAAGCTTCCTTATATATACTTATCCCCTTTCCCAATTTGTCCTTGCACTTGCAAGAATTCACAAGGTTGCCACTCCCATTTTCTCCTTTTTTAAATTATATAGAAATGCTTATTAATTCACACATATCCTCACACAATCGACAAGCCCACTCCCTTTTCAATCTTTAAGCCCAATTTTGACTTTTCCACAACCTCCTTATTGAGTTTCTTCACCAATCCCATTTTCTTTGACTTCGAATATTCAACACACATGACTTTCTTTTAATTTCCATACCTCCTTATTTCTTTGACTTGGAATATTCAACACATAACATATGCCTTTCTTTTAATTTCCATTTTTCATCACACTTAGAATATTTTTAACCTTCTAAATCAATTTTACCAAAATATAGCACACACCCACCAAGGCCAACATATTCTAGACCCTGTTATCGGGTCGCTATAACAAGCTCCCTCAATAATATATATGCGCATTTTTAATCTTAAGGTGATTCTATCTCCTTTGTTGAAAATATAATCCAACATTTTTCTCACAAGACTCAAACCCAAGACCTTTTCCTATACCTTTGCACACACAACCGCTAGGCCACTAACTTCCTTGTTGCATAACTTAAACAAATTAATTTTTATACCAACTTCAAATTATATTTTAGACCCAAGAAATTCCATAATCTTTTCCCCAATTCCCTTCTATTTAGAAACATAATAAATTAAATATTTTCCCTTAAATTTCTCATAAATTGTCTCTTGATTCAACCACGATGATCCTCCTTAATTGTCCCAATTAAGTTCTTAACCCCACGGGTTGCCAATTAATCACCAAGGAATCATTTCAATCACAAGAATAAATTCTTCTCCAAAATATTGGGATGTTACAAATACAGTCCAAAGAAGCATTGGAGAAGGCTAATGAATGAAAATAAAGTGTCAAGAGCTTACCATTGTATTCATTTTTCTCATTAGTACTTAAGCTTTCATTTTCTCTCTACATTTATCAATTGTATTATTTTGTTTTTTATGTTTTACTCTTGTGTTGGTTTTGATGATGAAAAACAAATAATTTATATCTTAAGTCAAGTATATGTCTTAGAAACAAAAATCAATTTCAAGTACTTTTGTGAAAATAAAAACCAAATGATCTATAATTTTTTATAGATGAAGATTTGCACAAACAAGTATTAAGATTTAAAAGAATCTCCTAAATGATTTTTCAAATTGGTTTTAAATCATTGGATAAATGAAGCAAAATGTTTCAAAGGAAAAAGATCATGTTGTTTAGCCAAATTGTTCCAATCCCCTAATGGATTTTTGATATAACTTATGATGGAAAATATATTTTAAGTATTATAGTATTTTGTATATCAAAATGAACAAAAAAATGTTATTTCTCTAAATCTAGAAGATTAACACATTATAAGGAGACATATAAAAAAATATTTTTATTTTGGAAAACCATCTCCCAGTATTTTGATAGCTAATATTCATTGTTGTTAAAATGATTTTTAATGAATTTTTCAAGAAATAGAAGTTATATATTTTGGGAGTGGTAAAATTGCTAAATTTTAAATTTGTACTAAAATTAAAATTCTATTTTCTTATTATTATCGATTTTGGTTTTTTTGGACATTTTTATTAAATTCAAATGGGGGTACTTTCTTATTTATATTTATATATTAAAGTAAATGGAAGGTAAAATATAAATTAAAGAAAATGTGGACATTTACTTAAATTAAAGAAATGTAAATATGTTGTAATGTATACATGTTATGAATTGTATCATCATGCTAAATCTAATATATATATATAATCTGTCGATCGCCCCTCTATTTTTATGATTCTATCAACAGATGCTCTTGCATCTATTAACTGACAGAATGCCAATCATTGGTGCTTTGATAGCGGGCAAGCCATTTGTTGATTGATGCTTATGCATCTGTCGACCGATAGAATGTTTACACAAGGAACTGTCGAGTCTCAAATGAATTGTCGACCGACTTTTGAATTTCTACTAATCTGTCGACCGATGCCTTGCATCTGCCAACTGTTTGTATCGCAGAAACTCCCAATGTCTTGTTTTTCCACTCACCCAAAGTGGTTTTTCCACTACCAACGACAAGATTCGTGCATGGGCTATCAAGACACTATAAATACAAGTCAGATAGATGATTCAAATCAACCAAGAGAATTGATTTCAAGCTTTCAAATGTTCATTCTTTCAACAACTTAATTGTTTTATTTGTGCTTTATTTTTCTTTCTAAAGGCTTTGATTATCATTTGTATTATCTTGTTCAAGCGTTGTATTTATATTGAGAGATCTTGTAACTAAGAGTGTCTACTCTTAGATCATCTCTTTTTATTATTCTTGATTTTCCTAACTTATTGCTAGAGGGTTTGCTTGTTTAAGCAAGAGGTTGTGATATCTAACTTGGTGCTAGAGGGCTTGCTTGTCTAGACAAGAGGTTGTAATTTCTTAACTTGTTGCTAGAGGGTTTATCTGGAGAGATAGGAGGTTTTTAGTGGATTGATTGAAAAATATTTGGTGAAGAGTTAAGGTAGCAAATTAGGCTTGGTTTAAGCCGAACCACTATATATCGTTGTGTCTATTTTTTTTGTGCTATTTCTTTCATTTATTGTTCCAAGCATTTCAATAAACCTCACTTGCACTAAAATCTTGTTTTTCATCAAATGGATTTTCAAGTTCAATCAATTTTTTAAAACAACTCAATTCACCCCCTCTTGGGTATTAGTGCCATTGCTATACAAACCTAACAATTTTAGCCTTTGTGTATTTTGTTTGAGAGATATTGTAACTAAGAGTGTTAACTCTATAATTTTCTTGATTGTATTTCTTCTTATAATTCCTAGCTTGTGTGCTAGAGGGCCTATTGAGTTTGGTAGGAGATTTGTATACCTAGCGATTTATTCTAGAGGATCTACTTGGTCTAGTAGGATGTTTTAATAGATTTGAAAATCCTTAGTGGGGAGCTGAGGTAGTGGAGTAGGTTGTGATAGGTTTGAAATGCTATGGCACACATCCAAGAGGGGGGGTGAATTGGGTAATTTAAAAACTTGATAGAAATTGAAAAACTTTTTGATCAAATTAAGGTTTTAGTGATTTAAAACATAAAATATATAAAATGAAAAACTTAAAGTTTAAAGAATGTAAAGCAAGAAAGATAAATGACACAAAGAATTTATAGTGGTTCGGCTTAAATCAAGTCTAATCCACTACCTTAGCTCCTTACTAAGGATTTTAAACCAATTTACTAAAACTTTCTACTTGATCCCAAGTAGGCTAGGATATACAACCTCATATACGTAAGGTAGGCCCTCTAGCACACTTGCTAGGAAATCAACCTCCTACATACAAAAGTAGGCCCTCTAGTTATACAAGTTAAGAAATACAAAAATTGAACAAGAAAGAGAGAATCTAAGAGATGAATCTCTTAGTTACAAGGTCTCTAAAAATGATACAAGGCTTGATAGAATTGATAAAAATTAAAATCAAAGCCTTGAAGAGAGAAAAATAAAGCACAACCAACATAAATACAAATGAGTATAAAATGTAAGCTCAAACCACTTCATTTCCATCCATTAGCCTCTTCAAGATCATCCTTAACTTGTATCTATAGGCATCCTACAAGTTTCAACAAAAAACTAACCTTTTAAAACCGTTAGGGAATGAAAAACTAGCCATTGGAAGATGTCAAAGACAAACTGTTGACAAATGAGATGACTTAGTAGACATATTCAAAGGTCGACAAATTAAGGCGAAACTTCAAAAGATTAAAAACTATCATTCTGTTAGTCGATAGATTACTTGAGGTTAGTCGACAAATCAAAATGTTAGTAGACAAATTCAAAGGTTAGTCGACAGATTACTTGAGGTTAGTTGACAGATTAAGAGGTTAGTAGAAAAATGATTGATTTTTCCTTAAGAAAGTTCTTTCATTTTTTGATCAAATAAAAACATAATATTCTAAATGTCATTAAAAGAGTTATCACAAGGTTTTTGACATTGAAATGCGTGATAAAATTGATTTTAATTTTTGGTGCTTAATAAATCATATAAAAGTAACTTGGAGCACCAAGATAATAACCATAGATAAAATAATTTCATCATCAAGATGCAATTGATTTTTATCATCAAAAGTATATCAAAGACAAAATATTAATCTATCAAAAACACAAAGACGATCTTTTGCCTTTGAAAATGTTTTGCTTCATTTATCCAATGGTTCAAAACTAATTTGAAAAAATCATTTAGGAGATTCTTTTAAATCTTAATACTTGTTTGTGCAACTTTCCATCTGATATGTTTAAATAGATAATCATAGTTCATTTTGATTTAACAACTCATTTGAAATTAATTTTGTTTGAAGACTTTATTCTTGACATATGATTTAGGGTATAAATCAATTTTGTTTTTCATCATCAAAACCAAACATAAGAGTAAAACATCAGGTTGGGTTTAGCTGAACCACTATAAATCTCTTATGTCAGTTATCATTCTTGCTTTATATTTTTCAAGTATTGCATTTAACATTTTATATTTTCTATTTTAACTCAATAAAACCTCATTTCAAGCAGCGATGTTTAAATTTTAAGCGATTTTTAAAACACCCAATTCACCCCCCTATCTTGGGTGTGTGGTGCCATATACTTTGTGCCAACTCAACAATTAGTATTAGAGCATGGTCTCATTGTTTCTATTTTTTTAGGTTTAATCACCTAAAGAAGATCCTAAAGATGGCACAAACCATTGGAGGTCAAAGCACTATAAGGCCACCCTACTTTGATGGATCCAATTATGCATATTGGAAGAAGAGGATCTCTTTCCATGTGATGCAAGACCTCAATGTTGATGAGACCATCATGTATGAAGTCACTTTACTCCCAACGAAGAAGATGAGGGAATGGAATAGGGAAGAAAAATGGATAGTGGAGATAAATGCCAAGGCCATGAACATCATTTTTTTTACACTTGGGTAGGAGCAGTTCAATAGGGCCTCCACATGCAAAATGGCCGAGGAGATTCGGGATAAATTAGAGATTACTCATGAAGGTACAAGTCAAGTTAGAAAAAATAAAGGTAAATTTACTAATTCACAAGTATGAACTTTTTTAATGAAAAATTGGAAAGCTATTAAGGATATGTTTACTAGGTTTAGTGATATTGTCAGAAGTTTAGAGGCTCTAATAAAAACATACTCATGGAGATAAAGTTAGAAAATTTCTTAGGAGTCTACACAAGGAATGGGATGCTAAAGTGACAGCCATTCAAGAGGCTAAAGATTTAGATATTTTATTACTTGATGATTTGATTGGATCTCACTTCGTTATGAAGGCCTCTGAGGGAAATGGCATAATAGTAGGGGAAAAACCCTAAATTCAGGGAGACAATCAATGTATGCTCCCCAATGGTAGCCTCCAATTATCTAGGAAGACTAGCATATACGTCCTCGAACTGGGACACCCTTGCTTGAGAGGGCTTTATCCTCCTCACCATGGAATTTGACTTTTTTTTCTCATTTCCCATAGACGACACCTAATTCTTGTTGCTGGGATACAACAATTAAATTTATATGTCATAGGAAACATCTTGGTAGAGCCCTAACAAGGAGTCAGGTTCGTGAATGCAAGGGGGGTTAACAGATGCTTGACTGGAACATGGCTTGATTCGCTATCTAGGAGAGTAGGATCCCCAAGGCGAGGATTGATTCATTATCCAGGAGAGCGAAGAGGATGCCTTGAGTCTTTAGATGGCTTGGGGGCATCTTCAGGACCCTTGCTCCTTGATGACTAAAGTCTTTGGCTAGCAAGTCTTCGGATGACTTGATTATGAAAGGAGTCTCCGGATGGATGGGCTCTAGATGGGTCTACAACACATGGACATAGAAAGAAGAAATGCGAGGAGCTCCGCCACGTGGGCCGTTTGATGCATAAGTCAGGCGATGCTATGGTATAGAATGAAGTATGTATGTATGTATGTTGTGTGAGGCTTCGGGTGAGTCTTTGAATGGGAGTCTTTCAATGGGTAGCTCTTGATGGGTTCGGAGTTAAACTTGGTTATAATTCTTCAGGTCCTAGATCTGGGTCATTTCTTCTTAAGTGGTACGAACCTGGGGGTAGTTTTAGGCACTGATTGTAGGGGTCACGTGACACATGGCATGTTGATGTGGCCCAGACGACACTATAGGCGATGAAGTTATGGATGAGGTTGGTGGCCTTGAAGGTGCCTTTGGGGATGGAATGCCCCAAAGAGTATCCTTCTAATGGGTTTCCCTAGAGACTCTTTGGAGTTATTGGGTGGTTTAGGACTGGGAGACTTTTCAGACGAGTCTTAGGCTTGGATTAGTTTAAGGACTTGGTTGGATTGGAGACTTTTTCGAGTATCTAGAAGACTTTTACATGGAAGACTTTTCGGGGTCAACTAGGTCTTTGGCCTTCTTGGGTGCTTTTGGGATTTTTGGCTTTGATTTTCCAAGGTACCCCACAACAATGGCTCCCGATTCTTGCCTTTGGCTGCAAGGCAAATGGATGATTATAATGTTTCTAGGTGCCTGATCCCTTAAAGACTTGGATGCAAGTAAACTTAAATTGAGACAAAGGTGTTTTGAGTCATTGGAGGGAAAGTCTTCAAATGACTTGGTGACGATTCGACTTTCGAAGGCTCAGTTATAAATAAGTGGTGGTCCCATGCAGGCCATGCCTTTTGCTTTATTTCTTCCCAAAGACTTTGAGTTATCCCGAGCACCTGAAGAGTCTTCCAACCCGTCCAAAGACTTTCTACTCCTTCAAAGACTCTGAGTCTCTAGAAGACTTTCTCCTGAAGACTTTTTTCTTTAAAAAAAACCTAACACTTTTGAGGTAAACCCCATGGCTTCTTCTCAACTGATTCCTAGGCCTTGAATGTGCATGTCAGGTGAAAATAGGGTTATTATTTTGCCTAGGTTTTAATGCTCGGTGCTAAGGAGTAGGAATGTAAGAAGTATGGCACATGCGTTCATTATTCCTTATATTATGCAAGTTCTCTTCTTTCTCCATTTATGTGCAAGTTCTTCTAGATTATTTCTCTTCGTTTTGAGCACACTTTGTTATCTTCCATTACTATAATATCATTTCTTTTGATAAAATGGGTCTTCCTTATTGGTTGCAAACATTTTGTAAAAATTTCTTGAATATTAATGGGTCTTGTTGAGGAGTTCATTTGGGGCTTGATTAAATCCAAAAATCTTTCAAGAAATGGAATTTTATTGGTTAGATGCAAATATTGTTGATTTGCATTGCATTCTTTCGTCTGTTTTCATTTATGGGTCTCAAGAGTCGACTTTTATGAGTGGGAGTTGACTTTGTATGTCAAGATCTTGGCTGGGTCGACTAAGTTGATGTAGAAGTCAACTTTTCCTTCCAAAAGTCGACTTTCCAGAAGTCAGCTTTCCAATTTCAAAAGTTGACTTTCTGTTTTAGGCTGCGCATGCTGTACTCTTTGGGGTATAACTTTCTTTGGTCATATCCGATTTGAGATCTGCTTTTTGTGTTGTAAACTAGACTCGATAAGATTCATTTTGGTATATAAATTGGATTATTTGGGTCAGTATTAGGCTTGTAAATTCTCTATGAAATACCCATTTGAAATCTGAGATTTTTGTTTTAATCCAACAATGCTTCAGTTTTTGGAACATAACTTCTTGTGGTGTTATCCAAATTGAGATCTTCTTTTGTGTTATAATCTAGACCTTATAATATTTGTCTTGGCATATTCCTAGAATTAATTGGTTACATTTTGAACTCGTAACAGCTTGGTAAACCTTGCTTAAATATGGAATTCGTGACATAGTATGCACTTGAGTCAAGTAAGTATGCATGGTAATCATTTTGGGAAATTGTCATGATACGTACATGGTTGGCATGATCATGAGATTTCATGTATGATGAATAATATGATTATTATCTTTGCACCTATTGTTTTGCATGATAGAATGTTTGCGGGTGAGAAAAATGATATCCTATGAGCACCTGACGCGGGTTGCGGTGGCCATAAGCTCGGTAGGCGAGGTAAAAATTACAGTTGCTTGTTGATTTATTTTCATGATCTATGTATACATGCATGGATGTGGTGGCCTTGGGAGACATCTGGAGCATGTGGAATACATTACTATTAAGGCACGTGCATGAGGATAGAAATGAATGCATAGCATGTATGATGATCACGACATGGAAATGGTTGTGAATGGAAACTTATGAGTTGTGTCCTACTTATAAATTTTCATAGTCATTATTTACCTTATCTTGGTTATCCATGCCCTTGATCCTATCTGTAACGCTCCAGCCTCTTCAAGGTGTTGATTTTATATGCTAAGATTTTTTTTTTTTTTTTGGTACATGGATCAAGCTAAAATCCTCAACACATTTATATAAGAATAACACTCCCAAATAGAAGAAAGGAAATGAAATACTTAACGTAAGCAGAAACAAGATCAAAACCTTAAAAACCATAACATACTCGGGTTCATACATATCGTTTGCTAACACATCATTACAATGACCATTAAAACAATATAACATAATGATTGAAATAATTGGTACTTAGCCATGCATAGGGCCCACAAAAACTTCTATCACAATCATGCTTCAACCACACCTTTGCCCTTCTGGCTGCTCGTCTCGCTTGGAATGTGAAATATTTTAGAGACATATGTCCAACATTAGAAGATGAATCTTTTAAGTAAGGGTTAAAATGACAGTTACATGAATGCATAATGTAGTAACGTGAATGAACATATGCCCTAGTGTAACTTTCCAGGCCCACCGGCTCAGAATGGAACCCTAGGTAGAATCCTGACCTGCTTTCAAGATAATCCTAATGATGTTCCCCCAATTACCTTTGAGAATTATGGCTATACTATCAGGGCGACATCCCAATCCTATGCACGAGTATCAATATGCCAATAATATCGTACCATATGAAAATTATGACTTTCCATGCAATAGTATATGAGCAAATATGACAAAATGTTCATAACTTTCATGAGTGTTATGCATAATATAAGCAATCATATTACATATAAGTTTTAGGAACCACTCACCTTAAATTAAGATTTAAAATACCTAAAAAAGTGTGTACTATCTCGATTTGCATGCTAAGCCTCAAAATCACACCAACACTCAACTTTAGGCCTCAAGGCACCCTAAACACCATATCAATGCAATAAATCATCAAGACTTATTTTTTCCTCAATTTCTTCTTATTTTTCTCTATTTTTCTCCAATTTTATTCTTTAATATCCAAAATAAATACCTACTTAAGTATTTTCCCAAATATTTATCGGCAATAATTCCTAAAATAAAATTAGAAAAATATAAAAAAAAATTACGAAATTACCTGATAGGCCACATGCCCGTACGTGCCAAGGTGAGTGGCTTTTCGTGATGACTGGCGCGTGTAACCCACACGCCGATCGTCTTCTCCAGCTTAGGCACACCGGCGATGTGGGATTTTCTTGCTAGCTCATTCTACACCTTCATTCGATCCTAATGATGTGTTTGGATGTTTGAAAGGATGATCGAAAGGGGTCCAACTGGAGGCTTGAAGTCTTGGCCAAAGCTACCACCTCACTTTCCAGCGATCCCTCAAAACCTCATTAAACCTACACGAAAACCTTCCAAAATTTTCAGAAATGCTCTACTACCTGTGGGGATTAAAATCCCTTTATCCTTATTGCTTGATTTTCCCTCTAATGTGCTCGATTTCGAGCTTCAATTTTGAAAAAAAATTGGCCATTTCGATCTCCTTTTATACTAAAAAATCGAGCCTCTAAACGATGAATCTCACTTCATCGAAGGCCACTAACATCTTCTTTTGCCCTAGATCAGTCCAAAATCATCGAAAATGGCCCTCCAAATCTCGATTATAGTGGCCAAACTTTCGGCCAAAAGTTAGCCATTTTCGACGCCAAATATTTTTTCAGAATAATTCCTAAAAAAAAATTTAGAAAAATACAAAAAAAAAAAATTATGGAATTACCTGATAGGCCACGCACCTGCATGCGTCAAGGAGAGTGGTTGCGCGTGATAACTGGTGCACTTAACCCACACGTCGATGGTTTTCTCTAGCTCTGGCACATCGGCGATGTGGGATTTTCCTGCTGGCTCGTTCTACACCTTTATTTGATCCTAATGATGTGTTTGGATGTTTGAAAGGATGATCGGAAAGGGTCCAACCGGAGGCTTGAAGTCTCGGCCGAAGCTACCGCCTCACTTTCTGATGATCCCTTGAAACCTCATTAAACTTACACGAAAACCTTCCAAAATTTTCAGAAATGCTCTACTACCTTTGGGGATTAAAAGCTCCTTATCCTTATTGTTCGATTTTCCCTCTAACATGCTCAATTTTGTGCTTCAATTTTGAAAAAAAATCGGCCACTTCGATCTCATTTTATACTCAAAATCGAGCCTTTAAATGACGAATCTCACTTTATCCGTGGCCACTAACGTCTTCTCTTACCCTAGATCAGTCCAAAATCATCGAAAATGGCCCTTTTAATCTCAATTATAATAGCCAAACTTTCGGCCACTTTTGGCCGAAAGTTAGCCATTTTCGAAGATGATAAGGCCGATTGTCGGCCAAGAAGCTTGTCTAGGCCTTACTCCGAGGCCTCCTATCTTCTTCCTCAGGTCTTTCATGGTCGAATTCGGCGATGGAATGGGTTGGTCGGCCATGGCTGTTGGAGGTTTTATGAAATTTGCACTTTCAACCCTCTCAACTTTGGAAATGCATTTTGGCCATTTTTGCAAGGCCCTTAGTTTGTTACCAAAATTTTTGTTGAGACCCTCACATTCTAAACTTCTCATTTGACCCCCGAAGTTGCAGAAATAATGTCGTTTTGACCTCCCTCGAGAATTTTCAAAAATTACACTTTTGCCCAAAATTACGTTATTGCGAAACCCCCTTGTTTCATCCCAATACCACTTAAAGGTTATTCCTTATGTAATATTTGACTTCTTTGAAGATTCTATTTTCTTTTCGGAAGTCTCTTACGATAATTCGATTTTTCAGCCTGATTCGATTTATTTTAATGTCATAAATCATATCTCAAGGTGTTCTTTAGGGTCATACCTATTTTCTTAGGTATCTAAGCTCCTGAATCTTTCCTTTGGCTGATTCAGTCATTTTCTCGGGCTATTCTGATATTGATTCCTTTAAAACTTTGTATTTCTTTCCTTGTTCTTATTTCAAAGGTAACCCAAAAGTTTTGGGTATTACATTCTCCCATTCTTAAGGGAATTTCGTCTTCTAAATTTTTGCTTTCGCTTGACTAATTTATCCATATTTGGCGATTAACTTGCAACTATAATAACCTTAATTCCTTAGCTATACATTTATTGCTAATCTCATTTCCTCTTGTTCTCATAAGACTTTTGTTGACTTTGAGCGGTTCAGATTCTCTTTTGAATCTGCCAGATCTTTTTTGTTGTCTGCTGTACCAGCTCAGGTCCCAATATTTGCGTTTCTCCTACCTCAGTCCAATAGATAAGTGACATTTCCTCCTATATAGAGCCTCATACGGCGCCATTCCGATGCTACTGTGGTAACTGTTATTGTAAGAAAATTCGACCAACGACAGGTGTTCTTCCCAGTTACCCTTGAAGTCTAGGGCATAGAACCTTAGCATGTCCTCAAGTGTCTGAATGATTCTTTCAAACTATCCATTGGTGTGCCGGTGATAAGCCGTACTAAGGCTCAATTGTGTTCCCATGCACTCCTGTGGGCTTCCCCAAAATGTCGAGGTAAACCACGAGTCCCGATCAGAGACTATGCTCACTGGGATGCCATGAAGTTTGATTATTTCTCCAATATACTGTTTTGTAAATTTTCAAACTGGCCTATCCATCTGCGTAGGTAGAAAGTGTGCTGATTTTGTTAGCCTATCTACGATAACCCAAATCGCATCGTTGGCTCTATGACTCTTAGGAAATCTTGTCACAAAATCTATCATGACATGCTCCCATTTTCATTCTGGAATATCAAAAGGTTTCATTAGCCCTGTTGGTTTCTAGTGCTCGATTTTTACTCTCTAGCATGTGTCGCACTGAGCTACCTTTCTTGCTACACCTGCCTTCATTCTCGACCACTAATGGACTTCTCGAAGATCTCTATACATTTTTGTGGCTCCTGGGTGTATTGTTTATCGTGCTATGTGGGCTTCATTCAAGATTCTTTGTCTCAAGTCCCTTTCGTTTGGCACGCACATTCTCCCCCAAAATCTGAGTGTACCATCATGCATCTCAAATTTAGGTTTCTTGGGTAGGCCATGCTTATCTATCCATAGAGGCCTTCCCTTATCATCCATGTATGCCTTTTGTATTTCGTTCACCAAATCTAGCTGAACTACCATGCCAGTAATAAGGATGGATGATTCCTTAGGCACTACACTCAGCATTAGTTGGCTAAAAGTGTAATACCCAAAATTTTGGGTTATTTTTAAAATAAAAATATGGAAAGAAATACGATGTTTCAAAGAAATAGGTATTAGAATAGCCCGAAAAAATGATCAAATCAACTAGAGGGAATACCCGAGAGCTTAGATACCTAAGGAGACAGGTATCCCTAACGAACACCTTGAGATATGATACATTGGATCAGAGATAGTTTTCGGTATAACTTCGAATTAAGCTGAAAAACTGAATTGACAAAGAGGCTTCCGAAAAGTCAACGAAACCCTTAAAAGAGTTAAATTTGTCTTGTTAAATAACCCTTAAGTGATTTTGGAATAAAATACGAGGGTTTTGCAATCAATACATAATTTTGGGCCAAAGTATAATTTTTGAAAATTCTCGAAGAAGGTTGAAACGACATTATTTTCGAAACTTTGGGGTTCAAATGAGAAGTTTAGAATGTGAGGGTCACAACAGAAGTTTTGAAAAATTCAGGGGCCTTCTAGAGAGGGCCAAAAATGTATTTCAAGAGTTAAGGGGGGTGAAAGTGTAATTTTAGAAAAACCTCCAAAATAGCCATGGCTGACTAGCCCATCCCATCGCTGAATTCGGCCATGGGAGACCTGAGGAAGTGGATGGAGGGCCTCGGGGTAAGGCTTGGACAAGGATCTTTGCCGACAGATGGCCTTATTACTATTGAAATTGGCCAACTTTCAGCCAAAAGTGGTCGAAATTTTGGCCACAAAGATTGAGATTATGGGGCAATTTCGGTGAGTTTTGGACTAATTTAGGGAAAGAGAAAGCATTAGTAGCCTTGAGTTGTACGAGATTGGTTGTTTTGTGGTTCGATTTTAGGTATAAAAGGAGAAGCAAAATGGCTGAAAATTTTCAAATTCGAAGCTCAAAATTGGGCATGTTAGAGGGAAAATCGAGCAACAAGGATAAGGGACTTTTAATCCTTGTAATTTGTAGAGTAATTCTGGAGAATTTGGTACGATTTGGTATATATTATAGTGGGTTTTAAACGATGGCCAAAAAATCGAGGTAGACGGCGAGACCGAGCTTGTAAACAGCCGGTTGAGGCACCTCTGGTCCTCCTTTCGTGCATCGAGGCATGCCATTTTGATCGACTTTGGGAGAGGAATTGGCCGGTGTAGGAGTTGGACATCGCTGGTATGGCCGGTGCCATAGAAGACGACCGGTGTGTGAGTTTCACGCCCCAGTCTCAAACATAGATTCATGTGCACGCGTGTGGGACCCAGGTATTTTTTGAATTTTTTTTAAATTCTTAGAAAAATATTTTAGAATTTATTGTGAAAAAAATTTGGGAAAATATTCAAGTAGTTATTTATTTTGGAATATTAGTAAACAAAATTGGAGAAAAATAGAAATAAATTGAGAAAAGATAGGGTTTAATATTTATTTGGATAAATATAATGAATAGGGTGCTTTGTGGCTCAAATTAAGAGATTGTATGACTTTCGAGGTATAGCTTGCAAACTGAAGCAGTGCACGCTTTTCGAAGAAGTTTGAATCCTAAGTTAAAAATGAGTGATTCTCCCCTTAAACTTGTATATGTGACATGATTCCTTATATTGTGCATGATATTCATAAAGGTTTGATCATTTGTCATAGTTGCTCATATACTATTGCACGGAAAGTCGTAATTTTCACATAACACGATATTATTGGCATACTCGTACGCATGCATGGGATTGGGATGTCGCCTTGATAGTGTAACCATAATTCTCTAAGAGTAATTAAGGGAACAACGTTAGGATTATCCTGAAACCAGGTCAGGATTCTCCCTTGGGTTTCGTGTCGGGCCGATAGGCCAGGGAAGTTACACTAGGGCATGTGTTCATTCATATCATTGCATCATGCATTCATGTAAATGTCATTTTAACCCTCACTTAGAAGATTCATTTTCTAATGTTGGACGTATGTCCCTGGAATGATCCACATTCTAGGCGAGTCGAACAGCCGAAAGGGCAAGCGTGTGGTTGAAGCATGATCGTGATAGAGGTTATTGTGAGCCCTATGCAGGGCTAAGTTCCAATCATTTCATTTATTTATGTTATGTGGTTTTTAATGGTTATTGTAATGACATGATGAGCAGACAATATGTATGGACCTGTGTATGTTATGGTTTTTAAGGTTCTGATTCTCGTTTCCACTAATGATTATGTATTTCATTTCCTTAGTCTAATTTTGGGAATGTTATTGCTATATGAGATTGTTGAGGATTTTAGCTTGATTCATGTATTAAAAAAAAAAAAATCTTAGTATAGAATACAACACCTTGAAAAGGATGGGGAGTTATAAAAAGCCTCAAAAATCTGCCATTCATGGGCCATCAACCGATCCATAGAAATAGATATGTTCCTATTTAAAGCGTCAGCCACCACATTGGCATACCCCGGGTGATATTGAATGGTGCAGTCGTAGTTCTTGAGAAACTCCATCCACCGTCACCACCTAAGTTTCAGCTCCTTTTACGAGAATACATAGTTTAGGCTCTTGTGGTCTGTGAACACCTTAAAGGTTTCACCATACGGGTAGCGCCTCCACAGTTTTAGAGCATATATTATGACTGCCAATTCCAAATCATGGGTTGGGTAGTTACCTCGTGCATTTTCAACTGTCTTGATCCATGCGCGATTACTCGGCCATCTTGCATCAATACACAACCCAAGCCTATCTTCAAGGCATATATATACACAACATATCCACTTGGCCCACTAGGTATTGCCAGAACAGGTATCGAGGTCAACCTACCTTTGAGCTCTTGAAAACATTTCTCGCTCTTGGTAGTCCATTCGAACTTAACCTCTTTCCGTATGAGCTTTGTCATAGGTGCGGCTATCCTTGAAAAGCCTTCTATGAATCTTCGATAATAGCCTAGCAATCCTTAAAAATTTCACACCTTAGTTATGCACGTTGGTTGCTTCCATCCTTAAACAACCTCAATCTTGGCTGGGTTTACTAAGATTCCTTCAGTCGATATCACATGACCCAAGAATGCAACTTGGGATAGTCAGAACTCGCACTTCAAGAACTTGGCATACAATTGATGTTTCCTGAGAGTTTCTACCACTGTTCTTAAGTGCTCTTTGTGCTCACTCTCATTTGAAGAAAACACCAATATGTCGTCTATAAACACGATCACGAACTGATCTAAGTAGGGCCTGAACACCCTATTCATAAGATCCATAAATGTTGTTAGAGTATTTGTTAACCCAAACGACATTACCAAATACTAAAAATAGCCATACCTTGATTAAAATGCTGCCTTTGGAACATCATCCGGCTTGATTCTTAATTGATAGTATCTGGATCTTAAATCAATTTTTGAGAATACCTTCGCTTCTTACAGCTGATCAAACCACTCATCAATTCTCGGGAACGGGTACTTATTCTTGACCATGGCCTTGTTTACTTGGGTAGTTAATGGACATCCTTAGGTTACCATTCTTTTTCTTCACAAATAGCACCGGCGCACCCCATGGCGACGTACTTGGCCTGATGTACCCTTTATCAATCAATTCTTGCAACTGATTCTTCAATTCCTTCATCTCTGCTGGAGCCATCAGGTACAGTGGAATTGATATTGGTTGGGTCCCTGGTACTAGTTCAATCGAGAACTCAATTTCTCAAGGTGGAGGTAGTCTCGGTAATTCTTCTTAAAACATGTCATCATATTCTTCTACGACTCGCACCTCATTAAGCTTCGGTAATTCTTCTTTTTCCAACTATGCATAGGCTACGTATCCATGAGCTTCCTGGCTTATCAACCTTACTTCCTTTAAGGCCGAAATCATTTTTCTAACCTTGGGGTCACCTTGCCCACGAAATTTAACCCACCATCCTTTAGGTTTCCTTATGGTCATTATTTTTCTTCGACAATCTATGTTGGCATTATTCTTGGATAAACAATCCATCCCCAAGATTATGACAAAGTCATATACTTCTAGCAAAATTAGATCGACTCGAAATTGAACATTACCCAGTCTAATTTCGCAGTCTTCTACTATTTCTGAGGACTTCGTACTTTTTCCCATTGGTGTCGTAATTATTATTGGGATTTCCATAGGTTTGGTTTCTAGTTTCAAACTCCCGGCCAATGCATGTGACATAAACGAATATGTTGACCTAGGGTTTATCAATGTGTTCACAGGGGTTCCCAATATAAAGAGTGTACCTTGAAAGATCGTTGGATCTGACCCCACATCTTCCTTTGTCAGGTTGTAGACACGTCCCTAACGAGTCCCACAAACCTCTCCCACCTTTTCAGTTGGCCTATCTACTTTTCCGATCTTCATCCTCTTTGGGTAGTCCTTCGCGAAGTGTCTCGGCTACACGCACTGGAAACACACACCCTTCACAGGGCCTTTCAACGGAGGCGTTTCTTTTCCCTTAGGAAAATTTCTCTATATGTGCCCTGTCTCTCCACACGAGTAACAGTTAAATGTCCCAGCCAAGTATTTTCTCTCTGGATGATTTTTCTTGCATTAGGGGCATCACTTGCTACTCTGGGGATTTTTATTTCCAAACTTCTGCTTTGTGCTCCCTTTCGTCTCTTTCGATCTTATCAATCTCACTTGCAAGAGATTTCCTTTTGTCGTTAGAGCTTTATTTAGGGCTTCCTCATAAGAGTCAACATACAAAGTACTTAAGGCCTGTTGTAATTCTACTCGTAGTTCGGATAGGAATTTTTGTGCCTTTTTCCATTCATCGGCGTTGTACATCGGTACGTATTTGATGAGCTGGGTAAATTTTATGTCGTATTGGGTCATTGTTAGCTCCCCAGTCTATTTCAAATTCATAAACTCTAAATTCTTTTCTTACCTCCAGCTTATAAGGAAATAATTGGCGTCAAAGGCTTCTTTAAATGCCTCCTAGGTTATTTCTGTTATCAGAGTCTCGTTGGATTTTGACCCTTGCTTTGAGTGGGGTCGTTGCAGAGCTCACTGCAGAGCTCGCGCCGTCATCTACCACCATCTCCAAGATTCTTCTTCCAACATAAAGGTGGCACAGTTCACCTTATCTTGATCGTTATATTGTAAGTGTCGAAGCAACTTCTCCATTTGCTCCAACCAGTACTCGGCCACGCTGGGGTCGTTACTAGATCTTCCTTTAAATGTAGACCGTCGCTGCCTCTGATAATATTCTAGAAAATTATCAGTGTGCCTAGCTGATTCTCCTCTAGTTGCATAGGTCAGGAGATTCTCCATGACCCTTTCCATTCGGTCCAATTCTCCTTCGGGGACTGCAGACTCCGTTTCTTGGTCTCTACTCTAGGTGTCACTACTGCTGATGTGGCTGTAGCGGCGAATCCCACTATTTTCAACATCCTCGTTCCTCCGATTCAGAGTTATGAGAATTTGGTTCCTTTGTCGTCTTGTAGTCACCATCTAAAAGGAAGTAATTGATAACATTTCATTCTACGAGAAATTCTTTCCAAAATAAGGGACTTTGTTTCATTACTAAGCCGAAGTATAACATATGACATTGCTTAAGGAAAACAAAACATCACATTGGCATACTACTAAGCAAAAAGAAAAAGTTGCCGAGACTTCTCCTAGGGGCTGTTCAACTTCCAGACCCAAGCATCATTGTTCATTGCCTCATCCCTAGACTCGACTCCTCGTCCATTAGGATCATCGAGTATAGTTGCCCCATCTTCCTCATCATTTGAGCTAAAGAGTCAGCATCCATTACATTAGCCTTGGCTACTTCGTTGGCATCCCAATCTTCATTTGAGTCTTCTTCTTCTATTAAGGCTCCCTTGAACACCTCAATAGCCTGATAACGAAATCGCTAACATAAGAAATATAGGGATGCATAATTGCCATGATAGTGAATCCCTTCGGCTAGGGCTCTCCATTCTTCCTCCATGTGATTAATCAAGAAATCTACTTGAGCGTGCATTAGGTTAGGTCTCACAAAGCTACTTGGTGGCACGTCTCTCAAGATACCGTCTAATATGTCTAAGCAGTCGAAGATGTCCCCCACCATTAGTTCACTATCTATCCATCAATTGGTCTAGTGTGTCACACAAAATTAGTCGAGATAATCTCCTACCATTCTGGCATTTCTACAATTGTTCAAATTTCTTAGTCTAAGTTCTTCTAAACCTCAAGTTCATAGATTCCTAATGATCTCTCCTAAGTCTTCATATAGGTTCACTCTGATACCAACTGTAAAGCCCCAACCTCTTCAGGGCGTTGATTTTATTTGCTAGGATTTCCTTTTTCTTTTTTTGTACATGGATCAAGCTAAAATCCTCAAGACATTTATATAAGAATAACACTCCCAAATAGAACTAAGGAAATGAAATACTTAACGTAAGTGAAAACAAGGTCAGAACCTTAAAAACCATAACATACTCAGGTTTATACATATCGTTTTCTAACACATCATTACAATGACCATTAAAACCATATAACATAATGATTGAAATAACTGGTACTTAGCCCTGCATGGGGCCCACTAAAACTTCTATCACGATCATGTTTCAACCACACCTTTGCCCTTCCGGCTGCTCATCTCTCTTGGAATGTGGAATATTCCAGGGACATATGTCCAACATTAGAAGATGAACCTTCTAAGTAAGGGTTAAAATAACAGTTATATGAATGCATGATGTAGTAAGGTGAATGAACATATGCCCTGGTATAACTTCCCTAGCCTACCGGGCCGGCACGAAACCCTAGGCAGAATCCTAATCTGCTTCAGGATAATCCTAACGTTGTTCCCTCAATTGTCTTTGGGGGATTACGACTACACTATCAGGGTGACATCCCAATCCCATGCACGAGTATCAATATGTCAATAATATCGAGCCTTGAAAAAATTACGACTTTCCATGCAATAGTATATGAGAAAATATGACAAAATGATCATAACTTTCATGAGTATTATGCATAATATAAGAAATCATATCATATATAAGTTTTGGGATAAAACCACTCACCCTAACTTAAGATTTAAAACACGTCAAAAAGTGTGTTCTACCTCGATTTGGGTGCTAAGACTCGAAAGTCGCACCACCACTCAACTTTAAGCCTCAAGGCACCCTAAACACCATATCAATTCAATAAATCATCAAGACTTATTTTTCCCTCAATTTCTTCTTATTTTTCTCTTTTTTTTTCCAATTTTCTTCTTTAATATTCCAAAATAAATACCTATTTAATTATTTTCCTAAATATTTATCTGCAATAATTCCTAAAATAAAATTAGAAAAATATTAAAAAAATTACAGAATTACCTGATAGGCCACGTGTTCGCACACGCCAAGGCTAGTGGCTTTTCGTGATGACTAGCGTGTGTAACCCATGCGCCGGTTATGTTCTTTGGCTCCGACACACCGACAATGTGGGATTTTCCTCCTGGCTTGTTCTACACCTTCAATCGATCCTAATGACGTGTTTGGATGTTTGAAAGGATGATCAGACGGGGTCCAACTGGAGGTTTGAAGTCTCAGCCGAAGTTGCCGCCTCACTTTTCGGTGATCCCTCAAAACCCCATTAAACCTACACGAAAACCTTCCAAAATTTCCAGAAATGCTCTATTACCTTTAGGGATTAAAATCCTCTTATGCTTGTTGCTCAATTTTTCCTCTAACGTGCTCGATTTCGAGCTTCAATTTTGAAAAAAAAATCGACTACTTTGATCTCTTTTTATACTCAAAATCAAGCCTCTAAACGACAAATCTCACTTCATGCAAGGCCACTGACGTCTTCTCTTGCCCTAGATCAGTCCAAAATCACCAAAAATGACCCTCCAAATCTCGATTATAGTGGCCAAACTTTTAGCCACTTTCTGCCAAAAGTTGGCCATTTTCAATGATGATAAGGCTAATTGTTGGCCAAGAAGTTTGTCTAGGCCTTGCTCCGAGGCCCCCTATCCACTTCCTCAGGTCTTCCATGGCTGAATTCAGCGATGGGATGGGTTGGTTGGCCATGGCTGTTGGAGGTTTTCTAAAATTTGCACTTTCACTCCTCTCAACTTTTGAAATGCATTTTTGCCCTTTCCACAAGGCCCTTGGTTTTTTTCGAAAATTTCTGTTAAGACCCACGCATTCTAAACTTCTCATTTGAACCTCGAAGTTTCAGAAATAATGTCGTTTCGACCTTCCTCAGGAATTTTTAAAAATTACACATTGGCCCAGAATAACGCTTTGATTGCGAAACCCCCTTGTTTCATCCCAATACCACTTAAGGGTTATTCCTTATATAATATTTGACTTCTTTGAAGGTTCCATTATCTTTTCAGAAGTCTCTTACGATAATCAGTTTGATTCGAAGCTATACCGAAAACTGTTTCTGATTTGATTTATTTTAATGTCATAAATCATATCTCAAGGTGTTCCGTTAGGGTCATACCTATTTCCTTAGGTATCTGAGCTCCTGAATATTCCCTCTGACTAATTTGGTAATTTTCTCGAGTTATTCTGATATCGATTCCTTTAAAACTTCGTATTTCTTTCCTTGTTCTTATTTCAGAGGTAACCCAAAAGTTTTGGGTATTACACTATGTCTCCATACTTCATATTTATATACTTGTTGAGTCTCGTGGCTCATTTTATTTACTCTTATGTCATTTAATGTAAAGGTAAAGGAGTTGTTGAGGGCGAGTCTAGTGGGGCTAGAGCCCAAATCTAGAGGTGTATAAAGACATCCCAAACTAGAAGGTCTTGTTAGTAGTTTTGATAAGGGCATTTTGTGAAGAGATTTTGTTTTGTTAATTACAATGCCTTTGTATACATTTTGTATAGGCCATGGTGCTGAGATGTAATGACCCGAAGGTCCAAAACAAGGCTCTTTCACTAAACTGCAAGGGCCCACCTCCGGAAGTCCAGCTAGCAAAGGAATTCTAAGGGAAAGTCCACACAAGATGGGATCAGATTGTAACTCAACCAAGGTTACTCACACTTTTAACAACAATTAGTAGTGATTCCATTATTTTTCATACAAAACAAAATAAACATAACTATTTACATTCCCTTAGGCCGCCCCAACGGAGATACAACAAGCCCAAATAACAAAAAGTGCTACCACTGGCCTGACACAAACCAACAATGCCCCCAAGACTCTCTGTTTATGTGAGCTCTGTACACATCCAACCCAATAGACTACGCCACGCTTGGACTCTTCTCATCCTCTGCTTTACTTGTACCTGGAATGATGCAAAGAGAAAGAATGAGCCATAAGGCTCAGCAAGTATAACACAATGAAATGGAGCATGAGATATATTACAATAGAGACTTAATAAGCAACAACCAACAATACATGATAGGACCTTCACATAGAGTACTACTGACAAAACAGAAACAAGAAGCACCACGAAAAAGACATACCAAGAATCATTGTAGACCCTTCAACTATCTAGCTTCCACCATAATCTAGGTACAATTCGATGACTTTACTACCACACAATTTCCAAAACCCACATAATGTTATAAGCAGCACACTCATTGTCTTGCAGTAACATGATAATCATGCCACAAGGCACCCCACTTTGGACCCATAAATCCCATCCATTCTACAGTGCTATCACACATCTACGATACCTCACGCCAAGCATGCAGTGGTCCCACCATAACAGTACCCTCAACCCGCTCTCAACTCCAAGATACGAGCACACGCCTATGATACCACAACCACACAATGCGCACAAGTCCATATCTTTGGGCTATAAGCCCAAATAATTTTGGACACTCGGGGCCAGACAGCTCCCCTCCTAAGGCTATGCTTAAGGCCAGTCAGCTCCACCCAAGGTTTACATACATATCAACTGACCCTTGGGGGCAGACAGCTCAACTTCAGGTTGACACTTGAGGCCAGCCAGCTCCACCCAAGGTCTTTGTACACACCAACTGACACTTGGGGCCAAGCAACTCAACTCCAGGTTAACACCTAAGGCCAGCCAGCTCCACCCAAGGTCTACACATAACTCATGCCACGAGGCCATTGAGGCCAGATAGCTCAATACCTAGGGCATGCTCCCATGCACATGCAACCCTAGAGGCCAATCAGCTCCATTCAATGCCTTGGCTCACCCATATAGCATGCCTAAATTAACATATATAAGCAAGCTTTTAATATATCACCGAATTACCAAACTCGTGTACCCCAAATCATGCCCCCAACCATACCCAATAATACCTAAATAATCCCTTAAGAGCATATAAACATTCTTGGGGATCATGGAGAAATCACCCCAAACTCATCCTTTTAACGTAAGCCTCTCTTGAACCCCAACTCCTCTAGACATGTCTTGGAACCAAGATTAATTCATTTAAACCTCATCCAAATAATTTATATTCTATACCCAATTGAAGCTTATCGCATTTAGTTTACAATGCATCAAACGGATCTCAAATCTGAGTTTTCTACTAAAAGTTATGTCCAAAACAGTGGAGCATGCCCAGGCTGTCACAGGATAGAAACGGTCGACCGTTTCCCAAAAGTGGTCGACCAGTTAAAGCCGAGAACCACCCCGAGGACCCTCAAAACATGCAATTTATGCACAAAAACTTGAACCCACTACATCCTAATGATAAACACATCATTCCCAAGGGGTTATAGGGTAGAACAAACCTTATTTTGAAGTGAAAATAAGACTAGCAAAATCAAACCAAGGATGGGAGAGATTTACAAACATTTCTACATTAGACTTTCAAATACCAAGTCTTTGCAATACATGGATATTTTTGGCTCTATCCTTTACAACAACAAGAACCAAGAATGTAGAAGAGTAGGAGGAGAGTAGAATTCGCATTGTCAAGCTTCTCCACTTAGGGGTTCACTTGGAAGATCCACCACAAGTCTTAGCTTCCATCACAACCCAAAGCAAGAAGAAAATCTAAGCAAAAGGAAGAAGAAGAAGATGAAACTCAAGACTACCACCCACTTAAATCCTTTCTTGCAGATTCAATTTACAAGAAGGAGAGTTGAGGAAGCATACCATAGCTCTCCCTTGGCTCCTCCCCAATCGGTTCCCATTTTTCTTTTCATTTTTGTGTTTAAATTCCATTTCCTTCCCTTTATATACTCTCCACTTTCCTTAATAATAATCCCCTTTATTGTAAATGCCAATAATGTCCCCACTTAGTCTTATTCCACTCATGGCTATTCATGGTACAAAGTTAAAATTTCTTTATTAATCCATACCTCAAATGACATAAATCAAATATACACATACCTTGCACACATGTGAGTCCCACTACCACTCAAGTCAACTCCTTACCCATTCTGTATTTCCACTGCCTTAACCATATCATGTGAAAATGACTTAGATGATTCCTTAAAAATTATTCACATAAAGTAAATATTCCATGCCTTCACACTTTATCGGTACCCAAAAATAGGTCATTACACGAGATGATGTAAACTTTTATTTTCGCTTCTACTGATAATATCTAAGGATAGAAATTTGATGTTGAATTATATTGTTTTGTATCATCTTTGTGATGATCTCCTTTCAGATATCCTATACTAATGGGGTATACCCATAAGCTCGGTATGCACTTGTCTAATGCAAAGGAGCTTTGGCTCATGATGTTCATCTGGTGAAAACTAGTGCATAACAGGACTTTAGGTGGACAGATGTGCATGTATACATTTTTATATGATGTGGTGAAACATAGTATGGATACATGTAAAGTATCAAATGATTCTATTTTACTTGATTCCTATTCTTTCATGCTTGTAGTTCCTAATGCTTCACGTTTATTTTAAATTATACTTGCATTTGCATCATTCTAGGTAAGGAGAAAGCTAAGGAAATGGCGAGCCTAGTGAAGCTTGAGCCTTGTGGGTAGTGATGTGTACAGAGCAATCCTAACCAAAAGGTCCATAGGGGTTTTGAGGGAAGAAATAAATTAATAGCTTAATTTCGTATTCAAATTTTAGTTGTCCTTTTTGAGATGTATGGGTGGTTAAGCCCTAAAGAGTATGTCAAATTAATGATGTTATAAGTAATTCTTTTGGCTTTTACTATTGAATGAGAAGGATGTGAATATTTTTAATTGAGTTTATATCTGTGCCAATACTTTTAGAGACCTCCTATTTGATTTCCCTGGTAGTGAGATCTTCGAAAGCGGGGTCATCTCAATTTTTGTCGTAGATGTCTTTAACGATTAGTTTTGTAAATCATTTATGATGACCAATGACTCCATTAATGATTATTAAATTCAAAAGATAGGTGAAACCTATAAATTCATGCATGATGGTGCACTTGGAGGGTTAGAGAAACTATTACAAGGTTCAAGTTTTGCAATCTAGTTCAAGTGCTCTTATGATTTTAATTTTTTTTTCTCAAAAGGCTTTGTAAATCATTTTGCATCAATTGCTCAAGGCTCTATGTTTAATTTTTCAGAGAAAATTATAATTGAGGCATTTATCTCTCAAATCATCTCACATTGTAAAAATCATTTTATATTGCATATAACAAGGTTGCTAGAGGGCATATTTTTATAAGTAGGAGGTTGTATTCCTAGTTGTGACAATAGTGGGCCTACTTGGGATCAACTAGGAGATTTTAGTGGATGTTTTAAAATTCTTAGTGAAGAGTTAAGATAGTGCATTAGACCGTTTGGGTTAAACCACTATAAATCTGTTGTTTAACTTTTTGCATTTATCTTTCACTTCATTGATATTCTTACAAATCATTCTCAATCACCAATGTTTTTACACTAAAACCTCATCAATTGTTTAAAATTCCTTAAGCTCAGTCAAAATTTTAAAATCTCCCAATTCACCCCCCCTCTTAGGTATGTGGCATTATATACACAAATTTAACAAACTGTTGGCATGGACAAGAAATAAAATGTTCATTCCTCAAGTTAATAACTTTATCTACTAGACAAATTGTCAAAAGTCTTAAAGAAAGAAAAGCTATAAATAACAAGTGTATCAAGATAACACTTAGAGAGCTTATCTGATGGAAAAATTCTCTTGAGGATAATGAGGAAAACAAATAAGAAAAAAAAGAAAAGAAAAAGTTGAGCTAAAAGCCTTAATCCTTATGTTCATCTATTTTTAAATCCTTTCATACTTATAGAGAGTAAAGAGTTTTCATTATCTACCATTCATTCTCTTTGTATGTATTCTTAAAATTGCTCTTGATCTTTCTTTCATATTCTTTTAAGGGTTGTTTGCATTATGAGCTTCTGCTCCATATTCTTTTGAAAGTTGTTCATTCTGTGATCTTTTGCTATATATTTTTCTATCTCAAATTATTGTAAGGGTTAGCGCCTCATCCCTGTAAAACGTTTGGAAAAAGTTATAACTGAGCTTTACAAAACTATTGTTGTAACGGCCCGTTATTCAGGATTTAAATTAGTTATTCAGTTATAGTGTTAATTTAATTTAAATGATATGTTGAATTACTGGGTTAATTTAAAGAAAAAAGTATTTAATTATTAAAGCTAGTGTTTGAGGTCATTATAGAATATATGGAAATTTAAGAGAAAGTATTTATTTATGTAGTTTTGAGGAAATATGAAATTTAGGTAATTAATTATTCTATTTGGGAATATTTATGGAATTAATGATGGAATTAATTAGGTGAATTTTTAAGAATGTTCGGGGTACAAGTGTAATAAGGGAAAAGGGAGTTTGGGGTGTATGTCATAATTTTCGGAAGTTATGGGGTTAAAATATGAAATTCTAGAAGTTGCAGAGGGTTGCTTTAAAATTAATTTGGTGCATATTAATATTGAAGGCGTGTGGTGGCGCAAACGGTCGCACGCGAGGGCGACTAGGGGCTAAACACGGGATCAATTCTGCGTGGGCGCGTGCGAGGCTGAGGGGTTTTGCCAATTTTATTCGGCCAGGGGAGGGCCAAAATGACGTTGTTTAGGCCTAAGGCGGTGGCAGTGTGCGCAGCTACTGGCTGCGCCATGTGGCGCGCGCTGGTGCGTCTGCGCTGCTGCTCCCACACCCTCTGTTTTTCATGAATTTTAAGGCCAAATTGGCCATGTTTTCTGGCCAATTTTTCCTTGGGATTAGATGGCTATTTAAGGCTTCAATTGAAGCTAAATTGGGAGCAAAGCAGAGAGCATTCGAGAGAAGGAAGAGGTGCGAAGAAGGGAGAAAATAAAAGGAAAAATTGAGAAAGTGGATTTTATTCCATGCAATTGAGGATCTGGAGGGCGAGGTAGGTTAATTAGATAGTATTAAACGTTTTCTACGGATTAAATCTTGTTTTTAGATTGTATTTTGACTTAATTTGGTGTTATTATTATTTTGCAGTGCGTGGGCATTTAAGGCAAAAAATCTGCGAAATAAGGCAAGCCCTTTTCACTTTCTAATTTTTAGTTGCCTCTTATACCCGTAATAGCATCGATTTTATACAGATTTAACTAGATTATTGGAGATACGCGTATTAGCCTTATATCGAAGCATAGTGTGATTAGTAAAAATTACTAATTTGTGCAGCGATAGAGCAAGGAGGTGGGAATCTGCTATTAAAAGGCAAGTTTCTAACCCTCTCCTCATGTTCTTTAATTCCCGTGAGAGACTCCGTTGTTTCTTGTATTTTATCCCCTCCCTTACGCTAATTCGACGCCTAGCATTACTTATTGAGTTGTTATTCATTTGATATGATTTAAATTAAATCCGGACCTTCTAGAATTTTAGTTGTGGAAAGCTTACAGGGGTTTGTATGCCCCCATTTCTTTCGGAATGATGCTAAGCCCAACTTGAGACTAGACTCTTAGAGGTACGGGTTTATTTATGGATTTCTCGGGTGTGGGTTAGCTAGAGCTATCGAGCAGTGGGGTAAGGGTCGATTGTTTGATGAAGTTGGAGTAGACTATTGTATGACCCTGAAGTGGACTATCGGGCGGACACTTCTAGTTACTGACAGTTGACTGGTGCCGGACATTGCTAATTAGCTCTACCAGTATGTGATTTACTACATATTTGATATGTTGTATTACTGTTCATAGTTTGATATGCACATGGGTACGAGATGCATGTTGGGGTATTCATTTATTGAGTATACTTAGACATGGACATTCTAGCATGGTTAGATTGCATCCAGCATGAGCATATGCATCGCATGTGGTTTACTATATGGCGGAACATGGCCTGATGATTGGATGTATGGGCGCCAGTGTATCATGTTGATGTTCACTACGCCATTTCATTTTTATGTGCATTGCATGGTTACCGACAGTTCACAGGTCTTGGACGGGAGAACTGTTCCGAGGGAGCCTATGGCTCAGTTATTCTATAGCTTGGGTGTCAAGAGGACCGACGCGAGCACACAGGTGACAGGAGCACCAACCCGGGATGACAGGCACAGGTTTGTTGGAGGTTTATGTTACCTTTCAGTGCAGCGACAGGTTGGTATGGGACTTGGGTGCCGTGTGTCTTGTGTGGTCCCCAAGTACTGATACGTGCTTTTATTTACGCTTTTATACTGTGTTAGGGGTCTCATGGCTTGCGTGTGCTTGGGGGTTGGTGTTCTGGGGTGAGTTTACTGGTTGTGTTCAGCCTGCAGCCTTCCTTTCTTTATGCTTGCTGAGTTTCTCGACTCACTTTGCTTTTCATCATTCCAAGTAGTAGCAGCGTGGGTCAAGGGCAAGGGAGTCAGCATTTAGTGGCAGAGTTGGTATGGTGTACAGACAATTCCATTAGTCCTCATCATTCCCCCGTCTGCCCTAGTTGACTCTAATGTTTGAGTATGATTGACTCTATTATTTTTAATTGTGCTAGATCATTCCTCGTGTCTCATGTATGTTGGCACAGGTGTCTGTATGTATTGGTTTATCATGGGACCGCTTTGTTAGTAGAGTACTCGTAGTGCATGCATGTGAATAGCTTAGCTTTCGCTGTTTTTATTCTTGTGTATGCATGCCAAAGTAGTTTCTGTCTTGCGTTTCATTCTTTCTCCTCCCGTAGGTGCTCCCGTTCGGGTAGTCCGGGTGGTTGGGATATCCGGGTGGGGGTACTTACAATTGTAATACAAGATAGTGCCCGTCTCTGTAAATAGATACTAAGTAGTGAATTCTTGAAAATCCTTGGTGAGCAGCCAATGTAGTGAAGTAGGTCACGTTAAACCGAACCACTCTAAATCTTGTGTGTTTGTCTATTTTATTTCTCTTACTTTTGATTTTATATTTCAAGCACTTTAAATCCATATTTACAACATTGATTTCAAACTTATAAAAAGACTCAAAATAGTTGTTGTACAAGATCTTTATGAAATTGAAAAAAATTTAAACACCAAATTCACCTCACTTTTTGGTGCACACTCCTATATTTATAAATAATCGCCATCTCCTAGAGAGCCCTAGCATTCTTCTCATGCTGCTTTCAGAGGGCTTTAAACTAGCTCAAGTGGATAGTCTACAAAGTAATCTTGGAAGCCTGTGAACCCCCACTAAGAGAGTCTCCTAGTGTCTTAGCAGATTGAAGGAACTCTTGAGTAGTATATTTGTTTGCTTTGCCTATTCCCAACTGCTTGTGATCTTGTTTGAACCATTCTGAAGGTTTGATGTATTTGGTGTTTCGATTGATTTTCTATAGACATCGTCAATTATTATCGTTCACACACAATAATATATTTATTATTGAGGAAAGTTGTCTCCATGCTCTAAGGACTCTACAAAAAAGAAACGATTAGCGGGCACAAGACATTTTCTATGTAAACACTTTGATATTTCATAGACAAAGTTGCAAAGCTCTTAGCAAGGTTGAAGCGTCTTACCTTGAGAGACAAGTGCTCGACTATTTATAGTTGAGTTGATGTGTCAGTTACAATAGTTATTGATTTCATGGGATTGACACTAATCTTTCTAGATCAATAGAGAAAATCATGGAGGTGCATTTGCAATTCTCTTCCATAAAAAGTACAATGTCGAAGACCCTAAGGAGTCTCTCAGAGCTTAGATCTCCATTGTGGTGGTGTCTTACCTCTCTCGCTAGAGCTTTTTGAGAAAGTCTCCAAAAGTCTTTTTGGCCAACTCTCCTTGGAAAATGCTAGAGAGCCCGACAGGTTTATTGACGGGCTTACCGAAAGGGGGCAAAAAGACCATTTTGCCCCCACGCCCTGCTCTCCCCCTCCCCCTCCCATGGATTCCCCTCTACTGTGCGCCTCCCTTGCCTGCCATGGTCGCCGATCGCCGCTCTGCCGCATCTCGCTGTAATCGCCCGGCCTCGCCGCCATCACCGCCTCGCCTCGCCGACAGTCGCCGCATCGACTGTCGGTGAGGCGAGGCGGCGAGGCGCGACAGAGAGGTGATCGGCGGCCATGGCATGCAGGGGAGGCACAGAGCGAGGGGGGCCAGTGGCCCGCTTTGCAAATTTGCATAGCGGACAGGGGCAAAATCATTATTTTGCCCCCTCTTTGTGAGCCGCTCTGTAGGCCCGTCGGGCCCTGTAGAGCGACTCACTCTCCTTTGCTTTTGGGCTTAGTGGGTCAACCCTTTGGACTTTCGCATTCGTGGACATTGTCACTGGGCCTAAGGGCTTCGCACACATAAAAATTAATAAAGCAAATGACATTGTCTTGGGTGTGGGTAAGTTGGGTTTTCTGGATGTTCTCTATATGGGCAGTTTATTTACACGGACGGCATGAGAAAGCGTGAGTCATTGTCCTTAGTTTCTTATTTTGTTTTAAAAATTGTTTAATTTAATTTAAGGAAAAAAGAGGTATAAAAGGGTCTATTTAATTCAGGTGGAGTTCCTTCTGTCTTGTGCTCAGCCAGCATCGAATCAAGCTACGATCTATGATTTTAGAATTAAAGCTGCAGAGAACCACGCAATCGGCGAACCGAAGTTCTCAGATCTCGTCGACGCAAGTCGAGCAGATTTATTGTATCCTTATAAAATACGTAATTTAGAGATAAAGAAAGAGGGGCATAGATTTAGAGAGAGAGAGAGAGAGTGGTAGTGATGCTAGATCCAGCAAATGACTTGCTCCCGCAACCCTCTTCTCCAACAATCTCCTCACTTTCTTCGTCAGATCTGGACACTGAGGTAGTTTCTGATCTATGCCTCTAAATCTTTAGCTTAATTGTTTCAATTCTTCTTATATTTAATGCGTAATAACAACGACAACAATAATAATATATGAATCTGGATTTGTATTTGTACTTCTGGTACATCAATTACAGTCGACGGGCTCGTTTTTCCATGATCGGAGCACAACGCTTGGGACTCTCATGGGCGTGACCTTCCCTGCAATTGCTTTCAGGCCAGTAGTCTCTCAGCGCCAGGAAGAAGGCAATGCCGCCTCCTCCGCCGGTGGTGAAGCCCCCCCTGCCTCCGGCGGCGGCGGAAGGCGAAGGCCGGCGCTGGTGGCTGTGGCTGAGCGCCGGAGGCGGAGGTGGTGGAGGCTCTGCAGGGACGACCAATCGAGGCGGTCGTCGCTGGCCGAGTTCCTCGAGGTCGAGCGGAGGTTCGGCGACGCGGCTTTCTTCGGTGCGACTGCGGAGCTTCAAGGAGTAGTAGATCAGCCGCGGAATGGGCGGCTGTTGTTCGCCGACGGGAGGGTCTTGCCGCCACCACAAGTTGAGGAGACGCCGCCGTCTACGGCCTCAGGGACTCTCTGTAGATTCCCGGGGTCGCTCACCGGGATCTGCAGCGGTGGTGTCGGATAAAAGTCCATCCCTTTTTTGTTTTTATTTCCTTTCAGTAGCTCGTCGATGAGACTGAAAGTGGATTAATTTAAACTGCCGATGAAAAATGTTTTACATGTTGGTTTCTGTATTTGTTCTTTTTTTCCATTTTAGTCCTAATTATTTGTTTCGTAATAAAATTGATGTTAATCTACTTAATTTTACATAATTGCCATCATGACCCCCTTTTTTTTTGTATTAATGCTTGATGTGTAATCGGTCCTGGCCAATGATTAAATCAAGGCCCATTTTAAAAACAGATTCTCAAAGGCAACGAATAAAATAAAGAATACAAAGGAGCTTGGGAGACCCTCTCGACGGCAACTCGGCAACTCATAGGATAAGGCTTTCTCAACAGACCATAAAAGTCTTTGGGAGACCTTTTTGAACTTGAAAATTCGCCCTCTGAGAGGACTTTCCTGAAAGATATTCCCAAGGGAAACGCAGAAATTGTTATTTTTGTAATTTTTTCTATTAAAATGGGAACAATTAATCTTAGGATGGATGGAGATTATGCCAGTTGTTGCCCACCACTTCTTTAAGTAGGAGGTGATTTTTCATTTTCAAGTATGTCAAAAATTCTACATAAACTCATTAGCTAGTTTTTGATTAAACTGACTTAATCATCAGAAGGTTCACGTGAGAGATATCTTGTACCTTTTGACTATCTTGTGTCTCACAGACTCTCAAAGACCTGAAAGTGATTTCTAACTACAAATTTAATTGCTATATTTTTATAACAACAATTGTTGCTACATGTGAGAATTTGATAAAAAAAGGCAAAACAAAACAATGATGGTTCATACGAGATCAATTGCTAGAGGAAATCGACAAAGTCAAGAAAGACCTAAGGTCTAATATCCTAAAAATGCTCAAAGACTTCGAGAGACTCTTCTTAGTGCCTTGGAGACCTTTAGTTTAGCTCTTTCCACCGTCCTACTCACAAATTGTAAAGTACTTCATAATTAAAATAAGGAAAATGTATTGGCTCTCCAAGAAATAGTGGGATTATTATAGAGTATCATGTCTCATGCTTTACTATCACTGAGATTACAAAACTTCATGACTAGAGGACAAGGTTTATTACCCCCTATGACTCTCTTAGGGATACAAGAAGGTCATTCTTTCTCAGAATGTCTCAAAGTCGACGCACATTGGGAGACTCCCGGAGCCTTCTCTACCTTGAAAAACCAATCAAGTTGTCCAAAAGACTTGTCCTAAGAGGAAGCCACCCTGAAAGGAGAAATACACAAAAATGGTGGAGAGTACAATCATTGGAAAAGGTCAGGCTCTTCCTAGAGATTAGCCAAGAAAAGCATAGGAAGTTGATAACCCTTCAAATTCAGTGCCCAAGAAAAAACAAACATGAGAAAGATGATTAAGGAAATTCTAGAACAAAAGTGGCTGGTACCAACTCAAGGAAACCAACGATGTCGGGTCCCCAATTTAATTACTAATTCATTTTTATCTTCGGAGACCCAATGCCGATGAGATGACCAAAAACTCATGGCAACTTCTTCCTTGGAAACCCCAATAGAGGAATTTAAGGGAAAGCGTAAGAATGATCGGCACCTGCCAGAGTCTTAACGTCAATACCACAACTAACATACTCATTTTTAACAAAAACTTTGCTATTGCCTCACAAATCACTTAGCACATCCTTAGCATATTTCAAGGTAAATTACATTAAGCAACACTATAGCTAACATGAAACCCTATTACATATCTACAGCAAGATGACAACACCAGAACCTTATGGTCAGGACTACTCTGTATACGTTTAAAACCCCGCCTCAAGAACTACTTAGCTTGCCGTCTCTCAGTCCCTGCACTTACTTAGAATGATGTGAGTAAACGTGAGCTACAAGGCTTAGCAAACATAAAGGAATAAAGGTGACGGATTTACCATAGAGCTTTTCCTATAACACATGTATTTCATGCCAATACATTAACATATCATGCCATGAACAATACACTCATTAGCATTAAATACATAAACATAAAGTAACCTTCACATAGAGGGTCCTTGGTGTAACACCCCGACTTCCAGGGCATTAATATATGCTAGGATTTTTTTTTTTTTGCAAACATAAATCAGCAATAAATCCTCAACATAGCTTTTATTTTATAACACTCCAAACAAGTAAATGAGTGATACACTTCAAATATAGCAAGATCAGAACCTATAGGAAATCTCATAACATAACATGTGCGAGTACATACATATCGCTCACTTAACAAAACATTACAGACAATATTAAAATCTTAAACAATACATCCGGATAAAACAGATAGTTCTAGTCCCACATGGGACCCACAAAATCCTCACCACGATCATGCCTCGACTACTTCCTTGCCCTTCCGACTGCTTGCCCCGCTTGGAACCTGGAATATTTCAGGGACATAATCCAATATTAGAAGATGAAATCTTCTAAGTGAGGGTTAGATAAGTATGAATGAATGATGCATAATGCATGGACATTTATAAACATATACCCATAATGTAACTTCCCAAGCCCACTAGCCCGACTAGGAATCCTAGGCAAAATCCCGAACCTCTAAAGGATAGGCCTAACGTTATTCCCTCAATGCCCTAGAGGAATTACGGCTACACTCTGAGGGTATCATCCCAACCCCATGCACGAGTTTCAATATGACAAAAATATTGTGTCGTGCACATATCACGTTTTCCCATGCAACAGTATATGAATAAAATTGATCATAACATATGAAAATATCATGCATAGAAATGAATCGTATCATATATGGGAAATAGGGACAAAACCACCCACCTTTCTTAACTATCGGGATATCTCGATTTGTGTGCAAACTGCATCGATTTGCGTGCCAACTTTGAATTTCGTGCCAAATGTTTCACCTCAAGTCCAAAAGTATCATAGGCAAGATATTTATTTAAATAATCAATAAACACTATTTTTTCTCAATTTTCTTGCCTTTTTCTCTATTTTTCTTCAATTTTTCCTTACTAATGTCCCAAAATAAATACCTATACTTAATTTTTTTCAAATATTTTTATACAGAAAATTCTAAAATATTTTTCTAAACAATTTAAAAAAAATTTCACAAAAAGGAAAAATGCTAAGTGAGTGCGTGCTAGGGTGAGTGAGACTGGCGCGTGGGGCCCACGCGCCGGTAGTCTTCTCCGGCCACGGCCATGCCGGAAAAATGCGAAACCGATGCCAAAAGAAAGCCCATGAAGAGTCGATCATAATGGTACCTGAGATGGCTCGAAAGGAGGTCCGGAAGTCGACGAACGAAGGACTTGAACTCTCGGCTAGGCGATCCGCCTAGGGTTCCAACGAAGCTTCGATTCGCCTTTGATTCTGCTCTGTTGCTTCTCAAATTTTCCAGATATGCTCTTCAAGCTATGGGAAACAAAAGCGCCTTATCCTTATCTCTCAATTCGTCCAAAATAGCCCTCGATTTGGAGCTTCTTTCTTTGAAATTTTTTGCCATCTTCGAGCTCTATTTATTGGCGATGTCGAGCTTCGAAATGGCCTTGGATGGCTTGCCCATTGCCTTAAGAGTCTTCACCGCCCCCAGATCGATCCAAAAGCGCCGATATTCTCCTACAAAAGCGAGTTGTAGGCGACCCATTTTCGGCCAGCTTTCTTGGCCCATTTTCTCGAAATTCCGGCCACTCCGGTGGCTGTTGTCGGGTCATGATGAGTCCAATGAGATCCCCGACCATCCCTTGTGCTAGCCCATTGCCTGAAACGGCCAGCCAGAGCTTGTTCGCCATTGTCAGACTCCATTGCTATGGAGTTTCTGAAAATTACAAATTCGCCCCCTCAGATTCAATTTTTCCATTTTGGCCCTTTTCCTCACAACCCCAATACTTTCTCTAATTTCATTTGAGCCCCTTCGGTTCCAATCTTTCAATTTCCTCTTTGTCACTTTTGCAAAAAATGACATTTTGACCCCCCTTGAGCAATTTTAGAAAATTACACTTAGGCCCGTTTCTCCGTTTAGGCTTTAAACCTACTCGTTTCTTCTTGAAACCTCTTAAGGGTTTCTCTACTTGAAAAAACGAAGCTTCCCATAGCTTTCGTTATCATTTCGGGAGTCTCCTACTAGAATTCGATTTTGCAGCTTAAATGAGGGCTGCATTTTTGCTGTACCAAAAATTGTTCCGGATTGCATTTCTTTCGATCCTAAAAATCATGCCCCAAAATGCTCGTTAGAGGCGTTCCTATTTCTTTAGACATTTAAGCCCTAGAATACTCCCTTCGGTTGATTCGGTAAATTTTTTGAGTTTTTCAGATACCTATCTTTCCCGAATTTCTAATTTTCCTTTAAAATAATAACACAAAGTTCTTGGGTATTACACTTGGGGCCCGCATAAGATACACACTTTGGCACCCAAGTCCTACATACAAACCTGCTAGTAGCCCCATCATAGGCCGTCGAATCATTTTCCTTTAACACGATCTTTATCTTATCATTAAACTTTTCCTACCATCATCATAACATATAGCTGACGTGGGTCTCATCCCCACGCTCTTATGCACCGCTGTGGCCCTTGCCCACCTCTCATAGTCGTTCTTCCTTACCATGCAATGCAACACATAAGAAATGCAATGGTTTGTGCAGCATAAACGTGATGACAAGACCTTCATAAACCGAACATCAGGCAATGCTATGTCTACATAAGAATACACACATGAAAAATGCTCTAAATGCATATGCTCACCTAAGATACCCAAGTCAACACTTAGGCCAACCGGGTTATGACAATGTTTATACATCCCCACACATACAAAGCATGTTCCCCAATATATGCAACTCAGCCCTATGTAACACACAACATGATGATATGCACAAATCAAGGTGGGTGATTAGTAGTACTGGCTCACTTGACCTGTCTATAGCTTATCGTAACTTTTGATAACCGGCACCATACATCCAACCATTGACTGTTACGACCCATGCTCAATAGTCAGTAGTTTTGCACCCCACATCCTTAAACATCCATAGGTAACGTTAATTTATATTCTTTAGACTTCGTATTTCATAAACTTTCTCATGATTCTTCATGCACATTTCCCATTAAAAATCTTCACATACCATCCCTTTTGCAAGGAGACTCGATTCCTTATGTAATCTGAACCTAAGAACAACACATCATTTCTTAAGAATTTGAGGGCAATTCAAAACCCTCATTTAGAGTACGGACACGACTCAACCGAATTTTACATCAGAAGCCAAATAAACAGCCAATCAAGACCATTCGAACTGACGAGGATAATACAAAAAAGACTCGCAACAGAAACATACATGAAGTCAAAAGAGAGAATAAAATAGAGCAAGATTAGGAGCTTGCCCTAAGTAAAGTTTTCCTTTCCTTTCCTTTCCTCTCCCTACTTTTACTGTTGGATGGTCTTCTTTTTCCTCGGATTTCTCTAAAATCCCTCAAGCTCCCAGCCACCACAGAGGCTTCTTCTCCAATCTTCTTTGCTTGGCCGAGCCTCCTCTCTCTCATGTATAATCGCTAGGCCGCGTCCTTACCATCTCCCATTCCTCCAATTAATTTCCTTTTATCATTAGATTTACTAACTCTCTAATTATCCCATCCCATGCCATTCCATTACCGTTTTACTTGGTCATCAAGGAAAAATTAAAGCTAAAGAAACACGAAAAGATTGGACGCGTGGCCCATATCCGGAAAGGGCTCTTCCTCTTTGTCTCACATATCCGGATAGGACTTTCAATATCCTAATATATACTTCACATATCCGGATGAGGCTTTTTGCTATTCTGATACCCTTTGATCTTTTCTTTTTCAGCATATTTGAATATGCCCTTACACATCTGGATACGACTCCACCTCCTATCCCTCACATATTCGAATACCTATCTTGGTATATCTAGATGCCCCTCATGATATAACACTCCGCTTTTCTAGGTGTGTTATAACTTAGGAAATTTCAGGATAGTAAATTTTTCCTTTTCAAAACTAATGCTAACCCATATCATTCCTCAAATCCCTCTCAAAATTTTCATTCATCTATTTCGAATGAGAATCATCATAAACATCAAATGCGAAACCTAACAATCGAACCTCAAAAATAACATTGAACCATAACAGTATTACATGATCGTTCCTCAAACATAATTCGTAGTAAATAACATTCTTTTATTTTATAAGACTGCTCATTAACGGAACAAAATTTTCTCAACATGACTAAAACATAACCGAATCTTTATAAATAAGAAAAATACAGGGACACCTTGCCATACCCATCGGACACAACATCTCGTGTCGTTACATTTCAACCACTTCCTTGCCTTTTCTACAAGTTAGATGATGAATCATCTAAGTGAGGTTTTATTTAATAAAATCTCATGTGTGACATGCCAAGTGGAAAATGCATCATCTTTCCTTTCATGCTAATTATCATTTATGCGACCCTACTTCAAAGGGCGGGATGTGCTTCAAACATTCATGATAGATTAACGATATCATCATTCCACGTGCAGTGTATGCTAAGAAATATTAAGAATGTACATATCCATCACAATACATCATATGAATGCATTTCTATATGTATAAGGCATCATATCACATGATAATATGTCAAACAAAACATTTGCGTATTATTTTGGAAAATAAGCCTCACATAAAGTCATACCAAATTAGGGTAAACCACTCAGCTTGACTTAGCTTTTAAAACATTCTCGGTATGCTTGCCCTGACCTCAAAACGTGTGCCTAGATAATTTTCTTTAGAGATCTTTGATAGGTTTGAAATGCTATGGCACACACCCAAGGGGGAGAGGGTGAATTGGCTAATTTAAAAATTAGTTTGAAAACTTGAAATTTTTTTCAAAACAAATAAGAATATAATCCAAATGAGGATTATTGAAATGTTTGAAATAATAAATGAAACAAAAAGCATAAGCAAGAGATGAACACAATGATTTATAGCGGTTTGACTTAAATCAAACCTAATCCACTACCTTAACTCCTCACTAAGGATTTTGTAAACCTATCCACTATAACCTCCTACTTAAACTCAAGTAGGCCCTCTAGTCCAAGACTAGGAAATACAACCTCCTACTTACATAAGTAGACTATTTAGCTACACAAGTTAAGAAATACAAGAAATGTTTAATAAAGAGGTTACAAAAGTATACACTCTTAGTTACAATGTCTCTCAAAATAAGGTACAGAGACTTGAAACTAATTTTACAATATGATACACAAAGCCTTTTTGAGAGAAAAATAAAGCTCAAGTACAATTGAGAAGATTAAAAAAATTGCAAACTCACTTCACTTCATTCCCATCCATTAGCTTCATTTTTATCATCCTTAATTTGTATTTATAGGTGTCCAAAGAGGTTCAAGTAAAAACTAGCCGTTTATAGTCATTGGAGTTTGAATAACTAATCGTTATTTACTTTCTATGAATTAATTAGTCGATTGATGACTTAAATCAATCGACAGATTGAATTTTAAGCTTATGTTAGTCAACAGATGAAATGAGTTAGTCGACAGATTGAAGGCATTAGTTGACAGATGAAATCAGTTAGTCAATAGATTCAAAGGTTAGTCGATAAATGAAATGAGTTAGTCGACATATCAAGGCAAAATGATTTTAACTATGAAAACATTTACACTGTCAGGCGATAGATGAAAACTGATAGATGTCTGATTAGTTAAGAAACACACATCATGCATGTTGTTAGAAGCCTAATCAAGGAGAATTAGTTGACCGACAGAAACCACATCAACCCATCAGACGACAGATCCAAAAAATCAATCGACTAACATCTTTACAATCTTTAAAAACTCTTTTTGCCTTAAAGTTCAAACTCATTTAAAAAGATTTTGAACTTTTAATATAAATACAAAAGCATGAGATAGTTGCCATTTTTCTTGAGATATGATTTCTAATATCACTTTATTTAATCTCTTATTGATCCTTATTTGAAATTGAAAGATGTACGCTTGAGAGATATACACTTGACTTAAAATTTAAAACTTATTTTGTTTTTATTCTTTTAAGCTCTTTGAAAATATTTTTGAACACTATTTTTAATCAAATAAAAATACAATATCCTAAATGCCATAAAAAAAATTATCACAAGATTTTTAACATTAGATTGCAAGATAAAATTTATTTTCATTTAACATGTCATGACCCAATTTCTATTAAGTCGTGACCGGCAATAATCCCTAAGCCTAGCGGCCCTACCGTGGATTAGTAAGCCTCTTTTCTAGCTCGATATGCTAAAAAAATCATTAATACTACTGACAAAATATAGAGACATAGAATAAAATACTATATCAGCCTTCCACAAAAATCTCAATATCTCATACATAGCAGCTACACAAAAATATGAATATCCATTATCCTAAATTCATGAATACATATACAGTCTCATATCTCGGGCCTTTGGCATAATTATGTACCACAAAAATAAAATACAAAAGAACTTACTCAACAATACGTGTACGTCCCCGCAGAACATCCTATATCACATCAGGAATCAAAAAGGGTTTAACATCATACCAGAAGATTTGCTGGACCAATATTCAAAAGAAGAATCTCTTGAAAATAATTTTTTTAAAAAAAATGGTGAGTCTTGTGAACTCGCGCGTATAAGGTATGTCATGCTCACTAGAAGTGTATGCAATAAAAATACTAGGTTGAACATCATGGATACAATAACATAATAATAATATGAACAACGAGAATATGTACTATAAGTTTAAACAATTCGAGGTTCAAGGAAAACATAATGTGGGAAAATAGGTACCTAAAGACAACCCCTATAAGTTGCTCACCTAACCACCTAAGTCTCCTATACTTTTCATATGCGATGTATGCACTGAATCTAAGGACACACTAGTAGAAACTGGCCTAGCGCCTATACACACATGCACACAAGTACATATACTAGCACATACATCATCATCACACTATAATACCATCATAGCCCACTTGATAGAAGTGCTGAAACAAACTATCTGTGTCTCTCATGGCCTTGGCATGCCAAGTCTCACAGTACCATGGTCTTTTCCAACTGTGAGTCACCAGGGAATCTACAAGATAGTCTTCTAATAATAATGCAAATGATACCCTACTTAATGCACAAATCATAATCATTTATCATGTCACGTGGTGCCCAAAATGCACCATATCATTCAATATTTCACATACTCAAAAACAAGAATCAGTTAGGGTATTTTTCTATTTATGTCTCTCTTAGTAGGATGAAAATATTTCATACAATTTAGAAACATTTAAAAGTATTTTTCTGTAATTCGCATATAAAAATCATATACAAGTCATGCATGGAACAATATATACGTGCACAAAATAAGGTAAATATAACATATCTTGTCAACTCGTCTAGGAAAAGATGACACAAGTCCAGGTCTAGGAAGAAGATCGAGCAAAATCCTAGGAATCCAAGCCTACAATAAATAGAATGGGGTGGTCACATTTGGGTAATAAAAGTATTTAAACGTTCTAGGTGAAAGTAGTAACGCCAAGGGAAAAGAGATGATCGAGATGTAGTCACTATATTAGATCTTTAGTAGGTCTTTGATTATGTGCAAGACATTCAGTTATATATATTATTTTGATGATGTCATGTTGATCATCGATACAGTTACTTAGTTATAAATAAGGAATTAACGGTTATGTGTCATTGAGGTTTTGATTTGCTTCTACATATGTGATGATTACCTATCTTAACTTATTGATTATTAAGTTTGATATGCTAAGAAAGTAGAATGAGATTGTTAGAAAATGATTTATATTAAGTATGTGTTTGAAAAAAAAAGAGAAGTTCTATCTGGTAAGGTTCAGAGCTCTTTCAATGGCCGCTCCCAGGCCCCCACCCATTTCCAGCAAGGGTCCACCTCTCGAAGTGGTGCTCGGTCACATCAGATGGAGCGTACAATCAGGAGCAGTCACGTAGGTGCAGATCTTTCGTTGGAGGATGAAGCTGATAGAAGATTCAAAAAATGGTGGGTCGCACATGAGGGAGGCCTTCGCCCATGATGGTGGCCGACATACCCAAAGCCCAAGTGGCCCACGAGACGCAAGCACTGCCACGCACGAACGCATGCCAACCATCCAGCGTGCAGTTTCTGTTAATGGAGTGGGCCAACCGCCTTCTGGGCTTGCACGTGATCCCCAACAAATGGTCGCGGGCCATCCTTCTTCTCGGCAGCAAAGCACGCGTCATGGGCTGACTTTCAAGAGAATTTTATCCCAGTAAGTGGGCCAACAAAACATTGGCCCAACTGGCCCAAAGTCTCAAGGCAACTCTCAAAGGCATCGCACGCAAGTCCAGCAGGGTTCTGGGCCCTTTCAGCCCAATAGCCAGCCTGGTTTGCAGCCCAAAAAATCATGGGCCAATGTTGCAGATGTTAGGGCTCATCGATCTCCCACGCGTTTGGATTTTTTTCCGCCTTCAGGTACGTAATCCGAAATACCTCTTGTTAAATTACCTAGTGATGTTATTGATGAATGCACTGAATATTGGATGAACACGTTGGTTGGATACTTTATTGAAAAGCGATTGCCATTCCCGGTTGTTCAAAATATTGCCAAGCATTTGTGGAAAAACTGTGGCCTTTTAGAGGTCCTTTCAAATAATAGCGGATTTTATTTCTTTCGATTTGATTCCCAAGAAAGTATGTTGAGGGTCTTTGATGAGGGTCCCTATCATTTTGCGGGTCGCCCGTTTATTATTAAATGCTGGGAATCAGGAATGAATCTAGCTAAGGATTCCCACTCTTCTATCCCTTTATGGATTAAGATTCATAACCTTCCCTTAGAAGGCTGGTCCTTAAAAGGTATATCTATAATGGCAAGTAACATTGGAAGGCAGTTATATGCTGACCCAATGACAGAGGATAGATCAAGATTAGGTTATGCTAGGGTGTGCGTGGAGGTTAGTGCTTCCTCTAAATTTCCCAAGTATATTGATATAGATCAGGGCCATGATGAAGCCACGGGTGAACAACGTATTTCTAGACTCCCGATTGAATATCAGTGGATCCCATCGATTTGTTCACATTGTTGTTGTTGTACTTTTTGTACAATAGTTTTAATGATGAAAAACATATATTGGTTTAATCCCTAAGTCATGAGTCAAGTATGTGGTTTTCAACATATATCAATTTCAATATCAAGTTTCATTGTCTGAAACTGAAAACCCTGTTTTTGGCTAAGTCTGGGAGATTAGCACCTTATAAGGAGAAGTATAAGAAATAGTTTTCTTTTTAGAAAACAAACTCCCGGTAATTTGATATCTATCATTAATTAGAGCTAAAACGATTTTTAATGAATTTTTCATTAAATAGAAAGTATATATTTTGGAGGTGAGTTTATTGCAAAAACTTGAGTTTGTACTAAAACCCAAAATCTATTTTCTTATATATTTGGATTTTGATTTTCTAAGTATTTTTATTGAATCCAAATAGGGGGTACTTCGTTATTTACATTTATGTATTAAAGTAAATGGAGGTAAAATATAAATAAATTGAAATGTAAATAAGTTGTGGTGTATACATGCTGTGGAATGTGCTTTCAAATGTTTCTGAAACTGTGTCATGTTTCTATGCATGTTTCGAAACCTTCTATGCATGTTTCGAAACCCCTTTGAAATAGTTTTCAATGTTTTCATGTATGCTATTTCGAAACATCTATTCATTGCATGTGTTTTCAAAACAAGTTTCGGACTATATTTCGAAACCTCCATATCATGTTTCGAAACCTCATTGCCAGAGAGGCATGTTTCGAAACTTATGTGCATCATGTTTCGAAACTTCTTCTCCTGAGAAGCATGTTTCGAAACCTATCATGTCATGTTTCGAAACCTCTGACATTCTGTCAGAAGATTATTTGAAAACCAAGATGCATGTGTTTTGTAATTTTGTATTTATCAAAATGCTTCTCTTTCATTTATTTAATGCACTCTCCATGCTTAAGAGATTCAAATTTGAATTTGAATGTGAGTGCTTTTTAAATATTCAAAGTGGGTGTAAGAATCTGTCTCCCACTATCTGTTGTCTCTAAGTGCCTGTCTGTTGTATGTTTCGAAACCTGTTCTCTATGTTTCGAAACTTATGTGTAAAATTGTCATGTTTCGAAACACACTTTGCATGTTTCGAAACCTACATTGCTTTCTTGTCTCTAACGGCTATAAACGACCAGATTTCTTTATCTTGGTATAAATAGCAGGTATTTGAAGACAAGAAGAGGTTGATAGAGATTGATAGAGAGTCAACAAGCAAGAACAAGTGAGCACACACAAGAGGCACACACACAAGCACAAATGATCTAAATCCGTTTGACAAGCTCTCAAGAAGATCCATTCCTAGATGTGCGTTGTGATGTGAAAAAGGAGATGCAAGTGCAAACAACGAGTCTCGTCTCTCCAGCTCTCCTCACCTCAACTTAAGAGGTTTGTACAACCATGTGGTAAGGCATTTATTGCTCTTTGGGTTGTAAAGATAAATTTGACTATCTTGTAAATGTTGTAAAGGTTTGAGTTGAGCCTAAAACTCATTTGGTGTAAAGGTTTGAGTTGAGCCTCAAACTCATTGTGGTTTGAGTTGAGCCTAAAACTCACTTGGTGCTAGGTTTGAGTTGAGCCCGTAAAAACTCACATTGTAAGGTTTTTGGGTGAACCATTGCAAAACCCTTGTTGTGGTGATCACTAGTAAAAGTGATTGAGATTGCAAAATCCTTCAAGTGGGAAGCTTGAAGGTAGTGGAGTAGGCGAGTGCCGAACCACTATAAATCTTGTGTGCAAGTGTTATTTAGCTTTCATGTATCATTATTGCCTATTGCACATGTTTTCATAAGTTTTGCTATCAAAGGCTAAAATAGTTTTCTTGAGCATAAGCTTATACACATACATAGAAAACATATCTTTGATATACAAATATCTTTGGTATAATCTTATTTATGTAAATCATCATTGCCAAAGATCATTAGTTTAAAACACAAGGTAAAAGATTTTGAATCAAGCAAAACAGTGAAGTAGATTTCGAAACATACTTTTCATATTTCGAAACTTGTAAAACAGTGAAGTAAATTTCAAAACATATATAGTAGGTTTCGAAACCTACTTAACAGAAAGCCTTATTTCGAAACATATCCTATATATTTCGAAACCTTGTATTATTTCATTGATCAAAGTTTTAAATTATCGAAAAACTTACCAAATCCCAATTCACCCCCCTCTTGGGATATACTTACCATCATTAGGACCCAACAATTGTAAGGTGTTCGGTCACTCAGATTCCTGATGTCCAAATAAACCTAGACCAGACCCTAATCATGTTGAAGTTAGTAAGAAAGCCAATGAGAGAGATGGCTTCATTAGAGTGCAAAACAAGAGGGGCAAGGTCCAAGATAAGGGTAAGGAAACAGCCTCAGCTTCTAGGTCAAATCCTCCTGATTATGCCTCTATGACCATGGCAGAGTGCCTTAAGTTCCATACCGTTACAGTCCCTTATGACCCCAAGGATGTTGATGCCCAAATTAAAAACCAATTTTGTGCTTTGGCAAACGGGGATGCGGATGTTCCCTCTCTGATGGAGTCAAATGGAGAGGTAGTAGAAGAAAACACTTAAGGAAATATGAGTGAGCGTGAGGGTAGTAAAGAACAGATCTTAGAGCCCGAGCCAGTTGGGAGCACTAGCTCTAAGGGGCATCAATCCAAGACCAGAGCTCAGGCTAAGAGGGATAGGAAGAAGATGCGTGAGAATGGAGAGCAGATACCAGGGTCCGTGAGCTTGGATCCAACCCCTCAAGAGTGTTAATTATGCATATTGCTGCATGGAATGTTAGGGGTCTGAATCAACCCCCTAAGCAATTTGAAGTGTGATCCTTTATCTCTTCTCAGAAGTTGACGCTTGTTGCTCTTTTAGAGACTAGAGTCCAAGAGAGTCACGCTCCGGATGTCTCTCACAATGTTATGTCTTTCTTGAATTGGGATTTCAATTATGATATTTGTGATGGGGGTCATATCTGGATAGGTTATGACCCGAACGCCCTTAGTGTGCGGACCTTATTCAAGTCGGACCAGGTTATCCATGTCGAGGTGATGAGCTCGGAGATCCCTATTCCTTTTATCCTGTCTTGCATTTATGCCAGGAACAAGGAGGTGAACCAAGCCAGATTATGGAATTCCCTCACAGGCATTGGGGCATCAGCTTCTTCTGGCCCTTGGCTCTTTTTGGGGGATTTCAATGTGTGTCGCGATTATTCTGAGATGAGGGGTGGCAACACCTTTTTCTCTGTAGGTATGCGCAGGTTCAATGATTTCCTTTCTTGTGGCTCGCTCCAGGATTTAGCCTATAGTGGCCCTAAGTTGACGTGGACCAATAAGAGGTTTGGTGATGAGTGTATTTTAAGGAAGCTTGACAGAGCCCTGGTTAATGATGACTAGCTTATCCATTATCCGGATAGCAAGGCTTTCTTTTTCCAGCTAGGGATTTCTGACCATAACCCTGTTGTGGTGGATTTGTTAGGTGATCTTCAGCATAAGGGCAGCCCTTTCAGGTTCCTTAACCATCTTGTTGATCACCCTCTCTTCTTGGATAGAGTGGCTGCTAGTTGGAGTAGGCAAGTCCCTGGAGTTCCCATGTTTCAGGTTGTTCAAAAACTCAAAGCAGTCAAGAATGCTATGAAGACTCTTAATAAGTCTAGGGGTCATGTCTCTGACCTGGTCTCGTCCCTTAGGAATCATCTTCTTAGTGTCCAACAACGGTTGAAAGATAATCCCCATGACCCTGTTATTCACCAACAGGAGCTTGAGTTGAATAGGGACCTTTTAGTGGCCCTTGCGCAAGAGTCAGACCACTTTCACCTTCGTGCTCGGATTAGGTGGCTAGTTGAGGGAGATAGTTGCTCTCGTTTCTTCTTCCAATCCATGCTTTCTAGGCGTAATAATCGCCATATTATGAACCTCCTGAGAGAGGATGGCACCCTCACAGAGTCCAAAGAGGAGGTTAAGGACGTTTTAGTGTCTTACTTCCATAACCTCTATAAGCAAAGGTCTCGGAACTCTCCCCTTAACCCTTATGATGTGGCCTCCTTCATTGACAAGCGTTTGGAGCAAGACCAAGCGGCTAGGCTTATTGTGGAGGTTTCAGCCGATAAGGTTAAGGCTGCCATCTTTAGTATGGGTGATGATAAAGCCCCAAGGCCGGATGGTTTCACAGCCAAGTTTTTCAAGAAGTCTTGGGAGATTGTGGGTGCGGATGTGGTGAAGGCTATTCAAAGCTTTTTTGCCTCAGGTCGCCTCCTAGGCCAGGTCAATGCTACCATTATTACTCTTATTCCCAAGGTTCCTCACCCTGAGACGTCATCCCAATTTAGGCCTATTTCTTGTTGTAATGTCTTATATAAAGTCATTACTAAAATCCTAGCTAACAGGATTAAGCCGGTGCTCTCTGGTTTGGTGGATGTGTCTCAAGTGGCCTTTGTGCCTGGTCGTTCGATTGGGGATAATGTTCTGCTTGCCCAGGAGTTGGTTTTTCAATACCATCTCCACAAAGGGGCCCCCCGTTGTGCTATGAAAGTTGATCTTGCTAAGGCTTATGATACTGTTGAGTGGGATTTTCTCCTGATAACCCTCCAGTTGATGAACTTCCCTTCTTAATTTTGTGGCTGGATTCGAGAGTGCATCACGACCCCCCGCTATTAGGTTAAGATCAATGGTCAGTTAAATGGTTTCTTCCCCGGGGGAAGAGGGCTGAGGCAAGGGGATCCCTTATCCCCTTACCTCTTTGTTCTTGTTATGCAAGTCCTGCATGGTATTATCAAGCACCACTCGAGGACTTCAGACTTTCAATACCACTGGAAGTGCGAGCAGGCTAGTATGGTGATGCTCATGCTTGCAGACGATTTGCTGTTGTTTTCTCACGGTGACCCATCTTCGGTCAGCACCTTGAAGTCATGCCTGGAGTGTTTTTCCTCTTTGTCGGGCCTAGTTGCCAACTCTTCCAAGAGTGATTGTTTCGTCTCCTGCAAGGACCCATCCCTTCGTGAAGCTATTTATAATGCCTCTGGGTTTCGTAGAGGGAGGCTGCCTATGCGATATTTGGGGATTCCTCTGCTCTCTTCTAAGCTCTCCTATGGAGACTGTCAGCCCGTTATTGATAGAGTGAGGAACAAAATTTGTGCTTGGCGCAACATGGCTCTCTCTTTTGGAGGCCGATTGCAGTTAGCGCAGTCTGTCCTTTCCACTATCTATGTGTACTGGGCCTCGGTGTTTATCCTCCCGAAGAAGGTGATTAATGATATTGAGCTGCTCATTCGTAACTTCCTCTGGAGTGGTAATGAGACGGACCCCCATAAAGCGAAAGTTGCTTGGCGTGACATTTGTTGCCCGAAGAGGCAAGGTGGCCTCGGCCTCAAGCCTCTCTATGTGTGGAATCAATCCTTGGTAGCCAAGCTTATGTGGTGCCTGCTGTCTGAGGATAGGGAATCCTTATGGGTGCAGTGGGTGCACTCATATCGGGTAAAAGGTACTTGTTTTTGGCTTCTTAAAACTCCGTATGCCTGCCCGTGGTATTGGAGGAAGTTGCTCCTATTACGGGGAATCCTGAAGCCTTTTTTTGGGCGTAGGATAGGGGATGGTTGTAGCACGTTCTTTTGGTTTGATCAGTGGCACCCGTTGGGTGTGCTTATTGATCACTTCCCTCGCCAATTACCCCGTTAATTAGGCATTCCTATCTTGGCTAAGGTCTCGGATTTTATTGAGGATGGTGTCTGGTCTCGGATGGAGACCCTTAGTTCTATATCCCCTGATTTTTGTGGGAGCCACCTTCCTAAGCTGCCTAGCCCTGGTCGTCATGATAAGCCGTATTGGCTTCCGGCTGCAAATGGGCTCTTCTCAGTTAGGACTGCCTTCCAGGCGATTCAAACTCATCTCTCCCAGGTTCCTTGGTATTGTTTAGTTTGGTCGTCTATTAGTATCCCTTCCCACTCGTTTATCTTTTGGCTTGCTATTCGAGAACGTTTATTTACTCTTGATCGTATTAACCTGTTTTTGTCTTTCCCGAATAGATGTTTTCTTTGCAGGGCGGATGCCGAGAGACATAGCCATCTTTTCTTCCAGTGTAGCTACTCACGTGAGGTGCTGTCTTTTTTTCGTAGATCGAAGAAATTCAGCTGGCCTTGGCGCAGGTGGGACATTGGAGTTCTTTGGGTGGCGGCTAGATGGAGTGGCAAGAGTCCTTGGCAGGCGGCAAACAGATTAGTGCTTCATGCTATGGTTTATTTCATCTGGAGGGAGCGCAACAACAGGTGTTTTTGTGATCAGGAGAGATCAGCTTCCCAGCTAGCTCATTTGATTTAGTGTGTTGTTTGGGCCCGGCTGACGACTATTCACTTCAGATCATCCCTTCAGAGTCATGCTCTTCGTCACGTTTGGAGGCTTCCGAGAGACCAGACCTCTCTTCCCCGTTGAGATGTTTTGCTTTGGAGGTAGAATGCTATGTCTATCATGCCTCATCTATGGTGCCAATCTTCCTGTGCCTTTGCTTAGTTCATGCCCTGCTCGTCTGGGTTTGTTTGCGTACCAGTCGTTGCACTGTCAGAGATCGTTTTCATTGCTTTGCCATTTCGAGATGGTTACATCTTTCTTCTGGCCAGACTATCTATACTGTACATATGTTATGTTTTCTTCATCTTTTTGCTTTCTTCTCCTTTTTTTCCTTTTTCTAGCCTAGAGGGTGATTGTTGATGTGTTGTCGACTCTGATTTTTTGGTGGCCCGGGGTATGCCCTGGCCTTAGTTTGTAGCCTTTTGGCCATTTTTTGTTTTATTCATATCTTATTTACAGAAAGAAAAAAAAAACTTAATGCCATGCTTGGGAAAAGTAGGGTGCATATATATATATATATATACCCAGTTCTTACAAATTTTGTTTGGTTGGTGTTATTGGATAAAATTTACATCTTCTTTTCTCTTTTTTGGAATAGGAAGTCATAAATCATCTGGTTGATATACTGCATACATATTGCATCCATGTGAAGGTATGTTGCTTGGGTTATACATTCATTAGAGAATATGATATTTGATGATATGCGGGAGTTAAATCAAGATTAGGAAGTCATACATTTTGATGTTAGTCAAACAACTCAAATGGGACAATTCAAGAATCAAATTGCTACATAAATATGGAATGAGTACCAAAGGATTCATACAAGAGTCTATAATTTTATTTTATTATTTTAATTTTTGAATTATGTTTATTTATGGTATTTGTATTGAAGCTTATAAACTTATCTCACTTGTTATTGAATTGTTTGATACAATCTTATCATTCCTAATCACATTATGTAATTATAAGTTCACGTCTTTAATTTTTATTTTTATGCTTTCTATTTTTTTGTCAAGTTAATTAATTTATTTATTCATATTTTATTTTTATATCAGGAAAAAATATAACAAAATTCACCAACTTTAAAATGTATATATTTCTTAACAATATATTAGCATTAAATAGTTCTAATTTACTGAATAATCAAATTCATTGAATAAAATGTCATTAAAAAATTATTCTCAAAATTTCAAATAGAAAACGTTTTTTAGTTTTCTGTTTTAAAAAATAATTTTTTCAGAATAACAAACAGTATGCATTTTCAATTTTCTAAAAATAGACTACTAAAATATAAAATTAAAAATAAATTCAAATTTTAAAATTAAAAATTAAAACACAAAGAGAACATGCCCTTAATTTTACGTTATTTTGTTCTTATCAATTTTTGTTGTTTATTCAAGAATATGTATCATTAATATTTAATGGAATTTTGTGACAATCCAGAATACATTTAAAGATTTTTTTATTTCTAGTATAATGTTACTTAAATTGATCTATACCATATTGGAAGCTAAAACTCTAAGTACCAGCCTTAATTTTATTTTTTATTGAGAATTTTATGTTAAGGAGGTAAAAGAAAATTTTGGAGTGTTTTTGAGTAAAAATTATAATTACTGAAAAAAAATTTCAAATTTTTGAAATTATAACACAATTAAAAAAAAGGATGTAATTCCTAATATTACATCCTTTATCTCAAGAATTTGATCTTCTTGATTAAATTAGCCCAATGATTTTGTTCCCCCAGGCCTATTATTAGTGTTTGTTCTAAGTCTCCAAAACATACATCATTCACATGTATTAGTGTTTGTTCTAAGTCTCCAAAACATACATCATTCACATGAGGGGGACTCTTAACCTTTTTTGTCACCTAACAAAAAGAGATAATACTTTTAAGGAGAAAATATTCGTCTCTTCAAAGTTTATTTTAGGTGTGTATAAATTGTAATTGTATCTGAATTTATTTAGAAAACGAATCAGAGGGGAAACTTACTCTCGTTAGAATTATTCGGACAAAACATAGACATTTGAATTATAAAAAAAAAAAGGGGTAGTACTTCACTAGTTGAAAGAATAATAAAATGATTAATTTTTGTAATTACTTAATAATAAGAGAGATTTTTATGTTGTTTTATTTTAAGGTTTCAGATTTAGGTTTAGGTTTAGAATTTAAGTCTTTCTGATATTTTTATCAAATTTAAATTGAAAATTTTAAAATAATAACATTTAGAATATCTTTTTATGTTTTCTTAATCAACGGACGTCTCCAATCCGGTAATCCCAATAAACAGCTGACACCAATTTCCTCTCTCTAAAAAGGAAACACCACTTACACCACCAATTCTCCCCCTCTCTCTCTCTCTCTCTCTCTCTCTCTCTCTCGTGTGTGTATATATATATATAGATAATGCTATTGGTACACCTTTGTGTACATCTTGGGCTACACAAAGGTGTACCAATGACAAAAAGGCCCCCCATGAGGCGCATGGAAGCGCGTGAGGCGCATGTGAGGCACAGGACATTTTGGTCATTATACCTCTTGTGTAGCCCATGATGTACAAAATTGTTGTACATGTATCATGGTCCTATATATATATATATATTGTTCTGACTGAAAAGGTAAAGCGAGAAAGGGCAATGGCGACGAACGGCGACGCGAACCCCATGCCAAAGCCTTCGGTGTACCTGGACGACATGGAAGAAGTGCGGAACGTCTTCAAAAGGTTCGATGCCAACGGCGACGGCAAAATCTCGGTGACCGAGCTGGTTCAAGTTATGGACGCCCTCGGCTCCAACAGCTCCGAGTCCGAGGTGAAGCGAATGATGGAGGAGATCGACACCGACCGCGATGGCTTCATCAATCTCGAAGAGTTTGCCAGCTTCTGCAAATCCGCCGGCCACGGCGACGACGGCGTCCGGGAGCTGAAGGAAGCGTTTGAGCTCTACGATCAGAACAAGAACGGCCTCATCTCCGCCACTGAGCTTCACCAGATCCTGAACCGCCTCGGCGAGAAATGCTCCGTCCAGGACTGCACCAGAATGATCCAGACCGTCGATTCCGACGGCGATGGCCATGTTAGCTTTGAAGAATTCAAGAAGATGATGTCCAAAAAGTCTAACCTCAGTAGTAATGGAGATTCCTGCTAGAAATAGCATGGATGGATCCATCCAGGCCCTACCTACCTATATATATATATGTAGAGAGAGCGGATACATTCAGCCGCATGGTACGTAATTTGATTTCCGCCTGCGAGCGTATATATACAGCTTATCTTTTTCTCTGATGCCGACTTCTCTCTTTGTGCATTTCAATTTCAGTTACGCAATCCTTGGAAGGAATGAATTTCTAATGTGGAATTCATCTATGAATCAATTCTCATCTTTGAAATAACACATCTTAAAATATAAAATTCAATTTAATTTTATAAGTTCAGTTTTCAAACAAAATTTAGAATTAATATTTAATTTGTCGTATAGATCGAAAACTGTATCTATATTATATTGATATCAATGTACATGGCTGTATGATGTATACAGGTCATAGGAGAATCAAATGACGTAAAAGATGCATGGATTGGCTCAATCAAGCTAATGGTAACTTCCCTTATGTAAATAACTGATTGGTTGCGCATTGGAAGCCAATCCATTGAAGGATGGTGTACAACTGCTCATGTCCGAGTTCTTTTGTGAAGATGTTCGCTAGTTAGTTAATGGGAAGGAACAAATTGAAGATTAAGAAGCTTTGTTTGAACCTTTTCTCCAATATAATGGCAATTCAATTCAATATGTTTTGTTCTTTCGTGAAAGACGGGGTTGGAAGCAATTCATACAAATTGTGGACTTGTTATCACAAAACAATGCAATGGATTTAGGAACCTCAATAAAAAATATTAATTAACTAGCCGGACCAACTCCTTCGTTGTTTGGGACATGGCCCTATACTCTGCTTTTCTGCAGATAAAAGAGCAACTGTCTATTGCTTCTTTAATCTCCAAGTTAATAGTGTGTTGCAAAGGAATGCCAGAAAATTAGTAAATGATCTTCTAGTGGTTGGACAAGATATTGGCCTAGTCGAAGTTGTAACAGGCTCTTAGCTCAAGCGAGTTTTCTTTGAGAAAATAACTCCTTTGTTCAGGAGACTTCTTAGCTAACGAACTAAATATTTATCCATGGCAATGTATGTTTGGCGTGGATCTACCATGAATTGGCTGAGGAGATGTACTCCAAAAGTGATGTCTGGTCTAGTCAATGTTAAATGCAACAGCCTTCCGACCAGTCCTCGATATAGCCAAGGTTGTCTAATAGGTTCTCCTTCCCCAACCAGGTGTCCATGCTGCTGCGGCATTAGACTTTCAGCCCGCCTACTTCAGATATGATGTCCCCAGTGTACTTTTGTTGGTTTTGAAGAATTCCTTTATCGGTTCGCTTGACTTCTAATTCAAGAAAATAGTTTAGAGTCCCTATGTCCTTTTGTTGGAAGCGTCTTTGGAGGTAATTCATGAAATGGGTGCATTTGTTCTTGTTATTACCTGCAGGATCAAATCGTCCTCATATATAAGTACTATCAACCGACCATTCTTTCCTGACAAGGTAAACAAAGAGTTGTCAGAAGAATTTTACTTGAAGCCATATTGGAATAGTGCTTCTATTAATTTCCCTAACCACTACTTTGAAGCATGCTTTAACTTGTATAATGATTTCTGCAACTTGCATGTTAGTCCCTTTCCTTCTCTTCTGTATCCTTAATTAAGGAAGCTTCATAAATAGTTCTTCATCAAGATCTCCATTAAGGAGTGCACTATTGATGTCGAGCTCGTGTAAGTCCCACCCTTTGACCACTACTACTACAAGGAGGCATTTCGCAATGGCGAATTTCGCCACAGATGCGAAGGTCTCATTGTAATCAAGGCTATCTACTTAACTATATCCCTTTGTAACGGGACGTGCCTAGTAATGCTCAACTAATCCATCGAGATTGTATTTTACTTCATAAACTCATTTGGACCAAGCCCCAAGTTTTGTGTTCTGTCAACGCCTTTAATTCCTTTTGCATGGCTTCTTCAAAGCAGACAGGCTCACTTTCCAGCATTTTTTTTTTTTTTTGGCATTGTTAGAAGGAATATCTGCAAAATCTGGTATAATGTTTATTGCATGATTTGGATGGTCATCCTTGCCAACATTATATATGAAGCACGATTGGAAGGTTTTCTTGTGCATGGGGGTTGAGATTATGCCAGCATGAGTTAAGACATAGTCATCATATCTCACTGCCAAAAAAAAATTATTTAGTCACGAAATTAATTCCATCTCTATTAGTGTTATTGCTAGAGTACAACAATTAAAATTTGTTTGTCGTGGGAAAACTCAACTAGCAGTTAGTAGAACAAGAGGCGTCGTTGGCTTTCCTACCTGATTCACCTTCATCGAGAGAAAAAGAAGTCATCCACGGCAGACCCGATCCACTGGCCTAGAAAGGGCTTGATCCACTAGTTGGGAGAGCTGTGGAAGAACCAGAAGAATGAGGAATACTATAATGATCCAGGAGATCTTCCATCTAGAGAGCAGGTTTGCAAGATAGAAGGTAGTTAGGAGGCATGCAAAGATTTCTCCTACGTAGGCCCTCCGATGCTTAAGTTAAACGAGGTCTTGGTGTAGTGCAAGATGCAATAGTAGTAAAATGTAAAGATGTCGTGTAGGTGAGATGGAGATATATGGTGAGTGAGAAAGGTATCTTCTTTGAGGCGGGCTTGGTGCACTTTACTTTGCTTGTCTGTCTTATCTTTACTGGTCCCCAAAGATAGGGGGTCAATGGCTAATTATAGCTATAGTGTGTGATGGGGACATGTGGCATTCATATGCAAGGGCGCGGTGCGCTTTCTCAAGAAAGTGCAGTGTCTCTCCTACACGTGGTGTTAGCTCGTGGTTAAATTCGAAAAGGGCCTTTGGGAGAAACACCTCCATGGGAAAGGTCCCTCAAAAAGGACCTAGAATAGGCAAGCCACATTGTTAAGGAAAATGTGGGGCAGTTTTTGTGGGAGTCATGTCTCCCTACATTCCTCCCGAGAACATGGCTTGATCAAGTAAAGACTTAAACATGCAGGTTCAGAAAGCTAGTCTCGAATGGACGGTAGCTTCTCAAGGGGATATGCTCCGACCCTAAAAAGGTTTCTACAAAAGGATGGCTTCTTCCAAGGTTGCAAATGCATTGGTTACTTTTGGAGGACCACTACCAAAAATCAATGTTTTAGTGATGGATTTAGTGATAGGTACATTTTCGTCGTTAAAAGGACGTCGCTGAAATTTAGCGACGGGTGCAACCCTGTCGTTGAATTCAGCGGCAGTACAACCTCGTCACTGAATTCAGCGATGGAATTTTTGTCGCTGATTAACGATGAAATTATTCCATCACTAAATTCAACCCCAAAATTCAAAATTCAACACGCACAAGGGCCCAGCCTCCCCTTATGTGCGCCACGTGGCAGCGCTGGAATATTACTCATAGCTATTATCTCAAGCTCTCTACCAGATTCAAACACCCAACCTCTCATGACCAAGTTCTGTGCACGAACCAGTTGATCTGGAAGCCTCCTTGTTTATTAATGTATATAAAATATATTTATAGTATTCTCTTCTAAATATTTTAGAATTATATTTATACACCAAAATCTCTCAAACTTATTCAATGATATTAATTTTAATATTAATGTTAGTAACGGGAAATGAATATTAATTTTAATTTTATTTGGATATTAATTCAAATAAAATTTTATTAATTATTATATTAGTAGTAAAAAATTATGTTATCATTTTGATTTTAATTTGTAATTTGTTTAAAAAATTATTAATTTAATTTTTACTAATATTAATGTTAGTAAAAATTATTATGATATGTTTAAATGTAAAATTTTAAATTTTTTATTTAATTTTTTTTATTTTTTAGCGACAAGGTTGACCCGTTGCTAAATTTTAATTTTTTTATTTAATTTTATTTAATTTTTTTTATTTTTTAGTGACGAGGTTGACCCATCGCTAAATTTTAATTTTTTATTTAATTTTGTTTAAAAAAAATTTATTTTTTAGAATTTTAATTTTTTATTTAATTTTTTTTATTTTTTAGCTAAAAGGGTGGCCCCGTCACTAAATTTTAATTTTTTATTTAGTTTTTCTTTTTTATTTTTTAGAGACGAGGTTGACCCCGTTGCTAATTTTTTATTTAATTTTATTTAAATTTTTTAATTTTTTAGCCATGGGGGTGGCCCCGTCGCTAAATTTTAATTTTTTATTTTTTTATTTTTTAGCAACAGGGTTGACCCGTCACTAAATTTTATTTTTTTTATTTTTTAGTGACGGGATTTCCGTCGCTAAATTTATTGACAGATTTTCTATCGCTAATTCCATAGCTAAATTTAAAAAAATATTTTAAAAAATTAGCGACGAAAATTCCATCGCTGTTCGTCGCTAAAAACTACTTTTCTTATAGTGGACTCTCCTCAAAGGCTATGCCACAATAATCCGTCCCATTCTTTACTTCCGGATGTGATGGTCTGTAAATAGACAATGGTCCTTGAATGTCCCCACTATTTTTCTATTCTGATAAGGATTTTGCACACTCGAATTTGTCCTAAAGAACCTCACTTTCTGAAGAATGCTTTGGGCTTACCCTTGGAGTAGTTGTTATCCTACACGACTCTTTTGGAAGAGTAGTTATTACTACCGAACAACTTACTGTCCTTGATTCATGGAAAATGAATCGCTTGAAGCAGATTTCAAGAGAACATGTTGCTAAAAGACATGATCATGGAACTTGGGAGCATGAGCAATGGTCAAGATCTATTAACGATGAAGGTTCTGGGAACTTTTAGAAGGACAAGGCAAAAGAGCAAGGCACAAGACTAGTTTTTCACACCAGCCATTGTCAATCCCTCTACCGGCATCCCTACAACCATCAGGGGAGGTTTCCAAGCCAGCAACGAACGAGCCCTCAATGTCTTCTCAGGGTGCTGCTACCTTCGTGGTGCAGTTAGAAGCAAACATGGTAGAAGCATCAATGCAGCTCGAAGCGAGAATCCTAGACAAGTGCCAACCTTACCAAGCCATTAACAATCCTCATCATCATCCGGAGCATCGTGAAAGGAAAGTGATAAGAGTCAGAGGATCCTCATATACGCCCTATTTTGTCTAGGTTTCCCTCTATGTAGAGGGAGATGACCCTAGCCAATGGTAGCTAACTTCGCGACAAGAATTTTTGAACCAACCCCAAGTTTCTAGATACGGATTCAATAACTTACCCAAGGGTCAGGGCAAAGTTGATGTATTCGACCATTCTACCTTAAGATGAAGCAAGATTCTTCAAGTAAGGTCCTAAAGATATTAATAGAGCTGAACACTTGTTGGTTGAGGTAAGAGTTTCGTGCCCTGTAACTTTGAGACTTATTTTGGGGATTTACCCTAAACACAATTGCTTGCACTTTATAAGGTATTCAAGCAATAGTGGTAGCGAACGCGGTTAACCGTGCTCGTCTTAAGGATGGTACTTTCGCAACTAGGACACGAGAACGTGAGAAGGAGATATAGTAATAGGAGCATCGCCAAGTTTAGGCTCACATCCGTAATTTGGAGAAAGAAAAAGACCAACTCTATGGCTTTAGGATAGAAAATGAGCTAAAAATAAGGGTTACGTCCATGGAAAACGAGCTTACAAGAATAAAGGGCATCGAGGAGACACAACAAAGAATGACAGAGAAGGTGCAGGAGTCCTACACTACTCTTGTTAAGGACCACAACCAAATTATGGAAGAACTGAGGCACTCACACAAAAAACAATGTGTATCTACAATCTTTTCTTCAAGAGAAAGAGCATGCCTTTCGAGAGATGGATGTGGTAGCCATTCGGACCCAAGCCATCAAAGAATATTGGCTTTCTTGGGACTACCATGGGAAGAAAGAGTTATATCCTCGAAGCTTTGAGAAGTGAAGGTTCTATAAGACTCAGAGCCTAACCTCACCCAAGAATTACTGGGGCATTTCAAAGAGGATCAATCCAAGAATCAGTTTGGGATTTTTTATGGACCCACTAATTTCTTTGATGGGATTTTTTCAACGCCCTACAATAGGAACCCCTTGTGGGAAATTTTTTTATTAGATGAGAAGTTTTTGTAAACTACACTTAGAAAAAGAACAGTGAATGAATATGGAATTTTTTGGAGATGTTTGAGGAATTGCTCCTAATGTATGGTTTATGCAAGTGTTGCATGTATGTAAAATGCAAGTATCAAGGTAGGAGTACCTAGCACCTGGTGTATCATTTGGTCTTTTTGAGTCTTGCCAACCCATAGAGGTTAGAGTAAAGAATATGGAAAGACTGAGTTTGAGCCATGTCAATGCCTCCCTAGTGTAAGTGAGGAAGCTAGGGGTTGCCTTGCATGAAGAGTTAGTTGTCATGGCATAATCTAAGGGGAAATTCAGTACACATTGTACTTTCAGGGTGTACCTTTGAGGCTTATGCTATAGAGATACTTTTGTTTTTGAGGTTTGAGTTTCCTTACATACGCAATAGAATACCAAGGAGCATTTTGTTAAGGCGATTCGACATACAATGCCTACCTCTGTAACCAAAATGCATTGAAAGAGCCATGATTTTATTTCTATGGTTCAACCTAGTCTACATCTGTAATAAGAGCATCAGGTATTTTGTTGAGGCAATTCAGTGCATAATGTCTACTTCTGCAATCAAAAGACCAGAGTTTTGTTTGAGTGGTTCAGTGGGGGATGCCTATTTCCGCAATTAGAAGCATTTTGGGTGATGTAGTTTAGACGAAGCTTACATCCTTGAGCGACTATTTTTAATGACGCAGTTCGTATCCCTGGATCTACTCCACAATTTTAATAATGCAATTTCTAAAAAACCCTACATTCATGATTGAAGGCACCTTTTAGGTAATACAGTTTAGACGAGGCCTACAACTATGAGGGGCGATTTTGACAGCACGGTTAAGTGAAACCAGCCTACATCTACACTTTTGGAGGCGCAATTCTAGGTTACCTACATTTGCGAGGAGGCTTATCTTGGTGTGGAGTGAATTTTTGATATGCAATTCGGCCTCTTTAGCCTACATCTGTGGTAAGATTTTGATGTCATAGTTCGGTGAAACTAGCATATATTCTGGGTGAGGCACTGCCAAAATAAACAAAAGCCCCAAGTTTTGTTATTGTTATCTCAATTAGGACCGCAAGGTGCCAAAGTCCTGAGATTTTGTTATCCTAGTTCAAATTGCCCTACATTAGCAAATTTAGCATTTTGTTTGTCGAGGTTTGATCGCCCTAAAATATACCGCAAGTGTACGGGTTGAACAAGTAATATAGTAGTAAGAATATTGCTCCCACAAGGAAAGATTTCAAATACCAAATTTTTAAACTTTCTTTATCATTTAGACAATCAGAAATTCTATGTTTAATAAAGAATAGAAAAAAAGTAAACTAATTAATTAGATTAATAAAATAAAATTTATTTGAAAGGGAACTTGAATCAAAAAAATTAGTGAATTTTAATAACTAAGACACATGTATGAACCTAGTTATGCAATGCAAATCATATATTGTTATGCAAATGAATTGATAAATTAAGTACGCGACGGTGAAATCTCATAACGCATTCGTTATCCTATTTTTAGGTTATAACGAGTCTATTTTTATTTAATAACTTCCTATATTTCTATGAAAGTTTAATTAAATAAAAATGCATTACAATTTGTGAAATTCTTAACTTATCGCTAAAAGCTGCACAAAGAAATCGAATTTTATTTTTAGTCGGTTTTACTTTATGGTATATGATACTTATGATGCAATCCCCAACCTATCTCCTTTCGGTCTCAAGATTAGACATCAAATTATGTAAATAGTGACTAATTATTCACAAGCATTAAATTCAATGCTACACAACTCAACATAATCCAAATTATTCAATCATATAAAATTATAAAAAATACATTATCATAGTTTCGACCAATACATGGCCTTAATTTAACAAATTAGTTCATAGCATAATTAATTAAAACCCAAAATACTAGCAAAAACATAAGAAAATTAATTAAAGAAAGAAGAAAGAAGACAGAAATTTTCTAGCCGAGATCTGTTCAGATTTGGTTTAAAAAATCTGCATCCGCCTGGGCTTACGCCTGCCTTTGTGTGTGCCTGTGCTGCTTCAATACTCACTTCCGCCGCTTCAAGCTTATCCAAATTCTGCCTCCTTAATTTCCTTTGATGGCTGCCGCCCAGACGAACTCTCTGCCAAAATCCCTTGGTTTTCGCCTTCAAGTTCCACCCGAGTCCCTACCTTTCAATTCCCTCTTAATTCTCATCATATATTATATTATATATACATGCGTATGTTGGGCCCTAACTCCATGGTTCACGCCACTTCTTTAACATATATAATATATAATATATAATATATAATATATAATATATAATATAATATAAAACATAATATTTGATATTTAATATAGTATTAATTATATAACTTTAATTATAATATAATATTAATTATTTATAATATTTATTTTTTATTTATATTATAATATTAATTTATAGTATTAATTTTGAAATTAACTTTATAATTTTTTTATTTTATTTTTTTTAACCAAACATCAAGTAGTATTCTTGTAAAATAACAAGAAATACTAAAAATTAAATATATGTAAAGAAAACTCAAAATACTAGACAATTCTAAGTAAAACACATAAAAATACTAAAAATACTATTTAATTATAACTAATAAATGTGTGAATAAATTCCCACATCAAGGTTCAATAGAAAGTCAGCCTACATCCGTGCGAGATTTTGGTAAGGTAGTTTAGTAAGTGCCAACCTAGATCTACAAGAAAGGATTTTTATTGATGGTTCAACATTGCACCTGTGTCCTCAAAACGGGGTTGTTAACATGGCCCAATCAACAAAAGATTTTGATTGGTGGTTTGACATTTTGCCTACATCCATGAAATAGGGTTATTATCATGGCCTAGCCGTGAGGTATGGAGACCTTATGCAGTGATACTGACACTAACACTAATCGCAATGATGATGAAGATGATGTGGACTACTTTAGAGATTACTATTTTGTTGACATAGTTTAGCCATATGCCTACATCCATAATTAGAATTTTTATTTAAGGAGTTCAACATTATGCCTCAACTGGAAGCTTTTGTTTGGGCAATTTAGCATTGCATCTACATCCGTAATTGGAAGCTTTTGTTTGAGCAGTTTAGCATTGCGCCTACATCCACAACTGGAAAACAAGACTAGGAAATTAAATGCAACTTTTGATGAGAGTAATCTCGCATTGGTGCTGGAAGCATGTGTACGAGAATACTTCAAGAAAGGCCGCGCAAGCAACACATAATGGTACTTATGAGATGCTTATGTGAGAAGTGTACTTGTAGAAGAGAATTATAAGTAATTCCCTAGATGACATACAAATGCCTTTTGTTAATGTAGTTCGATGCGACTTATATCCATGATGGAGAATCTATGAGTGTTATAAAATGAGGACCATGCAATGACCTATCCCTTAAGGAAACATGGATGACATCTTCTAGAAAAGACATGCTCATTAAAGGAAGCAATCACTCTCAAGGGAGAGGATGGTATCTTTTGTTAACTCAATTTGACGTGACCTATTTCACGATTAAGAATACTTAAGACAGAGGGTAGTTGAAGGAGTTTGGGGAATGACCCCAAACATCTTGTAGAGTAGTAGGTTGTGGCTTTTTTTATCGAGGTCTAGTATGACTTACAACCATGACTAAGGATCCAGGGATGCTTTAGGAGGAAGATCATGCATTGGCTTAATGATTGGAGCACAAAACAGATGGCTCGTTCACATCAAGAGGGTCATAGCTCTGGGGAGTTGTCAATGCTTTAGCAATTTTTTCAGGTGGATTATGACAGTTGATGCTAGTGTCGAGAGGTAGTTACTTCCAGGAGGAATAGTTGTGTACATCTTGGGAAAATGGTTTGGTTTTCAAAGTTATACATGGAAGGAAAGCAATGTTACTCTCTTGGGATTGCTTTAGGAGGCTGAGGCTCATCAAAACAGATACATATGGGTGCTTTAAGTGTTTTGGGGAATACTTTCAGAGGTACTCCTTGACCATCTCCTCATTTATTTCCACAATTGTTTTTTTATTGTTTAGTTTGCTTTGAACAATTACATAGGTTATACAATCGAAAGAAAACATGTCTTCAAGTACATCCATCTTTTTCTAGCAGTAACAGTTGAGAGCGAGCCACCTGGGTGTTTGAAGAGATGAGCTCATTCGTAAAGCTTTGTCCAGCAAGTGCTTCAACTTTTCTTTTACCTACTAGTTGGGGCTGATCGAATGTTAGACAGGTGCTTAGCATGGTAGGAAACCATAGTTTAAGGGAAAATAGGCGTTTTCGCGGGCTGATTTGGAATATGCATCATCCTCTCTTGCGACGATCTTAGGGATCCTTACAAGGATGAGATGCTAAGGGGAAAGTCTCGACCTCCTCCAATATCTTTTCCCTCTTCTCACGTGTGGTCTACAAAGGTAGTCTCAAAAAGAGGTGAGTATGGAAGGTAGAGCTCAATTATAATTATGACCAAGTGTTTTGACAAAGGAGAGGGGGCTGATTGTAGGATGATGGTCTTACCCTAAGTCAAAAAAATTATCAAGCACTGTAAGGCCACCTTTGAGCTTTGTTTCCCACTTTGAGGGCTCCGATATTTCATGATGTATCCTTCGACAAACCTCAGGCTGGCTCGTGGAACGTGAAGAGACGATTGCCCAAGAAGAACTATGGGGCAATCTTAAATCATAAGCTAGGGAGTCTTTCAAAGAAGGTATGCAAGTCGATTTTCAGCTTCCCAAGTGTTGGTCTAAGAGGATTGAGTGCATGGCCCCATCAAGAGTGGCTTTAAAGGCCCCATATGATATTGGCCTACAAAGGCTAAGTTCTACTCGAAGGATCTGGTCTTGGTTGTTAGGGCTCCCTTTTATGGATCTTGAGAAAGGAAAGAAAGCTCTTGAGGATTTGGAACAATCCTTTATTTGACTTTTTGTATGTTTCCCACAGACAACACTAAATTATTATAGCCAAAATATAACAATTAAAATTGTTTATTGTGGGGAAACTTAGTGAGCAGTTGAAAAAACAAGAGGCGTCATTTGTCCTTTCTGCCTAATTTGCCTTCATTGGGAGGAAAGGAAGTCCTCTATGCTGAACTCGATCCACTGGCCTGGAAAGGGCTTAATCCATTAGCTGGGAAATCTTAGAGGAACTAGAAGAATTAGGAATATTGTGGCTCGAGCCAAGAGATCTTCCATCTCAGAAGTAGGTCTGCAAGATAAAAGGTAGTAAGGAGGCACATAGGGATTTCTCTCACGCTAGCCCTTTGATGCTTAAGTTAGACGAGGTATTGGTATAGTGCAAGATGTAGTAGCAATAAAATGTAAAGATGTCGTGCATGTGAGATGGAGATATATGGTGAGTGAGAAAGGTGTCCACTTTGAGGTGGTCTTGGTGCACTTTACTTCGTTTCTTCACTTGTTCTTAGTTGTCTTGTCTTATCTTTACTCTGCCCCAAAGTGTGACAGGGACATATGACACACACATGGGAGGATGTGTTGCACTTTCCTGAGAAAGTGTGGTGTGCCTTCGCCACATGCAATGTTATCCCGTAATTAAGCTCAAAAAAGGTCTTCAAGAGAAAACCCCCCATGGGAAAGGTCCCCCACAAGGAAAAGGGACTAGAACTGATGAGTCGCGTTATTACCAAACAACGCATGGTTAGTTCTTGTGAGAGATGTGTCTCCCTACATTCTTACTGGGAACATGGTTTGACCAGCCCAAGACTTAGACATGCATGTTCGGGGAGCTGGTCTTGAATAGATGGTGATTTCTCAAGGGGAATACTTGTCTTGGGTAGGTACTGGTAATGTGGGAATACTTGTCTTGGGAGTTGCTCGTGAGCGTGAGAGTGGGTGTGAAGGTGAAGAATGCGCCATGAGTCAAGTTGTAGTTTCAAGAAGAGATATGGAGTGCAATATGAGTTCATGTGCTTGCAACGACTATGGGGGTGTATATATGGGTTGACCTCCTTTATTGGCCAGAGCATCGCGATGGTGAGGTCACTGCATACTTGGCATGTGGTATCGTTAGTAGGTGTCAGCTTATTTGAGTGAGTCGAGAGCGGACCGAGAGTGCACTGTTATCATAAGGCTACTGCATACTTAGTGTGTGGTATCATTAATGTGTGTTGGTGCCGCAGAGCTGAGTTGGTTGAGGGCACCACTATGATGAGGCCACTACATACTTGGCGTGTGGTATCATAGGGCACCCGGGGATTAAGTGTGTCAGGGAATTTCTCAAGTTAGACGTGTCTTGCATATTGTCGTTTGACTGAGTATGCCATGCTCGTGTGTCTTTCATGCATTGTATAAACTGTTTCATGCCGTCACTTAGATGTTTTATCATCTAACCTGGGCTATGCCCCTGGAACATTTGATGTTCCAGCCAGGAATTGCTGCGAGGGCAAGGACACGGCCAGTTGGGGGCCATTGGAGCTTAGTTTGATAGTCGTTGTAACGTTTGGAGGATTTAATATGCATATCAGGTTGTAAATAAACAGTTGTATAATAGCGATTTTATCATTTGATCTGTATTACGTATTTTGTTATGGAAATACAATGTAAGAACTATGGTGTTTTGGTATTAATGTATCCGCTGCGTTGTATTAAGACTCGTTTAGGTTAAGATTATTGATCTTGATAGTTAAACGGGCAAGGTTGGGGTTCGCGGGGTTTTGTATCTGCATGTGAAGATTGTTCTTGATATACCGCGCGTGTTGAACTTGAAGAAAAAAAAAAGAAATCTCGGGAATACCCTTATAGTGACATGCCTGGCGAGACGGGGTGTTACAATTGGTATCAAAGCCCTAGGTTAAAACCCTAGGACGATTTGGCTAGGTTGTTGAAACTAGCATGATTAGAACTATTGAACGAGAACTTAGAACAGGATTATGGATTCTAAGAGACATTCGGAACATAGTTGAAAGTAGTATGGAGACTCCAGAGAGGTGAAATTTGAGGTTTTAATTTGAATATACATTCAGCAACAAGAGGAGACGGACAAATTCTACTTTAGGCGCATCAATAAAAGGTGAGAGAGCCAGTTATAAGAGCTGTTGAAAGGACATAGACATATGATCAACAACATGTTAGAAGAAGAAGTACGTTGGTGATTCTGGTACAACTTAAAGCATAGCATAAAATCTCTTTCGGAAGAATCTTAGTGAATCGTCTTAGTACCCTCTCGATTAGGACATGTTAAATGATGGCGATGTCATGCCCTGACAAAGATAAGTGAAACGACGGAGATTATTAGGAGAACCTGTCAAGGGCGTGGGAAAGAAAAACGACTTGAAGATCTTAAGGTTAAGTTAGATATCCGAATTGAGGACTTAAGAAGAACGGATTCAGTTAGGGCTAACTAGTGAAAATCCCGAACGAAGACTTAGAGGAAGGGAGCCGATAGGTCATAAAGACAAAATTCCTACTTGGAGATTTGGGGGTTTGTCGGTTGAAGTTTTGAAATTATTAATTGGAGAATACTAGATTTATCTAGGTGATGGAACGTTGGATTGGGAGATAGCATCCAACAATATGGGTTGAATGTAAGGTTGGTTTGATAAACCATAACTGAGGATTCGTAAGATTTGGAGACCGTAGATTGGAGATCATTAGTTAAAATCAATCTCACTAAATGTTTGGATAACTAGTGGTTATTAAGAAGAAACAGGTTGTGGACGATTAGTTTGATATGACACAACCTAATTATAAGTCAAGTTTTGATCGAATGGTATAAGGATTCAAGGGAAAGAATGATTTGGTATAGATCGAGAATCCTAGGAATGACCCGATAAGAAACCCAGGATGATTCGATAAAAGCTTTTGAAAATAGAATTTGAGGATTTTAGGCATCCGAAAGTGTTGATGGGGATAATGAGATAGAAAAATCGGAATTGATGACAGAGAAAATAAGGAAATAATACCTTAAGAAAACGACTCATAGGGACGAGTCATATAAGGTGTAGATTTAAGTTTTATGAAAGTTTTTGGAGATGACAGAAAAGAGAACTATATTGAGGATATTAGTTTAGGATCAGACGAGGAAAATGAATCGAAACTAATTGAGGAGTGAATTCTTGTTTGAGGTGTTTAGAAGTTTTTCTTAGTAGTAATTGGCTTGAATAAAATGCTCTAAGTTATAGTGGAATTTTCCTTTTGGGTGAAATTTTGATGATTTAGGATTTTGGAATTTTATATAGTGACTACGAGACATAGAGGGATCGACTGTAAATCAGCTATAGTTAGGGTCAAGGTGCAACCAAAAAAAATTACTTGGATATCAAATGCAAGATCTGCATGTTTTGAAGATTAAAACTTTTCCATTAAATTGGAAATTTGAGAAAATCTTTTGGCTTATAGAGAATTTGCAAAATGAAACCTTACTTGATGATTTTGAGATTGTAAATAATATAGAGAACAACGATAGATTAGAGATTTGTGATCTAAAACGAACCTTGGAAATTAGAAGAATCTTGGGATAAGGGAATTATGCGTATGACTATTAAGGTTGCTAAAAGAAATTTTACGTGTACCGTATATACTTGGAGATAAAATGGTATTTCAACCTGTGGAGACGAATATATTTTAAGACGATTCTATTTTAAGCTTGAAATGACTCTAGCCGATTTAAGAAGATACAAACTCAAAGAAAATAGTTAGCATAACGATGATTATCAAGGACTAGGAGGTAGTCATAAAAGTCTTGGTTTGAATTTTAAGGCACCAAGCAATGAGATAGGCTTGCTAAAGCTTGATTAAGCTCGTAAAGATATCTTGGGATTTGATTAGGTCTTAGCAAAAGTGAAGTTGGTCCTAATAGATTCAAAGAAATAGGAATGATTGACATAATGACCTGTATAGTGAGTGTTAGTTGAAAGTCAATCGTGGAATAAACATATAAGGAGAATGAAATTTCTAAGCCAATCTTGTGATAGATTAAGCATACGGCAGTGACGAGAATATGGTTGAACGATCTAGTATAAGTTTAGAAAATGATAAACTGGAAATACAATTGATGTTGGAGTGTTTGATAAATTATGAACGTCTGCAAGAGCAGCAACAGGAGCGCGAGGTTCTGTCACATGCGTAACAAATTTGGAAAGTAAAAGAGATTAAATTGTGAGAAAGAAATCTGAAGTCTAAGGAATGGTTAGGATAAGGGTGCTCGATACGATTGAGTGTTACTCTAGAAAAGAACATTAGGAATCCAAAAGATCAGGGAGTTGGATTAGTACCAATAGAACCATTGTAGCTCTCAGAGATGGAATGAGGAATTCTAGCATAACGATAACACCATTGGTGTTGGTCTGTAACAATGGATTTGAGCCTAGGGACCAAGGCAGAGGACTGGTGGTTGGCTCGCGGTTTGGGGTGTGATACCTACGAGTCAGAGCAACACAGTGAACTGTGGAGATGGTCAAGTACCAAAGTTTGGGGACACTGAGAATGTTATGTATGGTTTAGAGTCCAAGTTCCAAGGGACCAGAGCATCGTGGTAGGATCCCTAAATCATTATGGAAAAGTTGAGGGATTGGAAGATGACCTAAGCGAGTTAATTGCTATGTGGATTATGGTGGTCGATAGTCAAAAGAGAATCGAAAGAAGTAAAAGTAATATCGAGTGATGAAACAATGTTTGGCAAGCTGTTAACGGAGATCTGTAAAAGATTCTTCTAAGATAATTGCATCCATGATGGAAATTCGTGAAGTTAAGGTTACTGAGAAGTGATGAATAAACTCGGCGAATTCAGGAGTTGTGGTGAAATAGTAATATTGCTCCTAGGTCGAGGTAGCTTCTAATTAGGAATAGGAGTAAACCTTGGTATAAACATGTGCCGTGAAGTTGCTTAGAAAAAAAAATGTGTTAATCAAGAAGTGAGGCGATTGTTTTCTAGATATAGCTTTGGGAGGAATTTAATTACTATTGTCAACCTAGCTCTTGATTTAGTGTATTTAATATTACACACCTTAGGAATTGTTAGCAATTGGCTCCGATTTAGTTATTTCGAACCTTGCCTTTGATGATATATAAAGGTTGGAGCAATGGTAAGTATATTTAGGTACCCTTGAGAACATGAGTTGACGGATTGAAAGAGACAAAGCTAACATAAGGATATGGCAAGTTATAAGTCGATAAGTAAACAAAAAAGTAAACAAAAGTGTTTTTCTTTTCGAGAGAAGTGTTATGAGTTGAGGAAACATATAGTGAGTTGTTATAAAGGAAGACGTGAGTTTTTAGTTTCACTATGAAAATTTTATTTGGGTCATAAGATAGTAGGCTAACCTATTTAAGTTATACTAAGTGCTACCAAAGAACCGGTAGGAATCAAAAGTTGTTCAATAAGGTTTTCATTTAAGAAAGTAGTGTGGAAAGTAGATCGCCAAAAAGGGACAAGATTAAATCTATTCCAAGAATCAAGGATAATAAGGATTTTGTTTAACTCAATAGAGAGACTATTTCTCATGTGGAGAAATATGGAAATCACCGTTTAGATGAAATAGAACATTTAGTGGTACTAAGTTGAGGAGCCACAAATGAAGGACGCGTATAAGTATGGAAAGTTGTCGCTAAATTGAAACGATATGGGAGTTCTATGCTAAAATTGAAACGATATGGGAGTTCTATGCTAAAATTGAAACGATATGGGAGTTCTGTGATAAGATAAACTGATTTGATTGATGGATAGTGTTTGAAAGAGAAATAGTAACATGTTAGGATGTCAGGCTGTTGTAAGAAAAATTGTAATTTTGGGAGACCTAAATGGATAATTTGCATGACCAGCCGTAAGAGGCTAGGAAATTATCTCTAAAGCTAATATGCAATCGAGGTATCGATAATTGAAAGAAAGATACGCTAAGAAAGTTCAATGTTATCAATTTCTGTGCCATCGTGGCAGCCGAGTTAGTTCAATCTTGGTGTGAACATTGGGTTGGGGGATTTAGAAGCCAGATAAAATATATTTTGAGGACACAATTGGGAATGATAAATTGTTTTGTGTAGCCGCTTGTAAAGAGCTACAACAAGATATTCTGGAAGATCAGAAATGACTAAGAACTAGAAATGGTATTTAGGATATTACACTTGGGAGTCATTAACAATGATGGTGATACAATTATCACGGACCAAATTTCGAGGACGAAATTTCTTAAAGGGGGGAGAATGTAATACCCAAGAATTATTTGTGGATATAAACGGTATTTAGTGAAGGGTATAAATGGAAGTTGTAGAAAAATAAGACTATAGGGTACACTAACGCAGCTTTGGACAACCGAATTAGTCGGAGGGAGTACCCTGAACCCTAGATAGCCAAGGAAAATGGTATCGTATCGACGAGCGATTTAAACTATGATTTTTAGTGATGAAAGAAATTGGATCAGGAACAGTTTTCGGTACAACTATCAACCAGGCTGAGAAAATCGAATCGACGTAGGAGACATCTGGAAAGTCAATGGAGTGCGTCAAGGACTAATATTTTATGTATAGAACAACCCTTAAGTGATTTTGGGTTGAAACAAATGGATTTGAGGTCAAATCGATCAGTTGGGTCTAAGTGTAATTTTTTAAATTTGCCCGAGGGAGGTCAAAACAGTAATTTTTCGGAAGTTTCAAGGACCAAATGAAGAGTGCAAGTCTTGTGGGCCTTAGTGGTGGTCTCAGAAAGATCAGGGGTGCCAAGGAAGGGGCCAAATTGAGAATTGATGAAATTAGGGGTCAAAGTGCAAAAAAATGGAAAATTATACAGTGTGAACGCGCAGCAAAATGACCGCCGCAAATCTTTGCACGTGGAGGCCGATCTCGGTGAAGGGATGGCCAAGGGCGATCTGAGGGAGGTGGTAGCCGGCGCGAGGATGCTTGGTGACAAAGCTATGACCGGTGATTGGCCGGAAAAGGATCAGATTTTTAATTTAAATAGGGGCCGAGGGTTTCAACTTTTGGAGCTCAAAATCGATCGTGCTTTTGGATGTTTTTGAGAGAGTGATTAAGGGGCTTTTGATCCTTGCATCAAGGAGAAGAGATTGGGAGTAATTTGAAGCATTTTGGTGTGAGTTTGAGGGTTGTTCGAGTTCGATCGAGAATCGGAGGCGGTCCGCCACCGCCGACCTGCAACTGGCCGTTTGGGCCATTTTCCGGTGGCCTTTCGGCCTCAAAACGATGCCAATGGGATCGATTCAAGAAGGGCTTCAAGGCGGTACCCTTATTTTGGTCATCGGAGGAGTCGCCGGCGGCCGGATCTAAGGAAGAAGACGATGACGCGTGGCTGCACGCGCCAGTCTTCACTCGCACCCACGCGCTAGGCGCGTGAGGGCGCGTGGATGGGGGTATTTTGGTAATTCCAATTCCAGTATTTTTGTTAATTTATTTTAGGAATTAACATGTTAAAATATTTTGAAAAATATTTGAGGAGATAATTATTTTGGAATTATCTAGGTGAAAATTGGGAAAAAAATAGAGAAAATTATGAAATAATTGAGGAAAATGGATTTTAATGTTTTCTTAATTAAATATGGTGTATAGGAAGTATTGTGACTCGAGGTTGAGTATAAGTTCAAGCATTTGGGGTTTGGCACGCAAACCGAGGTATTGCACGAGGATCGAGGTGATCTGAATACATTCGAAGTGAGTGGTCTGATTCTAGTTTTACCTTATCTTGAAATTATGTTGAAATGTGTGTAGTGGGTTCAGGTGGGCGGTGTTACCCTCCCGAACTTAGGTTACACGCAATTGGGACCAGTTCTAGTGAGCGGTTTTACCCTCCGGAACTTAGATTGTTCTGCAAAGGCGTTTCACTTACATATTTATGTCATCATTTGCATATTGAACATGTGAAACATTGCATCAACTGTTTTTACTTACAAAAGAGTCGGTGCATGGCGTATGATTTTCATATCATCGGGGTATTGATATTCGTGTCAATGTTGTTTTCTGTATGGGACGGGATGGGGTCTTCTTGAGAATGGGACACGGTTAGTCCTGGTGATCGGGTGACACGGTAGGGCATCCAGGGCCAATACTGGTGATCGAGTGACACGGTAGGGCATCCGGGACTAGTAACCGAGTAACACGGTAGGACACCCGGGGATTAAGTGTGTCAGGAAATTTCTCAAGTTAGACGTGTCTTGCATATTGTCGTTTGACTGAGTATGCCATGCTCGTGTGTCTTTCATGCATTGTATAAACTGTTTCATGCCGTCACTTAGATGTTTTATCATCTAACCTGGGCTATGCCCCTGGAACATTTGATGTTCCAGCCAGGAATTACTGCGAGGGCAAGGATACGGCCAGTTGGGGGCCATTGGAGCTTAGTTTGATAGTCGTTGTAACGTTTGGAGGATTTAATATGCATATCAGGTTGTAAATAAACAGTTGTATAATAGCGATTTTATCATTTGATCTGTATTACGTATTTTGTTATGGAAATACAATGTAAGAACTATGGTGTTTTGGTATTAATGTATCCACTGCGTTGTATTAAGACTCGTTTAGGTTAAGATTATTGATCTTGATAGTTAAACGGGCAAGGCTGGGGTTCGCGGGGTTTTGTATCTGCATGTGAAGATTGTTCTTGATATACCGCGCGTGTTGAACTTGAAGAAAAAAAAAAAAGAAATCCCGGGAATACCCTTATAGTGACATGCCTGGCGAGACGGGGTGTTACAATCCTACCATGTATTGCCTGTTATTACCTCATGAGTCTCCATTGTGATATATCCCATGCTGCATTTCGTTGTGTTATACTTGTTGAGCCTTGCGGCTCATTCTTTCTCTTTGCATCATTCCAGGTATAGGTAAAGCGAAGGATGAGAAGAATCCTAGCGGGGCATGATCTATTGGGTTAGATGTGTACAGAGCTCACTTGAACTAAAGGTCTTGGGGACATTGTTGAGTTATATCATGCTGGTGGTTGTACTTTTTGTTATTTGGGCTTGTTGTATCTTCCTTGGGATAGCCTAATGGAATGTAAATGGTTATGTTTATTTTGTTCTGTATTAAAAAGAATGGAATCATTACTACTTGTTGTTAATGGTATGATTAACCTTGGTTGAGTTACACTCTGGTCCCATCTTGTGTGGACTTTCCCTCGAAATTCCTTTGCTAGCAAGACTTCCGAAGGCAGGCCCTCGCAATTTGGTGAAAGAGCCTTTTTATTGGACTTTCTGGTTAATACAGTTGGTATCAGAGTAGGGTTCAAGGATGAGTCTCTGTGCACATAGGCGTGTTGGGTAGAGTTAGGAATGAGTCCTATGGTTAAATATGAGTTTAAATGGGAAATTCGAATTTTGAATGTGTTGTTTGTGCAGGGAGATGAGAGTTCACAGAGGAAGGCCATTGAATAGGAGTAGAGGCCGAGGCCAACCTGCACTTGCACCTACACCTATAGCAGCACCTAAGATTGTCAGAGAGACCAGTAGAGACTGGTGGCAAGAGGTGGTTGAGGTGCGAGAGACCTTGGCAAAGGTACAGAGGACAATGGAAATGCTCACTGCTAGTCAGGTGAGACCAGAGCAGGGACCACGAGAGGCTGGGGTGGGTCCTATTGAGGCCAATGATGATAGTCAGCCTTTCCACCCGGTGGTTGATGAGACTGATGGTTATGCTGGGAGATGGTTGCTTAAGTATTTTATAGCACTACGACCACTCGAATTTCATGGGGGTGTGGATGTTCTAGTGGCAGAGAATTGGATGGCATCAGTGGAAAAGCACCTCCGGTCTATGGGATGTAATGATAGCCAGAAGGCGCGGTTAGCTACCTTTCTCTTGTGTAGGGATGTGGAGCGATGGTGGGAAACTTCTAAACAGAGATATACCGATAGGGAACCATCATGGACGAAATTTCAAGAAGTCTTTGATGAACATTTCTTTCTTGAGTGGGTCAGGGAACAGAAATATACTGGTAGGGAAACTTAAGATACTCGACTATTTATGAAAATGATCGATTGGTAGATTCAGATAGTTGATTACTTTTGCAGAAATAAAGACCAGTTTTTGCTTGCTAAAATCTACTTGAACAAGCCTGTTGTGCCATGAAAAATTGGGAAGAGAAAAAATGAGGAATTTTTTTAAAAAATAAAAAGTATATGAAGAAAGTTAGCCGCGAGGGCTAGCCTTGCGGCAACTTGCCAAAAGAGCAAGCCTCGCAGCAAGAGCTGGCCGCGAGGGCTAGCCTCGTGACAAGTGCTGGCCGCGAAGGCCAGCCTCGTAGCAACCTGTCATGAGAACAAGCAGGACCTAGCCACGAGGGCCAACCTCGTGACAGGGCTGGCTGCGAGCTAGCCTCACGGCAGGGCCTGGCCGTAAGGGCCTACCTCGCGGTAGCCTTGCCGTGAGATACCTCACGACGACTTTGTCGCAATCACTACAAAAAAATTGATTTTTTGGGGCGATTTTTTTAAAATTTTACAATGGTTTTAAAGAATCGTCGCTAAATTTAAAAACTAATTAAATAATTCAAAATTAAAATTAAAATAACATTTGTGGCGGTTTTTGAGAAACTGTCGCTAAATTCAAAAATAATTAAATAATTTAAAATTAAAATTAAATTAACATTTGCAACAGTTTTCAAAAAATCGCAGCAAAATTCAATAAAAAATTAAATTTAGCGATGATTTTCAAAAATCGCTAATAAATTAAAAAAATTAAATAATTTAAAATTAAAATTAAATTAATATTTGCGGCAGTTTTTATAAACCACCGCTAAATTTACGAAAAAATTAAATTTTACTTAAGAAAATAATTTAAAATTAAATTAATAAAAAGAAATATAAATTCTTAAAAATAAATTTAAAATTGAATTTAAATTAATCACAAAATTCATTAAAAAAATTAATTTAAAAAAATAAAAAGAAATTTTAAAAAAATTTAATATTTTTTAAAAAATATATAAAATCTTCTTTTTATTTTTTAATCAATTAATTTATTTTTAATTTATTCCATTGTTCTTTTAAAAAATAATCAATTAATAAATGTTTTTAATATATATTAAAAAATATAAAATATAATTCTGAAAAATAGTGGTTAGATTAGTATATAATTTATATACGCGCATATATGTGAATGAGGCTTCACAGATCAAACAATTTGCGCGCGCGCGCGCGCATAGGAGAGATCCTGGGTTCGAAACTAAGGGAGGGGAAGGTTGGGATTGAATTTCGAGCATCGCCATGTGGCACGCACAAAGCCTAGGCGCGGGTATGAGCCAGCGCCCATATGCAGGCGCGAGCAGGGCTAGGCCCGGGCGACTGGGCACTAGCCGGGCTGGCCACGTATGAGCGCGCGCCTGGCAATTAAAATTTTAATTTTTTTAATTTTTACGGTGGTTTTGAAACCGCCGCTAAAATTTAAAATTTATTTTATTTTTTAATTTTTGCGACGATTCCGAAATTGCTTCTAAATATTATAAAAACCGCCGCAAAAAATATAAGTAGCTACGATTACTCTAACAGTTGCTAAAAATCGTCGCTAAATACTCCGCGATGGCTGATTTAGCGGCAGTTTTCAAAACCGCCCTAAATGCCGATTTTTTTTATATTGAATCTCCTATTTTTGTTAAATTTGGTCCCATTTAGCAATCACTACGTGTTAGCACCAGCCATCCTTGAGAATCGTGTCCTATAAATACCCAGCTACTAGACATTGAAGACAACTTCCGATTTCAGTAAAAATCTTTGTCACTTTGACTTCATTTTCACTGTTTTTGTGAATAGATTTCATGATCGGGTACGGACTTAGGCATCGGAGGGTCGTCGCGGGCGAGGATTCCCGCGAGCCTTCTAACCTATTTTTGAGTATCAACAGGGCCAAAATCTTACGACAAGACCTAGCGACGAAGTCAGAACATTGTGGTAGAGGCGAGACCTTGTGGCGAAGACAAGTCCTTGCGGTGAGACCTTATGGCAGAGGTAAAACCTTACGGCGAGACCTTGTGGTAGAGGTAAAACCTTGCTATGAGACCTTGTGGCGGATGAAAAACCTTGTGGCGGAGGAAAAACCTTGCGGCGAGATCTTGTGGTGGAGGTAAAACCTTGCGGTGAGACTTTGTGGCGGAGGAAAAATCTTACGGCGAGACCATGTGGCGAAGACGAAAACCTTGTGGTGAGACCTTGTAGCGGAGGTAAAACCTTGGTGCAAGACATTATGGCGGAGGAAAAACCTTGCGGCGAGACCTTGTGGCGAAGGTAAAATCATGCGGCGAGACCTTGTGGCAAAGACAAAAACTTTGCGGGGAGACCTTGTGGCAGTGTTAAGACCTTGTGGCAAGACCTTGGGGCAATGAAAAATTCTTGCGGCGAGACAGATCCTAGTGGCAAAATCCTTGTGGCGAGCATCCTTGAGGCAACTTCTCTTACAGCAACCTCATCTCACCTAACACCAAGCTCGCGTGGACCCTACACTATAAATTTTAATTGTTGTATTTTTGGTAACAACAATTTGGCGTTGTCTCTAAGAAATGCAAGAAAAAGCCAATCTTTACACAAGATGCCGAGAGGGATAAGATCTGCCAGTTTGGCGAACCTGCCTAACCCCACTCGAAGGAGCGCTCGTACCAAGACGGGAGCCATAATAAGCCCCAGTCAAGTACACCCTACGGTACCAGAATTTCCAGAAAATCAAGCTGACAATGAAGTGCGTTCAAGGAACTTTCCTATGCTCGAAGGTGACCAGACCATCGGACTGTGGGGTATGGAGCATTCAAAACAAGGAGGAGTACACGTAGTTGGATTGAGGAGACATGCGACAGGGCAAGGGAAACAAGTCCCACATGCAGCGCCCGCTAGTCAGGAACAACACTTCTTTGGGTAGTCTTCAATTCCAAATAGAAACCTGAAGGTGACTTCAGGGATAACTCCATCCACAGTCCTACTCTCAGATTTTGAACAATTGCAGAAGGATTTTGAGGAGTTGAAACACCAGAATGATGAACTAACGATGAACAATGAGGTGAATATGAGAAGACTACAGGAAATTACTCCTTTGCTACATGAACTAATGCCGGACATTCACATTCACCACATTGGATGAATCGATATGGGGGGAGAACACTGGAGACCCCAAGACAACCCTCCAAGGACTACACCGCAGGGGATAAGAATTAGAACTCCACGGCTGAATAACCAAGTCCCAGAAATGACAGACTCGAGAAGGAAACACAACATGAGGGCAAGGAAAGCTCCCATGTATAAAGAGACAATAGAAAAGACCTACTCAAGAGCTCCTTATGTCCCACCTCTTTGTAAAAATGAAGTAGAAAATGAAACACTCAGGGCATCTGACATCAAACGCCTTATAGAAGAGGTGCTAGAGCAAAAACAGGTAGTGATAGTGCCAAAGGAAATGCCCCCAAAGGGGTTTCCTCTATCTGAGGAACTCCAAAGTTAACCAGTGCAACTAGGGTTCGAATTGCCGCAACTTCTTATATACTCGGGAAAGGGGGACCTAGAGAAGAACCTACAACACTTTGTCGTACTGGTCATGTTACATGAATGGAATGAGGTCACTAGATGCAAGGCTTTCCTGCTCTCCCTGGCAGGACAGGCTTAGCAGTGGTTCATTGAATTACTAGTAAGATATATACGATCATTCGAACAATTGAAAAAAGGATTCCTAAATGCATTATGTATCTGCCTCCCGAAGAAAAAGAGTGTTATATATCTGATGAGCTTGCAGCAGAACCTGAATGAATCCCTAAAGCAATATATTGAGCGATTCAAAGTCGCGACGCAGGAAGTAAAAGATCTCCCAGTCGGATTGACGGCATCAGCCCTGCTTAACAGAACTGCATATGCCCTGCTTAGAAGATCCCTAGCCTTCTCGAGCCAGATTCCATGACTAAATTATTTGACCAAGTAGGACATTTTATCGTCCAAATGGAAATTTTGGATGCAGGGGAAGACAATAGAAGAGGAAGGGAAACCCAACCCGAATTGCAAAGGACCCTAGATAATTTAGAAGATATTGGGCCCCAAAATGTGCATACTACAGATGCTACAAGGAGAGGCAATAGGAAAAACTTGGAACACCATGCACCTCAAGAGGTATTTCCCAGCTTCACCAGTCATTAACTCTAGGGAAGGGGACGAAGCGCGAAACGCAGAGCCGGGCCTATCACCAAAAGTGTTACTCAATCCGACTTGGGGTTGGGATTGTCTTTAATTTTTCATTGTAATAATATCCCCCCAATGAATAAAAGAATATACCCCTTGTATTCCCATGGAATAGGTAAGACTATAAGCCAAACCACGTAAAATCTCCATGGGCCCAAATTATTTATATGTGTTATAGAATGTGATACAGGTACGGTGACTCAAGCACAGCCTACTCCTGAAGGTCAAGTCGTCTAGTGGCAATCTGGTGCCAATGACCACGAGCTAGCCCAGGATCACCAGAACATCCAATGACTATGCCCGCAGACTCACCCAAATCCCTCATTTGAGTTCGATGCTATGCCTTTTTAGCTAGACCCAACTTCTTGGTTGATCTGTTGCCTAGGTCTCCTGGAAAACTCATATGTCTAGTAGGAATCCCGTGCTAAACCACTAGCCAAACCAAAATTCCTTGAGGTAAACTGACCTTAGGAAGGCAAGAAAGAGGTGAAGCAATCACATGACATCTCTAACATGAGCCCGCTCTTGAAGGTCAAGTCGCTTAATGGCAATTTGGTGCCGATGACCACGAGTTAGCCCTGGATCACCAGAACATTTGATGCCTATGCCCGCAGACTCACCCAGATCCCTCATTTGAGTTTGGTGCTCTGCCTTTTTGGCTAAACCTAACTCCTTGGTTGATCTGGCGCCTAGGTCTCCCGAAAAACTCGGATGTCTGTTAAGAATCCCACGCTGGACCACTGGCCAAACCAAGATCCCCTGAGATAGACTGGCCCTAGGAAGGCGTGAAGAGAGATAGAATAACCATATGATAGTTTTGCCATGATTCCATTTATCGAAGTTAAGTCATCTAATTGCAATCTAGTGCCGATGACCATGAGCTGGCCCGGGATCACGAGAACATCCGATGCCTATGCCTGCAGACTCACCCAGATCCCTCGTTTGAGTTCGGTGATATGATATTTTGGCTAGACCCAACTCCTTGGTTGATCTGGCGCCTAGGTCTCTCAGCAAATTCGGATGTCTGACAGGAATCTCGAGCCAAACCAATGGCCAAACCTAGATTCCCTGAGGTAGACCAACCCCAAAAGACGAACGTGGAGGACACAACAGCCAGTGCGCTGTGATCCGTCCTGAGATCACTAGATGCACTGAAGCCTATGCCTGTAGGCCCACCGGGATCTCTTGATTGAGTTCGGTGCTATGCTTCCAAGCTAAACCCGACTCCTTGGCTAATCCAACGCCTGAGCCTATGGTAAACTCGGATGCCCGAAGGAATCTTGCAGCGAAACCTATCCTTGAAGGCCTAGGTGCCTAGAGATAATCTGGTGCCTATAACCCCAGCCGACGTAAGATCTTCGAGTGTTCAGACACCTATGCCCGTAGGCTAATCGGGATCCCTTGATTCAGTCCGATGCTATGCTTCCAAGCTAGACCTGACTCATTGGCTGATATTTTACTCTTTAATTTTATCTAAAGACAAAACATAAGAGTGGGGGGCAATTGTTGTGCCATGAAAAATTGGTAGAAGAAAAAATGAGAAATTTTTTTAAAAAATAAAAAATATATAAGAAAGTTAACTACGAGGGCCAACCTCAAAACAAGAGGCTGGCCGCGAGGGTTAGCCTCGTGGCAGATGCCAGCCGCGAAGGCCAGGCTCACGGAAACCTGTCGAGAGAGCCGGCCTCACGGCAGAAGCTGGCCGCGAAGACCAGCCTTGCAACAACCTGACGCGAGAGCAAGTAGGAGCTGGTTACAAGGGCCAGTCTCAAGGTAGGGCTGGCCACAAGGGCCAACCTCGCGGCAGGCGCTAGCCGCAAGGGCCTACCTTGCAGTAGCCTTGCCGCGAGCTACCTCGTGGCGGCTTCGTGGTAATCTCTCTTTTTTGTTAAATTTGGCCCATTCAGTAATCACCACGTGTCAACACCTGCCATCCTTGAGAATCATGCCCTATAAATACCCAGCTACAGGACATTGAAGACGACTTCCTATTTTAGTAAAAATCTTGGACACTTTGACTGCATTTTCACTGTTTTCGTGAATAGAATTCTGGATCGGGTACTGACTCAGGCATCGGAGGGTTGTCGCGGGCGAGGATTCCCACCAGCCTTCTAACCCATTTCTGAGTATCAACAAGGCTAAAACCTTGCAGCGAGACCTAGCGACTAAGTCAGAACCTTATTGCGGAGGCAAAACCTTGCGGCGAGACCTTATGGCAAAGACAAGTCCTTGCGGCGAGACCTTGTGGCGGAGGAAAAACCTTGCGGCGAGACCTTGTGGCGGAGGTAAAACCTTGAGGCGAGAGCTTGTGATGAAGACAAAAACCTTACGGCGAGACCTTTGTGGCAGAGTCAAGATCGTGTGGCGAGATAGATCCTAGTGGCAAAATCTTTTTGGCGAGCATCCTTACGGCAAGCTCCCTTGAGGCAATTTCTCTTATTGCAACCTCATTTTACCTGACACCAAGCTCACGTGGACCCCACACCATAAATTTTAATTATTGTATTTTTGATAACATTAAAGCCTTTTTTTCTCACTCAATTGCCAAAGCATTTTCACTCAATTACACATTTTTAATACTTAAGTATACATAGCATCACTTGATTATACAATTCTCCTACTAGATTATTTTTCTAAAAATAGAGAATTATACTCTGTTGGATGATTCTCACTCGATTGGGACACTTGTTACTCGATTGCAAAGCTATTTTCACTCTAATACTTCAACCATCTTAAATACTCAATCCAAACACATTTGATGCTTGAGTCAAGCCATTTTCTAACTTAAATAAAGATATATCATTGATAACTTTACACCTTTGACTTTAGAAGATATATCAAATAAAGTGTATTCTTTAACACAATGACCTTATTGGAATTTTGTCTAAGCCATGCTAATACTTGAGTGAAACATACTTATCAGTCGATTACAAGGAAATAAGTTGAGTTACATGTATTGTACTCAACCTATTTGCTATTAAGTTATTAGAATATCTTATTATTTCCAAATAATCAAGTGAACGTGGATAGAAAGCTAATTCTAACTAACTTTCACAATAGCACTTGAGTATTCAATGTCATCATTCAAAAAGATAAGTGTTTGGGCTTGCTGTGTTGAAACATCTCAACAAGTATTAAATTTTTCGATCGAATATTTCAATAGATATTGTAAAGGTCAATTGATAAATGCTTGTTAATCTCAAATATCTCTCTGTTAAATCTTCAATTAAGTGACTAACATTGTATTCGAATTGATCAATTAGCAATTAACTGAGAAGAGTGAGTTTAAGTATCAAGCCTCTATGATTGTACCATCAATAGATTGACAAAATCATTTAATAGAGTATTTGTTAAGCTTCATAATATTAGGCCTCTATTCCTTGATGGTTATCAACTTGGTTTATGCCCAATCGAGTATCTTATTTCTTAGGCACATAGATTGTGCTAAACAGAGAGTGATTCTTTGTATTCATTTTAGCAATAGATTGATAGGTTTAGATCACTTGAGTATTGGCATGGTGGCAAGAAATGCTTGATTATTCATTTCATCTAAAGTTAAAAGTATTAGTTATTGATGATATACCTTTATTTGATATAGGACATGGCTTGGATCAAGCATTAAAAGTGTCTAGATCAAGTATTGGTTATGATATCGTTATATAATCGAGTGATCAAATGTCCCACTCAAGTGAGAATCTTTGAATGGAATATTAATCTCTGTATTTGGATCATCAATCAAGTGAGGGACTTAATCAACTGAGTGATGCTATGTTTATTTGAGTGTTAAAAATGTCCATTAGAATGGAAATGGCTTGCCAATCAAGTGGGAGAAAGTCGCACTCGAATAATTCTTGGTTGGTAGAAATTGCTTTCTATTTTTGCCAAAGTATTTGAGTGGCTTAAGCTTCCAATCGAGTGTTGGTGTAAATCTAATCAACTATCATAATCTGTCAATCAATTAGATGATGGATCCACTTGATTATCTCAAGTCCCCACTCATGTGCCAATGTTCTGAAATAAAAAATTATAGCCATTAAACTAGTTGTTATAAACAATTATAAAGTGCACAATTTCCATTCTAACCATTATAAAAAGACTTTCTAAACATTCTTTGAGCATAATCTATATATCTAACCATTGGGAACAAAAAGAAAAATATATATCTTGAAAGTTTTGCAGGTTTTACCCATTAGACAAAAGGATAATAGTTATGAAGCAAAGAAAGTTATAAAAGGTCAATGTAATTCAAGAGGATGTTGTTGTTGGAATACTTTCTACTCTTGTTTTAAGCCAAATAAGTCCTTTAAGCTTCCATTTTCAATTTGCTATAAAAACAAAGAGAGTGATCTTAGTTTACTATTCTTTAATCTCTGATGATTAAGAAAAACCTTCTCTTTTTTTTTTTTTTTTGTGAGCTGCTATTGTAAAGCTTCTCTTGTTTTCTTAAATCTTTACTTCTTGAAAGCTACTAGTGGTTATGCCTAATACCTAAAAAGGTAAGAGATTTTGCCCGATCCTTGAAAAGACAATGATTACGCCTAATCCTTGAAAAACTGGTTATAGCTAATCCTAGTTAAAATCCTATCTATTAAATTAGTTAAAATCCTTAGTGAGAAATTAAGATAGTAGAGTAAATAGGGTGACGAGCCATTGTCAAATTTTTGTTTGTTGCATTATTTATTTCTACTTTTCATTTTAGCAAGTCAAGTTTTACTTTCAACACTTAAAGTTGGTAGTTTCAACTCTAAAATTGATCTTGTAATGCTCTTTCTCATTCAAATCATACTTACATCATTATTATTTTAATAAGCAAGAGATAAGTCTTTCAATAAATATTTTTATCATTATTTTTCAAAAGTTGCAAAAAGGATAAATAGTTTTCTTTACGTAAAGCAATGCTTCAAATTTAAAAAGTTTTGAAACACTTAATTCACCCCCTCTTAGGTGTATATTTATTCTTGTACATATGATTCCAATATGATCCCAAACAAAAGAATATAACCTTCTCCCCCTTTATAGAAAGATAAGAGAGAATAAAGATAGATATGAGAGAATTTAGATTTTAATTTCTCCCCCTTTTTGGATTCACTAGTTTAGGGCAAAAGAATGAAGGAATAATTAGGATACTAAAGAAGTCTCCCTTTTTTTCTAATATTTGATTCCTTTGCTAAAAGAATCATCAAAAGACAAAACTCCCCCGAGTTTATGCCTAATACTCAGTGACTTTTTTAAGATAAATATTGCTTGAGCATGCCTTATACCAATAGAAAGATATATAGGAAGATACCATTTGAAAACTATATAGAAGAGTAAACAAGATTGGTTTCTCTCCCTACAAACAATAATCTCTCCCTTTTTCTTGAGAGATACATAGAATCCATCCAAAGCAACCTATACATTAAGAAAAAAAAAACATTGCAATGTATTCCTAAAAAGATATTACTCCTAGAATTTTAAGCAATTTTGGAGCATGAATACCTTAGAGTCAATAATGACTCCCTCTAAGTAAAGCATAGATAAGCAATTTTCATGGCATACTGATGAGGGGTTAATATTTCCTAAATCTTAATGAATTATATCCTCATTTTGACTTTATAATTATGCTTAAAATAAATAATTATTTGCATTACATATTATTACAGGATGAAGCAAGGAAGCTGACTTCTATAATTAATTAGGGGCATAAATCGAAGACGTTGGATTACCCATTATTGTTGCTCAAACTCATGGGCTAATTATGGAGTCTAGAGGATGTTTCAAGTGCACTTGACCTAATTATCAAATAGAATCCAACATAAGAAAGGCCCAAGACCAATCAAAGGCCCAACAAAGCCCAATTTGTAGAAAACTTTTATTTGTTTTGTATTTTTATAAGTGTTTTATCACCTAAAGTCTTTTGTATTCTTATGAAAAGTCCACCACCTAAAGTCTTTTGTATTTTTTGTCTTTTACCTAATTTTCTTCCACTAGTTAGGTGAATGTTTTGTTTAGTTGAATAATTGTGTGGCTTGTATTGCATCTTGTGAACTATAAATAGCTCACTTTGATGCATTTGTAGGGGATTATTATTACTTGAATCAAAGTTTAGTTTTGTTCTTAGAATTTCTCTTAGAGAATTGCTCTTATTCTCTCCTTTGTTTTCTCTTATAATCTTACTTCCTTTCTTTCTTCTTTTAAATTCTTATGTCATTTATTGTTACTTTATTATCCATCGCCTAAATGGCCGGTTAATTTATGTCTTTAAATTTCTGCAATTTTAATTCTTGTCCTTTAATTATCCACCGCCTAAATGGCCGGTTAGTTTCTGCTAGTTTAATTCTTATCATTTAAATTTTGTTATTTAAATTACGTCATTTAAATTCTTGTCAATTAACTTTTAAATGAAAATGAGTAGCTAAACCTAATCTTGGGTTAAGGCAAGGACAGTATCCAACGCCAATGATTCTCAAAGAAAGCTGCACTTTAAATGAGTAACATTAATTTAAATTTCAGTATGAGTGTATTTTAATTATTGGAAAAATCACTATATTTGGATTGGAGCGTAAGCCTAACTTAGAGCTCTCATGTCACGCATGAGAGTTACTAGAACTGGAAACGCTATTATACCCAAACTCGGATGATTAATTTAGTTATTTTGTATATTAATTGTAATTGGATTTATGGTAGTTGCTTAAATTAGAATCCTGCATATCATGTATGGGGATTGCTTAAACTAGAACTATCATCATCTTTAATTGTATTTAGTAATAAACTCTCATATCTGAAACTAAATTAATGTTACTAACCTTATCTGCTAAAATTTGGGGAATCAACGGTTTGGCACTGAAATTGTCTTAACTCAAGTGTTATCCAATTTTATATCCTCACATTGAGCATTACTTCAACTTCTCTCTTGCTTTATTTTCTAGTATCTGTTATCTAAAAATCATAAAAAAAATATTATTACCAATCCATCTAAATTTTATATCCTCACATTGAGCATTACTATATTTGTGTTTTGTTTTGTGTTTTAATTACTGGGTGAGAATGCAGCCACATACACACACACATATAGTGAGCAATGCATAACAAAGGGAATTAACAAGAGTTATCTATTCCTTTGAAAAGTATATGGAAGGAGTTGAAACCTAAGGAGAAGTAATAGAGATCAATTTCACATATAATTAGATGAAATACTCCTAAATGTAAGCATCAATCTTTAAGGAATAATGCCGAGCAACATTTATTTAGGATGTTTAACTCTTCTTCTTCTTGCTTCTAATCTTAGTAGCAAGGTTCTTCAACAATAGCTTTGTTTCAAATTTCCCTTGATTGAAACAATTTTGAGAAGATAGATGTTGATATACAACAGCATCAACTCATACAATCTTTGAGAGAATATCACTGGTTATGCATATTCAAATAGGATTCCTAGATTATTGCATTTCTGCATGCAATGTTTTGAGCTCCTTCAAGATACTTAATACTAATCTTATCCAATTTCATCTTTAAGATACTTAATACTAATCTTATCCAATTTCATCTTTAAGGTTATCCAGTTTCATCTAATCAAATAACATTTGCCCTAGAGAATAATGTTTGTGCCTAAACACTTGATTTAGTGTTCAACCTCAATAGATTAATGTACTTTAGTACATTAGCCCATTAATGAATTACTCGAGAAATTTCTACTTGATCTAAGCAATTCATGTATTACTTGAGTAATGTTTCTTACTACTCAACTTGCATTCTATAGCTTATAGATTTTTTTTTTTTTTTTTGGCAAGCTCACTCGACTAGCTTTACAAGTCGAGTGACCATGTGGCCCTAGCTGTAAGCATTGATCAATTCTTAGAAACATTTGAGAAGTCACGAATGAGCTTAAGGCTTTATTCCATGTCTCAACTTACCTAGACCTAGTACCAAACACTACAAAAAAAATGAAATTTAGCGGCAATTTTTTTTTGCATTTTGTGACTATTGTTTTGCATTTTGCGGTTGTTAAAGTAATTTAGCCTATATCAGGCGTCATGAAGCATTTAACATCAATTTTTAGCAACTGTTAGAATAACTGTCGCTAAATGTTATTTTTTGCGGCGATTTAGGAACCATCGTAAACTAAGTGATTTAGCGACGGTTTCAAAACTGTCGCAAAATATTAAATTTGTAAAAAATTAAAAAAAATTAATTTTAGTAGCGATTTCAAAACCGTCGCAAAAAATTCAAAAATTCTAAAACCATCGTTATTTATTGCACCAACGCACAAGTAAGCGGCCAGGCCCAACGCGCCTAGCCCCTGTGCGCCACGTGGCCATGCTAGAAATTTGATTTTCCAGCTTCTCTCCCTTCCCTGGATTTGAAGTAGCAACCTCTCATACGCGCGCTCGCGAAACCATCTGATCCGTGAAGTCTCCTTATTATATATTCGAGCATATAAATTATACACTAAACCAATCCCATTTTCCAGAATTATATTTTATATTTTTTAATATAAATTGAAAATAAATTAAAAAACATAAATTAATAAATTATTTTTTAAATGGATAATGGAATAAATTTTAAATAAATTAATTGGATTAAATTAAATAAATTAATTGATTAAAAATAAAAAGAAGATTTTATATATTTTTTAAAAATTTTATTTTAAAATTATTAAATTTTATATATTAAAATTTTGCTGAATGTTTTTTATTTTTAAATTAAAATTTTAATAAATTTTTATTTTTAATTATTTAATTATTTTTTGACTGAAAAATTGCCACAAATATTAATTTAAATTTTATTTTTAATTATTTAATTATTTTTTAAATTTAGCGACAGTTTCTAAAAACTGTCGCTAAATTGATTAAAAAATTGTATTTTGTGGTGGTTTTTTAAAATCCTCGCAAATATTAATTTATTTTTTTTTTAATTTTTTAATTTTACTTGAATTTAGTGGTGATTTTTTCAAAATCGTCGTAGAATTTAATTTAATTTTTTAATTATTTATTTATTTTTTAAATTTAGTGACAATTTTTTAAAAATTGCTGCAAAATTAAGTTTTTTAATGAATTTTGGGCGATTTTTCGAAACCGCAGCTAAAAATTAAAAAAATTGTCGCAAAAAAATCGCCACGAAAAATTAATTTTTTTTGTAGTGATATTATCACATATAAATCAAGCCATTAATGCAACTCAAAGTAATTTAATCAAAAGATTGTTCAACGAATAGAACCACTCAAAGTTGCAGTTCATATATTTAAGAACACTTGTCAGAAAGTGTTACTTTAATCACAAATTCACTCAAGATTGCAGATTTCATAACAAGATATCATTATACAACTAATAATCATTCCATTTTTCAAATGTCTATCATGAAAGCACAAGATTAAACATGTATCTTATCAAGAAATATTAAAATTTATGGACGTTCTATTATCATCATAGATTGATCATTCACCATGAAAACATCCAAAACAGATGTAAAACTTACATGTTTTCAGATAAATAGCAAATCCAACACATATTCTCAAGGCAAGTAAAATTCCAAATTTAATCACATCTTCAAGGGTGCATAATCAATAATTCCTACACATATTTTTCTTACTGAAAAGTAGGAATAGAGCATTTCTATCAAAAGATAATACTTAAGTAATAAATTACTCAAGTAGTACATCTCAATTTCTAGCCTTCCCTATCCTTACTCGAATAATATTTCTTTATTATTCGATTACTATTTAATTGCTACTTGAGTTTTTGACATATTCACTTGAGTGAGTTGAATCATGCAGTTGAACCGGACTATTCAAGTATGTCCATGAAATACTCAAGTGAGGTTTAAAAATATTAAACAACAAGCACAACACTTAAATCAATACTTTAAACATATATTGCAGCAAGAAAAAAAAAATCTTACTGCAAAATTTTGACTATTAAAGATACTCAATTATACCTATGAATTATAAATTCTAGAACATAGAAACAAAATGTAAGATTCTAAAATGCTTAATGCATTTTCAAATTCAAGTAATGCACATAAACCAAAGATAGTCTCATATAATCTTGTACAACCTATGTGTACTCAGATATCATTCGAGAATCAATCAATTTACGCCCCCAGGGTAAAGGTTTAGTGGTCAGATGAGCAATATGCCAGTATTAATTCGGTGGGTTACGAATTCGATTCTCACTCTACACAAAGACCAAATATCTAACTTGCAATTTATCTAATTTGGCGTAATCAAAAACACGAATACTAAGAACTATGGAAGAGTGATCATCCCAATAATCAATCAATTCACAAACGCATTCAAAGAAATAAGCATCATTACTTAATCAATTTAATCATAGGTCACTTAGACTATTCACATTCAATATTTTCATGCAGGATTAAGAGAGAGTTCCAAGCATATCATCAAAAACATCAATACTCAATACTCAATAAACAAACTCATCCGAGATATGAATATTCAATCAAATGTGAATGAACACGGGTATAGAGATGCCTCAATCATTTGCACCATAAGGTCACATCCTTAATGCAAGAATCAAACCAGAATGATGAGAAAAAGTTATTTGCACCTCAATGCTTCAAATATAGGAAGAGAACAAAATAAGCCACATTTCAACATTAATCAAATACACACTATCCAAGTAAATTTTAGTTAAAAATAATCAAGGCAAATAATTCACAGGTGATAGAGAAATAACTAAACAGTAAGCATTGAAAAAAGAGCAATACAAAGCATTTTGAATTTTAAGAGATATGAGTTGGAGATGCATTACCTGGAGAGACATGTAATTTGCTTCCTAAGTTGATTCGGTAAAGTGTTCGAATTTGAAGGTTACCTCAACTGTCCACCGTTGTCATAGCCGTTGTTATGCACTGTTGTTTTTGGCGTCGACCCAATAGCTGTCATCACAATCTGTTTGCAACTCGTACGTTGCTGTTCGTGTTGCATGCTGTTGCCATTGTCATCCACTGCAGTCCCCTCCTAAATGCATGTATATATATATATACATGCACGTGTATATTTATGTAGGAATATATATATATATATATGTCTATTTTTCAATAATAATAATAAATATCATATAATTCATTAAGATCAATGATTATTTAATTTAATTTCACATAAATTAAGTTTTTACTTTTATTCCAACTATCTTCTTATAGAGTTTCTTATCTAGATCAAATCATGATATTTTTCATTCGGTCTCCTTCTATGATAACAAATTAATTAAATATTGACTAATATTTAAAAATTTTAAGAATAATAAATAACCCTTTGCATAGACAAATAAAATCAAATAAATATAAATTATCAATGATTCAAATTCTTCAAAAACCCTAGTAAAAAAAATTAATTCACAGTACCATTACTAGGATCCATAAAAAATAAATAAATAAAAATTTAATTCTCCCTGCCTATATTTGGAACCAGATCTGCTTCTTGCAGCTTCAGCAACCCAAATATGTTCCTAGATCTGGTTGCTCTGCTTCCGTTGCTTTTTGCCTGGCCTCCACTTCCACATGCTTCCTACTTGCTTCGTCACTGGCTCCTCCTGGCCTGCTGCGTGCTCGCTCGCTTGCGTGCACCTGCTGCCTCCACCAATATTCTTCTTCCGTCTTTCTTTTGCTTCTTTTTTTATTGATTCCTTTTTTCGTCTTCTACTTTGCTTCTATCTCCCTCTCCTCCTCATCTTCCGATTTGTTCTCCTTGCTTTTCTTTATCTTCATCTTCTTGCTTAATTTCTTTCTTGATTTTATCTTTAATTAATAATATTAATTTATAAATTAATATTATTAGATATTTTTGTTATGCCCAAATAATAAGGCTAAGTATGATGGAATGGATCCCTGGCACATTGGGGTAAACCCGTCATGAGAATAGAAGAAAATGGGACAAAAAGCTAAGAGAACCCCAAGCAACATGACAACAAGTGCACCACGCAAGCAACAAGTGAGCGCGCGACAAGTGTGCAAGAGGTCGTGTGTGTGTGCGTCACCCACTCAATCATGTGGTCGCACATGCACGACACTCACTCAATGACGGTCGCGCATGCACCGAGTGACCCCTCCCCCATCCTTGTGCGCATCGAGTAACCCTCTTTTTTTTTTGTGCCACTAACCGTGCATGAGATGTGGAACTTAGCCATGCGAGAGACATGCCGACCCATAACCATGTTGTGCACACCAACAACTACCCCGCACCCATGTGACAACCATGCCACATGGCTCCAAGATCTCCTTCGAAAATTGCGAGTTGTTTGCCACCTTTTAGTCTCCTCTTACTCTTTAAATAAGAGACTCATCTTAACAAAGTTATGTTCACTGTGCTACTTAAACTCTAATTCCTTTTCAAGTCGAGATTGACTTAAGTATCGAAGGGTTCGCAAGTGACTTCACTCATGCCCTTTACTTGCTTCTTTCTTTACATGTCTCTCAGTTATCTCAAGTCTCTCAATTATCCTAGGTCTCATGATTATTTCAAGTCTCTTGGTTATCAAGACCCTCGTCACCCTTTAGGTCTCTAATGTCATTGGGACACATGATAGAGAGGTCTCTTGATCATTAAGTCTATTGGTTAAAAGGACACTCCTCATCGAGGAAGACTCTCGTCACTAAGGGAGACCTTTGTAGCCGAAGAAAGTCACCCATCACAAAAAGGGTCACCAGTCATCCTAAGAGTCACAAGTTATCCTGAGCGTCACTTGCACATTCTCACACCATCGGGACACCAAAGGTTTCTCTCGTCCCCTTATTAGGCCGCTTGCACATCACATTAAGACAGTCTAACAACAACATATCCAGCCGTTATCCCACTATGTGGGGTTGGCTACATGAATTCTAGAATTCTATGTGGGTTACATCCCAACAGATAGTTTGTCTAGAATTCATATTTGGATCCGACTAGGTTTTACGCTGGCTGTCGACTACCTAACGCAACCCTCCTCCTTTATCCGGGCTTGGGACCGGCAGTAGATAATATCCCCTGGCGGAGTAATGATGAAATAAAGTTGGAACACCATCTTCACATGGAGAAATTTCATGAGATGGTGGTGAATGAAGATAATTGATATAGTTGTGTTCCATAACTTAATTGACATGGTGAAACCAACAAGTACAATATGGAAACACACATTAAGACGGTCTCCCATAGAAAAAAAAAGTTTATTGTTGTAGTTAAGCAACAACAATTGGGGTTATTTGTGGAAAATCTATCAAAAAGTCACAAGACTATTAAAAATTCATGAGACCAGTTTGTGATGGCCATCACAAGGAGCAATCAACATACCTCTCTACACGTTGAAACTTAGTCCTTCGTCGTCGTTCCTTTGCTTTTGATTTTGATTATCATTTCTTTGCCGCGTTGAGGAGGAGATCGATCCCTTTGTCAGCTGAGACTGCATCGTGAACCCCTTGTGGCTCAGTAAAGTCGACTTGAGGATTATAACTAGGGTTAAGAACGAGTTCGGGATCGGTGATGAAGGGTTTGTGTGTTTGGGTGGGTTCAAGAATGTGATGGGATTGCATGAATTAAATGGATTGAAGTTGGAGGTGGATGAGACAATGTATGATTTTGGTACTTCCTACGAGATCGAGTATGAGACTATGGAGCCGAAGAAGGCGAAGAACTTGATTGAGATGTTTCTCAAGGAGAACAAGATTGCTTACTCTTACTCAGAATGTAACACCCCAAGTTTAGAAGTCCTAAACCTAGATGTGTTAACTTTCACTTCACTTTAAATACAGAAATAAAATAAATTCATTTTTAGTTTATCTCTTTTTATTACCTATATTTACCATATATATTTTATAAAATTCTACAAAAATTTCGGCAGAGTCTCTCCTGTAAATTGGACTTAGCCAACCTATAGTGGGACACTGCATCTGCAAAACAACTAAAGACACCTAATCACATTCATCCATGTTGCGGAAAATATCTACAAAACAATAGGGTTAGTGCAATAATATCGAACCAGATTTAATCAAACATAACGAACAATACACAAAGTACCGATAACAACAACAAGAAGATGAACACGAAGTAATAACTCCCTGTTTAAAATCGATTCAAGGCTCAAATCTATGAGTCCGTTCACCACTTTGGTAACGCCAATGAATAGGAACCACAAGCCACAACGAAACCAAGAAAGCCCCAACACCTCTTGGCCGAACACAAAAGAAGCCCTCTCTCACCCAATCGATCAAAGCCACACACAGTATGTTACCACAGAAGGTAGATTGGTCACAAAGACAGAGGATTCAAAGCACAAAGCAAGAAGAGAAGAGCTTATCGAGAATGGATGATCGAAACCCCCTAAATAGGGCATGCGACACCAGCAAATCGGTCAAGATCAACAAGGACAGATGCTGTCTCTCAACATGGAAAGAAGTATCAGACCAACATGGAAATAAAGCCATCGAAGATCAACCGCAAAAGGAAACCACAAAGGAAGCAATTAGCCAAGCAAGGAAACGAGAGAGAGAGAGAAAGAGAGAGAGGCTAGGGTTCGATCGAGATAGAGAGAGAGAAACACCAAGAAATGGGCCGTACACAGGACTTTTATATGTGGGCTTTTGGGCTTTAGAGATAATGGGCTTTTGGGCTCAAAACAGTGGGCTTCCCCTCACTTGAGCAAATGGGCTAAGGCCCATTTTCCCTCTAAAATGGGAATAGGGCTTGTGGCCCAGCTTCTAAAATGGGATGCCTAAAAGTGGTGACAAAGTTGGGTTCTTCAATCCCGGTCCGAAGCCTATGAAGATAAAACCCACTCAAAAAATAGTCACAGCCTTGGGCCTCATTAGGAAGCACAAAACCAACAATCCAACACCTCAACTACCACCAAAAAATTCAAGTTTCAATCCTCAACTCCACAACAATAGAAATATTAGCCAACTAAGTAAATAACTTAGTCCAAATAGAAGATTTAGGTCCAACCAAACCAAAACTAACTTATTCAAAATTTCAGGATTAAACAATTAAAAAAATGGGTAAGTAAATGAATAACAAACAAGTGTCTCAAAATTACGTGTCTAAAACTAAAATCCTATGCCATGGGTTACTGGGTGAGTTTGCGTCCAAGTAATCTCCTCAATTCATCTAGCTCTCATCACCTAAAAAAATATGGGAAAAATAATTGGGTGAGTTAAAGCTCAACAAGTAAACTCATGACATGTAAAGTTTGAATAAATTTCGAAATATGTATCCCCATTTACTTTAACTTCTCAAGATAAACATTTCATTACTATCGTGAGCTCACTTGGTGTGTCACCTAGCTAATCAGAATGCAATGGGCAATTCTTGTTTGGAACCAAGTTCATTCCACTGGTAGTACTGCAAAAGGGTTAAAAATTTCTTTTCACTTTCAACTTTTACATTCACATCACTTCTTAAGTTGGGTGCGCTGGTCCCCCATGCCCCATTTCCCACTTGCATCATTCATGGCATAGACGTATACCCATTTCCTTTAAAAAAAAACTTGGGATACATATCTTTAAAAGAAAGCTCACACTTTTTATTTAAAAACATTTAACTTTCTCAAATTGATTCCTATGCATGCTCATTGATGCAATGACATGATATATATATATATATATATAAATATGCATGCTTAATTATTTCATTGAACATAAGGAAATGACACAAAGTAACGAAAAGTTTTAGAATCAAATATTTGCAAGTCGACCACCAAGCACAATATTTTCACATTAATCATTCAACATGGGGTGAAAATTAGGGCGAGTTTACTTACCTAAAGTCTTTAAAGTTCACTTCTAAGATTTGCAAGTAGAGGAGTCTTAGTTGTCCATGACGTCAATGTGCCAAAAAAATCCTAGTCCATTATCATTATTTCAAAAATTTCAATAATCCTTACCTTCTAAATATAACTCCAATTCACTATTGTATTTCCTCAAGTTAATTTATCATAACACTACATGTATAAATAAATAGTATTAAATGAAAAGATATAATGAAAATATTTATAACAGGGACCTACTAGTGAAACACTACCAATTCATGAATTTAAACTATCGTTCTTTGTGAAAACGAGCATAGCTTGAAATTTAACGCATGAAATAATGTGAATCCAATTTGGAGAGCTAAATAGCTCATAGGGCTACATTCTCATTTAAAATCACATCAAAATTTAGATTATAGAACTCTTAGAATATTTTCAAGTCCACAAACAGAGGCTGGAGCTTGGGGTAACTTAAAGACAGATTTTTTTGCTTGGGTAACACACATTTAAAAAAAATCATTTTAAAATAGAAAATGATGTTGTACAATTATAAAACTCACACAAAAGGTAAAAAACTCTTTTAAGTTTATCATATTTAAAAATGAGCTCATTGTTGAGCCAAATTGCTCCAATCAACTTATTGTATGTTTTGATGATTAACAAAATATAATTTTAGTAAAACTATTTTTGGTATATTTAAAATCCCTAATGTATTTTTGATATGTCTTAAATATTATAGTATTTTGTGTATCAAAATAAACCAAGTAATAATATTTTTCTAAGCCTGGAATATTAGCAAGCTATAAGAGAACATATAAGAAAATGTTTTCTTTTTGAAAAAACTAACTTCCGGTATTTTCATAGTTAATGTTCATTAGTGTTAAAATGATTTTTAACGAATTTTTCAAGAAATAAAAGGTATCTATTTTGGGGGTGGTAAAATCGCTAAATTCAAATAGGGGGTACTTTGTTATTTACATTTATGTATTAAAGTAAATTAAAGGTAAAATATAAATAAAATAAAATGAGGACATTTACTTGTAGTGTATTCATGCTATATGGATTATACCTTCAAACAATTACTATATGTTTAAAATCTATTTTCTATAAAATCTGGCCTAAAAGTCGACTCTTATATATCTAGAATCGACTCCCCTTCAGGTGGAGTCGACTCTTGCAAAGTGAGAGACGACCCAGCCGAGAGCAGTCGATGCAGAGTCGACTTAGCAGTATTGGTGTTTTTCGAATAGTCGACTCTAGCATTAGAGAAGTTGACTCTTGTATAACTAGAGTTGACTTCTACTTTAAATAGGAGTCGATTCTTGCTTTAGAAAAGTCGACTCTCGGCTCTAACGGTCGAATTTTTCCTAATCGTTATAGATCCGTTGGAAGCTCTACTATAAATATTAAGGTGGGATTTTTGGAGAAGGCTAATGCACAATCAAGATCTATCATCCTAAAGCACTTCCAAGCTCTCAAGCATTCATTTCAAAGCAATCCAAGCCTCAAGCTCAAAGATACATCCATTGGAGCTCAAGGCAAAGGAGAAGAAGATATTCTCTCCAAGTTGGTAAAAATTGTATTATTGTATTTGCATATTTGTCTTATATATTGTTCTTATATTAGTATCCATTTTAGTCCAAATGTGTTAGACATAAGATTGATTATTTATATTTATTATGGATTGTGAGTGGCCTCTTAGAGCCCAAGTAATCTAGGTGTGTTTTGTTATATTAGTTTTCAGGGTGAGCTAAGGAGAAAACCTCGGTGTTGTGTAAAAGTTTCCTATGTGAACTTGGTGAAAAACCTAGGTGTGGTTTTAGTGGAAGTTCAAGTGTCGGGTTGACCTTGAGAGAGTAGAGTAGGTGTTGGAGACACCGAACCACTATATCTCTTGTGTTGATTATTGTGGTTTTTTGTGTATTTATATTGCTATCATTTTCAAATAATATATATATTTACAACAAGTATATTTTTGTGTATATCAAAATCTCAAGAGTTTTTAAAAAGGAAAGAATTTGGTTTAATTAGTTTTAATTACTCAATTCACCCTCCCTCTTGAGTGGTCATTGTGTGTGTCAAGGGACCAACACTCATGACAGTAAGGTTTAGGATACCAAAACATTTTTCTATACTCCAAAACACTGTCATCGGGTAAAATTTGCCAATGTATATGAAAAATGTTATAAAAACTTCTATGAGTCTCCGAATAATGTCATTCCAAGTCTAGATAATAGATGGCTCATAAGGTACATTCTCAATTTGAATCACTTCAAAATTCAACATATACAATCTATGACAAACTTTTAAAGTAGGGGAAAAGGGCTGTTTAATCTGGACAACCTTGTTATTCCATTAAATTCGTCAAAATTGCACACCTATAATACCCAATTGATATAAAATTGAACCAATTATATGCATACAACCACATCTATGTATATATATTGTATGTAAAACACACATCATATTAAAGGGGCTAATTTGGGAAAAAATTAAATCAAAAGGGAAATTACCCACTACAGGAAAAAAGGTAATTGGCGGCGAAGTTTTTCCGGCGGTTTTAATAATCGTCGGGAAAACACCACAATTATCGGCGGTTTCTTGAACCGCCGGTGAAAGGTCAAAATGACCGGCGGTTTTAATAAACCGCAGGTCATTTTGAAGCATAACCAGCGGTTTAATAAAACCGCCGGTTGTGTTTAACCATCCTCGGCGATTTTGAAACTGCTGGGGATAGAATTATATAAGCCCCCGCGCACCTAGCCCAATTTTTCCCCGCGCGCACCGGCCCAATTATTCCCTCACCCCCTTCGATCTCTTCCAAAATCTCCCTCCCCCTCTGGCAAACCCTAACAATATTCTCTAGCTCGCGCCTCGCTACCTCCCTCGATCGCCCTCGCTGCTTCCCTCGATCACCCTCGCTCACTCTCAGTCGCTCTCGCCCTCGCCCTCCCTCGCTCGCTCGCCTCGCCTCACCCTCCCTCGCCACTCTCAGTCTCTCTCGCCTTTCCTCCCTCGCTCGCTCGCTCGCCTCGCCTCGCCCTCCCTCGCTCACTCTCAGTCGCTCTCGCCCTCGGCCTCGCCCTCCCTCGCTCACTGATCAATCGCACATGCAACCAGAGAAGTGTTGATTGGAATTGGGGTAAATTATAGTTCGATTGCTCCGCGATAGTTGTTCTTCCTTGATCAGGTTTGTCTCCAGCTTGTGTATAATGTATCTCTATCGTTTATTTTTCTGTCTATATGTATGAATCTTGCGTGTTATCCCAGATCCTCTGTTTTTCGGTTGAGATTTAGATGATAATTCATTCTATTAGATCAACATTGTTGTTTTTAGAGTTAGTGTTGATTGGAGTAAAATTGATTTGATCATTTTAATGATTTTTAATTTTAACAATAAAGTATATAATTACATCTTCACCAACACTAACCTCAGCCTTAGTCGTTAGTTATTAATAATTCCTTCTCGTATTGGCCAGTGGCTAGTGCCCTCCCGGTAGTAACATGGATTTGCAGAAATTATATCACTGTATGAAGAAAAAGGTTCAAATTAATAGATTTATCAAACGATTTTATGTTCTATTTTCAATTTTTTTTAAGATGGCAGTACAAATGAAATGACAGATTTAGGTTTTATTCTTTAACTGAAATAAAAAATTAACACAAATTTAAAAACTTAAAACTAAAAACGAAATCAACATGTCCTAAAGAATTTGGGCCACAAAAGAAATAGGTGATATTATATATTATCCCCATTCCTAAGCTAAATAAAATGCAGTATAATATAGTTTTTGTTGAGTATAATAATGTAATTAGATTTTGTTAACGCTATTGAAAATCTTTTTAAATCTAAAAGCAAAATAGTTTTCTCCCACCAAACACCAAAATTCTGTTAGCTATTTAATAAGGTTTATTGCTAGGTGCCTAGTTGGAAATTAAACTTAGTATTGGTATCTAATCCCCAACCCTCTTGGACACCTCACTTGCTGTTGCTAACCGCATCATCAAGCACCTAATTTTGTTAATGCCATTTCAGTAGTTGCAATTTTAAGATTCTTAGCATTTGTCTAGCTTTCAGATACTTTCTTTTCCACTCCTGATATTATTATTTAATCTTGTTGCTATTACTAATCTCATTTCAGTTATCTTTTTCTGTGCATGAATCAAGAAGATTCATGCCATGAAGTTTTAATACCAAAAACAAGCCCATTACAAGAATAAAATGAGTGTTTTCCAGGTCCACAGCCATTCCAAAACAAAGAGAAGACTGGGTATTGGATGTCCAATATTAGCATATGAACGCATATATTATTTAGATTTATGAAGTTCAAAGTTCAAACTAGGAGACGGACTAATTATTACTTCTATTGAAGCTTTTGGTCAAGTAGCTGGTTTCTTGCCAAGACATAATTATGAACATCATGTTTCTGTAGTTGTACATACATAGTTGTCAGTAATGCTCGGTTTTTTTTTTATGCTTCATCATGAGAGTGACATTTTATAGGCAATCTATATATTACTGGTGCCACCGTGCCAAGTCAATTTTCTACTTTTGGTACTGCCTTTTACATTACACCCGAGTACTATCTAACCTTGTTCTGAACACACGCACAACTTTTCCACATATATATACACATCTATTATTTCACAGCATTCAGCATGCAAAATGGACAGGACCCTTGCTGTATGTTAAGTGTTCTGGTGGCTGAAGATTTAGCTAGCAATAATGTCATTTGAAATACTCATATTTTAGCTTCTTTTTTTTTTTTTTTTTGTTATTTTTGGTGTAAATGAGGATTATGACAAATCCAACCCACACCCATACCCAAGACGTGAGGAGTCAGCATTCCAAAAATAGAAGGAATTGAGACATCCTTTTGCTGGATCAAGATCTCAATTCAACACAGCCAAATTACATTAATGGAATCTTTGGTGTCTCTTTCTTTTGCATCTTTACTAAACTATTATTTTCTAATTATAAACATTTATTGACTTTTATAGTCTTAACATTTTAAATTTAACGATACAATGAATAAGAAATAAATTGCACATAGTGATGAATATTGAAGTGGCATTTATATGTCTTTCTTGCATAATATTTAATGATGTGGTATGTATATATGTTTATGTTTTTAGCTTTTTATGTTTTGATTTGTTATTTTTGTTTAACCTAAATTGATATGCTAACAGATTGTTTTTTACATTCAAATTAATAATAGGCAATTACACTGATGGCACCCAAGAGGCAGAATCGTTAGCCAATTGGATCCATGTCACGTAATACAGATTTACACCACAATGATTCACAATCAGTTTCATCCCATCATCCAACCCCAAACCCAGTCCCGCCACATCCCCAACATCATGAAGAGGACTTGATCCACTCACAATCCAACCCCCAAAACTCACATAGTCAACAAGGTAAATGCCAAAAATTTATATGAACAAAAATAAATTACTATTCTTTCCTAATTAAATATGAATTGATTGTGTTATTATGTTTTAGCAGGTACAAGCTCCATATCATCTACTGCCAAGAAAGGAAGAGGAATATCAAGACAAATTTCAAAGTGGGAAAGGAAAAGATTCATATTGAATTTGATGTTGAAGGACAATCAGTTGGGGAGATGGCAACTAAGTTGGAAACCCAACTAGGTGTGATGGTAAGAAGTATTGCTCCCCTTACATTTATTGATTGGAGATCACCGGGGATGGAACCATATAAGGAGCGCATCTGGCAAGAGGTCTTGGTGAGTAAATAACGTCTCTGATTCTTAGTAAACATTTAATATATTTCATATCTTATATATGTTTTTAGATGATTATTGAAAGTGGAGATGAGCCTGATAGAATCAAGCTTTTTAAAAAGACACACACCAAAAAGAGCGGAGAAATAGTAGACTCTACATCTTCCTATATAATCGTATGTATTTCTAAAATTTGGAAGTTGTAGATATATTTTGTTTTTTTTATTTATCAACTTATGTAACTAACCTGTGAAATGTTTCTTGAGGAACAAATGGATGAAAGGTTGTCACAAATACCCACAGATGAACAAACTCCAGATTCGCTAGAGGATGTCTTTACTCGAGTACTAGGCAAAGATGGGCATGGTAGGGTAAGGATGGGAGGACTTGGAACATGCCCAACTAAAGTTAGACAAAGACAACAATATCAGGTGCCCCAAGAGCAGTATGACCAAATACGTGTGCAAATTACTGCCGAACTATAAGAAAAATTTCAAGTTCAAATCCAAAGTCAAGTTCAAATGCAAGTTCGTGCAATACTTGAGGCAATGGGACATGTACCACCAGCTCCAGACAATACACCACAACCGAGACAGGTATGTTGTTCGTTAGTGCATTTCATGATTTAAAATTACATGTTTACTATATATATTTACTAAACTATTTTGAAATATAGCCATCCTCATATGCTAGTGCTTCTGCCACACATGCAAGCATACCATCACCTGAAGCGGAATGTGATCATCATTTAGAGGTAATTCGCTATCAAATAGTTAATATACTTCAAAATTTGTGTTTTTTATTTGGTGGTATATATATGTATTTGAGAAGAGTCACTGACTGCAATGATGTGTTGCTTTCCCCTCTGTTCTCTTCTCTTGATTTTATATGACTTAAGAAGCGCTTAGTTGGAGTGTTTATCCTTGTCTTTTATTTTTTTACTACTAAAATTTACCACACATTTAGGCTAAAATTTACTTAATTAATAGAAAAAGACAAGCAACACGTACATATCATCTAGTCCAAGATTCATTAAAATAGATGGGTTCAAAGGGTAAAACTGTAAATTTACATCAGAAACATATCATGATTTATTTAATCTGTTGAGCAGCGGATCTACCAGAAACGCTGTTGATTTATTTAGTAAAATGCTTGGTCTCGAGTTGAAAGTATTGTAATGGCTGCAAAAATGATTTTTGAGATAGCGGACAAATCTCTTCTTTTTTTTAATTGATTACTTGAGTGTTTTAGAAGATCACTTTGAGACAAAAACATAATCCTCTTTTGGCAGTCAAAACCAATTACAGGCCAATTGTTTTATTACATTTTTTAGGATTTTATAATGGTCAGTTTAAAATGTATTTTTTAAATTAAATTTTTGTATGTAATTTATTTATCTTTTAGATTATAATTAAATTATGAAATAGTTGAAATCATTTAAACTCTAGTTCAGATGTGCCCCCCAGCTCATGCATCGCCATGCACGCACACCATCTTCTTTATCAAATTTCATTCATCAAATTAATCATTTATATATAAGCCATGCAAGAATTAGCTAGCTAGTGTACATATTATATATAAGACAACACATCCATCACATGATATTCCATCTCTTCACTCTGAGCTAATTCATCCGATGCATATGGGGCATGGCATACATATACAGACATATATATATATATATATATATATGTATGCAGATGAAAATGAGCAGTTGCAGAAAACGCATCTCTCTCTCTCTCTCTCTCTCTCTCTCTCTCTCTCTGTGGACATATGCAATTCACCCGCGCGGCCCCTTAAAGAATTTTTGTTTTATTATTCTTTCGTCTTTATCTGTTTTTTTTTTGTGTGATGCATGAAAATTGTGAAATCATGAAGCCTAGGCTTGTCTCTCTTTTGGAAAATTTGCAATTCACTTTCTATTAATATAATGAAGATAAGCCTTAATTGTGCCTTTTGGAGACTCAAACCCTGCTGCTGCCATGTTTAGGCAAGATGTAAATTTAAATTATTATATTTAATTCCTGTCACTGGTAGCATCATTCCGGCAGCTATTGGAATTCCAACCTGTTAGGAAAATAGAGAACAGAGAAGATGACTAGGAAGAAAACATAGCCCTTAATTACCTCTCCAACAGACATAATTTGATGAATTTTAAAATGGATTTAGGTCTTATAACCAGTTTCTTGCAACCATGGTAGTTAGGAACTAACTGAGGTTCTTGAGGCCCAAAACGCCATAAACTTCATACTAAAATCCTTAAAACTGTGATACTTGATGAAAGGAAAAAGTTATGGCTCTAGGAAAAGGGGATAAAGGAGTAGTAGCCTGTATGTTTAGACAGCATGATCGGGCGGGGGGGGGGGGAATGCTCAATTCAAGACAAACTATATTAATATAGTTTAATATAGTTGGAGGGGAGGACGGATCAAAGCTTTTTTGTGTGGGGTTGTATGCCATAATGGGTAGTGCTTTCTTTTCGAAATTCTTAAATTTGCTCCACTTTTTGGGTGCAGGTCAACACAAATGTACACAAATACTGGCTTTTTTTCATTTTTCACTCATTCTCTCTGCTAACTCTAATATTTGTTTTGTCACATAACCTCATAATTTATTGCAATGAAATGATGTTAGTTTTTATTGAATTTTTGTACGTCATTGTAAATATTTGTTCTGTATGATATGACAGATTAGTGAATTTGTTCACTTGATGAATGGACGAAAACCTCGCCACATTGTTGCTGAGGCAATCATTGTGTCCACTGATCCAACCAAGTCTGTAGGGGGAGTAGAGCAAGGTAATGAATTTGTTGAAATTAGCATTCAAAAAGTGTTGAAGCCTTTATATCCATTGCCTCGACAATTTTCTAGGATGCGTGTTTTGAGGGATACTAATAACAGTAAAACTACGATACCATGGAGGGTCTCTGATGTAAGTATTTTTGTATATAGTTGTTATGCAATTTTGAACGTGTTTTATGTAATTTCATAGTTAATGTACATATTTATAGATCTATTGTTTTTCAATGCAAATCGAAAAAATATGATATGCAATTTTGGTTGGAGCAGCATAGTGGTGCAATTAAGGGTTATCTGAGGTCATTTGGATATGTTTTAGTTTAGAGTTGATTTGTATGTGTAAAAATGGTATTGTGTAATGAGACTAGACAAGATTGATCTTTTAAAATTGTAATGGTATCAAATGTATTGTATTTAAATAGATTTATTGTATACAATTATTATCCTTAATTGTGTGTAGTGGGTGAATCTTTTCAAATTATTTGTGGTTTTTTGTTATACAGGTTTTTTATTGCATTTGATTAATGATATACTGTGTATAGGTGGTAAAAAAAAATTTTTAATATTGCCGACGATTTTGGGCTTTTTCGCGGCGGTTCACTTTTTCCGGCGGTTTAAAAACCGCCGGTAAATTTGCCGCACTATTTATCGGTAGTTTTCGTAAAACCGCCAGCAAAGTTTTTACTTTGCCGGCGGTTTTTGAACCGCCGGTGAAAAGATTTACCGGCGGTTAAAAACCGCTGGTGAAAACAATTTACCGGCGGTTTTAAAACCGCCGGTAAAGTCGAACATTTTCCGGCGGTTTATCAAAATCGCCGGAAATTCTTATTTTTTACCGGCCCTTCTAAAAAACCGTCGGTAAATGTTTTTCCCAGCAGTTTTTAACCGCCGATAATATTTTACGACGGAGGTATTTTTGGCAGACGTTATTACCGCCGGTAAAAACTTTACCGGCAATTTTTTTACTTTTTCCGGTAGTTTTTTAACCGCCAAGAAAAATCGAACCTCTTGTAGTGACCTTTAATTGGGCCAGGTTGGATTTTAATTGGGTTTTTTTTTTGGAGGGGAGGGGGATTTTTTTTCTTACTTATTGAGCCAAGAATGAATCTCTTATAAATTAAACGCAACATTTGAAAAATTTTTAGTAACACTTAATAGGCACTTAAACTAAATTCGATGGAAAATAATATACTTAATAATTTAAATTAATAATAATATACAAAACTGTATAATAACAAATTACGAATTTTCTAATTGGCACATTGAGTATGATGCCATTCAATTCCTTCTACTACAAAACAAGGCTCGATAATTGGTAATTGTTATATATATATATATATACAAAAAATAAATAATAATTAAAATTAAAAATCAACTCAAGTAAGCGCCACGTGGCACCCCAAGGGAGTGCCACGTGGCAGCCCCCTGGGTGACCTAAGGAGGCCACCCAGGGGACGCCACCCCCGAGTGAGGTCACTCAGGGGTGGCAGACGCGGCCCCCATAGGCAGCACGCGTGCTGCCTGGTGGGGGCCGCGCCCCTGACAAATGGGGGGCGTCCCCCTCCCCCGAGTGGCGGTCACTCGGGGGAAAAACACCCCCGAGTGACCCCACTCAGGGGAAGGCAGCCGCTCGCGCAAGACCGTGCACCCGGCTGCCCGCGTGCAAGGCTGCGCGCACGCTGCCCGCGCGTGGCCATGCGCGCACACTGCCCGCTTGCGGCTATACGCACAAGGCCGCGCGCATGGCTGCTCGCGTGCTGTCACGACCGCGCGCGGGACTGCCAGCATGCGGCCGCCCGTACACGCCCTCGTGCACGACCCCTCGCACACGCAACCGCTTCGCACCCGGCCCCGTGCACCCACGCGCATGGCCCCTCGTGCTCCTCTTCCCCATGGTCACAGATACCCCCGAGTGAGGGTCACCCAGGGATCCACACTCGCCTTCGCGAGCCTCCTATTTTTACGCCACCGCCTCCAAGAAAATCGGCCTGAGGTTACTCCCGCGAGACTTGGTCAAAGCCTCTCCGAGATTCTTGCCACAAAACTCAGAACACGTGACACATGGATGCCTCTCTCGCTGCTATAAATAGGAGGTCACTTTCCCTCATTTGGTATGCAATCTCTGGCTCTCGCATTTACTCTCCTACTTTTGAATACTCAATTTTTACTACGGTGATCTAACTTAAGTATCGGAGGGTCCGCGCGAGGACTTTCGCCTGCGCTCCTAACCGATAGTTTCTCTAGTAGGTCATCCATCGCTCGGAAACGTCTTCGGAGGCTCATCCATCGCTCGGAAACGCCCCACAAGACTCACCCATCGCTGCCACGTTACCCCGGGAGACTCACTCATCACTCAGATACGCTATACAGGGTCATCCATCGGTGGTTTCCCATTTTATAAATTCATTGTTGTAATCTCGTAACAATAGTAATAATAATTATAATTTAATAATTTATTATAGTATAAGTAGTAAAATTACATAAAATTTATAAATACTCATAAAGTGACACGCAATATTACAGAGAAGCTTCAAAGTTTGCAATTTTTGGATTTGGGAAGTTGCCATAGTAAGTGATCGTATTGGGGCTTTTCTTTTGCTAAAATTTTATTGGATTTTTTATCATATACTTTAACGTTCATTCTTATTTAATTTCGTTATTGAGTCAAATTTGGATGTTTTCTATCCAGAAGGTACTATTGTGGGTTTTTAACCATTTATTTAGTGTTGTCCTTGTTTGACTTCGGGAATTTGTGGTCATGGGATCAAATTATGGTTGTCCTGGTTTTACATATGGTATTCAAACTCTATAAATATTGTTAATGGTTATTTAAATGTATTGTGCACTTTATATTTGTGTTTGTTTGAATATATTATAGAATTTATATTTATTGTTTATGTTTGTTTATAGGCTTAATACATCTTAAAGTCTTTTAACTATTACAAAATATGACATTGAGTCCATCACCTAAAAAATCTCAAGATTTGATTTTTAAACAATTAAAAAGATATCTTTTTAGTATTTACCGTTAATGCGAGTAAATAGTTTCGTTATATTTATCCCAAACCTATATATACACACATATATATATACTCAGCTTTGTCAAAATATACATATATATACATATACACAAACATACACAGGACCGCAATCACCGCCAGCCGCTATGGCCGCGGTCATCACCCATCCCCACAACCATGGTCGCGGCCATCACCCACCCCCAACCTTGTAGCTTCCCACTGCCACCCTAATGATATCTTCAATTAGGGCAAAGTTCCCCATTATTTCAACATAAGCCCCACTCTAGGTTCCACGGCCTTCCAAGAGATTTGCTGGAGTGCGTGATTATATTCTTTTATGTAAGTATGAATGCCTTAGGGATTGAATCAGGTTTTTTCCTGCCAGCCTTTTGCAGCCATGAAACTGAGAGGGCTGCGGCCATGGGAGGGGGTAGGTGTAGTATGTATATATATATATATGTATAAAGAGAGAGAGAGGAAAAGGGGCCACGACCATATGAAAAGGGTGGGTGCTGTATGTATATATATATATATATATAGAGAGAGAGAGAAAGAGAGGAGGGGTTGCGGCCATGGGAGGGGAGTGGGTGCAGTATGTACGTATATATATATATTTATATATATAGAGAGAGAAGGGACTGTGGCCATGGGAAGGGTGGGTGTAGTATGTATATATATATATATTTATATAGAGAGAGAGGGGGCCGCGGCCATGGAAATGAGGTGGGTGCAATATGCATATATATAGAGAGAGAGTGCCATAGCTATAGGGGTTGATGGCTGAGGCCATGGAAGGAGGTGGGCTTTATAATATATATATATATACATATATAAAGAGAGAGAGAGAGAGAATGAGAGCCACAGCTCCCAAGAGGAAGGTGATGGTCATGAGTAGGAGGAGTGATGGTTGTAGCCATGGAAGAGGGGTGGCCCTGTGTTGTTATAATTAAATGCAAGAATATAATAACAACAATAAAAATAATATCAAATTATTTTAAATCACACAAAATATTAATAATATTATATATATGAATTTATTATGTCACGCACTTTAAACGGTGCATGATATCACGCACAAACGGATGTAAATGACAAGGACTAAAAAAATATATTTTTAATTGTTTAAAGACTGAATCTTAAGCTTTTTTAAGTGAGGGACTCAATGTCATATTTTGTAATAATTCAAGGACTTTAAGATGTATTAAACCTTGTTTATATTATATTTAAATTATTTTTTATATTAAAAATTATATTTATATATTTTTATATTTTTTAAATTTATACTTTATTTTATTTTTTATTTTTTAAAAAAATATTATTTTTTACTTTTATTTCGTAAACGTTTTCGTTTTCATTTTTATGCAACTGAGTTGCCATCTAAAAGAGATTGACAACTAAAACTTGATCTGGGCCGATCCAATGGCCCAAATTCGTCGGTACCGGTACAACGTTTGTACCCGTAGAAGCTGCCCAACAGTGGAGACTGGAGAGTTGCCTCTCCTACAAAAAAAAAAAAAAAAAAAAAAATCACTGCAACAAAATTCAATTCTCTCTCTCTCTCTCTCTCTCGTCCAAACGCCGGAAGGAAATTCAAATCTCCCAGACGAGACGAGTCCTCACAATGCAAAGACTGCTTTCTCTCAAACTGGGCTCTAATTTCCTCAGAAATCAATGCTACAAAACCCCACGTTTCTCTTCATTTTCCTCCTCCGAAACGTTGCTTTTTGTCCCCAAACCTAACCCAAATCCTCTCCAGCATCGCCGTTTCTTCTCCCTCATCACCACCGCTTCTTCGCATTCACGGCGGCCATTGTACGGTTTTACAGAGAGGATTTCTGGCTTTTCCGTAAACCCAGTGCTTCTCAAGCAGTTCTTTCGGCGGCGGTATACCCTTGTGAGCAAAGGGTGCTCTGATTCCGGAGTTCGGTTTTTTAGATCACGTTTCCAGTTCAGCCCATCGTTTGGGTCTCAACGCCGTGGCTGGTAATGTATTTTATTGGCTTCTCAGAATTTGAGGTCTGTTTTGGTGAAGGATTGTGGAATGGATTTTTTGGTAAGCTATGTTTCCTGCCAGCCAAACATAAAACGAAAGGGTGGTTTCTTGTTTTGTCCGATTTATCATCTGGGTCACTGAAAACTCTAGAATAACTTTCGGGAATTTGGGTTATTTACAGTAGAATGTGAAGAACTCTTGTGCGTTTGTGGAGTTTGATCACTAACTTTATCAGCAACCAGACAGAACAAGAGTTTCTTCATATTGTTGAAAATTGAAATTATCACCTGGCTCACTGAACATCAACAATAACTTTCTATCGGCTTCTTTCATTCTTTTACCTGAATTTGGGTGATTTTCTGGCAGAGTGTGAAGAACAGTTTTAATCAATTTAAAATAGGGCTTCGTTTTTGATTCTTTTTGGGTTGATTTGAATGGTAGAATGAAATTGGGGCTGCGCTAGAAAATGTGGACCGCTATGATTTTCCATTTAAGTGTTCACGCCATCGCTATCTGGTTGGCCTTTCTCTCTAGCATTAACGCTATAAACTTATTAATGGATCAAATAGCTTCCATTTTAGACCATTAATCTTTTTGTACTTTTATTTTATTTGTTAAATAAAGATCGGCTCACCATCCAATGAATTAGATTTTAGTGTTTCATAGAATCCCCGTGTTCCAGTTGGACAATAACTGCCCCCCTAAACCCTCATTCCTTCATGTACAAGTACATGTAATGCCATTGTGCTTTTATGTTTTCTGTTTCTGATATAAATTAATTTATATATGATCTTTCAGTTGTTTATTAAAGGGAAATCCTTTAATGGTGTAAATTTGGTTAACATTGAAGAGTTAAATAGGAGCTGCATTCTTTTTTGTCCTTTGAAAGTGGTATCACATTTATTCAAATAAATCATGATGCCACAGGATGATATTACCAGTGATATTTAACTGCTTAACATCACCAAGTTGTTTATCTCTTAGCTGTCACACTTTAGGCTGCTTTTCATGTCATGCAACCTCGAAGCTTGGAATGCATTTCCTTAAATAATTGTCTTAGAAGTATGGAGAGATTCCTTGAAACTATAAATATCATCAAACAATAAACCTAAAAAAGAAAAAAAGAAAAGAAAATAGAGCATTGATTGTATTTTCAGTTCTAAGATTACTGTGCTATGGCTATTCTTTGGAGCTTTTCATTTAGGCATGCCTTCGTTGAAAATAAAACTGTCAATTGTTTAGTGAAAGGAAGCATACATCATTCTTTATAAATGAAAGCTCAACCTTTGGAAATGTTGGTGTTATGACTCAGTCTTGTAAGTGTTTTTACTTAAGTGCCAATATAACATAATGTTGAGACTCGACAATAAAACCTTAGGGTTTTACTTTATCAATCACAGACTATCGATGGACTGAATAGGAAGCATTCATACACAGAGCTGAAAACAAAATAAAATAGAAAAACGAAATGAAAGGAGGCACAAGAGTTTTACCATGGTTCACCTCAAACCGAGGCTACGTCCACGTTGAGCTCGAGAGAGAAGAGCTCACTGCACTATGAGATGAATAACTAGATTACACCCTCATAAGTCCTCGCAAACAAAACCCTCAATACAACCAATGGTTCGAAGAAAACAAAACTGCCAATGAATCACTTAATATAGATTAAAGGCAACCCTATTGAACCATGAAAACTATACAAACATTTACAGAAAAGAAATCGGGAGCAAACCAGAAAGAAACCCTAGCCAAAGGCGAGAGCATTCAACCCAAAAGAACAACCCGAACACTTTTCTGATTTTCCTTCGCTTCTTTTGTATGTTCCAGTCTTTTTTTTTTACGGTTCACATCTCGAGGCATGATTAAAAGCGATGAAGAGCGGCTGAGATTACGCCTCATAAAGTGTAGATGGATGGATCAGATCACATCGTGCAAGCACGATTTATAATCCCAACAGAAAACGGCAGAGGAGCAGGAGAGCAGGAGATGATCGGGCAAAGGCGAGAGGGCATAATCAAGCGCCAGCTGAAGAGAGCTGATGGTTGCCACGTGCAGCCATCCAGCGGTTGCCAAATGGCAACACGCGGTTGCTGCACGTGTCCTTCCAATTAGCTAAGGACAACGACGCCGTTTGGAGCTTCACAGCCAACGCATAAAGTGCAGCTCTAGTGCTTTTTCTTGTCAAAGCAAAGTGCAAATGAGAAAGTGCTAAAAACGCATGCTTTTTTGTTAACCGTAAGGCACTCTTTTTTTGTTTGTTTTTGATTTTTTATTCCTTTTTTCAGTAAGGAAATCATTATTACTCTGTACCTTAATGCATCAAAACACCAAACTATTTTTATAAATATCTTGAAGTGTTATAAAAGAGAATGATTTAGCAACTTTCATTAATTAAAAAAGGAGAACAAGCCCTAGCAGGACCTAATTCTATTTTATTAATTAAATAGAGTAACATCAGAGAGAGAATGGTTCAAATTTACAAAAATGACCCCTGTAATGGTCTCTCACACGTCCTCAAACACCTAGTTAAATTTTCCACCTCAACCAGCAATGCATAGTCCATTGTGGTGGTTTTTTCATCCCATTCTTTGATTACCCAAACCTCATTAAAATTTCTTACTAGTTAGCATTTAAGAACATCTACATATTTAGTTGTAACATGCCAAAAATTAGTATAAAGATAGATCCATTCATTATGGCCTCAAATACTAGTCTTAGAGTTGCCCCCAATGCAGTCCTACACACCTTTGGGATTTTCAACTTGAGGGGACCTAACTTTGGTCTAATATTCAATCCACCAAACAAGCAAAATACACAAATTTTGGTATTTTTGAATCTCCTTACTTCAAACTATAGCATATCAAAATTGGGACTCAACCAACACCCAACCTGCTGACTTTAGGTATTAGGCTGGCTTCCAACTTCCTCTAGGCTCAGTCGATTTTAGGTATGTTGTTTTATTTAGGATCCCCATAACCTTCTTGGGTTGGTAATTTAGCCCATTTGGTAATCTACCTACAATCCACCAAAAATGCCTTTTAAAGATAATTTTACTTTCTACACAATAGGGGCTACAACATATTAAGATTTGACACCAAACCTCATTCATGAAGGTCACCAAATTAGTCTCCAAAATGAACGTCAAGATAAATGCTAAAACTTTGCCAACTAGCTTAAACAATTGATCGTACAGTTGATTTTTCTATCGATTATCTATTTTCAATGTTCAACCTCACTCACACTTGACTTTTCACTCAATAGTTGACTATACCCACTATTATGGACAGTCGATTCCACATTTGGCTCTTGCTTGATTGTTACCTGTCTAGCCTTTCTTGGTTTCCATAGCCAACTACAAAGTTGGCTCTTAATTGATTGCTAGCTTTGCCTATGCGTAGTTTTCCCCAAAGTCTACTTTCACTTCGCTGTTCACTCATTTGTCCTTAAATAATCTCAATCACATCTGTGCTTGCTTGATCAAATTCAAATTGCTCACATTAACAATTCACTATGGTATACCCCCAGGGGCAAAATTGTAGAAATGGAAAGGAGCCAATTCCCTTGATTAGTGGTAATCAACTCCAATCTCCTGAGTAATGCCCCAAATCCCTTCCTTTGATTGATTGATTGATTTTACTGTAGGAATATTTTGTATATTCTATGAATCATTTCCTAATATGCTGTATCCTTCCTCTATAAGAAGAGAGGAATGATTGTCTCCCAATTACAATAAAATAGATTTTCTTCTCCATATCTATTCCTTCACCTTCTATATGGTATCAAAGCGAGGAAGGATTTGTAGCCCATACATTGTTAAACCCTAGGCAGTCACTATCGAATCCTAGGTCGCCGTTGTTCTGGCCAATACCCAACCCTAGATTGTTGCTGTTCAACTTTGGGCAATCCCTGGGATTGTCAAACCTTAGGCTGCTAGCCACCATCGCAGTCATCGAATGGTCTTTGCAAAACCCTTTGTCCTTGTCGCTAGCCACCAACGTGGCACCGAATAACCTTTGCAACTTTTTTGTCACGTGATGTTAAATGACCTCCGCGAACCCTTCATTGCTGCCAACCGCTAACGCGTCGTCGGAAGGGGTTCGCAATACATCATCGCCGGTATCAAACTGTAGCATCTCTTTGTGACATTGCTACCAAACTAGAGCATCCCTTTGTGACATTGCTACTCTATTCTTTACCGGCACTTGTAAGATGCCACCATGTTTGCAAAGCCCTCTACTGACGCTAATGTCGGTGGATGGAATATACTTGGTCAGCAAAAGGTGGAAGGGAAACCCCGTGTTTGGCGTGACTACTGCAACAAACCTACCACACTAGGAAACTTGCTGGTTGGTCAATGGAAAACCAATTGAGACAGAAACGACCACAACCTACTGTCAATTAAACTAAAGTTGGACCCTTTAGCAAGGAGTAGCTCGACCAACTCCTAAAACTGCTAAGAGTCTAATTCGTTACCTGGTACACCCAATTGTTAATTAGCCCGAAATCCCTTTAGCCCTATCTAGTTCTTTAAAATTTGCTCTCTGGATCATTGATTCAAGGGTATCTGATCATATGATTGGTTTATCAAATCTATTTGATTTGTACATTCCTTGTTCTAGTAGTGAAAAATTAAGAATAGTCAATGGTAGTCTTTCACCTATTGCAGGTAAAGGTCTCATTAAACTCTCTGATAATATTAATCTTAAATCTGTACTTCATGTTCCTAAGTTTGCCTGTAATCTTTTGCTTGTTAGTAAACTCTCAAAAGACTCTAACTGCCGTGTTACCTTCTTTGATTCTTATTGTACATTTCAGGACTAGAACTCGGAGAAGACTGACAGTGCTAGAGAGATAAATCGACTCTACTATTTGAATGAGGATGTCTTCAGTAATAAAAAAGCTCACAGATTAAGTGGTACTAGTTCAATTTTTGTTTTTAATCAAATAATGCAATGGCATCTTAGGCTAGGCCATCCTAGCTTTCCTTATTTAAAACATTTGTTTTCTAAGTTGTTTAAAGGAGTGGATCTTTCTATGTTTTAATGTGAAAGTTGTCATTTGTCTAAAGATCATCGTGCTAAGTTTATTTCAAAACCCTACAACCTTTCAAAACCATTTTATTTGATTCATAGTGATATTTGAGAACTCTCAAAGGTTACCACTATATCTGGCAAAAAATGGTCTATAACTTTTATTGATAATCACACTAGACTATATTGGGTTTACTTGGCAAGAAATCCGACATGGCTAGAATTTTCAAAAATTTATTTTCCATGATTAAAGCCCAAGTTAGCACAAAAATTTGTATTCTTCCGTATGATTATGGGATATAGTATTTTAGTGAATGTTTGGGGGTATTTTTGAAAGAAAAAGGAATCCTACATTAATCCACATGTTGTGAAACTCCCTAACAAAATGGCATTGTTGAACACTAAAATAGACATTTATTTGAGATAGCTAGGGCTATTATCTCATCAATAGAATGCCAACTCGTGTCTTAAACTTTGGAACTCCTTTGCACTCCTTTAAAACTTTTCTCCCCATGTGCCGTAATATTCTGAGTTACCCTGAAAGTTTTACATTCCACACATATTTCACTCCAAATTGGATCCACTAGCTAAAAAGTGTGTTTTTGTTGGGTATGCTCCAAATAAAGAAGGGTACAATGCTTTAACCCTATGATAAAGAAAACTCATATAAGCATGGATCTGTCTTTCATAGAGAATCAATCCCATTTTCCCAAAAATCATCTTCAGGGGAGAGTCATGTAGAAGAAGATAATTTTTTGAAAAATAATGTAGAAGAAGATACCTTTTTGAAAATCCATGAACCCCTTCCAACCAGGATTGACACTCTGCTCCACTCTAATAAACAATCCAACGAAACGAGTGTTCAAAAAAGTAAAGATCAGGATGTGTTTAGTTCAAAAGTGCCAAGCATGATGGAGTTGGAACCAGCGGAGAATTACCACAAATGAATCAAAGCAATCCTAAACCAGAGCTTCAATTTTATACCAAAAGACAAACTTAGAAAAATACCATTGATCTGTATATCCCTCCAACAACTGAATGTCGGCATTTCCAAATGATGGTCTTCCTTCCTCTCAGGATAACTCTAAACTTGCTCCTTTAAATTCTTCCTCATTTGATTTGTTTGATCTTGATGTCCCCTTTGTCACTAGAAAAATAGTAAGATCTTGTACCAAACATCCTATTGCCAAATACTTGTCATACCAGAAACTATCCATTAACCACAAAGCATTCCTTTCAAATATTTCTAACTTGTATGTTTTAAGAACTCTTTAGGATGCCCTAGGTGATTAGGATTGGAAGTTAGTGGTAAAGGAGGAGGTGAATGCTCTTGAAAGGAATGAGATTCGGGAGATTATGGAGTTACTGAGAGGCAAGACAACTATAGGTTGCAAGTGGGTCTTCCCTATAAAATGTAAGGTAGATGGGAGTGTAGAGAGGTACAAGGTGAGATTTGTTGCCATTGCCAAGAGGTTCACCCAAACTTATGGCATTGACTATCAAGAGATCTTCGCTCCGATAGCAAAGATATACTCTATTTGAGTACTCCTCTCTCAAGCAGTGAATTTCAATTGTGCCTTTACACCAACTTAATGTAAAGAATTCCTTATGTAAAGAATTCCTTTCTGAATGACGATTTGGATGAAGAAGTGTTCATGAACCTTCCACCTAGATTTGAGAAGAACCTCTGTACCAGTAACGTGTGCAGATTAATAAAATCCTTGTATGGTCTGAAACAGTTACAAAGAGCATAGTTTGAAAGGTTTGGAAAGGCGGTGGAGAGCTATGGTTACATTCAAAGTCAAGTTGACCACACAATGTTCTTTAAATACTCTAGAGACGATAAAAGGGTAATTTTGATTGTATATGTGGATGATATAATAATGACTGGTGATGATAGTGCAAAAATTGGAGAGCTTAAGAGAAAGCTAGCACATGAGTTTGAGATCAAGGATTTGGGAGCCTTGAAGTACTTCCTTGGGATGGAATTTGCAAGATCAAAGGAGAGAATCTTTATCAATAAATGTAAGTGTTGAGTTATATGGTTATAGTCTAGGGTTAATTCTATGATAGAGCCCATGGCCCATTGTTTTTGTATATATATAGGTGTATATTCTATGAATTTAATTAAGTGGTTTATACATATTAAAAGCTAGGTTTATTTCCTAAGCTTCACATGGTCTCAGAGCCAAAATACAAACCCTAGCAGCCACCATACAAACCCTAGCCGCCGTCGCCGCCGCCGCCCACATCACTGATGAACACCGTCGGTCGCGTCGCCACTGACCGTCGCAGCCTACTATGCCATCGTTGTCGCCACCCACTGCGTTTCTACCGCGTGCGCTATTGGTCAGCTGCGGGTCTTCACCGTCCGGCCACCGATCACGCACACCACCACCGCCGTTGCGTTCGCCGGCCTCCGATCTATTGACCTCCAGAGGATCGTCGTTGTTGCCGCTGCCACGTGCCACCTCTCTCGCACTGTTCACAGAGATGTTTTTGCTCCGATCTCTCTCACCAGTGCTCCGATCGCAACGCCGTCTTCACCATTGGACTCACCTTCTTTAATCCATCCCAGCCCCGGTGGTTTCGTCGCTATCTGCTGCCATCCACGGCCGCTGGTCATCGGCATCTGCCATTTGCCGTCGCTCCAGCGCACCTGTTCTCTGTGCTAGATCATCCAGCCTTTATTTTTTGGTTTATTTAACCCTTTTGTTTCAGATCTGTTGATCTTGTAGGGCTCCCTTTTATCCATGGCTGGTACTAGTAAATCTCGCTCATTTTCTAGTATTTTGTCTCCCTTTCCAGCTATTGCTACTGAGAAGTTGATGGGTAGTTCCAATTATATCTCTTGGTCCAAGGCGGTTGAACTATAGTGTATGGGTCAAGGCTTACAAGATTATCTAACTACCAAGGCCGAGAATGTGACCACAAACAAATCTGAGTGGCAAAGAGCTGATGCTCTGTTGTGCAGTCTCCTGTGGCAGCCAATTGATCCCTCTCTTCATTCGATTTATACTTACTATACCACGTACTATGAATTGTGGGCTCAGGCCAAGGCATTATACACTAATGACATTCAACGCCTATATTCAGTGGTGTCTAATCTGCTTAGTTTACGACAACAGGGTTTGACTCTTCCTGATTTTCTTGGTCGGATGGCCTCTATTAAAGCTGAATTTAACTCCTTGTTACCTGTTGGTAAGAATACTGCAGAGGATCTAGCTCAACGGGATAAATTCTTCATGGTGTGTACTCTTGCTGCCATTGGTCCTGAGCTTGCTCCTGTTCGTGATCAGATTCTTGCTAGTCCTATTGTACCTACTATGGATGAAGTGTATTCTCGTCTTCTTCGGGTTTCATTTGTTCCTACGGTGCCTCTTTCTTCTGCAGGTGATCATTCAGTCATGACTTCTCAGGTTCAGAGTAGTGGCGAACAGGGAGGAGATCATGGTAATCGGGGCAAACGCCCCAAGTGTAACTATTGTCACAAGTGGGGGGATACTAAGGAACAGTGTTATAAGTTGCATGGCCGCCCTCCTCGTGTTAATGTTGTTCATGCTGATGGTTCTCGATCTCAGTCCTTTGATGGTCATCCACCGCAATCTGTCCTTCTCACTGGGGCTGACTATGATGAGTATCTCAAGTATAAGACGTCCCAGCAAACCTCATCCACAGTTGCTTCTGTCGCCCACTCTGGTGATTCCACTGCCTGTCTCGCTCAGTCATCCTCTTTGGGACCATGGGTCTTGGACTCAGGTGCTTTTAACCATATCTCTGGTAATCCCCATTTGTTCTCTCATTTTACTAATTCTATTTCTTTACCTTCTGTAACATTAGCCAATGGGTCCAAAGCGGTTGCTAAAGCTATTGGCACTACCAAACCCTTACCTTCTTTGCCTTTAGATTCTTTCATTTATCTTCCTCATTGTCCCTTTAATCTTGTCTCTGTTAGTAAACTTACGCGTGCCTTAAATTGTTCTATCACCTTTGATGATCATTCTGTTACTATCCAGGATCGCGGTACGGGACAGATGATTGGCATCAGATGTGAGTCGTAGGGTCTCTATCATCTCAACCTTCCTGCATCGCCTATTACTTGCTTGATGACTGAGTCTCTTGCTCTTCTCCACAATCGTTTGGGACATCCTAGTTTAGCTAAGTTTCAGAAGATAATCCTCAGTTTATCTAGTTTGTCGTCTTTTCATTGTGAGTCTTGTCAACTTGGAAAACAGTCTCGCACTTCTTTTCCAAAGCGTGTCAATAATCAGGCTGTGCCCCCGTTTGCTTTAGTTCATTCCGATGTCTGGGGTCCTAGTCGTGTCGTGTTTGTTTTGGGTTTTCAATATTTGTAACGTTTATCGACGATTATTCTCGTTGCACATGGTTATATTTAATGAAAAATCGTTCTGAGTTATTCTCAATTTTTGAATCCTTTTGTGTTGAAATCAAAATGCAATTTCATACCTCTGTCCAAGTATTGCGCAGTGACAATGCCCCTGAGTATTTTTCTATTCCCTTTACTACCTTTATGTCTTCTCAAGGGATCTTACATTAGTTGTCTTGTGCATATACACCGCAGCAGAATGGGGTTGCTGAGCGTAAAAACAGACATTTGATTGAAACTGCTCGCACTCTTATTCTACATCATCTTGTCCCTTTTCGCTTTTGGGCTGAAGTTGTCCTTGCTGCTTGCTATCTCATTAACAGGTTGCCCTCATCGGTTCTTCAGCACCAGATTCCTCACTCTCTCTTGTTTCCTGATCAACCATTATATATTCTTCCTCCACGTGTCTTTGGTTGCACCTGTTTTGTCCATAATCTATCTCCCAGTCAAGATAAATTGTCTGCTCGGTCCATTAAGTGCATTTTTCTTGGTTACTCTCGCCTTCAGAAGGGTTATCGGTGTTATTCTCCTGACACTTGCTGCTATTTTCTTTTGGCGGATGTTACCTTCTTTGAATCGTCTCCTTTCTACTCTTCGCCTCATTCCGAGTGTCAACCCATTTCTGAGGCCATCCCTCTTCCCGCAAGTCCTCCTGCTCCTATTCTCCCTGTTCCTTCTTCTACCCCATTGCAGGTTTATCATCGACGTCATCAGCCTCGGTCTCCTCCCGGTGGAGATGTTGTTCCTGCACCTTCTCCCGCATCTCCTACTACTTCAGCGACTCCTGCTGCCTCACATCCTACTCCAGTTGTCACGAACCTAGGGTTCGTGATGGGTTAGAAGAGGAATTGGGGAAGAAACTGAGAAGAAATGAAGGGGGGAGATTGCAGAGAATTTGGAAGAGAAGGAATGGAATAGCGCTGAACGAGAGAGAGAGAGAGAGAGAGAGAGAGAGAGATTCAATATCAATATCAATTTCAGCCTACCCCTTCCTACAGCTGAGGCAATACATATATAGCCTCACTTAACTACCCAACAAAACTCTCTAACCAACTAAGATATAAGACAAAAAGGGAAATAACAGAATAATCAACACCCATGTGCTGTAACCAAATTACAAAGATACCCCCCTAACTATAATTGTAACTCAATTACAGCTTTGCCCCTATAATACCCAAGATCGTGACACCAGTCTCTCCACCTGCCGTGGTCTTACCTTCTGAGGATCTGTTTCCTATTGCCCTTTGGAAAGGTACCCGTTTTTTTCGTAATCCTCACCCCATTTATAATTTTCTTAGCTATCATTGTCTCTCATCTCTTTTTTGTGCTTTTGTGTCTTCCTCATCCTCTGTTTCAGTACCTAAGACTGTTAGTGAGGCACTTTCTGATCCGGCGTGGCGACAAACAATGGTGGATGAGATGACTGCTTTGCATTCTAATGGTACTTAGGATTTGGTTCCTTTACCCCCAGGGAATTCTCTTGTCAGCTGTTGGTGGATCTATACTGTCAAGGTGGGTCCTGATGTGCAGGTTGATCGCCTTAAGGCTCGTTTGGTTGCCAAAAGGTATACTCAGGTTTATGGCCTTGACTATGGTGACACTTTTTCCCCTGTTGCTAAGATATCCTCTGTGCGTTTGTTTCTCTCTATAGCAGCTATGCGCCACTGACCGTTGTATCAACTGGACATTAAGAATGCCTTTTTACATAGTGAGCTTCAAGAGGAGATTTATATGGAGCAACCTCCTGGGTTTGTTGCTCAGGGGGAGTCTAGGCAGGTTTGTAAACTCCGTCGCTCACTATATGGGTTAAAGCAGTCTCCTCGAGCCTGGTTTGGTCGTTTCAGTGCTGTCATTCAAGACTTTGGTATGACTCGTAGTGAGTTTGATCATTTGGTTTTTTATAAACACACATCACAGGGGAGGTGTATATACTTGGTTGTCTATGTGGATGATATTGTTATTATCGGTGATGATCAGGATGGTATTATTCAGTTGAAAAAACATCTTTTCCATCATTTTCAGACTAAGGACTTGGGGTTACTTAAATACTTTCTTGGCATAGAAGTTGCTCAGTCCAGTTTTGGTATTGTTATCTCTCAACAGAAGTATGTGTTAGACATTCTGGAAGAAACTGGAATGCTTGATTGTAAACCTATAGATTCTCCTATGGACCCTAATGTAAAGCTCTTACTAGGATAGGGGGAGCCTCTTGCTAATCCTGGAAGATACCGCAGGCTAGTTGGAAAACTTAATTATCTCACTATCACTTGCCCAGATGTTTCTTTCTCAGTCAGTGTTGTCAGTCAGTTTTTACAGTCTCCTTGTGATAGCCACTGAGATGTGGTAGTCCGGATTCTCAAGTATATTAAGGGAGCTCCAGATAGAGGACTATTGTATGAGGACAGAGGTTATACTCAAATAGTCGGATATTCTGATGTTGATTTGGCAGGTTCTTCTTCTGACAAATGGTCTACTTCTGGATATTATGTTTTGGTTGGAGGAAACCTAGTATTTTAGAAAAGTAAGAAGCAGGAGGTTGTTGCTAGGTCGAGTGCCGAAGCAGAATATCGTGCTATGGCCTTGGCAACGTGTGAATTTATCTGGTTAAAACAATTGCTTCAGGAGCTCAAGTTTGGAGAGATATCACAGTTGAAATTAATTTGCAACAATCAAGTTGCATTACATATTGCTTCCAATCCAGTCTTTCATGAGAGGACCAAACATATCGAGATAGATTGTCACTTCATCCGAGAGAAGATTTTATCTGACTGTATTACCACAGATTTTGTCAATTCCAATGACCAGTTAGCAGATGTTTTCACTAAGTCTCTCAAGGGTCCTCGAATTGAGTATATTTGTAGCAAGCTTGGCGCATATGATATATATGCTCTAGCTTGAGGGGGAGTATTGAGTTATATGGTTATAGTCTAGGGTTAATCCTATGATAGAGCCCATGGCCCATGGCCCATTGTATTTGTATATATATATAGGTGTATAGTCTATGAATTTAATTAAGTGGTTTATACATATTAAAAGCTAGGTTTATTTCCTAAGCTTCACAGTAAGTATGTCTTGAATTTACTTAGTGAGACAAGAATTCTTAGATGCATGGTAGCTGAAACTCCCATGGAACCCAACTTGAAGCTTCAACATGCTGAAGCCAAAGATGTGGTAGATAGGGAGAAATACCAAAGACTTATGGGTAGACTCATCTATTTATCCCACACTTGACCTGATATAGCTTTCATAGTGAGTGTGGTAAGTCAATTTATGCACTTGCCAGGTTCAGAGCACTTTGAAGCTCCCTACAGAATCTTAAGGTACCTAGAAGGGAGCACTTGATGTAAACTACATATGAAGCATTATAGATAGGAGATCTACGTTAAGCTACTGTACCTTCGTGTGAGGTATTCTTGTCACTTGGAGGAGCAAGAAACAAAACGTGGTAGTTAGAAGTAGTGTTGAAGTTGAATTTTGTTTAGTAGCCCTAGGGATTTGTGAGGTTATGTGGATAAAATGGCTACTAGAAGACTTGAAGGTTTCCACTTTCTTATCAGCAAAGGTCTATTGTGACAACAAAGCTGTGATTTCCATTGTCCACAATTCGATTCTCCATGATAGAATGAAGCATGTAGAGGTGGATAAACATTTTATCAAGGAGAAACTTGACAATGGGTAATTTGTATGTCTTACATTCCAACAATTGATCAATTTATTGATGTTCTCACAAAGGGATTATACAAGAGACAATTTGAAAATCAAGTGAGCAAGCTTGCCATGGAAAATATCTTTAAGTTAGCTTAAGGGGGAGTGTAGAAATGGAAAGGAGCCAATTCCCTTGATTAGTGCAAAGCAACTCCAATCTCTTGATTGATGCCCCACATCCCTTCCTTTGATTGGTTGATTTTATTATATGAATATTTTGTAAATCATTTCCTAATATGTTGTATCCTTCCTCTATAAGAAGAGAGGAATGATTGTCTCCCAATTACAGTGAAATAGATTTTCTTCTCCATATTTGTTCCTTCACATTCTATAAAAATATATGGGTCCTTACAATTATTGTTTGGATCTGGGCCATAAGAGTGTTTGAGATTGAGTTTCGATAGAAATGAGATAAGATTTATAACTTGGCGAGGATGTCAAGCCTAGTGTTTAAAAGCGCACTTTAAGTGCAAAGGGCAAAGTGTAGCATGCTTATGGCTTTTTGTGTGTGAAGCTTAGTGACTTTAGCTGAGTGTAATTAAAGCACCCTCAAGTTACGCTTTTACCTGAGCTTTGCAGCACTTTATCAAACAATATGAATGGTTGGTTTTGTTTAAATCTTTGCAATGGTGTGGCTGCTAGTATGTAATCTTTACCCAAAAAAAGATATTATCAAATCTTAAAAAGATCTTAATAAAAAAAGATATGCATTTCTTTTTTTAAGAAGAGTCTGCTATTTACCAAGCAAAATATGTTGAAGAAAACATGTAATTAAGTGTAAATTATTTTTGATTGCTATAAATTAGAGATTGATAATTGGTTTCTGATTGTTGTAAGTTAGGGATTGTCGATTGATTGAGGATTGCCACAAATTAGGTGTTTTTTGATTGGGGATTGTTGCAAATTAGGGTTGATTTTTTTTTTTTAATTGTATGCTTTTTTTTGCTATGATTGTATGACACTTGCAAACAGGTGTAAAATATAAATGCAAAATGATATCTCATCTTTTATTAAATTTGCAGCCATCATTCTTATTGAGTTTTTTTTTTTTTCCCTTATGATTGATTTTTTAATAGTTTATATTTTTTATACTTATAGAACTTTACACTCATTATTTCATTTATATGTGCTTCACTTTGCTTAAGCGTGCGTCTAGGCCTTTTGTGCTTTAAGTGTGCTTTAGTGCTTTTGAAACCACTAGTTAAGGCCTAAAACAAGGGGAAGTTGACATGATTCAATCACACACATAAAGCATGTTGCGGCCTTTGGTATATTTCTTGGCTTCCATAAGCCTAAGAGTTAACTTTATGTAGTACTTCTGGATGAGGGTTTTCAGTGCTACATTTATTGTGGAAGACAATGATGAAATTACAGTGGTTAAACCTACCCAATGTAGCCCTTGTTTTTTGAAAAATTCACTATGTCCGCATAGGGGTTTATCTTCGTACAAGTTAGCACATATGCAAAATGGATCTATTTCATTCTGCAGAATGATGGATATTCATGGTCTAGTGATAGTGGTGGGACTAGTAGGTATTTCCGCAGGCTAATTTTGAGCATTCTGGGTTTACTGAATATAACTATGACAGGCAGAAATACACCTTCTACAGAAGAAGAAACCACATCTTTTCTTGAATACACAAAAGCGTGACAATTTTTAACGTGATATTTATTGGTTTCCACGTACTCTTTTATGTGATATTTATTGGTTTCCACTTACTCTTTTATGAATGTAGTTTTGTCACCTGGAACATTTTAAAGCATTTCAAAATGATTTCATCAGATTTTGGGAATATAGTGCTAAGATATTGATATACCTGTCTTTTGTTGGAATCTTTTTGATGTATGATATTTGTTTATTGTATCCTAGCACTGTACATATATGCACATTTATGTTTGTAATAAACCTAAACTTTTGTTAGTGGTATTCTTGGCCAAAAGTAAGTTAACCAGGGTTAATTATTATTGTGTTGCCAACGAGTATAATATACAGTAAAATTTGACAGAAATTTAGATTAAGAGGATGTTTGGAGTATTGCTGAATTTATAGCTCAGTGAATTTTGCAAACAAACAGTCTGCTACTATATATTGGATCGATGCCTTATATGATATGAATGAGATGCATAATGTGCAATTTCTTAGATATGGCTCTTAGGGTCAAAAGAAAATCATATTTCTTTTTTTTTTTTTTTTTTTGTAAGTGAGAGATTCATAGAATAAAAAACCATTGCTGAATCGGCTACAAACCAAGGCCAAGGCATACCCCGGACCAACCAAAAAAACTAGGGGCAAGAGCACAACAACGATCACCCTCTAGGCCAAAAGAAGAAAAAATAAACTAACATAAGAAAAACATAGGAAGAAGCAAAATAAAAGACATTATGTACAGAAAATAAACAAAAGCCTGGGTGTGATTGAAAGCAACAATCTATCTTGGAAGAACAAGCCTGCTGTGCACGAGTAGGAAAACTGAAAACGAAGCGAGCCCCAATTGGAGAGGCTGCATCGAACACAAGGCACCGGAGGGACTGACGCTGAACAAGAGACTTTAGGATCATAGAAGCCAGCTCCCAACAACAAGCAAGCAGCAACTCAATAGGGAGGGAAAACCTAGTCCCTTGGAAGCCGCCAAACATGACGAAGAGCATAATTCTGAAAATCATATTTCTTTAGGGTGGAGATTCTAATATTGGAGCTTTCAGCAAATAATTTCAAATATGATGTGTTCAAAGAAAATAAAGTTGCAGCTTCTTAGACTGACTTATTTTGCTATATTATCACTTGCAAATTAAAGATCTTCAGATTTGTTTCCAATTTTTTTTTTTTTTTAAAAAAGAGAAGGCCAATCATTTTGTATCCCACACTTTTTCCATAAGTAGTATTTCATTGAAATATGTGTTTAACTTGTAATAAAATGATTATACAGTTTATTGACTGGATTACTAAACATAATAGTTTGGGTTGGGATTGAGTGCAGGTTTTCTTGGTTCAAGCTGAGCTTTACTCCTTTTTGTTATTCTCTCGGATCAATGGTCTAACTTTTCAAATGTGTTTGTGTAAGCCAAAACAATGTTTTCTATTAATCCTGAAAACATATAAATTTCCTAATGCTTTGGTGAAATTTCTCTCATGAAAGCCATAGAGATTTTTACGGAAATCAAAATTCAAGTGCTCTCCCTTTCCGCCACTCCATGTACAAGTCTTATTTCTTGTTGTTCCATAATAAGTCATACAATTAAACTTGGATAGTTAAGCATTTTGGTCAAAAAGGAAAAGGCAATTCTCATATGCTTTTCTCCACTTCTGCCCAATCAAACCAAGCACATAATTAATTTCTTTCTAATTTGTCGCTTCTTTGCTTCTACTACAAGACCTCTTTATTCTTATATGTTTTTTATCCAAAAAAAAAAAAACACAAAGCTGCACCTCCTGCTTTATGCACATGCCTTACAAAGTGTCATGTACCTATGGCTGTGGGGGGGGTTGTACGTTGTATTGGCAGTTACAAACAGGTTGTTCTAGACGATAGCTTTAGTCGTTGTACTTAGATGGCTGTTACATTAAGTTGTACTCCTTTGAATTTGGAAGACTCATTGGCGCCAAAACGTATTGCTGCAATCAGTATATAATAAACTGATCCAGCCTGAATTCAATTCATCGTAGAAACATTTGAGATAAACTCTCCTTTCCTGCTCAAACTCTCTTTTCTCTCTCTCTCACTAGATCTTTCTCTCTCTCATTCTCTGTTCTTCCCTCTCTCCCTGAATTTCTCCCAATTCTCCCTAATTTCCTGCCCTGCTCCTCACCAATTGGTTGAGGATTCTGTGTCAGATTCAAGGATCTGACACAAAGCTTCCTGTTGGCTTAAGTTTTTTTATTTCCACCAAATACATGCTTGTAATGTCACCTTCAGGCTTTATGTCCTATACTGCTTTCTGTTAAGCCCGTGTAATGTGTTGCTATATGCAATAATGACACTTCTGTCAATAGGTACTCATGGTTTCAGAGGCAAACAACTGATAGCGTGGTTTTGGGCTTGATTTTAACTAATGTGGCTGTTTTCATGTTATGGTGGATTGCAGATCATCAATTTATGACAAAGAACTTTACAGTGAGTTGTACAAAATCTTGTTTCTTTGCAGTGCTATTAAACAGATGAGATCATTTTATTTTTGTTATAATTTATTGCTGTTCTCTGATCAGGTCTCAGTAGAGAATTTTAAGAGTGGGCGTGTACACACGATTATAACAGCTGCATTCAGTCATATTGACATTGGGCACCTTATCTCTAACATGATTGGACTTTATTTCTTTGGGATGAATGTATGTTTCACTTTCTCTTTATTCTCTCTTTTTGTTTTAGATTTTTCACTTTTAAATATTATAGACAGGCAATTCACATTTCTAAGCTGATTTATGGGGAAAAATGGCATGCTTTCATGTGAGCAGTCAGTCAGGTCGTTTGTTCATCTAACATTGCTCTCATCATCTTTAATACGTGGATATCATGTTACACTGAAAAAAAAAAAAGAAATTACCTCTCAAGTTGCTTTGCACATTGAATATTTTGCTTTGCTTTAGATGGCTTTTATTTACTTCTCTTTTAAAACTGACATAGGTAAGGGTACTGGAGCGTTTCCAAGAAGACCTTTATAACTGGTGGATATGAAAGGAAAAGAAATAAAAAATCACATTTAATTCTTCATATTTAGGTTGATATATAACAAAATCTATCTAATCTTTATTTAATTAAGTACAAACTTAACTTGGATAGAATATGAACTCTTAACTGCCGTTTATCATTTTCCATTTGTTGTTCATTAAATCTGAAAGGTGTTGGCCAGATTGGAAGGACTTTTGGACCGGAATTTGTGCTAAAGCTGTATTTATCTGGGGCAATAGTTGGCTCAATATTCTATTTGGTGCAACATGCCTTCATTCACCCATCAAAGGTATGGATGTTTCAGATTTACCATGGTGCTTGTAAATCTCAAAGATAATCAAATTTACCATGCTGCCTGTGAAAGTAGATGTAGAAGTTTGTTTTTGGCTTGGTTATGACCCATAGATGCCAGGGTTGCTGCATCCCCCATGGAACCACAAATCTGGACAAATGTCCTGATTTGTGGGTCGTTTTCGACCCAGGTTGCTCTGGGTCATGAACTGGATTGCCATTTTTTGCAATCCAGAGTTTCAAGCAGAAACAAACTGATAATGTTGCAAGAAGAAAACTACACTGCAGCTTAAACAAATAACATCATGAACAAGAAAATTACAGTGATCATCAAAGAGGACTTACCAAAAAGAAATGAGATCATTGCAGAAGACATACCGAAAAGAAAATTATAGTGGTATTTTTGTTTCTTTGTTTACAATTTGGAATGTTTTATTTTTTTATGTTTTTATCACTTGTACTTGTTTTGCACTTGCTATAATATTAGTGTGTTGGATTGGTTTGCACTTTTGTTTGCTATTGAAGGATTGCCAAAGTAACAGATGGTAAAATCAAAAAGCCAAAAAAAAAAGCTTTAAAGCATCAATAAAGAATCAGTTTTTTTAAGAAACATACCACGATTTATAATTTAGTTAATGTAAATTTAATATTGACCTGGATAAATATTCAAAACATACCTCGACCCTAAATAGCATATCCACTAAACCTAACCCCCTTGTATCGTGTATTATGCTATGTTACGTACCTCATTCCCAACCCTAACCTTATACCACGACTCCTAGCACAGTGCAATCATGGAAACCATGTTATGGCCATACAATGGACACAACCTCAATCCTAAATCTTAGATTCGATTCATGATCAACATTAATTTAGTTTTTGTTGGATTAGCTGTCAATTAGCTTTGATTAGTTAATGTTGAGTTATATGGATTATAGTCTAGGATTTATCCTATGATAGAGCCCATGGCCCATGGCCCATTGTATTTGTATATATATATAGGTGTATAGTCTATGGATTTAATTAAGTGGTTTTATATATATTAAAAGCTAGGTTTATTTCCTAAGCTTTACATGGTATCAGAGCCCAAATACAAACCCTAGTTTTTTAATACAAACCCTAGCAGCCACCATACAAACCCTAGCCGCCGCCGCCCACATCACCGACGAACACCGTTGGTCACGTCGCCATCGACCGCCGCAGCCTGCCGTGCCACCGCCGTCGCCAACCGTTGCGTTTCTCTCGCGCGCGCTACTGGTCAACTGTGGGTCTTCATCATTCGGCCACCGATCACGCACAACACCATCGCCGTTGTGTTCGTCGGCCTCTGATCTATTGACCCCCGGAAGATCGTCGCCGTTGCCGCCGCCACGCGTCGCCTATCTCGCACTGTTCACAGAGACGTTTTTTGCTCTGATCTCTTTCACCAGTGCTCCGATCGCAACGCCGTCTTCACCATTGGACTCGCCTCCTTCAGTCCATCCCAGTCCAAGTGGTTTCGTCACCATCCACTGCCATCCGTCGTCGCCGGTCACCGGCATCCGCCATCTGCTGTAGCTCCAGCGCACCTGTTCTTTGTGCTGAGTCATCCAGCCGTTATTTTTGGTTTATTTAACCCTTTGGTTTCAGATCTATTGATCTTGTAGGGCTCCCTTTTATCCAACATGGCTGGTACTAGTAAATCTGGTTCTTTTTCTGGTATTTTGTCTCCCTCTCCAGCTATTGCTACTGAGAAGTTGATGGGTAGTCCCAATTATATCTCTTGGTCCAAGGCGGTTGAACTATGGTGTATGGGTCAAGGCTTACAGGATCATCTAACTACCAAGGCCGAGGATGTGCACACAAACAAACCCGAGTGGCAGCGAGCTGATGCTCTGTTGTGTAGTCTCCTGTGGCAGTCAATTGATCCCTCTCTTCATCCAATCTATACTAACTATACCACGTGTTGTGAATTGTGGGTTCAGGTCAAGGCGTTATACACTAATGACATTCAACGCCTGTATTCAGTGGTGTCTAATCTGCTTAGTTTACGACAACAGGGTTCGACTCTTCCTGATTTTCTTGGTCGGATGGCCTCTATTAAAGCTGAATTTAACTCATTATTACCTGTTGGTAAGACTGCTGCAGAAGATCTAGCTCAGCGAGATAAGTTCTCCATGGTGTGTACTCTTGCTGCCATTGGTCCTGAGTTTGCTCCTGTTCGTGATCAGATTCTTGCTAGTCCTACTGTACCTACTATGGATGAAGTGTATTCTCGTCTTCTTCGGGTTTCATCTGTTCCTACGATGCCTCCCTCTTCTGCAGGTGTTTATTCAGTCATGGCTTCTCAGGTTCAGAGTACTGGCGAACAGGGCGGAGATCGTGGTAATCGGGGCAAACGCCCCAAGTGTAACTATTGTCACAAGTGGGGGGATACTAAGGAACAGTGTTATAAGTTGCATGGCTGCCCTTCTCGTGTTAATGTTGCTCATGCTGATGGTTCTCGATCTGAGTCCTTTGATGGTCATCCACCGCAATCTGTCCTTCTCACTGGGGCTGACTATGATGAGTATCTCAAGTATAAGACGTCCCAGCAAACCTCATCCACAGTTGCTTCTGTTGCCCACTCTGGTGATTCCACTGCCTGTCTCGCTCAGTCTTCCTCTTTGGGACCATGGGTCCTGGACTTAGGTGCTTGAACCATATCTCTGGTAATCCCCATTTGTTCTCTCATTTTTCTAATTCTAGTCCTTTACCTTCTGTAACATTAGCCAATGGATCCAAAGCGGTTGCTAAAGCTATTGGCACTGCCAAACCCTTACCTTCTCTGCCTTTGGATTCTGTCCTTTATCTTCCTCATTGTCCCTTTAATCTTGTCTCTGTTAGTAAACTTACGCGTGCCTTAAATTGTTCTATCACATTTGATGATCATTCTGTTACTATTCAGGATCGCGATACGGGACAGATGATTGGCGTCGGATGTGAGTCGCAGGGTCTCTATCATCTCAACCTTCCTGCATCGCCTATTGCTTGCTCGGTGATTGAGTCTCCAGCTCTTCTCCATAATCGTTTGGGACATCCTAGTTTGGCCAAGTTTCAGAAGATGATCCCCAGTTTATCTAGTTTGTCGTCTTTTCATTGTGAGTCTTGTCAACTTGGAAAACAGTTTCGCACTTCTTTTCCAAAGCGTGTCAATAATCGGGCTGTGTCCCCATTTGCTTTAGTTCATTCCGATGTTTGGGGTCCTAGTCGTGTCGTGTCTGTTTTGGGTTTTCAATATTTTGTAACGTTTATCGACGATTATTCTCGTTGCACATGGTTATATTTAATGAAAAATCGTTCTGAGTTATTCTCAATCTTTGAATCCTTTTGTGCTGAAATCAAAACTCAATTTCATACCTCTGTTCAAGTATTGCGCAGTGACAATGCCCCTGAGTATTTTTCTGTTCCCTTTACTACCTTTATGTCTTCTCAGGGGATCTTGCATCAGTCATCTTGTGCATATACACCACAGCAGAATGGAGTTGCTGAGCGTAAAAACAGACATTTGATTGAAACTGCTCGCACTCTTATTCTACATCATCATGTCCCCTTTCGCTTTTGGGCTGAAGCTGTCCTTGCTGCTTGCTATCTCATTAACAGGATGACCTCATCGGTTCTTCAGCATCAGATTCCTCACTCTCTCTTGTTTCCTGATCAACCATTATATATTCTTCCTCCACGTTCTTTGGTTGCATCTGTTTTGTCCATAATCTGTCTCCCAGTCATGATAAATTGTCTGCTCGGTCCATCAAGTGCATTTTTCTTGGTTACTCTCGCCTTCAGAAAGGTTATCGGTGTTATTCTCCTGACAGTCGCCGTTATTTTCTTTCGGCAGATGTTACCTTCTTTGAGTTGTCTCTTTTTTACTCTTCGCCTCATTCCGAGTGTCAACCCATTTCTGAGGCCATCCCTCTTCCTGCGAGTCCTCCTGCTCCTATTCTCCCTATTCCTTCATCTACCCCATTGCAGGTTTATCATCGGCGTCATCAGCCTCGGTCTCCTCCCGGTGGAGATGTTGCTCCTACGCCTTCTCCCGCATCTCCTACTACTTCAGCGACTCCTGCTGCCTCACATCCTGCTCCAGTCTCTCCACCTGCCGCGGTCTTGCTTTCTGAGGATCTGCTTCCTATTGCCCTTCGAAAAGGTACTCGTTCTTCTCGCAATTCTCACCCCATTTATAGTTTTCTTAGCTATCACCGTCTCTCGTCTCCTTTTTGTGCTTTTGTGTCTTCCTTATCCTCTGTTTCAGTACCTAGGACTGTTTGTGAGGCACTTTCTAATCCGGGGTGGCGACAAGCAATGGTGGATGAGATGACTACTTTGCATTCCAATGGTACTTGGGATTTGGTTCCTTTACCCCCAGGGAAATGTCTTGTCGGCTGTCGGTGGATCTATACTGTCAAGGTGGGTCCTGATGGGCAGGTTGATCGCCTCAAGGCTCGTTTGGTTGCCAAAGGATATACTCAGGTTTATGGCCTTGACTATGGCGACACTTTTTCCCCTGTTGCTAAGATGTCCTCTGTGCGTTTGTTTCTCTCTATAGCAGCTATGCGCCACTGGCCGTTGTATCAACTAGACATTAAGAATGCCTTCTTACATGGTGAGCTTTAGGAGGAGATTTATATGGAGCAACCTCCTGGGTTTGTTGCTCTGGGGGAGTTTGGGCAGGTTTGTAAACTCCGTCGCTCATTATATGGGTTGAAGCAGTCTCCTCGAGCTTGGTTTGGTCGTTTCAGTGCTGTCATTCAAGACTTTGGTATGACTCGTAGTGAGTCTGATCATTCGGTTTTTTATAAACACACATTATAGGGGAGGTGTATATATTTGGTTGTCTATGTAGATGATATTGTTATTACCGGTGATGATGAGGATGGTATTATTCAGTTGAAGAAACATCTTTTCCATAATTTTCAGACTAAGGACTTGGGGTTACTTAAATACTTTCTTGGCATAGAAGTTGCTCAGTCCAATTCTGGTATTGTTATCTCTCAACGGAAGTATGTGTTAGACATTCTAGAAGAAACTGGGATGCTTGATTGTAAACCTATAGATTCTCCTATGGACCCTAATGTTAAGCTCTTACCAGGACAGGGGGAGCCTCTTGCCGATCCTGGAAGATACCGCAGGCTAGTCGGAAAACTTAATTATCTCACTATCACTTGCCCAGATATTTCTTTCTCAGTCAGTGTTGTCAGTCAGTTTTTACAGTCTCCTTGTGATAGCCACTGGGATGCGGTTGTTCGGATTCTCAGGTATATTAAGGGAGCTCCAGGTAGAGGACTATTGTATGAGGACAAAGGTCATACTCGAGTAGTCGGATATTCTGATGCTGATTGGGCAGGTTCTTCTTCTGATAGACGGTCTACTTCAGGATATTGTGTTCTAGTTGTAGGAAACCTAGTATCTTGGAAAAGTAAGAAGCAGGAGGTTGTTGCTAGGTCAAGTGCCGAAGCAGAATATCGTGCTATGGCCTTGGTAACGTGTGAATTTATCTGGTTAAAACAATTACTTTAGAAGCTCAAGTTTGGGGAGATATCACAGATGAGATTAATTTGCGACAATCAAGCTGCATTACATATTGCTTCCAATCCAGTCTTTCATGAGAGGACCAAACATATCGAGATAGATTGTCACTTCATCCGAGAGAAGATTTTATCTGGTTGTATTACCACAGATTTTGTCAATTCCAATGACCAGTTAGCAGATGTCTTCACTAAGTCTCTCAAGGGTCCTCGAATTGAGTATATTTGTAGCAAACTTGGCACATATGATATATATTCTCCAGCTTGAGGGGGAGTGTTGAGTTATATGGATTATAGTCTAGGATTTATCCTATGATCGAGCCCATGGCCCATGGCCCATTTTATTTGTATATATATATAGGTGTATAGTCTATGGATTTAATTAAGTGGTTTTATACACATTAAAAGCTAGGTTTATTTCCTAAGCTTTACAGTTAACAATTAGGCCTTAATTTTAGGAGTAATTTTAGCCTTAATTCTTGTACATTCCTACTATAAATCTAAATAGAAAGAGGTTAGACCTCATCAAGTTCTCTGATTCAACATGGTATCAAAGCCTATGTAAGAAAATACTTTCCCGCTGTGTTATCCCTCCAACAGTGCCTTTGTTCTCTTTCTCATTGTGCTATCCCTCTGGCGATGTCTTTCTTCTGAACAATTAGAGATGGCAAAATGGGCCCGGCCTGACAGGCTGGCCCGTTGGGGGCCGGCCCGGCACCGGGTTAGGGCCAGCATTTTGCTGGCCCATTTAAGGCCGGGCCGATTTGGCCCGGCCCGCTTGGCCTGCCAATCGGCCACACAACCCCCCCCTCAGCCTCACCTCTCGCCCTCACCCTCTGTCTCGCCCTCGCCCTCACCCTCGTCTCGCTCTCGCCCTCACCTCGCCCGCGCCCCTCGCTCGCCCTCTGTCTTGTCGTCGCCCTCGCCGTCGCCCTCACCCCTCGCTCTCGCCCTCGCTCACCGCCCTCACCCTCGCTCGCCGCCCTCGCCCTCGCCCGCGCCCGCGCCCCTCGCTCTCGCCCTCGCTCGCCCTCACCCTCGCCCTTGTCTGCGCCCCTCGCCCTTGTCTGCGCCCCTCGCCCTCGCCCTCGCCCGCGCCCCTCGCTCTCGCCCTCTGTCTCGCCCTCACCCTCACCCTCGCCCTCGCCCTCGCCCTCACCCTCGCTCGCAGCCCTCGCCCCTCAATGCTGGCCCGTTTTAAGCGGGCCGATTTGGCCCAGCCCGCGGGCCACTTGGTGGCGGGCCGGGCCGGCCCGTTTGCCATCTCTATCAACAATTGCTGCTCCGATGTCAGCAACGTCCGCGAAATCGCCGCTGCCTGTTTACAAATCGAATGTCGCCTCGCTAAGATTTGCCACTCCAGTCGTCGCCTCTGCCACTTCCAATCATCGGCCGACCCAAAGCGGCTCAGATCTACTACTTCTAACTACCGATCTATAGATCTGTGCATGTCGCTGTTGTTGTCGCCGCCCAACATCGCTGCTTCCTTCGCATGTCGCCCATATCTGGCCAAATTCGGCTGCTGCTACTCTCTTCCTCACGTTCGACGGCTGTTGCCGTCGCTTCCGACGACAACCTTCCAGATCGCAGCCTTGCCTCTGCCTCTTCAGGTTATAGCTTCTTCCAGATCGCAACCTCCTCACCTTTCGCCTCTCTAATTTCTCGTGCCATAGTCGCTTCCGCCAACTCACCTAGATTTAACCACTTCCTCGTTGCCCTCTTTCTTTAGATTTGCCATACAGTTGCAATTTTTCAATCTAGTTTGCCTTTTAATTGGTTTCTAAGCTTAAAACCTAGATCTCAAACCAGATCTAGTTTGACTTGACTTTCCAAGCACAATCCATTTCATATTTGTTTAGCCTAGATTTGACCCATCAAATTGGTCCAAATCGACCTAAACCAGATCCACTCCATGTTTGACAGATCTTCCATTAAAAACACTTCAAAAGTGACTTCCATCCAAAATATGGAGTCCTTCCGACATATCTGCCATTAAAGACGCTTCAAAACTGTCTTCCATCCAAATTATGGAAAGTCCAGCATCTTCAGTCACCTCCTCGGTCTAAATCTACTGGTTTCTCTTTGCCTTTTTCTTCTTTACCTATCATTACTTCTAAAAAACTGGTTGGAAGTACCAATTATATGTCTTGGGCTGCCTCTGTTGAGTTATGATTTATGTTTCAAGGAATGGAAGACCACCTAAGTACGAAAGCTGATGCAATTCCCACTGTTGAGAGAGCAACGTGGAAGAAAATCGACACTCTTCTTTGCAATATGCTATGGGAGACCATTGATCCCAAACTATATGTTATTTACAGGCATACAAGACTTGTGTTCAGATATGGACAAAGGCCAAATCTCTTTATACAAATGATATCCAACGTCTCTGTTGTTTTCACTATTGTTTATTTGAAGCAACAAGATATGGATCTGTCTGAATTCTTTGGCTGCCTAGAATCCTTGAAGGAAGAGTTCAACTCTCTGTTATCAGTTGGTAATACTGTGGAAGAACAGTTGCAACAACGAGATAAATTCTTTATGGTTTTGGCATTAATTGCCATTCGATTTGACCTTGCTTCGGTCCGGGATCAAATATTATCTATTCCCACTGTCCGATGCTAGAAGATGCCTTTGCTAGACTTCTTTGGGTTTCTTCCTCGTCTTCAGTCATCGATGGTTCTTAGGTTGATTCCTTTTCTTGGCATCACAAACCTTTGACAGAGGAGAGCGAAGGAATAACGAGGCGGTAACTCACAAGAAGGTAATCGTCCTAAATGCAACTATTGCCATAGGTGGGGCCATCTTTGGGAACGATGCCACAAACTACATGGTCGACCACCACGTACTGCTAATGTAGCTCAGTCTGTCGCAGCCAATTCCTCAACAGAAACATTTGAGAATCATTCCTCTCCGTCTCTTGTTTTGACTAGAAGTGATTATGAGGATTACCTTCAGTATTAGGCTTTTAAACACACTGTATCGTCATCCACTGCTTCTGTGGTGCATACTAGTAATTCTATTGCTTGTTTTACTCGTAGGGGTGTTCGCGGTGCGGTTTGACTGGTCTGAATCATTTTCAGCACGCCAAACCGCTAGTGCGGTTTTTCAACCAAACCAGATCGCGGTCTGGTTTGGGTTTGGCCAAACCGTGGTTTGAAATGCTACTTAAAATCACTAAAAATAATATTTAAAAATGGTAAATAAAGACACAAATATTGGTAAATAAAGACAATTAAATGTAAATAAATAGGAGCAAAAAATAAAAACAAAATAGTATAAAGAATAAATAGGATAGGGTTGCCAATTATTAGATTTTTATAATAATAATTTTTTTATAATTTTTTTTATTATTTTCTTGGGCGGTTCGATTTAAAACCGAACTGCCAACTATCCAAACCACAAACTGCGTGGTTTGGACAGAATCCAAACCGTTTTCGATCGCCAAAAAAAAAAATCGATCGGTTCGGTTTGACCGATTTCTGCGGTGCACCAGTTTTTTTGAACACCCCTAGTTACTCGGTTTACCACTCTTGGACCATGGGTTCTCGATTCTGGTGCAACTTGTCATCTCTTTGATAACCAAAGTCTCTTTTGCTATCTCTCTACTTCTTCTTGTTTGCCAATTGTTACTCTTGCCAATGGTTCCAAAACATCTGCTACAGGCATTGGTCAAGCACGACTGCTCCCTTCGTTACTTTTAGATTTTGTTCTATATGTTCCTGAAAGCCCCTTTAATCTCGCTTTTGTTTGTAAATTGACATGTATTCTTCATTGTTCCATAATCTTTTTTGTTGATTCTGTTGTCGTGCAGGACTTGGGTACGGGACAGATGAATGGCGTCGAGCTTGATTGCAGGGACTTTATTATCTTGACAAGCCATCTTCACCAGCAGCCTGCATTTCTACTGAATCTTCAACTCTTCTTCATAATCAGTTGGGACATCTAAGTCTATCTAAATTACAAAAGATGGTCCCACGTCTTTCCACTATTTCCACTTTAAATTGTGAGTCGTGTTAGTTTGGAAAACAGTCTCGTACTTCATTTCCAAAGCGTGTTAATAATCAAGCTATGTCCCCTTTTGAATTTGTTCATAGTGATGTTTAGGGTCCTTGTCGTTTTTCCTTTGTTTTAGGTTTTCGGTACTTTGTCACTTTCATCGACAATTACTCTCGATGTACTTGGGTGTTCTTACTAAAAAGCCGTTCAGAGTTATTTACTATTTTTAAGAACTTTTGTGTTGAAATTCAAACTCAATTTAATGTTTCTATCTGTGCCTTCCGCAGTGACAATGCTAGAGAATATTTCTCCGCTCTTTTTACTACTTTCATGGCTTCTAAGGGTATTTTTCATCAATCCTCCTGTTCCTAAACACCCTAGTAGAATGGAGTTGCTGAGTGTAAAAAACATCATTTGATTGAAACCGCTCGCACTCTTTTACTACATAGTCATGCTCCTTTCCATTTTGGGGTTGATGCTGTTCTCATTGCATGTTATCTCATTAATTGGATGCCTTCCTCTGTCTTACAGCATGAGGTCCCTCACTCCATCCTTTTCCCTGCTTAAAGTCTTTGTCTTCTTCTACTTTGTGTTTTTGGGTGCACTTGTTTTGTTCATGACATGACCCTTGGCCGTCCCAAACTTTTAGCCAAGACTATCAAGTGCATTTTCCTTGGTTACTCACAACTTCAAAAAGGCTATCGGTGTTACCCTCCTGATCAACAATGTTATTTCATCTCTGTTGATGTTACATTTTTTTGAGGCATCTCCTTTCTTTCCTCCTTTGTCAAAAGTCGCTCAATTTCTAAGGTTCTTCTCACTCCTTATCTTTGTTCTCCCTCATTCGATACCGCTTCTACTGTCCGTGAACATCTCTTTCAGGTTTATCATTGCCATCCACATCCTCCTACGGCTGCTAACAAAGAACTTGTTAACTCACCTTGTGCTTTGGCATCTTCACTTATGTCGGACCAACCAATTGCTTTTGAGCCAGATATTGATCCTTTTCCTGAACCCATTGCCATTTGAAAAGATGTATGCTCTACTCGCGACCCTCACCCCATATACACTTTCCTTAGCTATCATCGCTTGGTTTCACCCTATTATGCTTTTGTGTCCACTTTATCTTCTATTGCTATTCCTAAAACTACAAGTGAGGCACTTTTAAATCCAGGTGGCTCCAGGCCATGGTTGATGAGATGAATGCTCTACATTCTAATGGCACTTGGGAATTGGTTTCTCTTCCTCCTGGTAAATCTATTGTTGGCTATCGTTGGGTTTATACTGTGAAGGTTGGTCTTGATGGGAAGGTTGATTGCCTTAAGGCACGCTTGGTTGCCAAAGGCTACACTTAGATTTTTGCATTGGATTATGGTGACACTTTTTCTCCGATAGCTAAGATTGCCTTCGTGCACTTGTTTTTATCCATTGTTGTGGTGCATTATTAACCTCTCTATCAGCTAGATATTAAGAATGTTTTTCTTCATGGTGATTTTCAAAAGGAAGTTTATATGGAGCAAGCGTCTAGCTTTGTTGCTCAGTGGGAGTTTGGATTAGTATGCAAACTTCGTCGCTCTCTTTATGGGCTGGAACAATCTCCGCGAGTTTGGTTTGAACGATTGAACATAGTTCTTCAAGAATTTGGTATGATTCACAGTAAGGCCAACCACTCTGTTTTTTATCACCACTCTTCTGATGATTAATATATTTATCTAGTGGTTTATGTGGATGATATTGTTATCATTGAAAGTGATCATGATGGTATTCTTCAACTAAAGGCACATCTCTACAACCGTTTTTAGACTAAAGATTTGGATAACTTGAAATATTTTCTTGGCATTGAAGTAGTCCAGTCCACAAGTGGCATAGTTATTTCTCAAAGGAAATATGCCTTAGACATTCTTGAGGAGGCTAGCATGCTTGATTGTAGACCAGTTGATATTTTCATGGACTCGAATATCAAACTCTTATCAGGACAAGGGGAGCTATTATCTAACCTTGGTAGATATCGTAGACTTGTCGGAAAGCTAAACTACCTCACTATTACTTGACCAAACATCTCTTTTGTTGTGAGTGTGGTTCGTTAATTTCTGCAGTCCCCATGTGATAGTCATTGGGATGCTTCCATTCGCATTCTTAGATATATCAAAGGCACAGTAGGACAGAGATTGTTATATGAAGATAAAGGTCATACCCAGGTGATTGGGTATTCTGATGCTGATTGGACAGGATTTTCAAATAGACGCTCTACTTTCGAGTACTATGTTCTAATTGATGGCAACTTGGTATCTTGGAAGAGTAAGAAGCAAGATGTGGTTGTTCAGTCTAATGCTGAAACAGAATATCGTGTTATGGCCTTGGCAACATGTGAACTTATATGGCTGAAACAATTGCTTCAAGGATTAAAATATGGCGGTGACACAAATGAAATTAATTTGCGATAATCAAGCCGCCTTGCATAAAGCCTCAAATCCAACATGAGAGGACCAAACACATAGAAATTGACTGTCTTTTTCGTCAGAGAAAAGATTTTGTCTGGATGTATTGCCACTAGCTTTGTCAATTCAGCTGATTAACTAGTAGACATCTTCACTAAGTCTCTTCGGGATCCTCGTATTAGTTTCATTTGTAAGGAACTTAGTGCATATGACCTATATACTCCACATTGAGGGGGAGTGTTGGATTAGCTGTCAATTAGCTATTAAGACTTGTTGTGATTAGTTAACAATTAGGCCTTAATTTTAGGAGTAATTTTAACCTTAATTATTGTACATTTCTACTGTAAATCTAATTAGAAAGAGGGTAGACCTCATCAAATTCTCTGATTCAACAGTTTTATATCATCTGTGGAGATTTCTATCGAGCATCTTTTGGTGCACAAGGCTTCCCACTTTGCAAGAGTTGGAGTCGGGTCATTTTTGTAAGGGCTGTTTTCACAATTTGAACCTTTAATCATTTAGTCACAAAGGAGCAACCTTACCATTGTTACCTAAGCAAATTCATGCTTGATTTGGTTTGTGCAGTTACTGTTATGTTTGATTATTACAGTTCTGCTTAGTGTAACATTTCAGATTTTTTTTGGCCTTATTACAAGAACACCAATCCATAATTCCACTCGGTGGAGTTGGTTGCATGGATATTAGTTTGCCAGTCTTCTATACCAATGATTATATTTTCTTTAATGCCTTTGTATCCCATTTTATGTCTAAGAGCTTTTTACGAATTTGTTTTTCTTTACCTGTTTTGCTACAAATTTTTCTTATGCTTTCTACTCTTCTCATAGGTACATTTATGTAAATTCCTTTCACTTGGCTAAACCATCTTAAATGTGTGTTGCACATCTTTTTTTCAAAAGGCTCCACTATAATCTTATGATGAATAACTTCATTTCTAAATTGTCTTTTTTTGCATAGCCTCACATCCACCATAACATGCTCAATTCAGTTAACGTATTTATTGGGTACTTAATTGTCTCTGATTCTACAGCCTGCACTGGAGCTGATTTATAGCTGTTTAATAGAACATATCTTTTAGTTTTAAAGGAGTGTTACAACCATATAATAAAATGTTGGAAGTACTTTTCCTTTTTAACCATCCTACCTTGATTATTCGAGTGATATTCTCAATAATCTTCTTGTCTTCTTTGAAAAATTGATCCATGATATTTGAAATAATCTTTTCTAAGAATAACTCAATTTTCAATTTTTTAACATAATATTCTCAAATTTGTTATCTCATTGGTCCCTTGCTAGTTGGGTTGCATTAGGAAGGCCACCTGGACTAAGATTTTCCCACATTGTTCTTTTGCATTTGACTTTTAGAGATCAATTGATATTATGAATGCCGTGCCACCAACCTAACTTGGTTAGGATACAGTGCAGTTGATGATGATGATGATTTCCATTTTATATAGTTGGTTTTCGACCTGCTTCACTTGAAATATTTGGATTCTAAGTAGCCCTCTTATCTTGAGCTTGTTACTCACATTTTTTCACTTATCTGCCAAGAGAATGTCATGTGTAATAGCATATACCACGGCACCTCTTCTTTAATGTGCTCAGCAAGTTACTTTGGAAAAAACTGGAGCTGATTTTTTTGCTTGGATGCATTCATGTTACTGTAATTTTCTGTTTGAGGTTTCATATTATTCTTCCCACATTTTAGTACTAATGTCTGGCTTCTTCTTGGTTCTACAGAATGAAAGAACATGGGGTGTAGACCCTTCAAAGATTCCAGGACTGGTACGATGTTTTCCTACTTTCTAATGGCTGTTCTTTCCTTTGATGTCTAACACACTGACCCACTTATTAGAAGAAAAATAGAAAAGGCACGCACAATTGAGCTAACCAAGTTTGTGAGTTCACATTAAACCTTCCGGATTTCTTATACATGTTAAAATTTTTAGTATCAATTGTTTTCTTACTCATGCTAAAAGGTAACGCATGATGCATTTAGAATGGTACTCTCTGTATCATACCAGACCAGGGGAGGAAGTGCTTGTAGTTCTGCTTGATGCCTTTAATATATCATTTGATTTTATCTTCCATGACATTTGGATTTTTGTTTTCAGCTTCTAGTATTTTGAATTAAATTTCGTTCCTTTGGAGCCATCTTAAGAATTTTTTAGTGGCTCCATTCTAAATGATCACATGCACGGTTTCTTCAATCACTTCTTTTCCTGAATCTTTAACTCAGGTATAGAATATATTCCTATATTCAGCTTACTTTTTTTTAAAAAAAAAAAAACCCTTATATATATTCTGGAAATAGTGCATGATATATCAGCACCGCCTTCATTTTGGCCCGACTTTGCTGAGATAACATGGTTTTTGGTATCTGTCTTTTTCCTTTATTTTTCTGCTTGATTGACTACAGATTTGAGGAAAATTAATTGTGATTTGGCTCTGCTTTAAGTGCAAATTCGTGTCCTCTATCCTGTGAGCAAACAAGAGAGACGTTAAGTTAAAAATTCTAATTCATCTGACTTATGATTCTTGCACACGTCATTCAGGGTGCGAGTGGAGCAGTGAATGCTATCATGTTGCTTGACATATTCCTTTTTCCAAAATCTACTCTGTATCTAGAGTTCATCATTCCTGTTCCTGCCATCTTGCTGGTACATCTTATTCAACACGATCACATTCAGCAAGAGATAATTGCTTGTTAACAGCTAATTTGGTAATTCTAACAAAATTGCTTGCTCAATGTCATTATAGGGGATCTTTCTTATTGGAAAAGATGTGCTGAGAACAATAGAGGTATGCTCCCTCTCCTCTTTCCGATTATTTGGTTCATTTTTCACGCAACACCACCTTGCAATCAATGTTAATTGGGAACTTGCAATCTATGCTGAGCAGCACAAACACTAAAATAGGAGTTTATTTATTTATTACCATTGTGTATTGTAGGATTGTCCAGCCACTTACTGTTTGAAAATCTAATTAGGACTTTCATCATGTGTGAGAAGAGCATAGTTTGAGTATCCTAAATAATAGCGCATATCGCCATAACCTGGAAAACTTATGTTCTTGTCACTCTTTGAGTCACGTTTGGAATTATAATTTTTATAATTGAGAGGAAAATTGAATTACTAAGGTGCATGCCATGTTACATAATAAAGGTGTCTTCTGCGCACAACTTGAACCTATGATCTTGGGTCACAAATGAGTAACCTTGTTGTCACTACCAACTATGGCTCACTTTTTTTGCATTGTAGAGCATTAACTAGATTAATTGGTCAACATACATACATACATGGTGTGATCATATATATATTTGTAGTCTATCTTGTTATGTGATTGGTGCAACAAGTATATAGCTAACATTTATTACTGTTGTTTCAGGGAGATAAACATGTTTCTGGATCTGCTCATTTGGGTGGTGCGGTTGTTGCTGCTGTAGCATGGGCACGGATGAGGAAGGGTCGTCGCTTTCTCTGACAAACTCAATCGTTATTCAAAATTCTGACATTATGGCTTTTTAATATTATTAGGCTGTATTTGGTACGATTAAACGGACGGAAAGACTCGAAAGAGAAAGAAAAAGAGAAAGAGGAAGAAATGTAGTTATTTCTGCGTTTGGTTGGTACAAAAAAATGGAATGGCTATTCAATGATGGAAAAGCTTTCTATTGGAAAATAGATGAAAGTATTTCTTACCCACGCTAAATTCTTTTAATTACAAAATAACACAGATCTCACATATCAATTTTTTAATATTTTAGAAATTGAAAACAACAATAGAATTTTAGATGAAATCATCTTCAATCCATCAAGATGTAAAAAAGAAGGCAATTAAAGGGTGCAGGATATTTTTTGCGCAAACTCTTTGATGTTTATAAGTTAGATTGGTTGAGAATAAAAGACTAAAGATAATTATACAGCATTTACAGTGGAATTCGTGTCATATTTGGAGAGGAAGGGTCATTCTTTTTCTATTGAGGTAATGGCTGACAAGGCTCTCTTGGGGTTGGGTTATTCTGACTTTTAAGGAGAAGATTTCGGAGATAACAGTTTGTATTGATATTAAGGAAATGCCTTATAGGAGATTACCCAAGAGAGTCTCTGGCGACCTCTTTTGGAAAATTTTTAGGGAGATTTTTTGGGAATTCTTTGTTTGGCTGGGTCTTTTGGTTCCTTTTGCTAGGTAGCCTATTTCTTTTTTTCACTTTTATTCTTGGTTTTTGGGCTTAGGCCTTTTGGAAATGGGACGTGTACACATTAATTGCTCTTACTCTTTCTTTTTAAGTCTCTTGGAGGAAAGAGTTATTTTCCTAAGAGTTCTCCTTGAGGAACTTTCTCAAGGAGTTTAGTTTTTGGTAAATTTTTTCTGGATTTTACCTTTTGATCTAATGGTTAAGGTCTTTCACAATCATTTTATCGAACAACCTAGATTATCTTATGTTTTGTCACTTCATTTTTCGAGGCTATCCCTATATGAGGGGAGGGGGGGACCACATTCATCTTTTTTTACTTTTTTTACCGGAGCAAACTATACAATTTACATAGTTTCCTAGAAGACTCGCGGCTTTTGCAAACTCACTCACTGACTTCCTTTCCTTGAGGGACTCTTGCAATTCATTAGCAAACTTACTTCCATCAAGGGAATCTCTCGAAAGTTCTCTTAGTTTATTTAACCAATCTTCTTTTGTGGTTTTTTAATTTTTTTTTATGAGTCTATTTATTTTATATGATAAGAGTGAATAGACTTGTAGACGTGTTTTCCAACGGAAATCATAATCGATTATAGGCTTTTAATCTTGCTTTTTGAGGGCTAATCTTGCAAGGATTTCCTTTTTTTTTTTTTTTTCTTTCTCTTTCATTTTCTCTTATTTCCTTGTAAATTCAAGTTACTAATGTTTTGTTTTCTTTTGACTTTGTAGAAATGGGTTGTTTTGGGGATATTGCTCATAGAAGGATTAAGGAGGATGAGGCTCGGATGTAGGCAACCGAAGGTGCCATTACTCGCAAATGGCCTCATATTTCCCAAATTACGATGGGTTCTTCCACTTATGTTGAGGCAACTTCTCATCCTACTCATCCTAGGGTTCCTTTTCCTCAATGCATTCCCTCTCACTTGCCTTTAGTAGCCCACACCCCTTTATCTCGGGTGGCAATTGCCGAGAGTTCGTGTTAGGCTCCTTCTCCTCCATGTTTCCTTGATCACAACAAGGGCCTGGAGACCACTTATGTCCTCAATTTAGGTGAACTCCACCAATGCAGTCGAGCAGAGTGAAACCTCCCGCGATCCCCTTTTCACAAGGATTGGAGAATCTTAGCGGCAGAGAACCACCTCCGTTATGCTCCTATTTTTCCCAAGGCTAATCCTTCAAGCCCCACCCAATCTAGCTTTCTAATGGACTATGGATGCTAGGAGACCACTTTCAAGTTTATCTTGGGGTGGTTAATACTAACTCAGATGATAATCTAAGGATTGCTACTTGTTTGATTTACTCCCCCATCCTTCCTTGGGATGAGCATAGGGTCATTGGCAACGTTCTTCAAATGCTGGACGAGCTTTAGCAAGAGATTGTCAGGGTAAGTTTTGAGGATTTCCTTGGTATTTATTATCGATTTTATTGAATTAATTCTTTTCTTGACTTTTGCTTTTTTTAAGATTCCTTTCAAAGCGTGCAAAGGATGGTGGCCATGAATACCTAAAGTTAGGCTTATTATCTACATGTTTTAAATGAGATGGAAGGATGGTCACAAGGCCTAAAGGCAAGAGTCCCTTTATCCAAGGTTAAAGAAGGACTGTGAGGAGCTGAGGAAGAGATTGGTGGATCTCAATAATAAGCATGCAGCACGGGTCAATGCTCTTGAGAAAAAGGTTCGAGAGTTGAACAGGGCAAATAAGAAACATAAGAGAAAGGGTAAAAAGTCCTATTTGGCCCTTCTTAAAGATCGAAACCAGAAGGTTGAGAAGTTGGTTTCTAGCCGTGCCTGCGAATTAGCGCTTCAAGACCAACTGAGAATCGTAGAGAGCCAACTAAATCAAGATCATTCAATTATTTGGGCAAAGGTTGTTCGCGAGTATCAACTATCCTAAGATTGCTATGACAAGAAGCTAGTGGCTTTATCAAGTATGGTTTCTATCTAGCTCGCTTCTTTCTTGAGTCTAAATGTCTTGCGTAGTTATTCAATGAATTAGTCTACACCTGGGAACTCATTGATTTCGATACACCAGATTGGTGCCATTATGATCTAGATCCCACAAGTTCGAATGCTTCTCTGGACTCTTGCTTGCACGATGACTTAGAAAATCTCTCAGGTCCTTAGGAGCCTTATTCACTCAATTCAGGGACTTCGAAGATGAGCAACGCCCTTGTGGATATAGATATAACGACCTAAGATGTAGTAAAGGATCCTATGTCAACTATTGGGGACATGCCCTCATCCTTTCTCTTGATTATTGAGCTACCGGCTGACGCTAATATTGCTAATCCTTCTTCGGCCTTAGTTCTTTTTGGTACTTCTGGGCCTCAAGTGGAGATTTCTTCTTGTCCTAAGGAGTAGTAGTTGTTAGGATTTTTTTTTTCTTTTGTTTTCTCGATGTATTTTTGTTTTTTTTTTCTTTCTTGTCCTCATATAGTTTTTCCTTTCTTCTTAATGAAAAGGTTCATTTCTTCTATCCGCTTTGTGTTTTTTCTTTTCCTGCATCATGTGCTGGTAATTCATAGTGCAAAATCAAAATATAATTTAGAATCATAATTTAACTTAGAAACATTATTGCCCTAACACTTACATTTTGCATTTTGTTGCGGAAGCAGGGTTGCTGCTTCCTAGTCCTTTGATAGAATTTGTTCCATCAAAGGGTTTTATATGTCATATGCTTTTTGGATATTGGCGTGTGTCAAGGGTGAGTCCTTGGTTTGTCAATACAAATGACTCCTGAACGTCTTAACAGCTTTTTTTTGAGTCCTAGGCAACCCTAAGCTGGGTTAATCCACAAGCTACGTGTTTTTCACCCCGGCTCTTTTAAGGCCCTAAGATTCTAATACTACATGCATCACGAGTCTTTTTGTTTATTGTGTGTCTTAACATCATGGCATTGCATGCATTACAATGAATCTTTCAGCTTGTTGCATGTCTTCAGGGTCGGCCCAAGGCATAGGCCACTGAGGCCTATGCCTAGGGCCCCCAAAAATTTGGGGCCCCCAAAACACGCCCCCCCCCCCCCAAAACCAGTTGAGCCAATTACACCCCCCCCAAGGAGACAATTAACCAGCCCACCCCACCTCTTCCAAAAAAAAATTGGGGCCCCCCCTCCAAAAAAAAAAAAAATTGGGGGCCTCCAAAAAATAAACACCCCACCCTCTCCAAAAAAAAAAAATATTGCCTAGGGCCCCATTGGACCTTGGGCCGGCGCTGCATGTCTTAGCAACCTTTATTCTTGTATTGTATGTATCACAATGAGTTTTTTTTGTCCATTATATGTCTTAACAACTTTGAGTTGCATGCAACTCTTTGCACGTCTTAGCAGCCTTTGGCCCACACATAACATATCGGATATCAATGCAATAACAATACCATTTATCATTAACTTGTGGACCATTGTCCACCCACGCTCCAGTTTTATACTAAGCGAGCTTTATGAGATGAAGCTCCCACGATCAAGTAAATGCCCACCGAGCTTGTTTTGGATATCCTTTTCCCCACATGCAGTACATAGCCGCCACGCAAAATAATAGATGCACTAATCTTTATATACAAACATCATGCACATACCATTCACCACATCATGTACAAATTGCACATGTTTGCATGTCATACGAAGGCCCATTTCCAAAGACCATTGAGCCAACCTCCACCATTAACCTTTAGTAGTGTTATGATAATTAACAAAAATGATATATTCCACTCAAACCATTTCTCAAGCAAGAATAATTGCATAACAATAATTTTTGGATATTTGGGACAGAAAATCGACTCTTGACATGGAAAGTCGATTTCTGGCAATGGAGAGTCGACTTCTAGCTACAGAAAGTTGACTTCTTGATATGCAAAGTTGACTTCTTGATATGCAAAGTCAACTTGGCTAAGAGTTGACTTTTGGATAGTCGACTTTTGCTTGGAAAAGTTGACTCCCTACATACTAAAGTCGACTCTTGAACAATGAAAATCAACTTTTCGAAGACAAAACAACGAGGAACGAAAGCAAAACTGAAACAAATACACACAAAATCAATAAATCTTGCATTGCTATTGATCCTAACCAAGAAAACATCATTCCTTTAAAAATATAGGGTAAAAGAAACCCTGTTTTTAATTCCAATAGGTTTCAACAAGAATAATCAAAAACCAAGGAAGATTTACAAAACTTTCTACATAGACTGCATGGACAATTTTTCCAATAAAGAGAGTTTTTCACCAAAAATTCATCCTAATCCCATGACTCAAGTTTTAAAACAAAGAGAGGAGTTACAACTTGCCAAAAGGAGAAAAGGAAAGGGGAAATTGCATTTAAAAGTGGAAAGAGGAAGAGAACTTGCCTTTGATGGATTTAGATGGCTCCATTGAAAAATAAAGGAAACCACAAACTAAACTGTTGAAATTGGAGTACAACCCATCGGAACACTACTTAAATCCTCTTTAGAAGCTCCAACTTAAGGAAGGGATTGAGGAAGGAAAAAAGAAAGAAGGAACAAGAGAGAGAAGAAAAGAAAGAAGAATGGAGGAAATTAGAATTAGCTTCCTTAGCAAGCTCAATTTATAGCCAACCCTACTTTTCTCTATTCCCATTATGCCATCACCTTAATACAACCACCATATATATATATATATATATATATATATCTTTAATTAAAATTAATATAACATAAATACACACACACATATATATATATATATATATATACATGCACACCCAGCAACCCACTTCCAATTTCCCCTACAAATCTATTTTGACTATTCAACCCATCTAGTTTTGCCTTTTCCACCATTTCTTTTTACTTTTCCCATACACACAAATTTCATTTATTTTGGGCTTTTCACAACACATTAATTTGTTCCAACAATTTCAAAGTATAACACACAAATTTCATCCTAACGGGTCGTTACAGTTTCTTCCCCCCTTAATAAAATTTTATCCCCTAAATTCGTACTTGGTCAATCGAATAATTGGGGATAGAGATGCCTTATTTCTTCCTTTCGTTCCCATGTAACCTCGTCCGAAGAATGATGTTGCTATTGAACTTTCATGAAAGGGATGATTCGATTTCTCAGTACCTTTTCTTTTTGCTCTAGAATATTCATGGGCACTTTTTCATATGATACATCCATTTCGGCCTCAAAAGTTTGATAGTCAATGATATATTGAGGGTCCAACACATATTTTCTCAACATTGATACATGAAATACATTACGAACATCGACTAGTTGAGGAGGTAGAGCTAGTCGATAGGCCAAGGATCCCGTCCACTCTAATATCTCAAACGGGTCGATATAACATGAGACTAAGCTTTCTTGAAACAACGAATCTGTGTACACCCTTTATAGGCATTACTCTCAATAGTATATAGTCTCCAATGACAAACCCCAAGTCACGGCGTCATCTATCCACATCATTTTTCTGCCTATCCTGGGCCGCCTTCATTCGAGCCTTAATAGTTCATATTTTCTTTGATATTTGCTCAATAACTTTCGGCCCCAATAATGCCCGGTCTCCAACTTTCCCCCAACACACAGGTGACTTACACGTCCTGCCATAAAACGCCTCATGTGGTGGCATCCTAATACTAGAATGATAACTGTTATTGTATGTGAATTCCACCAATGGTAAATGATCGTCCCAACTGCCATGAAAGTCCAACATACATGCCCACGGTATATCTTCTAGAGTGTGGATGGTCCTCCCAGTCTTCCCGTCAGCCTGTGGATCAAATACAATACTTGTGACACCCCAGCCCCCACTACCGGATGCCACCATAACCCATGACTACAACCCCGACTTATCTCGAATGACAATTATACGCTGTCAACATAATGTATTAAAATAATATGGGTGCCCTGGGTGGGGTCTAGGCTTTGCTGCATTCAACTGTTAAGAACTCGGGTTTAAAATACATAGGTAGCGAAAATTCACCCGATTCTCATGCTCGATTAGGCCCTTAAAATCTAAATCAAAATTTAAATAAATAAAATAAATAAATAAATAAATACCAACATACCCAATGAAATACTTCAACCGTCAAGCATATTTAAACATATTTTATATCCCAATCGTAACCGGCTGGTTGAGACACATTCTGAGTTACTCACAGCGAGAACCTTAACTTGGTCTTAATCGAATTTTATTTAAACCGTAGCTGACTCCCGTAGTCAAATACAGAGCACATATATATTACATAAATGATATAGAAACACGACCCACATTCTCACTGTTAACCGATGACTCTTCCACCAACATCGTTTTCCCTTTCTTAGACCCCAAGCCACTTGTTGGGTTAGTGGGGGTAAATGTGTGAGTCTGGGGACTCAGTAAAGGTAATATGCAATGCAATAAATTAACGAGCATGACATCATAGATAAAAATAAAGTACAACGTACATGCAAGCCCGTTCACCGCACCTATCTCAGACTCTAGGTGGTTTCTTCTATGACCTCGTCCTAAGACTCTCATGGTCAACAATTCACTGGCCCATGCCTAGGCACTTCTTTGATATCTTATGTAAGTTATGACAAAAGTAATTTACACACAAAGTGTAATACCCCTTATGAGTTCATGATAAATTTGATAATTAGGAGAATAGTAGTATATGAAAATTTCTATAATTGCCCTTGAATCAAGAGGGAGGCATATAAAAATATAAGATGCCTTAAGAAGGGCAAATTGGTAATTTAGAGTTCATCCCCATAAAGGTAATTATTTTGTGGAGAAAATATTTATATATTGTGGAATTGGATTTTGGGAGAGTTTAATTCTTGCTTAAGAGCATGGAGAAAATGCATAGATAATTAGGAATTAAAAATGGAAGCTAAGTAGGAGTAGATGGGTGACACTTGGCAAGATCACATGAAAGGACTCCAATTAAATTATGGAAATAAGAAATTAGCCTAATTAAGTGTAAAAAATGACACTTGACAAGATCTTGTGAAGCAAGATGTGGAATTAAAAAGAAATTCAAAAAGGAAAAGGAAAAGTGTCTTTCAAGCATTTAATATTATGTGGAATTAAGAAAATACAAAAAGAAACTAGAAAATAGTCAAGCATTTATGGTGGAAAAATGAGAAGAATTAAATAAATGAATTTCAATTGGAAATTAGTCTTTCAAGTGATGGTTTGAAAATGGTCTTATTTAAATAAATGGAAAGGAAATGATAAATCCAAGAAAATCTAAGGGTAGAGAATCAATCTTGAGATGGGATTTGATCCAAGGGCTCTCATTCATTCTAGAAAGTTGGCATGAATTGCCAACATAATTAAATTTTAATTAAAAAGAAAAGAATGTATGGATGAGATTATTTTGGAAAGGAAATCAATGGCTAAGATTAATTCTTCTTTTAGATAAGAATCGTGTTTTTCTTGGATGGTGAGGATTAAGTCTCCCAATTCCCATCCATGGTGGAGATTAAAGAAATCAAAATGCCATGGATTGAAATCTCCAATGGTTAGGATGGATTCTTTAAAAGAAAATTGGAGGGTTTGGATTAAGTCTTGATTTTGAGTAAATTAAAGAATAGAGAAATTGGAGTAATATAAATAAGAGAAAGGAGAAAGAGACCAAATTCCTTTGGCCGTAAGTGGGATTAAGGAAGAAAAATAAATAGAAGAAGAAGAAGAAATACTCAAGTAAGAGGTAAGTGTTTTTGAGAAAAGGTCTTATTTCCCCTCATTTAGCAACCTTTATTTTTCTTATGATCTAAGGTTATTTTTTTTTTCTAAGGTGGTTGGAATCAAAGAGAGTCTTGGAAGGTTAGGTCTTGAAGCTCTAAGAAGAAAATAGATAAGGGATGAGCCCAATGGTGGTGGTCTTGCATGCATTTGTAAATATTTTTCTTATAAGTTGCATGTAATGGTAAGCATTTGCATGATATGAGTTCTAGTGTATCTATGGTCATATGGAGGACTAGTGTTGCGGGAAGAGTTGGTTAATACCTTAACCTATGGAGGTTATGAGGGCATGAAAGATTACCCATTTTGCATTGTATTTTTGCATTACATGTTCTCTTATACTTCATTTACTTATGCATTGCACCCTTACTAAGCAATAGCTCATAAAGTCATTTTGATCTCTTTGTAGGCGGGGAAACTTCAAAAGGAAAGAATATCTTGGAGGGTTAAAAGATATTTGAGCAAAAAAAGTTTATGTGAAGGTGAATGTATTTTGCTTGTGTAGTGTAAGTTGATGTATTTCTTTTGGTTGATGTGTATGTATACTTGATGTGAGAGAATGGCGGAAAACTTTGATGTTTTTGGAGGTATTTGGGGTATATTGAAATTCTGAAAATTATGGTTTAAAAAAAAAAAAAGGCTAGGATGTTGTTGCTGCCGACAGACGCTCGTGGTGCACGATCGTGTAGACAGTCCGCACGCATGGCCGACCCAGCGAGAGCGGCAGGCGCACAACTGGGGTTGCTATCGCCCTTTGCTGTTGTTCTTCATTTTTTTTATTTAATTTTTGGAATAAAAGCATATTTTATAAATAAATAAATAAATGTGGATTTGGGACCCAAAAATATTATTAAATTAATGTAAATTTTGAGGCATTATTGGAAAATTTTTGATCTTTTGGAAAATAAAATAAATGAGTATTTTCCTTGAATTTTGAGAAAATGGATGGGAAAAAAAATATTTGATGTTTGACTTCCAAAAATTTACTTATTAAATGTTGGAAATTTGGTATATTTTGGAAAAATAAATGGGGGTTTGGTTTAAATTTTTCAAAGGGAGATTAACCCAAATATTTTCTAGGGGAATTTTTCAATGAGAAAATGGGTTAATAATTGTGCCAAATATATTTTTTTTCTAATAATTAAAGCCTTGGGTCATAGTGAAGTAAAGTGAGTTGTGGTTTGCTTGTTTTCTGTCGAGTCTTGGAAGTCATCTGTGGCTCATCATTATGATCTAGAAAATGGTGACGTTCACTAAGGTTTCGGGTTTAATTCCACGAGATCTTTTGATATTCTTTTCTCGAATCCTTGACTGAAGCGAAGGGAGGGGCAAAGTCTGGATCCCACCTAGAGCATTTCTCATTGAAACATAGCTTGTCTCTTCATTGTTGCTTGGGTGTGCAAGTAGTCTGGTTGATTATTCACTAGTAATACCTGTGGTGGGAGCGGGGCGTTACACAAAGCATATTAAACCCTTACTGTTTCAGGATTAATCGCTTGTACCGACCTTTTGCCTTGATAGCTTCTCCGACAATATTTCTCCATAACATAGAAATTATCAATATCATTTCCCAATATTCCTTTAACATAAATTATCACAAATTAATATAGCAAGGCATGCGAGTAATTAAATATTGCTAAATAATCTTAAATATATATATATATATATATCACTTACATATTTTCTCTTGCGCATATAGACCGATAGAATTTTTGTGAGAAGCAGGATTTGTGCAACATAATTTCCCACAACAAGCGTGGTCGAATGGCCTTAACAATTTTCATGGTTGGCCTTAAATAAGGGTAAGGATCAACCAAATAGAGGAGGCAGCTTGGGGGCTAAGGCTGCCCCAGGTGGCTGCCACATGGCAGCAAAAGGAGATGATTGGGAAAAGCCCCAGCAACACCAAAATTAACAATTTGAATGTGATGAATGCTTCCAAAAATAAGTTTTATGCTTTGATATAGAATTTCTTTTCCTTGCTTGAGAACAAGCAATAATTTTGGTGCTGCTTGAGTCTTTGAGGGAAAGGCAATGGTGACACGTATGGCTTGACAATAGGATCTGAAAACTTGATTCTTGGTGACCACTCATACTCACGTTTGGCTTTCATCTGGTCTGGCCTTCTTTGTGTTGTCTCAACTTCTTTTAGTTTGGTCTTATAAAATTCCCTTGGTGGAAACACTTCTCTTTGGATCATCCCTTCTTACTTGCTCATGGGTTTAATTGCTTTGGTTGGACCCTGTGACTCCTTTCCACTCCTTAGCGTGATGGCATTGGCTTGCTCTCTTGGATTCGTCTTTGTGTTGCTTGGTAGAAAGTCTTGGGGCCTAGAAGAAAGCATCTTGGCAATCTGCCCAACCTGTACCTCCAAATTTCAAATAAATGACTCCTGGTTTTAAAATTTGGTTTCTATACCTTGGAATTTTGTCTCGGCAGTATTTATAAACTTGGTCATCAACTCTTCCAAGCTTGGTTTCTTCTCCTGTTGTGGCTGGAAGTCGGGAGGTGGTTGATGGTTTATGGCATTGTGATTGCTCCATGAAAGGTTAGGGTCGTTGCGGCATCTTATACTGTAAACGTTGTTGTATGGATTTTGTTGCTGACGATGGAAATTCCCTACAAAGTTGGCAGATTCTGGAACACTTGCAAAAGTATTCCCCATTTGGCACTCTATTGAACCATGTCCTACCATTCCACATAAGTCACAAGTGATGCTCTTGGTAGGCATGGATGAGTTGCATAAGTTGTCTAACTTTTCATTAAGGGCGGCCACCTAAGCGAATAAATCACTGATGTTGTTCACTTCATGTACTATAGTTGGTCTCCTCATTGGTACCCTATCAGCTTGCCATTGATAATTGTTGGATGCCATTTCATCCAACAACTCATAAGCTTTATCAGGTATCTTTCTCATAATGGTACCTCATGCAGCTGCATCAATCATAAAACAGTTAGTAAAAGATAATCCATTATAGAAAGTTTGTACCTTAAGCCACACGAGTAATTAGTGGTGTGGACACTTCCTTAACAACTCGTGCTCCCAAGCTTTATACAATGTCTCCATCTTATATTGCACAAAAGTAGTGATATAATTTCGCATCTTTGCATTTTTTTATGGTGGGAAGTACTTGGCTAGAAACTTCTGGGCCATGGCATCCCATGTGGTGATAGAACCTAGTGGAAGTGAACTCAACCATGCTTTCGCCTTGTCTCTCAAAGAGAACAGGAACAATCTTAGGCGTATAGCATCATCAAAGACTCTGTTATGCTTGAAAGTATCACAAATCTCCAAGAAGTTGGCGATGTGTGTGTTTGGGTCATCATTAACAAAGCCACCAAATTGAACCATGGCTTGCATCATTTGGATGATTGCCAGATTTATGTCAAAGTTGTTAACTTGTATTGTTGGCCTATGAATACTCGAAGCAATGCCATCAACGGAGAGTGATGCATAATAGCTCAATGACTTTTGGGTTTCTCTATTTTGGTCTTCTGCTTTCATAATCTCTCTTTGTTGGTTATTCAGTCTATGAAGCATTCTTTCAATTTCTGGATCAAAATCAATGAACTTAGATTTTCTAGCACGGGTCATGCATTAGATTTACCTAAAAAAAATGAAAAAAAAATTAATGAATGAATGAATGAATAAAATAAAAAAAATAAAAAATTAAATAATAAAATCTAATTCCAGATTAAAGTAAGAATTGCAAATCTCAATATTGTTAACAAACAGTTCCCTAGCAACGACGCAAAAAACTTGATATGCCTAAAATGCAATGGCAAGTGCACCAGTTGATCAGGTAATAAAATGAATGAGTAAAATATCGTTTCCATGAGGATTGCCGAAACAAGTACCAAAAATGGAGAAATCCTATTCTTTATCTAGAAAAATCAAATTAGAGATAATATCATCTAACTACAAAATAAAAATAAAATAAAATAAGAAAAATACGACGTATCAAAAATAGAAAAATAAAAAGAGCAATCGGACAGGTTAAAACAGAGAGATAAGATAGTTAAGAAATTTGATTCACCTACGAGAATATTGTAATCCTGACCAAATAAGTTAACCAGATGGATTTTACTTACATGTGACAGTAGAATTTCATAACTTATTTATTATCCTTTGGTCCGGGTATAACAAAACTATCGCTAATCACTAATTCTACACTTGGTCCATGTAAAATTAATTAATTAACGATGCATTAAGTTTTGTGAAATTCACTAACTCAAATCACTAATTCAAGCCAATTCAAGTTACCGCAAAGATGAATATTTATATTTGGTCCATTTTGATATCCAATCTAGGTTATGTGATATGCAAAACTTGACATATAATTATTTGGTCTCTTTCATCTATGTTCATAAAATCATTTAATAGGTGATCAGACTGTCAAAACAATAATAACCATATCACATAATCACATGAAATAAACATCAATCAAATTAGCTGACAATAGTATCAATCACAACATTGTTTCGCGGTTATCTCATTACCTTAGCTAACAAAAAAAATTCAGCCAGCCATAATAACAGAAATCATCATAATTAAACTCCAAAAAAACATAATTAAAAGCAAAGAATTAATTCAAGAACTAAAGAATTAACAATCAAATAAATTAATTCAAAATTCTTCTCCAAAATTGGTGATTTCCATGACTGGGTGCTTCCGTCTTGTTTCCTTCTTTCTGTTCGTTGCACCAGGTTTCTCCAATTCTTTGTTGTTCCGACGCACCAGCCTCTGTTAATTCCTTTCAGTCCGTGCGCCACCCAACAATTCCTTTCAGTTCGTGCGCCTGGCCTTCTCCTTATCTCCAATCTTCCTCCCTTAAGTCCCTCTGTGCACTGCTTCCAACTTCTCCAATTGCTTTGTGCGCCACGCTTGCTACTTCCAGTTCTCCAATTAATTTCCTTTTGTCCGTTGCTTCTCCAATTCCCTCCTCCTTTTTTCTTCATGCATTCCTTATATATTATAATATATATGCGCATGGCTTACTTAGCCCTCCCCTGCACGTTCACGCAACTTCCTTAATTAATATAATATATATATAGAGAGAGATCAATTCCACACACACAACCCACACAAAGCCCTCATACTCCATGTTCACGTTAGTATAATATATAATATAATATAATATATATTTAAATAATATACTATAATATTTAATATAACATATAATATTTAATATACTATTAATTAGATTATAATGTTTATTTTTTATTTAAATTGTAATATTAATTTATAGTATTAATTTTAAAATTAACTTTATAAAATCTTTTTTTTTATTTTTTATTTTTATTTTTTAACTCAAACACTAAGTAGTATTCTTGTAAAATGACAAGACATTAAGTATATGTAAAGAAAATTCAAAATATTAGATAATTCTAAGAAAAGCACATAAAATACTAAACATATTACTCAATTATGACCAATAAATGTGAATAAATTCCCACATCAAATGTTCAATGGAATGTAACTCAACTTCACAACCTCCTCAATGTACATTTTTGCCAAGCGATTCGAAGAGAAGGTCTTCTTGATTTTAAAAAGTGGGTTGATTTCATCAGTCTATCAATTATCACCCATTTATCATCATGTCCTTTTGCTATTCTAGGTAGACTTGTCACAAAATTCATAGAAATATGATCTCATTTTCAATCTTAGATCAACAATGATTGTAACAAACCAGTAGACTTCTGGTGTTCCACTTTAACTTGCTGACACACTAAGCATTGCGAAACAAATTTTATCACATCTCTTTGAATAATTGTCACAAGCTTCCCTGGGTCGTATAAAATTTTATAATCATAATCATTGAATAATTCCATCCAACACCAATACCTCCTATTTAACTCATTCTATGAGAGAAGGTATTTTAAACTCTTATGATCTGTGTAAATCTCAATTTTTTCCCCATATAAGTGGTGTCTCCATATCTTGAGTGCAAATGCCACTGCCACTAACTCCAAGTCATGAGTGGGGTAGTTCATCTTGTACTTCTTCAATTGTATTGAGACATATGCATTAACATGTCTATCCTTCATCAACACACATTCTAGTCTAGTATATGAGACATCACTATAAATGGTAAATTTTTCTCCTCTCCTTGGAATAGCCAATACAAGAGTCGTACTTAGTTTATGCTTCTATTCTTGGAAGCAATTGTAACAAGTTTCATCCCATTGAAACTTAACTCCCTTTTGCATCAATTTGGTCATGGGTGAGGATAAACAGGCGAAACCATCTATAAACCTCCGATAACAACCCATTAGTCCTAGGAAACTCCGGATCCCCGTCACTGTAGTAGGCATCGGCCAATCAACCACCATTATCTTATCGAGATCAACTGAAAAGTTCTCAACATAAACTACATGTCCAAGGAATCCTACTTGCCTTTGCCAAAAATCGCACTTACTAAACTTAGCATATAGTAGCTTCTCCCTAAATCTTTGTAAGACTATTCTAAGATGGGCCTCATGTTCTTCTAAACATGACGAGTAAATCAAAATGTCATTGATGAACACAATAACGAAGCAATCTAGATACTCCCTGAGAACCCGGTTTGTTAAATCCATGAAGATCGCTAGAGCATTGGTTAGCCCAAATGGCATGACTACAAATTCAAAGTGTTCGTGGCGGGTTCGAAAATCCATCTTATGAATATCTTTTCCTCTTACCCGGACATGGTGGTAGCCAGATTTCAAATCAATCTTAGAAAAGATTGAGGCTCTATGAAGTTGATCTAGTAAATCATCTACACGCGGGAGTGGATGCTTATTCTTCAACATCACTTGATTCAATTGCCGATAATCAATGCATAATCGTATCGACTCATCATTTTTCCGCACAAATAATATTTAAGCACCCTAAGGTGAGGTACTAAGGTGGATAAATCTCTTATCAATCAGCTTTTGTAACTGGGTCTTCAACTCCTTCAATTTTTTTAGAGCCATTTTATAAGGAGCCTTAGATATAGGTTGAGTACCCGACGTCAATTCAATAAAAAATTCAATTCTCCTGGGGGCGACAATCCTGGTAATTCATTTGGGAACACGTCTGAAAAATCCCAAACTTACTAGTATCTCTGACAACTCTAACTTGTTCTTTGTGCCCATGGTCACAAAGGCGAGATATGCCTCACAACCATGGCGTATCAATTTCTCCATCTTCATTATCGATATCACAGGGGTTGAACTCATCGGTTTAATACCTCGGTACACAATAGTTGGTTGTTGGGGAAAATCAAAGTAAATTATCTTTCGGCGATAATCGACCTTGGCATAGTGTTAAGACAACCAGTCCATGCTTAAGATAAGGTTGAAGTCCCTTATATCTAACACCACTAAATCACCCCGTAATTCCTTATCGTGCACCTTAATCTTGTAATCCTTAATTGTTTCATTACCCATCAATTTCATACCCCCTGGCGTGGTCACAATCAAATAGTACGGCAATGAAATTCGAGAAACATGAACATGACATATCGCCCGAGGTGCAAGAAAAGAATGGGTGGAACCTAAGTTAAAAAATACACTCATATCAATACCATATAAGGAGGGAATACCTTGAATTATATCGTTCTCTCTTTCCACATTCGTTGCCTTCAATGTAAATACTTTCCCCTGAACATGGGGTCTATCAATAGCAGCTAGTCACTGGGCCTAAGGCAATGCTGGCTGGGGAGCTGCTCCTTGTATCCTAGGCACTCCAGGTCTATTCAACCTCTAACTTGGACCTCCTATCCTCGACCCTCCATATTGTAACGACATAGTACATGTGTTGGCTCTATGGCCTCTTTGGCTACATCGAAAAAAAATGACATCTCCGGATGGGGTCACCTCTGGATTCTAAGGGCAATCTCTCCGAATGTGTCCTGCCTGACCGCAGAGATAACAAACCCCTCTTGGAAAGTGACAAAAGTCTCTATGCCTTTTACCACACGTCTTACATAGAGAAATTACTGCTATGTTCCTCGTCAAGCTTGCCTCCCACCTTCTCTTTTTGTCACTGTTGTGGCCTTGAGAAAAACCCGCTCATTTTGATACTGCTTGACCAATCCTCAATTCATTTTTGTTATTCTCTATGGCATATACTTTCTACACAATGGTGGGATAATCTATAACTCTGGCGCTTGCTAGCGCATGCTGGATGTCCACTCGTAATCCCCTCCAAAATTCGATAGCTTTCTTAGCCATAGTGGATACTAATTCCAGGGAAAATCTGGTTAAGGAAGTGAACTCTACCTCATATTGGGCCACAAACTTGTTCCCTTAAACTAATTCAATGAACTCATACATCTTTTGTTCTTTGATCTAGTCGGGGAAATAATTCTCATTGAATGTCTCTTGGAACTCCACCCAAGATGGCTCCCTGCCAATGACCCTTTACTTGATAGTCTCCCACCATTTTTTCGCATTTCCCCTTAACAGGAAGGTGGCCAATTGGATTCTCTGCACATCAGCGCACCCCATAGTCAGTAGATGCTTTTTCATTGGTAGCATCCAGTTTTCTGCAGCTAAAGTGTTTGCCTCTCCACTAAACTTTAGGGGTCGAAGAGTCATAAAATTCTTCAGTAATTGGCTTCCCGTACTGCTATCCATTCCTTGGGCTACTGGATTCGTAGTCTGTCCATCATTATTATCATTTGGATCACCTCGACTTCATGCTACATTTGACCCTGCCCCATCTAATTGGTAGTGAGTATATCCACCGCCCTCATAATACCTGCCAAGGTCCCCCGTAGCTTATTTATCTCTTGGCGCAAATCTCCAGTAGTCTCATCTGGAGTAATAGGTGTAGGTGGTGGAACATCTTGACCCCATCCTCTGGTCGGCAATCTCCCTCTATGAGCACTCGTTTCCCTGCACAATCCAACCACTTTAAAACATGATTCGCATTTAATTTCACTCCGGACTATTAGACATGGCCCTGACTCTACTCGGCATCGCAATGTGTATAAAGTCTCATCTCATCCCAACCTTGCTCTGATACCAAACTGTGAGGGCTCACTCATAAAAATCCAGCTATCATAGGAGTTTTAAGAAGAAGTCATCGTAAAATGGATACAGATACAATTCAAAAAATATAACATTCCCAAAACCTGCTCAAATAACAACATGAGTTAAAATAAACACTTACACATCATTTATATAGTATGTGCACGGACCTAACCTCTTGTAAATTTTCCAAACTAAAGAGGAGCAATGGAACTATAAACCTAAAATAAGACTCTTTTTCTTCATGCCCCTAAAACGAACCCCCAAGGACCTTTTGGTTGGGAGAGCTCTGTACACATGCCTAAACCCCAAGACACTCAAGCTCTGCTCGTCCCAACCTTTTCCTTGGCCTTACCTTTATCTTGAATGATGCAAAGGAAACAAAGTGAGCCACAAGGCTTAACAAATAATATATAAAGTAAGTGAAAGGCATTATGAAACAACGACATGAACAGTAGGAAATGAAGTAGAATAAACAACCAGTAACAATTACATAAACCATTATCATGCTTTAC